>CM043316.1:9076235-10276235 GCA_023736055.1 Quercus glauca | reverse complement strand
TGGACATTGTGGCCTGCACCACCTTCTTCGGCTCTCCTTCGTCGTCTTCGCCCAAACCTGCGCTCCGACCCCAGCCCAAAGAGCCTGGACCGGCTGACGGTGAAGCTTCAGACAATGCCGGAGACCAGCCCACTCTCAAGCCGGCCGACAAGAAATCGGGTCCGGGACTCCACGTGGCACCCGATGCCAACGACAAAGCTGACGTGTCGATGTGCCCGCCGCCGAGGCTCGGAGAGTTCTACGACTTCTTCTCCTTCTCGCATCTCACTCCGCCTCTCCACTGTGAGTTGCTCTCTCTCTCTCTCTCTCTCAAGTTTGCGTGCTAACTGTTTGTGGAAATGTCTCTATGAGCTCAGTGTAAGTAAGTTTTTGTATGCTTAAACTGTGACTTTCATATTTAACAATAAATAATAACGTGATGTTAGACAAATTGGCTAAACTTTGGTACAACATGATATGTAAAATTTAAAAGTAAAATATATAGTTAAAAAAAAAAATCATCATAGGCTCTATGAAAATCATTGTATTTTTTGAAGAGAAATTAGATAAGTTGACATCGATTGATTTCCACTAGACTGTTAAGTTAGTAACTAATGCATTCCAATTGGAGTGAATATATATATATATATATATATATATTTATATCTTGAAATTCCCAGTTCAACGAAGAAGTTAAATGCCTAATTATTTTTTTTAAAAAAAAATTACTGGCAGAACTTCTTTATTTATTTTATATTCTTTTCTATGCAAATTGAGTAATGTGGCTGCTTCATGATGTCTTTTATTTACGTTAGATTTTGTAATGATTGTGTGATAGGTATGGGTCGACAATTAATTAGTCACATCAGTTTGTAACCCTTTTTAATATTTATAGTACCCGAACATTTCTCAAGAACTAATAATGAGGTTGTTTTGATTTCATTCTTGAAAATTTTGATGGATTTAATTATATCCTTTAACAACTGAAATTTGCAAAGCATGATTGTCTTTTCAAACTTCGCCTAGAGTTTAGTTTGTTGATTTGTCTTGGGTTCTCTTTGCAGATATTCGGAGATCTACTCGTCCTTTCCTTGAAGATAAAACAGAAGATGATTTCTTTCAAATTGATGTGAGCACTGCAACCCCCCTTTTGTTTCATTATTTGATTATATTGCTGTGAAACTGGCTATACTTTTAATCCACTGAACTGATTGGCTGTGGCTAATTTATTCATGAATTTGTTTGGAATGGTGTGTAATTGTGAATGTGAAGGTTCGAGTTTGCAGCGGGAAGCCAACGACAATTGTTGCTTCCAGAAATGGTTTCTACCCTGCTGGGAAACGCCTTCTTCTCAGTCACTCTTTGGTTGGTCTGCTGCAGCAGATAAGCAGGGCTTTCGATGCTGTAAGTTTATATTTGTTTTGTCTTTTTCTTTAATTCTTCTCTATGTGCATGTCTGTATCATTCATGTGTTGGTTCTGTTCAAATGCCGGAGTACTCATCAAACTATTCTTTTGCTTGCAGGCATACAAAGGCCTTATGAAAGGTTTCACAGAGCACAATAAAGTATGTATATATCACTATGTACTTTGACACTTTGATAATAATCAAAGAAGATAATTTTACATTCACATGTTTTATTTCAGTTTGGCAATCTTCCTTATGGTTTTCGGGCAAACACATGGATCGTCCCTCCAGTTGTTGCTGATAATCCATCTGTTTTTCCATCACTTCCCATCGAAGACGATAAGTGGGGAGGCAATGGGGGTGGGCAGGGAAGAGATGGAAAACATGATTGCAGGCAGTGGGCAAAGGAGTTTGCCATACTGGCAGCGATGCCTTGTAAAACAGCAGAAGAGAGGCAGATTCGAGATAGGAAAGCCTTTCTGCTTCACAGTTTATTTGTCGACGTTTCAGTTCTTAAAGCTGTTGCAGCAATTAAGCATCTCATGGACAGTAATCAATGCTCTTTAAATGATCCCGCCATTTCAATCTTGCATGAGGAAAGAGTTGGAGATTTAATTATTAAGCTGACAAGAGATGTGCCTGATGCGAGTACAAAGTTGGATTGCAAAAATGATGGGAGTCAGGTTCTGGGAATATCACAGGAAAAGCTTGCTCAGAGAAATTTACTAAAAGGCATAACTGCTGATGAGAGCGCTACTGTTCATGTCAGTAAATGAATTAAAATAAATTAAGTTGTCACTTGTCTAAACATGTTGTATTAGTTACTGAGGTCATCTTTTGGTCTTGTAGGATACTTCTACTTTAAGTGTAGTGGTAGTTAGACATTGTGGATACACAGCTGTTGTGAAAGTTTCAGACGAAGTGAATTGGGAGGGGAATCCCATTCCACAAGACATTGACATTGAAGACCAGCCTGACGGAGGTGCCAATGCCTTGAATGTCAACAGGTCAGTCAATCTATATAAAGGGTTAATATTCATTTGTGTAATTGTGGAACCAGAGTATGGTATCAATCAACTACTTATTTTTTTGGGAAACTTACTTTGTTCACAAGTAAACTATGTAATCTATATACTTACCGTTGCTTACTTAGCAGCCTTTGTTGGTGGCATATGGTGCATTGGCTTCATGATGATATTATGAGTTATTGATATAATTTTTTGTCTACATTACCTTTCAGCTTGAGAATGCTATTACACAAGCCATCTATGCCTCAATCATCTAGTACAGGCCAACGATTTCAGAGTTCAGATATTGAAAATTTATGTGCTTCTAGGTCTTTGGTAAGGAAAATATTAGAAGGAAGTTTGCTGAAGTTGCAGGAAGAACCCACTAAACAGACTAGGTCTATCAGATGGGAGCTTGGAGCTTGTTGGGTGCAACATTTACAAAACCAGGCTTCAGGGAAAACCGAGTCTAAGAAACCGGAAGAAGCTAAGTCTGAGCCTGCTGTAAAGGGCCTTGGAAAGCAAGGTGGACTGCTGAAGGATATAAAGAGAAAAACGGATGTCAGAAGCAGCAAAACTGAATTGGGGAAGGAAGTCTTTATGAGTAACAACCCTGACATAAACAAGAAATCAGATTACATTAGTCAGAAGGAATTGGAGAAACAAGATGAGGAGAAGGAAATGATGTGGAAAAAGCTGCTTCCTGAACCAGCATATTTGCGCCTTAAAGAATCAGAGACCGGTCTTCACCATAAGGTTTGCCAGCTGTTTTCTCCTGAGAATAACTAATGAATTCAATTTGATCTGTAAAGGTTTTGAAGCTCATTTAACCAAGAGCTGAAGTTTTTGGTGTTGAGAATTCTTCTCCATACATAATTGCAGTTTTTCTTATTGCTTCATCTCATGTAACCTTTCTAATTATATGTGGTGTGATGCCTTTACCATTTGCAGTTGCCCGATGAGCTGATTGAAATGGCTCATAAATACTATGCTGATACAGCTCTTCCAAAGCTGGTTAGTTCCTAAATTATCAAAATGTTCTTCACTCCTGAGGTGTTTGACAAACATGTTTGATGGGTGTGACTTCAAAATTTTATTAGGTGGCAGATTTTGGTTCCCTTGAACTTTCACCAGTTGATGGAAGAACATTGACAGATTTTATGCATACCAGGGGTTTGCAGATGTGTTCCTTAGGGCGCGTGGTAATGGCTTTATCTTATTAGTTTTATTTTGAATTTCTATCACTTCTACTTTGACCATTCATGATAATTGGACTGCTGCTTCTTTTCTTCTTCTTCTTCTTCTTCTTTTTTCTTGGGTGCTTTGGGGTAAGAAAACATTGCCCTATATTACTTTAGACCTTACATTCAAACCAAATATTTGCACCTCACTGACACATGCCACCCCTCTATGCCACCAAATGTGCACTAAAAACAAAGATAAATGTCAGAGAAGGCTGCTATATGCTGTTACCAAAGATCACTTTGGATAAGAGGTGTTTGAAGTCTCAAGTTCTCAGTATGGTTTCTTCCTTTTGGGAGACTGTTTATTTCAAAGGATTTGAATCACTGAAGCTACCGCAAATTCAGTTGCCTTTATTTGTTGCTCTCCACATTTTAAAGCTGTTGTTATATATTGTTTTTCTCCTTTCCCTCCTATTTATAAATATGTGACGCCATAAAAATTCTTCTCAACCTAGTCACCTTAGTCATTGGCGCAAGAAGTTCTGCTCACTCTCATGATGACATGTTTCAGAGAATAATATATATAACAAGGCTGAGACTCAAAGCTTATTTTCCTCTGTTACTGTAGGTTGAACTTGCAGATAAGCTCCCTCATGTTCAATCACTCTGTATACATGAGATGGTTGTTCGAGCCTACAAGCACATATTGCAGGCTGCTGTAGCAGCAGTTGATAATGGTGCTGACTTGGCTGCATCAATAGCATCATGTTTGAATTTATTGTTAGGAACACCATCACCTAAAGACCCTGATGCGGATGTTACTAATGATGATAATATAAAATGGAAGTGGGTGGAAACATTCCTTTTGAAAAGGTTTTCTTGGCATTGGAAATATGAAAGCTCCCAGGATCTGAGAAAGTTTGCCATTCTTCGTGGGCTGTGCCATAAGGTTCATTAAAAAGATTGTCTCATTATTATCTACCTTACATGAAAATGCATATATTTTTTTTTCTCCAGCTTTAGAGGGAGTCATCTTTTGTCAGGTTGGACTTGAGCTTGTTCCTAGGGACTATGATATGGACAGTACATCACCTTTTAGGAAATCAGATATCATCAGCATGGTCCCTGTCTATAAGGTAACATATATTATTAATTCACTCTAAAAACTGGAATGCGTAATTCCTTTTAGGATTCTTTGCAGTACTCTGACAATGTTGACTCTTTCTCACAGCATGTTGCATGTTCATCTGCTGATGGGCGTACGTTGTTGGAATCATCCAAGACTTCCCTGGATAAAGGTAAATTGGAGGATGCTGTTAATTATGGCTCTAAGGTACGGAAAAAATTCTCGTTTTGGTCTTATTTATCTATCTTATTTCTTCTCTTTGCCTAAATAAATTTCCAATTAATTGAAATATTATTTAAAATTGAATTTTGAAGGCACTCTCGAAACTTGTGTCTGTCTGTGGTCCTTATCATCGAATGACAGCTGGAGCATATAGTCTTCTGGCTGTGGTTCTCTACCATACAGGGGATTTTAATCAGGTATATGCTTTAGAGTACATGCATACCTATATGAATGAATTGCATGACAAGTGATATGTGCTGCCAATGTGTATCTTGTCTAGATGACGAAACACTTTGCATCTTGATTTATTGTATTCAATATTATTTGGGTCCGCATGAATTTCAATTGACAAATGCACTTATGCTGAATGTGTGACAGATTTTGATAGAATTACCAACCTACCAACATTTTTGGTCTTATGTTACTTCTCTTCGAAAATTTGATTTATGACATTCCTAAAATTCATTTAAATCTAGTTCTAAGCTCTTGGTATGTAAAAACTGATACTAGTGGTCCAAACATTTATTTAGATCGAATGCACACACAAACACACACAGAGAGACGCCCAAGATCAAATAAAGAGAAAGGGAAAATAATCCCATTATTAAAATTTTAAATATTCTGATTTTATTTTACATTGTATAAGATTATAATAAGTGTCCTATTTTGAAGAGGGCCCTGTTTTGTACTATGGGAATTTCTCTTACTATTTTAGAAAGCTCTCAGTGATTTGTTTTGGTTTGAGGCTTGAGTTGGTTAGATGGGTAGTGATGTCTTGGTTTTTTCTCAGCTTGTAAGGTGTTCTGTGTTTTGGTTTTAGCTGCTGTGCTTGGTTATCATCTGCTGTTTCTAGGCTCTTTATATATATATATATATAAAGAGAAAAAGGTAGAATAATACAAGAGTAGAATAATACAAAAGTATATGTGTCAGAGATTTTACTATGCTGATTGTCAATAGGAATTTGAAAGAAACACTTCTGCTTTGTATTTGACTAATCAGACTTCAGAACGTATTTCATTCTTATAAAACCAAAAGTAGCCAATTTCCATGTGCTTTCTAGGGTTTTGTCAAGGTTTGCTGGAAGGTAATTTTTTTTACCTATCCAATATATATATAGATGCATAAGCATGCACCAAGTACATTTTAACTTTAAAGCATGAGATTTTCCTCCTGGTGTATACTAATTAGTTTGTGAAGTAAAACTTATACAAAAAAAAAAGTAATAATCAATTTGTGGATTAAAATCTAACGGTCTTATTCTAAATAAATCTCTATATTTTTTTTGCTTCAAGATTTGCACATGTTTTGTGCATGTTCCCATATATAATTTCTATTTGACATGTAATGTCAAGCTTCAGACTTATTTAATATGCTGAACTCGTTTTCCTGGTTTAGGCAACCATTTATCAGCAAAAAGCATTGGATATTAATGAGAGAGAGCTTGGACTTGATCACCCTGATACCATGAAAAGCTATGGAGATCTTGCTGTTTTCTACTATCGGCTTCAGCATACAGAGTTGGCCTTGAAGTATGCTTCCTTATTTACTAATAAAATAAATTCTTCCTAGATGAATTAATATTATGGTGGCTATTCTTTTTGTTTTTTCATTGCTTTCTAGTATCAGGAACATCTTTGCACACTCTGGTATTTGAATATTTGCATGAGGCACCTTGGTCATAAATATTGGGAACTACAATAAGCTATTCTGTGCAATTCCCATTTGTTACCATCAGATGCTCTCTAGTGTACTTCAATCCCAATTTCTTAGGTTAAAATTTTTTGTGTGAGATATATTACTGCACCTGTGTACCTAAAAAGATCATAAAATAGTGCTCCATTCAATCAAATGATGGCTCTGTAATTGTTCAGTGGGCTTACAATATGATGTGCATTCAAAGTATTGATCAATTTCTTAGTTCCAGCAGTTCCATTTCAGTCTGTTATCATCTGCAAGGAAGTTTTTTAAAAAAAGAATAATATTTTTGGAAGAGCTTTCAATCATATAATTAGAGGTTTCGAAAACTCATTTACAAGTTAAAAGTGAACACTGTTGTTTGAGGTTACTAAAATATATCTAGGGAGAGGCTAAAATGTTAACTTGATTTAACAGTTTAAAAAGTCAAGGAATTTTAACTTGAATAAGAAACACTAAATTTCTTAAATTACAGTATTCATGTCCCTAAGACTATATCAGCAGGGAGAATTATGAAAACTATGTAATGTGCTATATCCTAATGCTACTCAACTCGTGCTGCTCAGCAAAAAATTGAAAACTAAAAAGGATGTACCATGAAACCAGTTAGAACTAACCCATGGAGATTGGAGATACAAGTATAGAATGAAATTGTTTTATTAAATAGAACAACAATTAAATTCAATTCATCTTTTGCTCTCCATCATGGAAATGTCCTTAAGAAAAAAGATAATAGCTTATTCCTATCTTTTCCTAATTCTAGGTACGTCAATCGTGCACTGTACCTCTTGCACTTGACATGTGGGCCTTCTCATCCGAATACTGCTGCCACCTATATCAATGTAGCAATGATGGAAGAAGGTTTGGGGAATGTCCATGTTGCTCTTAGGTATCTCCATGAGGCCTTGAAATGTAACCAAAGATTACTTGGGGCTGATCATATACAGGTTCTCTCTCTCTCTCTCTCTCTCTTCTTGTAAGTATAACTTACAAAAGTAGGTACATGTAGAGTAATGCTACAACTATTAGTAATTATGTTATGGAAATAACACTATCACTAATAGTTTAGGATCATATGCTACAACTATTACTAATAGCATAAATTTTGTATGTGACCAATGATCTGAAATGTAGAGTAATGCTACAAGCCTCATTAAGATGTACAAAGACGAAACTGTAAGTGACCAATGATCTGAAGTTGAATATTAGTTTTGTTACCTGTTAAAAAAAAACATTGAAATCCAAACTCTTTGCAGAGGAAAATACTTACCAAGAAAAAGGGTTACCAAAAAAAAAAAAAAAAAACTGTTCAATAGGCAATGTTCCACTCCTTTTTATTCAAATATTCCATGTCATAAATTAACTCAAACCAAAAGAAAAAATAATAAGGGAAAATAAAAATTTTGGGAAGCTTATTGCACTCAAGCAATTAAATAATTCATTGGTGTGCTGTACCAACTAAACTTCTTTATATTTTATTCAGTCTAATTTTCTTCACTGACTTTTTAGACTTTCTTTGAAGCGCTAAGCAATTAAATCTAAAACAAAATGGGCAAGATGAATTTGGTAGTATGGTTAGAATGGGCAGAGTTAGGGTGGGTCAAGTTTCACTATATTATCGAAAAATATATTTATCATCATGAAACTTGGTACTGACCTAACTAGCTGTGATTACATTCACTGATTTGAAATTTCCTCTTGAGGCTCTCAATTGCAGAATCAAAGATCCTAAACAATCACAACCAACCAACCCATTATTTGAAAATATTAATAATTTTGAACCTAAAATATGTTAAATATTTAAAGATTTTTATAAGAGCAGTTATATTTAAAAGGATTTGATGATAGTCAATTAGGTCCTTCCATTATATTCCTAATACCTTGAACTTAGGACTATATGGGTATAATTGAGTTGGAAACGTAGTTGATTGCTTGTGCTTCCATGTTTAACAATAAATCTCTCTTGTTCAGACGGCTGCCAGTTATCATGCAATAGCAATTGCTCTCTCTTTGATGGAGGCATACTCCTTAAGTGTTCAGCATGAACAAACTACCCTACAGATACTGCAGGCCAAACTTGGATCCGAGGATCTACGAACACAGGTAGGATTGTTTGGCACATGCTGATTGCCTCTCATTCTATGTAGTAATTAGTGTTCCTCATACTTGTATTCAATGAACTTATGTAGGATGCGGCTGCATGGCTCGAGTACTTTGAGTCCAAGGCTCTGGAGCAGCAAGAAGCTGCACGCCATGGTACCCCAAAACCAGATGCCTCAATATCCAGCAAAGGTCATTTAAGGTAACAATTACAAACCAAATAATTGTGCCTTTGCTTTAATCCATATTGTTGAACTGATTGTCTTTCATCTGATGGTAAAGAGCCAAAAGGATTATAACTGGTTACTTAAAAGATATATGCATTCAATCTGCTCATTATGTGTTCCAAGGTTTTGCGTCCTCGTAGATGGAATTCATTGCTTAAATGATAAGTTAATGGAGATCTTTTACCAAGATTATGTGCTGATTCAGTAGTCACACTCAGAGGCAGAGCCAGAAATTGCTGACTCTTTTTTTGTTTTTTTTTGTGGGGTGGGGGGGGGGGGGGGGGGGGAACATATCGCCTTACTAGCACTGCCCCTGGTCACACTTAATGTATGATTGGTCAGTCAAACTTTATTAATAATTTTGTTTGAAAGGGTTCCAGCAGTTCGTTAATGCATGATTTTGGCCATACTGTTCTTTTCTTTCTGCTGCTGGTGGTCGCTGTCATCATTATTGTTTATGTGATTAGAAACTTATTGACAGATTTTTATATATGAATTGAAATGTTTCAAAGTTAGTCCCTACACAGACCGTTTGAACATATCTCCTTACTAGCACTGCCCCTGGTCACACTTAATGTATGATTGGTCAGTCAAACTTTATTAATAATTTTGTTTGAAAGGGTTCCAGCAGTTCGTTAATGCATGATTTTGGCCATACTGTTCTTTTCTTTCTGCTGCTGGTGGTCGCTGTCATCATTATTGTTTATGTGATTAGAAACTTATTGACAGATTTTTATATATGAATTGAAATGTTTCAAAGTTAGTCCCTACACAGACCGTTTGAACATATCTCCTTACTAGCACTGCCCCTGGTCACACTTAATGTATGATTGGTCAGTCAAACTTTATTAATAATTTTGTTTGAAAGGGTTCCAGCAGTTCGTTAATGCATGATTTTGGCCATACTGTTCTTTTCTTTCTGCTGGTGGTGGTCGTTGTCATCATTATTGTTTATGTGATTAGAAACTTATTGACAGATTTTTATATATGAATTGAAATGTTTCAAAGTTAGTCCCTACACAGACCGTTTGAAATTTGATCAAATCAAATTTGCAATTGAGTTATGTGACCACATCATTTTTAATCTATTTTTAACACTGTAAAAAAAAAAGGGGGAATCAAGAAAATTTGAAGTAATAAAGGATAAAGAGAATACCTTATTAAGTTATCTTATAAATTTATAAAAGAAAATTAAAATTAATAACATATTAATATATAGGATAGATACAATAAAAGATAAGAAGAAATTCGGCCGCCTCCTATATATTTGATACCCTCTCCTACAAAAAAACTTGTAATACTGAGCCCATTCGTAATTCCATCAATTATTCGTCTCTCAAAAAAATGAGTTAATTCAGCTGATTAACAATTATATTCAATATCTTCACTTCTTATACTTCCTGTGTACTAGAGATTTCTCCTCTTCTTAATAAAATGATTATTTACTTGTTAAAAAAATAATATATACCCTTCTTGGATCAGTGTATCGGACCTTCTGGATTATATAACCCCAGATGCAGATATGAGAGCAAGAGATGCCCAAAGGAAAGCTCGTGCCAAGGTCAAAAAGCTTCTAGCTTAAGCCTAGTTTTCTTTTATGTATTTATCAACCAAAAAAAAAAAAAAAAAAAGGCCTAGTTTTCTTTTATGTCTTCTCATCTTCTTTCTCATTACCAAAATAATATGATTTCCCATTATCATACAGGTTAAAGGCAAACTGGACCAGAATGGGGAAACAGTATCGGATGAATATCAAAAGGATGAAATTTTGTCGCCTAGTCATCCCTCTGCAGAAAATGCAAGTGATAAAGAAAACAAATCTGAAGCTCAGTTTGCGGAACCTAGAGATGACAAACCTGATTCAAGCGTTTCTGATCAATTGATACTAAATAAAAATGATGATGCGGCACAAGATGACACATCTGATGAAGGATGGCAAGAAGCTGTTCCAAAAGGTCGCTCACCTACAGCTCGCAAATCTAGTTCAAAGAGGCCAAGCCTAGCAAAACTAAATACAAACTTTATGAATTTACCCCCGTCATCAAGATATCGTGGAAAGTCCACTAATTTCGCATCCCCAAGGGCGACCCAAAATGAGCCTGTTGCTTCAACTGGACCTGCTCCTCCTGTTATGAAAAAGTTTGTTAAGGGTGCAAGCTTCAGCCCTAAGTTAAATAATTCTAGCACCTCAACGGCTGTTGCAGAGAAAATTGCTAACCCAAAGTCAGCCCCTGCTACCCCGGCTTCCACTAATCAATCTGCTAAGGCTGCTCATGTGGCAAGTTCAATCAGTGTTCAGGCAGCTGGAAAACTTTTCTCCTACAAAGAAGTTGCTTTGGCTCCACCTGGAACAATTGTGAAGGCAGTGGTGGAACAGTTGCCAAAAGGAAATGTTACCAATGAACAAAATCCACAGGTTAGCCAGGAGGAAGAAACAGTTGAAAACCCCAAAGGAGAGAAAAAACTCCAGGTTTCTAAGGAGGAATCAAAAAGCACCATCAATGAAGAAGAGAAGCAAGAAACAAAAGTCAAGGACTCTGTGGCTAAAAAACCCCTCAAGGTTGTAAAAAGTGGTTCTCAAGATATGGTAGTGAAAGGTGATAAGGTACAATTAAAGAGTGATGCTGTTAAAGACAATGAAGCAGAAACAGGAAACGTTGTCGTTCTTAAAGTTGAGAATCCTGATACCTTGGTGGATTCAAACACTAGTTCTTTGGGAAGTGAAGTGTTGGAAACAGTTGCTTCCACTGATTCAGGATCTGCTTTAATTGAAAAGACTACTGTTTTGCCTGATAAAGATGCCTCCATTTCTAAAGAAAGGGTGGCAGAGGGAGATGAAAATCAGCATGATTTATCTGATGGTGGCTTAAGTGTTAAGCCAATGCTAACTGAAGGAGAAAAACAAGATGAAGCAGAAACTGGAAAGGAGACGGCCAAGAAACTATCTGCTGCTGCACCTCCATTTAATCCATCCACAATTCCTGTCTTTGGCTCAGTTCCAGTTCCAGGCTTTAAAGATCATGGAGGAATTCTGCCCCCACCAATTAATATTCCCCCAATAATTCCAGTCAATCCTGTCCGTAGATCACCCCATCAGTCAGCAACAGCAAGGGTGCCATATGGTCCACGGCTATCTGGTGGCTATAACAGATCCGGAAATCGGGTTCCACGTAATAAAGCTAGCTTCCACAATGGTGAAAACACTGGAGATGGGAATCAATTTAGCCCTCCTACAATGATGAACCCACATGCAGCTGAGTTTGTACCTTGCCATCCTTGGCTTCCCAATGGCTATCCTGTATCTCCAAATGGTTATTTGGCTTCTCCAAATGGTATTCCAGTTTCACCAAATGGTTTTCCCATATCCCCAAATGGTGTTCTGGTGTCACCAAATGGATATCCAGCATCACTGAACGGTATTCCAGTGACTCAAAATGGGTTTCCAGCATCTCCAGTCAATCCTTTAGAATCACCAACAGTTGTAAATGTTGACACCACTGTTGAAAACAAAAATGAAGCTGCAGTGGAGGTGAGTACTGATGAGTCCTCTACAGATGTTGCACATGAAAAGCAGCCGATTGAGCAGAAAGTGCAAGAAGATGAAGCTGCAGACAATGAGAATAGTCATCCTGAAATTGAAGAGAAAACTACAGATACAGTCCCAGTGGCTGGTGACACTGTCGTGGCAACAGAAAATTGCAGTATTGCAGTGATTGAGGAAAAACAAACCAAATGTTGGGGAGATTACAGTGACAGTGAATCTGAGGTTGTTGAGGTTACGAGTTGAAGAAGGATCTTGTTTTTCTTTTTGGACAGCTAATTTGTTCACAGCTCAGTGCTGTATTTCTGTGAGACAACAGAAGTGTAAGGTACAGTAAATTACAGAAGGCCAGATAATGACTGCGGAAGTTCATTTCCTGCTAATCTATGGCATAATTGATTGCAAGCCCCAGGTATTGTGAATACACTCGTACAGTTTGAATTTGCAGTGATGAGGAAGGAGAATATTAAATTTTGAGTCGAGTTAATAAGCGGGTAAGCCAAAGAAACACAACTACCGCGGAAGGACCTACTGAGTAGTTAGTCAACGGCTTAAATCTCCTTATATTTGTTAATTTCATCATTTTCTTTTCTTTTTCTTTTTTTCCCTGCTGTAATTTTTGTTACTTGCTTTATGAAAACAGAAATAAACTTTGGACAATCTACAACAATAAACTTCAGTTTTCTTGCCTGTATTTAGTTTTGATCTTTTACAGTTGTCAATTGGCATTGTCCAAAATCCTGCATAACAAGTTCCGCTGCAAAATTACCAGTCTCAATGACACAGAGATCTTGTGTTTGAGATGGTTTTATAGCCTTACAGTTTAAACAAGTTTAGGATAAACAACATACAAATTTGGTGCTACGAAATGCATTAGTGAGAATGATAATAGTTTTTTGTTCGACAGAATTACAACATGAACTGCACTCCTTTTCCCAATACATTTGCAGGGAACTTCTTCGTAATTTTACAATGCTAGTTGAACAAACAAGAGCAACAACAGACAAACTGGGGCTAAGAAAATGCCATCACTACTGTCAATCTCTGACTAATAGTTGAATGGCTAAGGGCAGGTTGGTGATTGCTGGCGAAAATCCAGAACAACTAGTGTGGCAGCACTGTGTGCAATTGCTGCTAGAACAACAAACACATGGAAAATCTGGTGGCTATGCCCTGCAATATCGAATGCACCAGGCTTCCATCGCTCGGGTATCCTACTAACATAGAACCCAGCTCCTACAGCATACATAACAGCCATAGCAAGCTCATACCCCAGTGCAACAATTATATGTGGATGCCCCCAGTGGAGAACAACAGCATGAACTGCCGGAATTACTCCTGAGAAGCCAATGGTGGAGAATAGGGAAGCCCTGAAGGAACGGAAACGAGAAGTGGAGAGAGCAGGGGAGAGAAGGGTAATGATAGCAAGGATCCCGAGTACTGAAATGGAGGTAAGATAGAAGAAACTCCAAAAGCGGTCGCAATAGAAGATATAGTAAATGGGAGAGAAGAAGGAACAGACTATCATAAGGGAAATCCCAGCATAATCTAGGCGCCAGAAGAAAAGGTTGAAGCGTTTTGAGTGGCAAGCGAGGAGGTGGGAGAGGGAGCTACAAACCAAGCAGCCCATAGCTCCGGCTAAGAAAACAAACAAAGGCCATCTAGGAATAAACTCAGAACTGTCTTCATTGTTTTCATGGAACACTGATGCCGCTGAAATTTGTCTCAAATGCGAGTCCTGCAAATAAGAATCAATAAGAATAGGCATAAGACATCCTTCAGATTGGTTACGCTAAATAAAGATATCATATGATGAATATTTAAAAAAAATTATGATTAAGGAAAAAATAAGGTCCTAAATTCATACATGTGAACACTGGTCTCTTGCTTCACTAAACACTACTTGTTTGTTTATGGTTATGGAGGAAGAAATATCTCTTTCATCCAAAGACTATTAATACAAAAAAAAAAAAAGAAAAAGAAAAAGAAAAAAGACTTAGGTTCACAATTTGTCAAATTATCTATCTTAATATAAAAATTATACATAATTAAAAAAAAAAACTAAAAAACTTATAAACTGACACTTAATTAACAATAAATAATTTAATTGGTAAAGTTTATTATCTTTAAACAAAGAATTTAGATTTAAATTCTAGCTACACCAATAATTAATTTATATGTATTAAGGTCATGAATTAAAAATCTATTCATCTATTAAAAAAAGCTTTAAAATTAAATTTAAAGCGTTACTTAAATGTTGTTGGTAAGTCACGTGATGGACAAAATCTGAAGCGAAAGTACAGCCACATCACTCAGTTAGGCTTTGGATAGCCATTCTTTTCGTATCACTACCGTTAAAAAAATAATACGTGGCAACCGAGCATGACATCAATGTGAATAAAAGTACGTATACCATTTTTGTATTTCGGGTTGCTCAAAAAAAAAAAAAAAAAAAAAATTTGTATTTCGGGTCAAGCTAAATGTGACTCTATGGCTGTGACTCTATAGCAATGGTTAACAATCTATTTTAAAAAGATTTTAACACAATTTTTATGAGAAATAAAAAAAAATGTCAAAATATTAATTAATTTTTCTTTTTTTATAATTTTTTAAAATAAATTATTAACTATTACCTTAAGAGTATCCATGAGCATTTTCTTTTATTTTATAGTTCTGCTCTGCTCTATCTATCCATTATAATATTTTATGTTCCTCGAAAAAAATTTATAATATTTTATGTATTTGATTTTTAAAAATTTTTAATTTCACTTATTTTATAAAAAAGAAAAAAAAAATCAGAAATAAATGGTCATTTAGTCAAATATAATATACTAACAACACAAAAAATGATAAAGATATTTGTATCGGTCAAGACTCAATATCACATAGCATGGACCCACGTTTAAGATAAGCTTTTAAATTAGCTTTCGTCTGGGACTGAGAGAGAATCCTTCTCGCATGGTGGTGAGTGGTGTCAACCTCACCTGGCCTTCGCGTTTGTAGGCCCAAAAAAAGAAAAAAGAAAAAGAACTGAAGTACCGCTTGTTCAAATTCAACCCTGGTAGTGGTTCGGTTATCATTTTGTTTCAAAAGTATAATTTTTAATTCTCTAAAAAAATCCACTTAAATGTAAAGAAGACCCTAATAAAGAAAAATTGTTTGGAATGATTTGGTGATATTAGAAATCAATGATATGTAAAAAGTCTGTTTAAATACCGTTTATTTTACTGAAAATTAAAAATTTAAAGAATTGTAACAAAATAATTTTAATACACAAGTCCTAGTTTAACATGACATGACAAGATAAATTACACCGAAAATAATTTTGCAGTATTACTTCATGACATAGAGCTATCACTGATGGTGAAGGGTTGAGTGTTGAGCCAAAAAATTATTAGAATGAAAGGCTGAAATTTACTTTGATTAAAAAAATTATATTTAAATGAATGGTGGGTGTTTAGTGTATTTGTATTGTAGATATATAATAATATAATATTAATTAATACTGTTAAATGTCCTGTCTCTGATGCTACTTGTGCGTTTATCTTCATTTAAAATGCCAAACGCAAATGCAAAACGTGCAATCCAAACACACACGAAATGTGATCGTTTGGGTTGATATGTGAAGATTTGAGCTATTCTATAGAATTGGGTTAAGTTTTATTTTTCTTGAGCTCAATTAAATTAGATCCCATTTGGTAACGTTGTTTAAACAATAAAAATCTCTTATCCACACGTATTTTCACAAAACATGAATAACATTACTAAAAATCTCTCACCAATCGGGCTCAAATCAAGAGGCCAAGGCCAATACCCCTTCGAGGGCTAGTGTGGTTCCGTCCATGCAGAGAGCGACTAATACCATATTGATGCAGTACAATTTTACACAATCTTAAAAACAACTGAAACTGTAACTTCACAATTTTAATTATTTTTTGAACCGTGTGTAAAACAGTTTACCAATAAAAAGTGAGTGTAAAAAGTAGAGAAAATAAAAAAAATTACCAAAATAAATAGAATAAAATAAAATGGAATAAAAGAACCTAAAAAAAAAAATTTGGGAATAAAGCGCCGATTAAGAGAGTTGGAATTGGAAAATGAACTGACCGGAAATGCATTGTCAGACACATTCGTCAACGGTCCTCCTTTAACTGCAACCCTGGTCCCACAAAAACAACGTGATCAACAAGTTGATCAAAAAATTTTTTTTAAAAAAAAGTAAAAAATTCAGAGTGACAAGCAAGTCTTTTATTCATTTATTTTGGTTACCTAGGCCAGCTTGCGAGCACACCTCCGAGCTCCACCATCTCCATCCAGCTCATCACCGTCAATCCCACAAATATCACAAAACCCCCTAAATGCCTGCACACACCACAATATTCAATATTTTAATATTGAGAAATGCGTAGAGCGCGTGCGATGAGCCTAGAAACAATAATATTTACTAGGTGCGTAGCGCGTGCGATGATGCTAGTATAGATGTACCGATAAGAAAAGAAGGTTGAGAATCGGTCTCACGTACGTCCATACGTTGAGGGTTTCGTTGTGCCAGGCGAAGACGCTGAGGAACGCGTCTCTGAGCGGCCACTCGCACCGGTAATAGTCCAATATGTACTCATTGTCTCTCAGGTATTCCGGCAACTCCTCGTACTTCACCAATCGCCGCTCGAATCTCTGCCTCTTCTTCGTCTTCTTCGTCTCCCGTTGAGTTTCCGAGCCGGCTCGGTTCGGACTCCCCGCGCTTTTCCTCCGGCGAACGATGCTCATCGTCGTCGCCGTTGCTTGCTTTCCTTGAGAATTTGTTCTCCGGCGAGAAATCCGCCGGATCTGAACTCTCCGGCAGATCTGTGAGGTCCGAGTCCCGAGAGGTTCTGATCGATCATTTCCTTCAATTTCTAAGCCCTTTTCTATTTATACCCAGCGAGGACCGGTGTGAGCCAATTAAATAAAGCTACTGCATGGAAAATGTGAAGCTTCTCGACGTTTTTAGGTTTTTTCTTTTGGGTTGGGATAGAGTAAGGGTTAGTGTGTAAAATTGTTTTTGAGCTCGGCTACGTGTCTTTGAATTATTGGTAGAATATGATAAATTAAAAATTGCAGTGAAGTAGCTTTAGATTTTTATGGTTTGGCTAATTATGTTTTGACACGTATTTTGTTGAGTTGTGTACAGCGTATGTTACCACTATATGCTGTTCGGTTTATAAATAATTTTGTTAATTCTGTTCCGTTGGGAAATTCAAATTTGGCGGAAGGTGAGAGAATAAATTTGGTGATTAGTAGATAGGAGAGGATATAAGGACATTCTGGCCTTTTGCCCTTAATTTTTAAAAAATTTAGCAATATGCCCCTGTTTTGAAACTATATAGGCATATGCCCCTGTTTCATAACTCGATCACCATAAAATCGAGTTTCAACGCAAAACTCGATTGGTTTAAAATCGAGTTATGCCCGATCAAACTCAAAAAAAAAAAAAAAAAAAAATTGCATAGAACTCGAGTTTCATGTAAATTTTTTTAAATTTTTTATAAGTTTTTTTTCAAGTATGCAAATCAGTTTCAGTGGCCCTATAGCGGCGTTTTTTCATCCCTATAGCGACGTTTTTTATCCCTATAGTGACGTTTTTCTGGAAAATTTTTTTTACAAGTATGATATCGGCCCTATAGCGGCGTTTTTTCATCCCTATAGTGACGTTTTTCTGGAAAATTTTTTTACAAGTATGATATCGGCCCTATAGCGGCGTTTTTTCATCCCTATAGTGACGTTTTTCTGGAAAATTTTTTTACAAGTATGAATATCGGCCCTATAGCGGCGTTTTTTCATCCCTATAGTGACGTTTTTCTGGAAAATTTTTTTTACAAGTATAATATCGGCCCTATAGCGGCATTTTCTGATCCCTATAGTGACGTTTTTCTGGGAAATTTTTTTTACAAGTATAAATATAGGCCCTATAGCGGCGTTTTTTAGCCCTATAGTGACGTTTTTAAGCCCTTTAGTAGCGTTTTGGTACTCGATTTCCCTTTACTCGAGTTTTATGCTTTTTTTTTTTTTTTTTTTTAAGTTTGATCAGGCATAACTCGATTTTAAACCAATCGAGTACTTTAAGTAACTCGATTTTAGGGTCATCGAGTATCGAAACAGGGGCACGAACCTATATAGTTTCGAAACAGGGGTATATTGCCAATTAAAAAAAAAAAGAGGGTAAAATGCCAGAATGTCCGAGGATATAATTAACCTTGGATTTCCTAAATTGTTTTTCCTATTTTAGAATAAGTATTTATCTTTTTCTATTTTAGTTTTTTTTTTCTTCAAAATATTGATATCTACTTGTTAAATAAAAATTATTTGATTTATTTTGTGTTTCATTTTATGTTTCACGGACCAGAATATGGATTTTATGTCTCACTTTATAGTTTATACTCCATCAATTATATTTTGTCATGTATTTTTTTATTTTTCTTAAAAAATAATTAAAATTAAAAAAAAAAATCAAACATATAAGCCACAATTGGTGAAACATAGTTTTTTTTTTTTTTAGGGATGGTGAAAGTGGATTCTCTATTTTATTAAAACATTTTTTTTCTCACTTTTCAAAGCACCAAATTTTCTTTATTTCTTTTTTCAATTTTTTTTTTCTTTGTTTCAGTTATCAAGACATAAAAAAGAATAAATCAAGTGTTTAGAAATGAATGGTACTTTAATTCCTTTACATTCAAGGAAGCACCCTAGCTAAATTTTATTTTAGGAAATGTGTGGGGAGCCTAATCTAATGTGGTGTGTTTTGGGGGTTAATTTCCTAAATTCTCTTATCCTATTTGAGGGTGACCAATATATTCCCATTTGTTTATAAAATAGACTTTTTCTTTTTCTTGATTTAAAACGTGTGTGTTTTAAAATATTCTTTTGCAAATATAATATCATAAAAGAAGAAGAAGAAGAGAGAAGGTCTCCCTTAATTCCAACTGCAAGACCTCTGCCTACCTACTAGTACATATATTTGATCTCCTGCGTTACAAAATCAAGGAAATACGGGACTACTCAACATTATCTATACTATTAATAATATGATTTTTTGTTTGGTTTTTAACCTTTTACGTACTAAAATACCCTTACACAAATTCTTAAACTCTCTAAAATACGTTTATAATTTAGTTAAATAATTTAAATTAAAAAACACAAACTGGTTAAAAGAGTAATTTATTTTTCCTAAGTTTTAAGTTTTCTCCTTTATCTTCTCGATTTAGCCTGAAACTTAGGATAATATCTCTATATCATTTTTAAACATTATTCTATGTTACTTTATCTCTTTCTTTAAAAAACAAAATACACACGATTATTTGTATATCACTTTTAAATATTATATCACTAAACCAAAAAAAACAAATAAATAAAAAAGAAAATTATTGCATGCGCAAAGCACGTGAGTCTAGTTCTTTAGATATTCTCGTGATTTGTTTTCTTTCTTTCTTTTTTTCCCATTTTTTTGTTTTTATTTTTATTTTTTTGATTTGTTTTCTTTCGTTTTGTAGCAACTCTTAAAAAATAACCTGAAAAAAAAAATTATATATGTAGCTTGACTTGCCCAAAAAATTATTAATATTTCATGTAGCGGAATGATGATAACGACAAAGGTGAAGTGACAAACGTGGTAACAACAACAATGATGCTGGTGTCGTGGCAGGGACGGACCTAAGTGGGAGCCCAGGCCCCTCGGGTCCTTTTTTTTTTTTTTTTTTACAAATTATATACATCATTTTGTAGTTGCCTCCATTTCAAAACCTTAGGCCCCTCTCCAACTAGCAACTATCCAACCCAAAAACTTAACAAAAACAATAAAAACATTCACAATGTTGATTGTATTTTAGCAAAAAAAAAAAAAAAAAAAAACTATTTTATCACCAAAGAACCAAAAAATCATGTGTTATTGGAGAAGTTAAAGTTAATTTTTTTGCAATTATAGTAAAAATTTAGGGGTGTCAATTCGGGTTAGCGTGTCGGGTTCGTGTCGTGTCGAGGTAGGGGTATTCGACTAAATGGCTCAACCCTAACCCGACCCATTTAATAATCGTGTCATGATCCTTCAACCCTAACCCGACCTGTTAATAAGGCGGGTTGACTTGACCCAACCCATTTAACACATTTAATAAACGAGTCATGTTGGGTTGACATGAATGTAACACAACCCATTTCAACCTGCATAATATTAAATATAACATCCATCTAGAAATAATTATTTTTACATTCCAAAAAGCAGTGCATATACTTCAAGTTTTCAACCCACATTCAAAATAATATAGTTCAACAAAAATATAACATTCATCTAGCAATAAGTTCTTTACACTCCAAAAGAAATGTATACACTTCAACCCAAATTCAAAATAACAAAGTTTCACAAAAATAAAATGTTCAACAAAAATATAATATTCTTGGAACTCGCCAAATGCTAAGTATCAATATTGAAAGAATTTGAGCAAACAGTAGACTAATTCTGACTATGACCATGATTATCATCCATAAATTCTTTGTTAATGTCCAAATTCATAACATCTTCTACAAGCTCATCCAATTTCATTTGTGTAAGTTCTATGCCAAAGAAAAAAAAAAAAAAACAATATCAGTAGTTCTAAGTTCTGTAAAGTTTCAATTTCCAATTATATCCCTTATAAATTTTTGTAATTACTCACTTTTCTTTTTTAATTTAATATATATGTTGGATATAAAAGTATTTAACAAATCTAAAATAAAATAAATATTTATTTGTTATATGAGTTAAACGGGGTGTGTTAAGTGGGTTATTTCGGGTTGACACAAATAAATTGGCGTGTCAAACGTGTCTATTGCGGGTTATGTGGGTTGACCCGTTTATGACCCGTTTCTTATCGTGTCGCTTTCGGGTCGACCCGTTTATGACCCAAACCCATTAAGACCTAACCCTAACCCGAAAAAACCCGTGTCGGGTTCGTGTTGTGTTCGCGGGTTGGGTCGAATATTGACACCCCTAAGTAAAATGGTATAAATACCAGTTGACTGTAGTCAGTTGTTAAAAATAAAATACAATATTTTATTAAAATTATCTCTCTACCTTTAATTAAAAAAACTCAAATTCTCTCTCTTACTTTATTATTTTAATGAGATGTTTATATTATTTTAAATGAAGTGGTAAAAAAAATAGAACATTTGATGTTGGGTGTATTGTAAAATGAGGTAGTAAAATAGATAAATTAGTTTTTTGAGGTGGTAAAAGTTAAATTTTTTAGCACCATTAATGTGAATGCACTAACTTAAAAAAAAAAAAAAAAAAAAAAATCCTAGCTAGCCTAGTATTAAAAAAAAAAAAAGATTTATTAATATTATATGGATACCTATTTGAATTTTTTTTCCTTATACTCCACCCCCCTCTAGCTTGAGATCTTGGATCCATCCCTGTGTAGTGGTAGTTTTGAAAGTAGTGTGGTGACGATAGCAGGAACGAAAATGGTGGTTTGGTGACAATAAAAGTGATGGTAACAGTGGTATCGAATATAGTGTGGTGGTGGTGGTGGTGACAGTGTCATGTGGGTGGTAGAGTGGCGATGACAATTGAAATAGCAATGTCAACAATGGTGGAGGTTGTGATGGTAGTAAAATGTGGATTTCATCAGATAAATTGTTTTGTAGTTGCAATGTTGCATGTATCTATGTATAATGCAAATATATACTTACTATATGCATAAAATAATTAGTCTCTCCGTCTTAAATTATTGGTCATCTTTTTCATTTTAGGATGTCTCAAACTGTAGTCTCTTTGAAAAATAAATAAAAATATTTTCTTTTTACCTTATTTAAAAAGTCAATATCATTCTTTCTCTAGAGTTTAAATTGATGATGGTAGTTTTGAAAACTTGTACGTTTTTAACTCATCACAAACAACTTGTTGAATGATATTCCCTTAAAAAGTTAGATTTTTTTAAATAGGACCAACAATTTGGGATAGATATAGCATAAGTGTATCCCCATAGCACAAATAAAGTTAATATATAAAATGAACTTGAATAATTAAGAAAAAATTAAACTATTGATCCAGCTTAGTAGCAATTGATACTTTGGCAATAGAGTGGAATAAACACGACAAATATACAATGAGAATGAATAATTAAGAAAAAATTAAACCAAAAACAATGACTTCTGAATCTCAAGGAGCAAAGCTTGGCATGTTGCCTTGTAACTTGTCAAAATAATGTTATTAGGGGGTTCACCTAAAACGGTAGGAATAGTTGTTGGGTAATAAGGCGCATTTAACTGATTAAAGTCCATACCATACACTTTGAAGTTCGCTCTTCACCAAGGAAGTAAGAAATTGGCCATTGCTGTCAGTCTCACCCATACGATTCAAGTACTTCCACAATAACATATATGGTGGGGGTTGTTGAGCCGTTTGGTTCATGATGTTAGAGTTTTCCCTTGAACTCACAAGAAAAATTTATTACAAGAAACCAAAAGGCGAAGAACGACAAATATTATGAGGGGGTCCCCGGCCAATTGTGAAACCATAGCATTAATTGTAGAGTTCAGAGATTGAAGACTTTACTAGTGAAGTGGTGATAAGGATGGATTGAGATCAGGAATTCCGCTTGATGCAATACTTATTCATGTCTGAAATTGAAAGTTAAAAAAAAAAAAAAAAAAAAAATTTCAATCTCAAACATTGAATAAAAAAAAGCTAAAAAGAAGTAAAAATGTAAAAATATTTTGTGATAGGGAAACGAGGATATCACTTGATCTCAATCCGATAAGGATATCATTTGCCATATCAGAATATTCTATATATATTCTAAAAGGTTCTTTACATGCAAATCCCGGTTGCCCTGTTTGGTAGATGATTTTGAACACTTATTTTCAGTTTTTAAACAACATTATACACATTTTTTCACTCACACGTATTTCAAACAATTACAAATAACATTACTCAAACTCCTCTATCGATTAATTTCAAGTTCATACAAACTTAATGGTTTTATAAGTTTATAATATTTATGTCCATTGATATTTTTTGGTGTTTTTAATAGAAAATTTTAAAGCTTGAATTGCCATCCGTCACTTACGATGTATAAAAATATATATAAAAAATAGTTTTATACAATTCTGTTTTATTCATTTGCCTAATGATTGTTTATATAACAATAGCATAAGTAATTTTTACATGTAACAATATCCTACCTACGTCAGGGAAAATTCTTAGGTACTCTCGAAGTACGGAGAAATAGTGCTCCCTCCTCTCATATTTATGGTGGACCCTATCATGAATTTAATGAGTAGACCTCACTATGAATGTGAAAGGAGCTAAAGTACTATTCTCCATACTCTGAGAGTATCTAAGAATTACTCTTATGCCAATCATTATTTATCATGTTCAACTTTTATCACTAGCATTAAATATGTTAGTTCATTTTATCCATGATTTTTTTCTAATAATTGTACAACTACAATAATAAAGGAGAGAGAATTCAAACTTTATCTAATTATTATAAAAGTTAGATTTCCAAAATGAGAGGATGCATGTTGTGATTACATGCATCCTTAGATAACAATGACACGTGTCAATGCACCTATTAATTAACAAGCTTGTTTGAGTTTAGAAATAAAAAAATTCATGTTAAATTGTTAACGAGTGCCCTAACTAATACATGCTCAATTAATTATGAGTTGTAATGCACATTTTTCAAAAAATAAAATACATGTGTTAATTGATTCATTGGTTTATAAAAATAAATTGTGTGCTTTTTTGAATATATGTGTACAATTTGACTTTATTTTTTAGAAAATGTATACACATATTATTTAATAAAACATTATATACATCTTAACCATTGCTGTTAGAAGATTAGTTAACAATCAATTTTTTTTTAAATAATTACCATTCTTTTTTAAGTTGGTATTAGTCATACACACACCTATTCATTTTCAATTTATCATTGTCGTTTAAGTTTTAGGGGGAAAAATTGAATGCATAATTAAGACAAATAGAGTGATTTACTTCCTTTTGTGTTACACAGGAAAACAAAAACCAGCCAATTTAAATGCAGCGCCACTTATAGTTAATAGGTCATTAAGTTTTATAGAAAAAAAAATTGAATGCATAATTAATGCAATAGAGTAATTTGGTCCTTTTGTCTTACACATTGAAAGAAAAACCTGCCAATTTAAATACAGTACGCCAATTAATACAATACCGATGCACGTCCTTTTGTGTCAACACTTTAACTCACTTTTTTTTTTTGGTCGACAACCTTTTGTGTTACACATGGGAAAAAAAACAGCCAATTTAATGGGTTGTAACTTGTAACCCATAGGTATAGTTAATAAGTTGTTACATCAAACCAAAAAACAAAAATCTAAGATCACATAAAATAAAAAAAAATACAACTTTCATCACAATGGTCTACTTGATAGACTGTAAGTGAAAAAAAAAAAGTTGTGAATTAATGTAAAAGTGATATATAATTAATCACAATTTGCTAGATAGGATAGTCATAGCAAAAGTTGTGACTCTTTACGTAGTATTAACTTTCAATGCCAAAAAAAGATAATGAGTTGTTATATCATCGATCCTTTGTAACTTATATTCTTCTTTTTCTTTAGCATCGGTGTAACTCATAAGTCATAGCTATTCACCTCCTTCAAAATCCAAAAACCAAAAACCAAAAATTAAAAAAAAGAAAAAAGAAAAAAAAAAACCTTTTAATTTGTAATAGTAAATGATAATTTCAATATATATAACAAATTCCAATTGCAACAAAAGAATTCTAACAATTGAATGACATTGTTAACTTCTTCTTTTTTTTCAACTTCTATTCAACAAATCTTGAAGGCAGGTGACAAAGAGAGACATGGACTTTGTGGGTTTCCCTGTCTTGATGCTGATGAAGTTCTATTTGGAAACTCCCTTTATGATTAGAGATAAAAGGAGAGGTGCAAAGCTTGTCAAATCACTTTTCTTGATCCAATGGAATTCTATTGTTGTTGATGTTCAAATAAGCTTCCAATTGCCTTTATTTTTATTTTTGGATTTATTTTTTGTTAAATAGCAAATTTAATGTCACTACTATTATTAAATAGAGGTGTGTAGACTTTTTAATAAGTAAGAGAGAGAGAGAGAGAGAGAGTCAAATAAACATTGTTAAATTGGAAGTTATATTTTAAAGGTAAAAAAATTCTAATAAAATTTAGACAAAAATTAAAACAGGACAACGTAAAATAATAACAAAAAATCTCTTTATATAATAATAATAATAATAACACATTTGTTTTTAAATAAAGAATATTTTTCTATAACATGACTATTAATGATATTCATAAATTAATAAGTTGAATAAAAAACTGTGCAAAACATGGGCTAATAACTAGTTTCTCGTAAAAGAGAGTAGTCAATACCACTTAATTATATTGATATTTATCATTGTGTATTCTTAACGCGATGGTCACTCCAGTCCATAAGTATAAGTGCTTGTAGAGTGTGGGGGGTAAAGGCTAGGGTTCAAGTCTTTGGGAGGGAGTTTCACACACATATATACTTAGATTAGATTAGAGTAGAATTTCTATCTTATAATATGTGGGGCCCCAAATATTAACCACTCTGGCCCACTCTACACCCGGCCCAAGGCCCATGCCGAGGATAATATAAAGGCCGAGGATAATGGGAAGAGACCCAGGCCACCCATGGGGCCTCGCCGAGGATGACCACATCCTCGGCACACCGACTGGTCATCCTCGGCACACCGACTTCGACAAAAGGAAAATATCCCTCATTCATTAGACATATCCCACCAACATTCTGACCGCTTTAATGGTGATATGACCAACAAGCCAGGTTGCCTCGTTTACTTTAACTAATAGAAAGCCTGCAAAGGCGGTTAAGAACTAACGTAAAGCCTGCAAATATAGATGATGGGACAAACTCCTGTACACAGAGTCCAGATAATTGACAAGTGGATGGCTAAGATTAACAAAAGGAAGACTATATATCAAAAAGGGCTCCCAACCAAAAGGGGGGAAGAAAAAAAGAGAAGTTCGAAGGAAAATAGATCCTCGGCCTGGGCCGAGGACAAAGATGCTTCGTAAACACTTAGCCAATCTTTCACCATTAGATTTCTAGGAACCTCATGTCATCAATTATTTACTAGAAACTTTATACCAGTCATTGTTCACTTCGGTGATGCCAAGTCTTTACACCCACATCTCTACAAATTCTTATTGTTAAGGGTCCATTACAAATTGAAGCCTTACAACTGGCGCCCACCGTGGGGCCGATTTGTGCGCTAGCAAGTGCGGTGGTTGGTGTAAAGAAATCAAGAGCAATGCTTTCAAAAGCAAAACACCAAAACGCTACGATCTACGACAACTACAATCATTCAGAAGTCAACAACCACAAGAACAAGAATATGCAAAAAAAATAAATAAATAAATAAAAAGAGATAAAACAAGTCTACTTCTTTTATTCATATATGAAGAAATTACATTTTTTACAAGTGATGCCCATGGAGCTTGTTCTAAAGCTAACTACAAAGACTGATGTCTGGCAAAGTTGGCAGAGGAACAAAAGAAAGAAAGAAAGTAGGCAGAAGAACAAAAGATAGAAAAGAAGCGAAGGAAGAGAGGAGGAAAAGAAAGAAAGAAAGTTGGCAGAGGAACAGAAGACAGAAAAGAAGGCTGGATGAGAAGTAAGAGAAGAGGAAAAGAAAAAGGGAAGGCTCGTTGAGGAGCAAAAGAAGAAAAGAAAAAAGAGAAAAGAGGGAAGAAGGGCTACATAGGAGGTGGAAGAGGTCGCGGCACAGGATGACTCCACTTCTGGGTTCCGCCTGGCTTCCCTCCCACCCCCATTGTTGCTGGCTTGGAGGGTCAATGACTCATACCCAAGGGAAGGTGGTTACGTTCTTCCTGGATCCTCTTCCAGACGGCGAGGAGGGTTCCTCCTCTGGTTAGGTTGAAAAGAAGGAGAATCTTTGGATTTCTCCTACTCCAACCCCAATGTGACGTTCAGGGTCGGAGTGTCATCCTTGGCTCCTGATAGGGGCTGTGCATCCCCGAGATCGCCCTTTCCAAGGGCCAACTCATTCGAAGGGGCTCAAACGGCTATGTTTGGCAGAACCTTTTTGAGTAATATTTCTGGGAGAAGTTTAAGATGGATGTTTGTCAAGTGTGAAGGAGAAAGTTGCCCTAGAAACGCCTTATTTAGAAGGCAAAATATTGACGAGGGCCAATCCGCAATAAATCCGAGGGGGAAATTTCTGGAGGCAATAATTCTGCCCCAAGTTCCAAGGGGCCTATCAACCGTTAGATCCTCGTAGATCCACGGCTGGCATTAATGAGGAGACGCCTCATTAAACGAGAAGGCACCGAAGCGTCAGAACACGTTACTCGGACAACCTAGGAGACGGTTCGTAATCAGAAGGGTCCCATCAAATGAAGAGGCAAAACACGGCAAGGTTCTATCCTCCACCAACTCCGCCCGCATTTATTATTATTATTTTACTTGAAAAGCGTATTTATTTCATGCTTATTGTAAATTATAGCAATGTAGAATTAAATGGCAACGGATAAATAGATAAGATAATAAATAAATGAGAAAACTAGGTACTGGACAGAACTAGGCATTGCATGGTCCTCGGACCCAAGCCTCAGGGGAAACCAGATACCTCAGATGTTAAATGAGAAAACTAGGTACTAGACAGAACCAGGCATTGCATGGTCCTCGGACCCAAGCCTCAGGGGAAACCAGATACCTCAGATGTTAAATGAGAAAATCAGGTACTGGACAGAACCAGGCATTGCATGGTCCTCGGACCCAAGCCTTAGGGGAAACCAGATACCTCAGATGATAAAATGAGAAAGCCAAGCGCTAGACAAAATTTAAACATTGCATGGTCCAAAGTCTCAGGCCAACAAGAAGAACGTTTCCTCATAAAAACTAAGTACTAAGAAAAGCCAGGGTCTTTGTATGGATCACGAGTCCAAACCTACATCAAAGCCAACCCCTTTAGGCGCTAAATAATGAGCCCTATCAGGGACGAAAACCACGAGAGATTGAGCGCTAAAGCACGAACGACTCAAACCTATCCATCCTAGAAGAACGAGTAAGAAACTCAAAAAAGAAAGTATACTCCGGAAAAAGAAAAAAGCTCCTCGGACGGCCCTTTAGCGCCGAAAGGAGATTACAAAAGCAGCTAAAGGAACGATAACTCTAACAGAAAGGCAAGGTCCAACAGGGCGCGAAAACACGCCGAGGAAGTCAAAATCCTCCTCCCCGCCCAAGGGGACGTGCAGCAGAATTTTGAGGGGCTATTGTGGGGCCCCAAATATTAACCACTCTGGCCCACTCTACACCCGGCCCAAGGCCCATGCCGAGGATAATATAAAGGCCGAGGATAATGGGAAGAAACCCAGGCCACCCATGGGGCCTCGCCGAGGATGACCACATCCTCGGCACATCGACTTCAACAATAGGAAAATATCCCCCATTCATTAGACAGATCCCACCAGCATTCTGGCCGCTTTAATGGTGATATGACCAACAAGTCAGGTTGCCTCGTTTACTTCGACTAATAGAAAGCCTGCAAAGGCGGCTAAGAACTAACGTAAAGCCTGCAAATACAGATGATGGGACAAACCCCTGTACACAGAATCTAGATAATTGACAAGTGGATGGCTAAGATTAACAAAAGGAAGACTATATATCAAAAAGGGCTCCCAACCAAAAGGGGGGGAAGAAAAAAAGAGAAGTTCGAAGGAAAATAGATCCTCGGCCTGGGCCGAGGACAAAGATGCTTCGCAAACACTTAGCCAATCTTTCACCATTAGATTTCTAGGAACCTCATGTTATCAATTATTTACTAGAAACTTTATACCAGCCATTGTTCACTTCGGTTATGCCAAGTCTTTACACCCACATCTCTACAAATTCTTATTGTTAAGGGTCCATTACAAATTGAGACCTTATAGTAATATATATAAAAGGAAAAAAAAGCACGAACGGAATGCTTGAAAAAAAATAAAAATAAAAAAACTTGTAGTTACTACTCAAAAAAAAAAAAAAAAAAGAGAGTCACCAAAATATCATTGTAGATGAACAGTGCAGAAGCACTGTAGCGGGCATAGGCGCTTTTTATATATAAGATATATATATATATATATTAAAACCAAAACTAAGAGAAAATTCAATTAGATTTCAAATTATATTTCAATTGTGGGCTAATTTTGTTGCATGTATTCACTTAAGGATTTTAATTTTTGTGTCAAGTAAGTTAGTGAGTGCAAAATACTAAAAGTCCAATATTAATGAACTATTAAAAAAAAACCAATCATATATCTACTCAACAAAAATCACCACACCATCGCGCACACTTGGTACGGTGGTCACTCCATAAGTATAAATGCTTGTGAAGTGTGGGGGGTAAGGGCTAGGATTCAAGTTTTCAGGAAGAAGCTTCACATACATATATACTTAAATTAGGATAGAGTATAATTTCTATCTTATATAAAAAAAAAGAAAAAAAAAGAAAAACAAAAAAACAAAAATCACTACATGTTTTATCTTATTAAAAATTAGAATAAAAATGATTATAATTAGTACTAAACTTAGGCAAAAATTTTAACATGCATCTAATTACGTTTGCCTTTTCTAATAATTTAATTAATTATGTAAATTTTATGATAAAAAAATGTGTTTATTTTAAAATTCATCTATGTGTATGCGTGAGTTACAAGCTAGTATAAATATATAAAAGAAGAAGAAAAAACACTAGAAATTAAAAGTTGCTAATATATAAATTATTAAATTTAAAGTCCAAATTTCAGTAGTATAATATTTTCACAGAAAAAAGAAGAAAATCTGGATGCCATAAAACAAGGACAAAGTTTAGGTATAAAATTGGTTTGTAGCATAAGGCTACAACTTTACTCAATATTTTTTTTTTCTTTTTTTTTTTTTTGTGTGAATTTTGACAAATCTACCATAAGATTACATCTTCTTCTTATATCCTTCATGCTTGCAAAATTTCTAGAAAATTAAAGATTAATAGTTATGTTATTAATAAATTGTTTAAACTGTAAGTTTTTGTAGTTTAAAATTATGTATAAAATATAAATTTATAGATCATATAGTAAATAATGTCTGATTAACACAAAATTTGACATGTGTATTAAAAGTATAAAAAAACATGCAATTTAACGGTTAGGTTATGTTTGGTAACAGTTTTTGTTTTCTATTTTCAAAAACTTGTTTTTGGGAATAAAAAAAAAACAATTTTCTTGTATTTTTGAAATCAAAAACATGTTTGGTTAGTTGAAATTAAAAAGATAATTTTTTGAAAAAAAAAAAAGAAAATACTAAAATATGTTGTTACTAAGATTTGAACTCTAATGCTAACTTATTAAATGAGATAAATTCATTAAATTAAATGCGTTTTTTCATTGACTTTTGAAAATTAGAAATTAAAAATAGTTTTTTACATGTTTTCAGTTTCCTTCACAAATTGAGTTTTGAGAATATTTTTTGTTTTCTGTCCATTTTGGGTTGCCAAATAAGTTTTTTAGTATCAAAAATAGAAAATTGTTTTTGGAATAAAAAAATAAGGGGAAAAAACAGTTACCAAACATACCCTTAGATTTTCAAAATATGTAGTAATGTTTATTTTATGGAGTAAAATTCTAGATTTAGGTTACAACTAATTTTGTAGTTAAACTTTGTCGATAAAACAATTATCAACCTTGGGTGCACCTGGTGTAGTACATAAATATGAAATTGATGATAGTGGGATTAATAATCAGTATTTTAAATTTTACCTAGAAAAACATTATCATGGTACGATTAGGTAAGAATTGTGTAGGACATTGTTTGTTTATTCTAAGTAAATTAAAAAAGTTAAACAAGATCTTTAAAAAAGACAATAGTATCTAGCTAATGGCTAGGACATAATTAACCCCAAAAATTATTACACAAATTTAATAAAAAAAAATTTATCATATTTAATTATTTATATAAGTTGTGAATTGGTTTTAAGAATTTAAATAAATTAGATACGTAATTTCCAAACATGCCCTTCTGATTCTTGTCCTGCTCAAATGAGAACAAATGCTTGAAATTAAAAATTTAGCAAGCATCCAGTGGAATGCTTTATATGTAAATTTAATAGTCACTCTGTAAATAACTGTGGGAATAATCAATTCTAAAATCATTGAACATGATAGAATGGTGAGATGAAAATGAGTTCCAGAAATTAGGGAATAAAAAAAGGGATTCTATTGGAAAATCTATAGCATCTCAGATTCTCAGAATAGATTGACTATCAGCAAGACAGCAACACAGGAAGAAGATTGGATTCCTTCTAAAATTAAACAGGTGGTAATTGAGTTCTACAAAATCTATCATTGGGATCTCCTATTGCCACAAATGAAGGTAGAATTATTAGTGGAGTAACTTTTCTGTTTTCAGATCAGATTCATAAGGATGTGAAAGAATTGATGCAGAAGGATAAAACTGAGGTTGAAATTTTTGCAGCCTCTATTTGCCATGAGAAATGACAAGGCTCTAGCCTCTAGGACCAAATAGATTTAATGTCCTATTTTACAAAGAGCTTGGCCCAGAGGGATTGGTGAAGGATTCTGTTGTTGAAGCTTTTTTTTTTTGGAACAAGAAAGCTTATCAAAGAGGGTAAGTACTAAATTAGGTATCTTTTCTATCCTCTCATTTGTAGCATAAATGATAGAACAAACATATTGCTTGCTACAATGAGATTTAAAGGTGCATCACAAAAATTTCAACTATTCTTCCTGTTTTGTTTCTGGGAAAATTATTTCTGGGAAAAGTACTTAACTGGCCTACATGTATGGCCCCTTACTGAAATAAATTAAATTGAATTGGCCCACTTCTCAGTTAGCCAGTTAGCCCCACTTTGGTCTAGATTTATCAGCCCAAAGCTTGTATAAATGGGACCAGACCCAATACGTTGTATGGCCCAGCATTGTAGCAGTTATGAAAATTGATGATATGGGGTTGTGGTCTGGTGTAAATATAAAAATTTATGTTGAATCGAAGTTAACCTTTTTGACAGTTGTAGTCGGCAAGTGTGGGCTCGAAATCATACTTGATATTACTTAGATAGTTAGATGTGCCTAAAGTTTCTATAAAAAATGTGCCTAGAGTTAATTGAGTCCTTGGTTTTAACACCAGACATCAGACAGTACTGTATCTTCTTTCTAAACCAAAGAAAGTATTTTTCTTTTTTGGTTGCAAAGATGCCAGAACTACAAGAAAAAAAAACCCAGAAAAACTAACCTCTCTTCTCTTGTTCAATAATATTGCATTCTTTTGGTTACTTATTATTGCGGACATGTTTGACAAGTACACCTTGTATTAACCTGATTAGCCCAGCTCATAGGCTGGATGTGCTCAGAACTAATCTCCACTTGTCCTTCTTGAACCTCAAACTTTGATCTCTTATTTGGTGAGAGATATGAGACAATTGGTTATCACCTTGATTAGTCAAAACATCTTACTTCCTGGAGAAAATGGGCTTTTGCCCATATTGAGCAAAAAAAAAGCAATATGTCCCTGTTTCAAAACTATATAGGGACGCATCCTTGTTTCGGTACTCGATCATCCAATAGTCGGGCTATATAAAGAACTCGATTATGCTAAAACTGAGTTTCCATCACGTTTTTGCCACGCTAGATCACCACCGTGGCTTTTCCGCAATATTTTAAATGATATAGGAACTCGATCCTAATAAAATCGAGTTACTGAGGAAATTAAAATTACTTGTTTGCACGTGAAGTGTTTTTGTCGTGTACTTAACCCGATTAAAGCAACATCGAGTTTAGTAACCCATACTCAACTTTGCATAATTGAGTTATACTACTATACACACCTCCCTTCACAGATGCACAAAATTTCCTCATTTTCTTCACAGCTTCTCCTCAAGAACCACAACCATACATCCTTGGACTCGGTGTTATCTCTCTATCATCTCAGGTAAGAAACTCATTTTCTTGTTTGAAGTACATAGATAATTTTATGGTGTAGGTAAAGAGTAGTTTTAGATATTACAAAAGTTTGTCATCCATAATGTATGTTTTTGTTAGAGAATAATTTTCATTTGATAGGTTGTATTACTTGTGCTTTGGCATTTTCTTGAATGAGTGTTATGTGAGTACATTAGGGTTACATTAGTTGTTTGGTGTTGTAAATTTTAATTACTAAAAATGACAATCTTTAAATTTGCTACAAGTAATACAACCTAATTTGGGTGATGAGTGTTATGTGTGTACATTGGGTTATATTGGGTCTTTGGTGGTGTAAATTTTATTGACAAAAAATGAAAATCTTTAGATTTGCTAAAACTAATGAAAAATTAATCTTTAGATTTGCAAAAGTTGAACATGCATAATCATCATTTGTCAAACATTAATAACAACATTTTGTATTGCACACAACGTGTAGACATTAATAACGTCTAATATTTGTAGGTAGAAATTTTTGGAAATCATCATTGCTTGAATCTAAGAAGTCTAAAATATCTCTTTCATCATCTAACGAAGTAATTTCATTAATAGACTTGATGGCTCGCTCTTGCGCCTTCCCCTTTAGATGCTTCCTAGCTTTTTGGATTGCATGAAAACGATTTAGTCGCCTTTGCATTTGATTGTTCTCCTGTTCAAGACGAGCAAGTATGTTGGCAGGTTCGTCTCTAGGTAACTCGGCAAAGCGTGCCTTAGGAACTCGTAACCTGTGCCATCGATAATACACCTCCAACTTACACCTCTTCTCGTATAGGGTTGACCATGGTGGTTCTGCTACGGTGAACTCTATTGCAGTGGTATCTGTACTTAGTTTTGTAGGTTTGCCGACCATGATGTGTCCGACGCTTCCAAGACTCTCATACGTGTATATTGGAATATTAACAAAATCTTTCTTCTTTCCAACCCATTTCCCTCCATAGTGGTCTGTGTATGTCTGTAGTTGTTGATTTGCTGGAACTTGTGATGATCTATTTGTTGAAGTAGATCTAACTTGTTTTGCATTGTACGATTTGATGTTGAGGCGTTGCAACTCATAGCTTAGTCAATCTAAGAAGTTAGTGGGGGTAGAAATAAGATCGTTATTGTGGTGCATTTATAACCTTATTTCATGGTCTAAGCATTATAATATCAGTTATCAAGGCTTGTCATGTCAATATAGGCTGAAAAAACAATATATGAACATGATTATCCATGTTCCCAATGTTACAGTGAGATTTCAACATGTGGGCAGTAGTTGCAGTATACTTGAACAGAGCAACATCTTTAATTGACACAGTGCTATGTAGGGTTGTCCACGAGTCGGGTCGGGTTGGGTTTGGGCTTGACCTAGACTCGACTCGACTAGATCTGGTTATCAAAAATGTGACTCGCAACCGACCAAATATATGGGTCAGACCCGGCGGTTCGGGTCAACAGTTGAACGGGTCAAATTGGTCGGTTAGGCGGGTTTGGGCCGAAATTGGGCTAAATTTGAGAATTTGCATAATTTTTTTTAACTCAATTTTTGATAGGCTTTTTGGGCCCAAATTAATGGGCTTACTTTTAACAAAGATTTATATATCATTGAACCATGTATATATATCATATGGGCCTTTTTTCACATCCTTTATTTCAAATTAGGCTTTCAAGCTCAGCTTGTATGCCATTAACCCATTACACAACTTTGAATCCTTTGGGCCTCCAAGCCTTATCAGTCCAAATTTAATGTTTCTAGCTCACATCTAATGACAACAAATACAATAAATATAGTAAATAACACATAACAACTTGGGCAATTAGCAAGCACATAAAAACACACATAATATCACTTTCTAACCACCTGTTAAAACCACACAATACAAGAAAGAAACATTTTTCAAAATGCCATAGCCTTAAGACCTGGGCACTGGGCAGTACATAAAAACACATATAATATCACTTTCTAACCACCTGTTAAAACCACACAATACAAGAAAGAAAATTTTTTCAAAATGCCTTAGCATTAACACCTGGGCAGTACCTTAAAAATCCAAAAACAAATCAAGAAAGTCTAACAAGCACAAAAGCACATCTCAACCTATTAAACCTGCCAAGTTGTGCCAACCATTCTATACATGTAACACAACTTACACAAGCTGGCAAACAAATTCTAACAAATAATTCAATCACAGCCACACCACAAGTATGACAACAAAAGATAATAAGAGCATCTTGCAATATTTCCATAGAGTCAAAGAAGGCAGAAAGGTAGTTACTGCAAGTGTGTAAGGTAGTAAACTACCAAGGCAGTAGCTAGTTATAATTAGTTACAATTATGAAATATCTAAGTATTTCCAAAAAATAGCTTTTCTAAAGCATTAAAGAGCAACTACTCTATAGTTTAGTCCATGACTTATAAAAAAGAAAACCTATAAACTTAATAAGTTTTCTTTCCTATAAGCAAGAGTTGATTTATAAATTATAAGTTAAAAAAGCACTATGTCCAAAAGAACTTCCAAAATGTATCCAAAAATCTGCCTCCTATACAAAATGTGTCCTTCCTTCTACAAGAAAATGGGCAAAAAGATATTTATCAATAGAAAATATAAGGACAAGACCAAAAAATACAGAATAGTAATAACCAAAAACAATAGAGAGAGCAGAACCAAACTTAATAGAAATAACAGTAAGGGCAGAAACTTACCTAGTTCATGATTAGTTATCAACACTAATTGAGATACCTTTGCTTGAGCTTGAACTTCCACCACCTGCTGCTACTTGAGGTATAACTAGAAAAGAGAAAGAAATGAAGGCTATTAGATTAAATTTCATTTGCATAAGACACATTTAATAGAACTCAATAGACAAAAAGTTTGGAAGTTAACATATTACCTAAATCATGAAATTCATCTTCCAAGGCCTTTACCTTATCCTTTGATTTGCGAAAAGAAATTGGAACCAAGGCTTGGAGCCAATCTTGTGCACAAACAAGATTTTGAACCATGAGTGGAGAGAGTGAACTCCGAAATGGATCAAGTATGCGTCCTCTGGTACTAAACGCTGACTCAGAAGCAACAATAGATACAGGTATAGCCAACACATCCCTAGCCAATTTGGACAACACTTGATACCTATCTCAATTGGTATTCCACCACCCCAATATCTCAAATTTCACATCCCCCCTTCTACTTTCACAATTTTCAGCTAAATATTTGTCAATCTCATTGCTACACCCTATGGATTGCTCAGCCTCCAAGAAATGGTCAAACCTAGAATTAACCATCGCATATGGATTGCTACAACCAATTGACTCACCTTCTATGTGTGTCTTCTCACTCCCACTTGGTACTTGTACATTTGGTGAATCAACACAAGAGTAATAATCATACAACTTGACCAAGGAACCCCTCACCAATTCAACCATCACATCAGCCACTTCATTCCCATAAATTTCAGAAAAACAAAGCTTAAAAAACGTTAACTTCTTTCTTGGATCAAGAACTACAACCACATACAAGAGATGATTCATTTTATCCCCTTTCCCCCAATACTTATCAAACTTAGATTCCATTTTAGTTGCCATGTTTTTCAAGAGGTGGTTTTGAGATTTACTTAAATGGGAAATATTCTCTTGAATGACAAACATCTCATCAAAAAAGGTGTTTGCAGTAACATACAAAGAACCTGAAAACTTTTTCGTGGCATTGTAAAAAAGCTTTAAAAAACCCACCAATGTCCTACAATTTTGGAAATCAATACCACTAGGAGATCCCATACCACCACTATTCTCCTTATTCATAAAGTATGAAGAATAACTATCATTCTCAAAGTCCATTCGTATGAACACTTTCTTAAATTTTTATGCGGTTTCTAACATGAGGTAGGTAGAGTTCCACCTAGTTGGTACATCTAGACAAAGAAGAGACTTAGACTCAATACCTAATCTCTCCATAAAACCCATAAAAGTTTGATTCCTATTTGGTGAGGACTTCACATACTTCCTAGCTTCACGCACCTTAGCAAAGGATGCATCAATTTCTCTCATACCATCCCCCACAATCAGATTTAGGATATATGCACAACACCTCATGTGTAAGAACTTATGTTCTAAAACAGTCCCCTCCCAATCTTTAGTTACATTTTTCAAAAACTTAATGGTGGCACCATTTGAGCTAGCATTGTCTACTGTTAAAGTGAATATGCCATTAATACCTCACTCATGTAAACACATCTCAATCTTTCTACCTATAGTCTCCCTCTTATGGTCTTCAACTTGACAAAAATTCAAAATTCTCTTGTGCAACTTCCAATCATCATCAATAAAATGACTTGTAAGGGACATATAACACAGATTTTGAATACTAGTCCATGTGTCTGTAGTAAGACACACCCGATGACCCTTCAAGGCCCCCCTTAGTTTCTCTCTTTCAACACCATAAATGCCAATCACATCCCTAGCCACAATTTGATGAGATGGGATATCCCTAATTCGCAACTTAGGTTGTAAGGTTGTCGACTATCTTTGAAACCCATACCCTTCAACAAACCTAAAAGGAAACTCATCTAATATAACCATTTTAACGAGTGCCTTTCTAGAAGCCTTAGCAATAAAGGCTATTGGTACAAGCTAAAACCCTTCCTCCCCATCCATTTTGGGTTCAAACGCTAAGGTTTGTTGTCCTTTAAGTGTATCTCTATTAGGGTTTTAAACACAAATCGGCGTATGATTTAATAAATTAGTAGTACCATGCCTCTTACTATCAGCTAGATAAGTTTTTTGATAGTAATTGCAAACAGCCTTAAAATGACCTACACCAATATCTACTTTTTCAAAATGGTCCCAAGCAATAGACTTTTTCCTATTATTACACACCTTGCCTTTACCTTTAGGTGGAAGTGGAGAAACCTCAGCATTAGTTGGAATGGCAGTAGGTATATCTTGGGCAACAGGTTTAGCTGTGGCAGTAGGTGTTGTTGGGAAGGGGGTGCATCACTAGAGGGTTCCATAACCTAAAGACATCAAATTTATGTATTAGCAAACAACCATAAAAGTAACACACAAACAATAACAAAAAGTTAAAAGAGAAAGAAATGATACCTCAAAGAACTCTTAGCTATTAGGGATTCAACCTTGAAAAGGAAGCAAAAAGTCTACTTGAACAACTTTCAACTCCTGTATAAAATTAGGATTTCAAAATTTTAAGTTAGGAAAGCTATATGAATTAAACAAATGAGCAATAAAATACAACCATATAAGAAAATAAGAATGTGTTTGGGTTTCATCTTTTTAAAATAGTGGTTCATTTTTTTTTTTTTTTTTTTTTTTTTTACAGTGAAAATACAATTATATTGATCATAGAAAAAAAAAAAAAACAAGGAATAAAACAGGCAGATAAGAAAATAAAAATGTGTTTGGATTTCATCTTGTTAAAATATGGGTTCATATTCTTTCTTTATAGTGAAGATACAAATATATTGATCATAAAAAAAAAAAAAAAAAAAAAAAAACAAACAAACAAAATAAAGAATAAAACAGGGTAGATATAAATCACACTCAGAGCACTAAAATAATGAATCAAACTAACTATAATGTCTGTCTATAAAGAGTATACACGAAAATAAACAAACAAACATACTCAAATTAGGGGTTCCATCTTTGAAAAGTGATAAATCAAGTCTTTGACCAACAAATCAAATAAAAAAAAATTAGGGTTTTATCTTTGAATCCAATCTCTTGGTTAGTTTTGGTCCCTAATCTTTAAGTTTTAAATCATTTGAATAAGATCCCTTAAGTTTCTTTTCATATGATTCTTATTACTTATAAAAAAAAAATTTGAACAAAATGATAAACCTATATCACAAACACAAAATACAGAAAAAGAGGGACGAAAAAGGAAGAAACTTTACCTGATCTGAGACTAGGAAGCCGAGTCAAAGAGGCTGAGAAGACCCATGGTGGAAAGTGGAAACAAAGTGAGACGGCGACGTCAGGTGGGGTGTGAGGCGGCGGGAACAACAACTAGCAACCCGGTGGAGTGACAAAACTAGAAAGATTTTGATGTAAAGGAGTAAAGGGCTTTGTTTGTTTCAAAATAAAAAAGAGAGATTTTGAAATCACTAGAGAGACCAGAGTGCAGAGAGAACGGAGAACGCTCAGAAAAAACCAATTTATAAGAGAGAGAGAAGAGGGTTGAGAGTTTTTCAACCTTGAGTTTGAGCCGAGTAAGGAGGAGTATGGAAAATCTGATTTTGATTTTGATAAGTGTAACCGAGTCGAGTCTTGAAACCCTAAACCATGATTCATGACCAGAGGCATGGGAAAGTGAAAATCTGAGTTTGATTTGAAGGGTAGCCGACTAGCTGTTGGGGTGGGTAGAGAGAGAGAGAGAGAGAGAGAGAGAGAGAGAGAGAAGGCTGAAGAGAGGCGTTTTAAATCTTCAGATGAAGATTTTATTTTGCGTGGAAGCTATGAAATTTCAGTACCTTTAGCCTTTTAGTCCCATCCCTCTTGCAATCTTGTGTGTAGCATTAAACAATTCAACTTTTAGTCCAACTAGTAGTACTCATCTCTTCAAACTTCATGTGATCTACAGATAACCCACATTTTTATTATTTATTTATTTTTAATCTTAAACCATTGGTCAGGTCGAGTTCTACGGGTTTTTAACCCAATAACTCGCTACCCGAACAGACTATTCGGGTTTAATGAGAGAGGGACCTGAATTCGACCCACCAAGGACTTTGAGTCCACCTGCTGGGCCTCGGGTCAGTTGGACCCAGTCGGTTTGGTCGGGTCTTTTATCCGCTGGACAGCCCTAGTGCTATGTCCCTGGCACCAGGGTACGATTATTCATATATTTACGTTATGGTCAGATGTGAGTGTTAGCATTTCATTTTTAGCATGTAATAGTTCCTAAATTTATGAATGTCTTTGTCGTGTACCATCTTATGCAGCTATACATTATTTACTAGCAGTTGATGCACACTGTTAACTCGATCATTTGATGTTATTGTATCCAGCGTTAATGTTTGGTTCTGGCAACCCTTTCATTTATAGGCCTCGCGATGTGTTCACTGCAATGGGTCACTGCTGGGTATTGGAAGATGAGTTCAGCTATCCAATTGATCCGAATCTGTGAAATAGTGCAAGGGTTCACAATACCATGAGGCAAGAGTGGGCTTGGTTACTCCGTGAATAGAAAATGTTCTATGATGAGTTGGTCGATTATAAGTTGCCAGTGCCTCGACGATTCACATCGCAGATGCCAAGAGACGCAATTGACGAACTTCGTAGAGTATTGAATCGCATAAGAGAAGAAAATAATCGAATAAAGATATGTTTTAATCGATATCGGACCCAAGTCGAGATTCAAGAGTTAGTGGAGTGTTAGTTGTATGAGTAAGCACGATACTTGCAATCACTTCTTGCAGCAAACATTTATCAATCAAATGTGGAGATGTCAGATGAAGAGTAATCGTGTCGTGGTCTAATTGGACTTTGTTGGAGAACTATTTTCCTTAACTATGTTTTAGATGTATGTGTGTCACCGTTGTTGCATTTTACTATGTAGGAAATAATGTCTACTTTCAGGGGACAATGTAAACCTTATTATTGATTGTGACAAGCATGCACGTTATATGTACTGGCTGAAGATCAGTATGTTATATGTACAGAAATCAAATTTGAAAAAGGGAGCTTCTGATTTTTCTAGTTTTCTTTCTCTTATAGAATATTTTGGCAGCTAATGAATTGGAATAGTATTAATCCCTAAGTTCAGTTGGGATGATATTATGGCTTAGGGAGAATATGAGTTTAGACGTAAAAGCTTAAAGGCTATGGTTTGCAATTGCTTTATGGGTCGTTGCTGTTTATCACATCTGGTAGCGCATAAATGCTGTAATAGTGTAATACACAATGGCAGACTTAAGACTAATCAAGTTGATTAGATGGGAAGTTAAGAGCAAGGTGGAAACCAAATGAGGCTTTTGGTAAAAAATAAGAGGACAGTACGCGAAATTATAAAATTTCTTGAGCAATCAGAATCCCAGGTAAGTTAAAACTTTAAATAAGTATTTGATCAATGACAAAGTTACATGTATTATATACTAATAAAAAAAATTACTGTAGGAAGCGATTTTCTATTGTATGGCTGTTGTGAAAAAAGTAAATGTTGAGAATAAACTCTAGAGGAAGATTTTTTATTTTATTTTTATTTTTTTTAAAATTTTTTTTAATAAAGGACTTGTTATTTGAAGACATAATTTTTTTTTTGATAGGTAAAAAGCTTAAAGGAAAATAAGAAACATACCATCTACTCCTATGGTATACAGGATGTGTCCTAATGGAAACAAAAAAAATTAAGCAAAAGTAAAAAAATCTTTCAAAAAAAAAATATATATATATATGGGAGAAAGACCACTATTTAGCATCATCCAATCATACAAAGTAAGCGAGAAAAATTGCCAACCATAGGACTAGATGCAACATATTGAAATCCCTATCCATCCAAATCAAACAATTGATAATAATTATGCATGCACTCACATAGAGAAAATTACTCATTGTCAACTTTATGCATGCATGCTGGGAGAAGAATGATTGATATACATTTCATATGATCAGTTGACAATCCACATATGTTGTTACAAATTACATTTAGATGATAGCATTAAAAATCCATGATATGTTCCTAGACCAATATGGTATTACATCATAATAGCATCTTAAGAATGTTAAAAGAGGAAAAAGAAAAGAATTGTAAGAGATATCAAAGGATGCAAGTCCTAAGATAACACCAGAATAGTCATTGCTTTATTTGTAGAAGATGTTGTCAAATGACATTAAACACATATTTAACTTTTTATGACACGGTAAAGGCAGACAAGCCAACATGAAAGTAAAGTATAACAAAACAATGTATCACTTTAACTAGGGGTGTGCAAGAAATCAAATGTCTCATTGTTGTTTTTTTGATAGGTAATCAAATGTCTCAATGTTGTTCTACTGTGACTCTGTAATCCTAGCATTTGAATGCTCTTTTGTTTTGATTGAGCAAAGATGTAAAATACCTCCACTTGTTGTTACACTAGTTACAATTTCGTCATTACATATCCTTAATCAACAAAATATATATTAGAGGAACTCATTTCTTTAACAAAATAAAAATAAATTACATGTATTATATATATATATATATATATATATATATATAAACCCCCATGACAGGATGAGGATGATGATGAAGATGTTGTTCCAAAGCCAATAAAGAATTTACTTGGAAAAACATACATGTTCCAGGATGTTTTACCTTTTTCATTTTACCTTTACATTAAAACTTAGGCAAACACACATTGGGTTTCATTTTACCTTTTTAATTGGAAATTAGGAATTTCAGGCAAACCCAAATCAATGCAAATTAGGAAAGATCTAATAGAGAAAAATTAAGAACTCTTTAGCCTCAAGAAGCCAAACTCAAATCAGAGTACATGCACAACTCAAACTTAAGTCAGATTAAATGCACAAGCCAAACTTAACTCAGATTAGATGCAAAGGCAAAAAAAATTGAAGGCGTAAATACACTTTTGGTCCCTACATTTTCGGCAATTTCTCGATTTGGTTCCTAAACTAATTTTGCTCCCAGGTCAGTCCCTGAAATCAGAAAATCGATTCTATTTTGGTCCCTTCCATCAACCTACTAACACTACAAAAAAACTCGCCTATTGCGGCGGGGCCAAAAACGCCGCAAAAGCCCAAAAAAACCGCCGCTAAAGGTCCATTCGGCCTATTGCGGCGGGGGCTATTGCGGCGGTTCTACCCGCCAGCCTTGCGGTGCCGCAATAGCTCTATTGCGGCGGTAATAAAAAACGCCGCAATAGATCGTCCATTTAGCGGCGCTTTTGACCTATTGCGGCGGGAAAAAAACCGCCGCCACATGAGGTTGCCATTCGGGTCAAGTGACCTTTTAGTGGCGGGATAAACCCGCCGCTAAAGGTGACAACCTTTAGCGGCGGGCAATAAACGCCACTATAGGGTTTATTAAACAATAGCCTCTACGTACCTTTTAGCGGCGGTTACGCCCACCGCTATATGTTTGAAGCTCTAACGGCGGGCTATAAACGCCGCTATAGGGCTTAGATTATAACATAAATTTAGACCTTTAGCGGCGCTTTTGCCCGCCGCTATAGGTTACATTTTTCAAAAAAAATAAAACCAATCCCATTACAAACAGCCTGTAATAATTTTAATTCTACTAAAACAATATTACAAATGTAACTAATTAACAATACCACAAATGTCTCCAAACTAACATTATATTAACATAAAAATGTAATAATTTTAATTCTACTAAAACAATACTACAAATGTAACTAATTAACAACACCACAAATGTCTCCAAACTAACATTATATTAACATAAAAATATATTATCAAAAACATAACATTGTCAATAAGTGTTTAAAAATATCATTCAACACTTCCCAAAAATACGGTAAAACTAGAAATTCAATGCAATACACACACTAGGTGACCCTATTGTAGCCAACTAGTTCAGCATAAAAGGAAAATATCCTATCTAAGCATACCTCAGATTTCGTAAACCCCACCAAAAACAGTAAAATAACTTCTGTGGAAAATCAGTTGACTCCACCACCAGTTGACTCCTAATGTGAGCCTATTTATGTAAGATTTTTACAAATCAGTGAATTGCAAAGCACAAATAAGTATTACTTTTATAACCAAGTTTGCAACTTTATTCACAAAGCTACAATTTTGTAACATAAAACCAGCTTAGCAATCAAATTTATGGATATAACACTCACACACATGTATATGTACAAGCATGCTACACCAAATAATGTATACCTTCATAATGTTTGAACTAACACTGTCAAGTTCATACAGACGGCACATCTCTATAATCTGCATAAAAATATATGCAACTAAATCCATCACAAATATCTCCGTCAAATTATAGGACACTAAAATCCAAAAAACCTTGCATTGAAAGGTGAACCAATTAATGATTATTTTGATCAGGTTGCTTGCTCAATAAAATCTCTAGCAAACCCATTCCTTGCTTTATGCATGATGCCAAATAAATTGGAGCTATCTGAAGACATAGGAGCATCAAACTTTATGAGGATTACTTGAGATGAGCACATACACTAGTTCAAATAAAAAAAAAATAAAAAAAAGCACCTAAGAAGAGATACTGATAGACATGTTGATTAATAGCCAACCACAAGTCAACTTTTACAGTTGATACACACACATGCGTGCAAAAACTAAAATGATATGATATTTTACAAGGTGCAATCTAGAATATGTTAGTGAGGATTACTTGATATAAGCATATAGGAGAACGAAACTTTATGAGCATTACTTGAGATGAGAAAAACACACATTAGTTCAAATATCAAAAAGTGCCTAAGTAGAGATACTGATAAACCTGTTGATTAATAGCTAGGCACAGGTCAACTTCCAACAGTTCATATGCACACAAAAAGAAAAAGAACTTTATATTTTACAAGGCACAGTTTAGAATAAGAAAGTGACCCTTAGAGATGGCACTAAAAATCTATTGAAACTACTAAACACTGAGTAGCACAAAGGCAATGATGGTTACAAATTATGTTATGATACAATTCAAAAGGCAAACTAAGCAATAATACGGTTGAAGTCCATGGGATATATAGAACAGAGATTTAAATATCTAGTGAGTGCCATTTAGTAGGATTCAATTCCATCACTTTGAGCAACTGGATCAAAAAATAATTAATAAATTATAGATACTAAGCACGTATTCAGATGCATTTAGTATTTCTTAGAGTTGCAACCAAATAGTGGAAAATAAGCAATTTTCCCTAAAAAAATTTTTAACTGAAAACTTGTTACGCTGAAACAAACAGAGCCTTAAGTAAATTTTTAGGAAGCCGCTCAATTGAGCCAAAAAAAATAAGTAATTCTATAAAAGTTTTTATGGGAAAAAAAAATTTTAATATTTTGACAGTTTTTTTCATTTCCTATAAAAAGTGGTAACAAAAGTTTTCTAAAATAGATTGTTAACCAATACCCTAAAAACACTCATTAGCATAAGCCAATTAACAATTAGTCACCTAAATCCAGTCCAATTTTATTATTTGTCTTAATTAGACAATAAAGCATTTGATTGTCGAATTTATATAACAATTTTGTATGCCTACTAAAAAAACTAATAGTACTCTTCCTATGTTTGATGATGGTTTTACCTAGAGTTGCATTAAAAGGAATAAAAGTTACCCAAGGGAAGGACTCCATAAATTTGGTAGGCATGTGTGATTTTCTGAAAAAAAAAAAATAATAATAATAATACAAGGACACGTGTGCGGTTAATAGAGCTCTAAAAATTTGTTGTCGTTTCTCACCTCTCTCAATGTGGACTGGACTGGTATAAAAAAAATATAATAATAATAAAATAAAATAAAACTTCTTGTTCGGTCATTCAATTAACCTTGAAATTTCCAAGTGTTCTTTACTTCTAGAAAAATGGACAAGCAAAGAGACAACAATAAACCACAAAACCATTCCACCACCAATTATTACAAGAAAATAATCTAGGTATTATCTGCATGCCTTATTCCAAAGTCGATGCTCACAAGCCAACCTCTTGTTTTCTCCACTAAGCATTAGTAGCCTTTTTTCCCCTTCTATAACTTCCAAACTAATTGGTATCTTGGCCGAATGATAAAGAGTAATCATAACGGAACAGATTCTAATTTGAATAAGTAATAAATTTTTATCAACTAATCAAGAAAAATGCTCTCTCTCTCTCTCTCTCTCTCTCTCTCTCTCTCTATATATATATATATATATATATATATATATTCTATCATTAATTTTATCCTATCTAAAAAGTTTAAACTCACAAAAAAAAAAATATTAAGAGATTGAGTAAAATAAGAAGGATAATATCTATGAGTTCATAACTAAATGATTTTGTTTATCTATGGGTAGATACTAAATTCAAAGTCAAAATGTTGGATTAAAACGAATATGTTTGGAAGTGAACGGTAGATATATATTTTCACTCTCACTTTACCTAAACTCTATTTTGGATTACGTGCTCTACTAATAAATTCATTTTCTATTCCATTTTCTTTGGTGCAAATTTAGGCTCAATCAAAATCTGTATTGAGTCGTACTACAATCAAAGTTGCAAATTGCTAAAGATATTCTGATCACAAGTCTAGAATATAATGACGTCCCAATTGTGGTGGTGGTGGTTGTTTTTTCAAGAAATGGTTGTTGTTTATGTCAGTCTCAGCGTAACATTGAAGGTGGCTGGGACTGGGAGAGAAATGCTAGGACCATATTATTTTATACAACTTTGGTTACAATTTATCACAAGATGGGTTGTGAATGGTAGATGTGTGGTGGTGGGTTCATATGGGACCATATCTCTACTACCTACAATTCACTAGGTGGCGAATTGTGGCTAAAATTATGTTAGGAAACCCCCCTGAGCCATTTTCTCTTATGTGTAAACATGGAAATACAACAAAGTCAGACAAGCATGAGTTTTCTGACTTTGTTGTTGAAAAATACAACAAGTCTCCTTATATAAGTCACTATAATTTGCTTATTTAGGCTGTACTTTTGGAAGTCAATAGTATTTGTTATAGAAATTTTCATAGTGGGTCCTATATATAAATGATGATGACTTTCAATTGGTTCAATGTAAAAACGTGGAATGGAATTGGCCATGGATTGCAGCGAAATTGAGTATTATATTGGTATGCTTATATTGTCAAAATTTACACTCCAAAGGACACAAAATCAATCAGTAAAGCAGAATTAAAATCTAACTAAAAAAAAAATGCAACAACAACAATATCATGAATCATTAAAATTTCACTTACTAGTATCCATCTCTAAGACCACCAAACTTCTCTTGGCCAGCAGTGTCCCAGCAGTAAAACCGAATCTTCCCACAATTTGTGAAGAAGTCCAATGGATGACCTCCACACCAAACGTTGCTATTTGCAAATAAAACCCATTTATTAAAAATTAATAACTTCCAAACACATTAAAAAAGTACAAATTTCTATGTAAACTAAATGGGGACCCTAACTAAAAACAAAGCATCATTCAAGACCCTTACGTTCATATTTCTTCTCGAACTCTCCGGTCAAGTGTCTCCTCACAAAAGTTGTTTTTCCTGCCACCATTCAAAAAAAAAAAAAAACACTCAGATCAATCAATACCGGTATAGATATACACATACATAGTGTATACACATCTACAGTATAACTTTTTTCCTGCAAATCTGTCCGGAAATTATTATCTTTCGCAACAAACATAGCCTCCACCATGAAAATAAAAAGCCCTAACTCCACTATTTGATACAAACAGTGACAAAATAAATTCAAAATTTTCAACAACCAAAAAAAAAAAGTAAAAAGAGAAATACCAATGCCTCCATCACCGACGATGACAAGCTTGAAGCTTGGGTATTCCACAATCGGTTGGTTTGGTAGAGCCTACAATTACAAAATATATATATATATATATATATATATATATATATATCAGATTTTATTTTCAATTTTTCAAATAAGAGCTTAATTAAGAACGAGATCGACAAGCCAAAACCCTAGCCCTTGAAAATGCGCATCGAACTCAACGATTGGAAACCAAACAAGCACAAAATAGATATAGAGAGAGAGAGAGAGAGAGAGAGAGAGAGAGATTTGTACCATTCGATTTGAAATGGCTGAGAGAGAGAGAGAGAATCTGAGAGTAAAAAGCTATAGAAGGGGAAAAACATACATACATTATTTTGGGGAAAAGAAAAACAAAAGGATTAGATTGCAAAACTTATTAGCGTCTCTTGAAGAGAGAAAAATTTTGGGGAGGTCGACGGCTCTGGAGGAAGAGAAAAGAATATGGGGGGGCGGCTAGGAGAAAAGAAAAGACAAATTTATATGATGCTATTGCTAGGGTTTTAAAATCTGAAATAAGAGTTCTAAAATTTCAAATTAATTATTAGCAAAGTCAAGTCTCGAACTAGAGACCATTTGGGCAAAACACGTGCTGCACGCCACTAAGCTAGTAATGCGATAACACGTTAATGTTACATAAATAAATAATAATATATAAATAAATAATATATTATAATAATATATATAAATAAATTATATATTATAATGATTTATATAAATTATAAGAATAAATATATCAATTATTAGAGTAAATAAATTACCATTTTTTACTAGCAATTACCATTTTGTCATGCATTTTGTAATTGTAAATGAATCAAACACATCTATATATCTAAGTTAGTTAATGAGGACAAAATATTAAAAATCTAATATTAATGAGATATGAAATAAAATTTAAAAACAAAAAACAATCACATATACTCAATAAAAATCACCACACAACTTTCTCAAAAAAAAAAAAAAAATACTACACAACAAAAATTATCACACGTTCTATCTTATAAAAAATTAAAAAAAAATGATCATAGCTATTATATATTAAATTTATATAAGAATTTTAATATGTGACTAACTATGTTTACTTTTCCCATTAAAAAATAAAAAAAAATAAAAACTAAGTTTACTTTTAAAAAAAATTAATATGACTAATTGGATGGTCAGATTGAGGGAATATATATAGTCATACAAGTACACAACACATGTCCATCATGTGTTATTCTTAGATTTGAAATCTAATCGTTAGATTTGAAGAGTATAATGAAAGGTTCATTTTTGTAAGTATGAAAAATATATGAAGATAATGTACTCTAACAGTAAATTTGTAAAAATTCACATCGAATTAAAAAATATAGGGTTTGGTTCAAATTACACTTGATGTAACTCTAAAAAATGTTACACCAACTAATAACTTATTGTTGAATTCATATTTTGAAAATCCAACCGTTGGATCGCATTTTGGATATGTTCCTAACGTGCATGCCAATTTTCATGCCAATCGGATGTAATTTACCATTTGATTTTTAAACTCATTTTTTATGCTTTATTTTAAACTACAAAAATTTGAATTTAAACAATTGGTTGATGACATGGCTATTAATCTTTGATCACCTTGAAATTTTGTAAGCTTCTAAAATATATGATGATAATGTAATCTAACGGTAAATTTGTCAAAATCCACATCGAATTAAGAAATATAGGGTTGAGTTCAAGTTACGCTTGATGTAACTCTAAAAAATGTTATACCAACCAATAACTTATTGTTGAATTCATATTTTGAAAATCCAACCGTTGGATCACATTTTGTATATGTTCCTAACATGCATGCCAATTTTCATGCCAATCGGATGTAATTTACCATTTGATTTTTAAACTCATTTTTTATGCTTTATTTTAAACTACAAAAATTTGAATTTAAACAATTGGTTGATGACATGGTTATTAATCTTTGATCACCTTGAAATTTTGTAAGCTTCTAAAATATATGATGATAATGTAATCTAACGGTAGATTTGTCAAAATCCACATCGAATTAAGAAATATAGGGTTGAGTTCAAGTTACGCTTAATGTAACTCTAAAAAATGTTATACCAACCAATAACTTATTGTTGAATTTATATTTTGAAAATCCAACCGTTGGATCACATTTTGTATATGTTCCTAACATACATGACAATTTTCATGCCAATCGAATGTAATTTACCATTTGATTTTTAAACTCATTTTGTATACTTTATTTTAAACTACAAAAACTTGAATTTAAACAATTGGTTGATGACATGGCTATTAATTTTTGATCACCTTGAAATTTTGTAAGCTTGAAAAATATATGAAGATAATGTAATCTAACGGTAGATTTGTCAAAATTCACATCGAATAAAAAAATATAGGGTTGGGTTCAAATTACACTTAATGTAACTCTAAAAATTGTTACACCAACCAATAATTTATTGCTGAATTCATATTTTGAAAATCCAATCGTTGGATCACATTTTTAATATATTCTTAACATGCATGCCAATTTTCATGCCAATTGAATGTAATTTACCACTTGATCGTTAAACTCATCTTTTATACGTTATTGTAAATTACAAAAACTTGAGTTTAAACAATTGATTGATGACATGGCTATTAATTTTCGATCACCTTGAAATTTTTTAAGCATGAAAAATATATGAAGATAATGTAATCTAACGGTAGATTTGTCAAAATTCACATCGAATTAAGAAATATAGGGTTGGGTTTAAGTTACACTTGATGCAACTCTAAAAAATGTTACACCAACCAATAACTTATTGTTGAATTAATATTTTGAAAATCTAACAGTTTGATCACATTTTCTATATGTTCTTAACATGGATGCCAATTTTCATGCTAATCGGATGAAATTTACCATTTGATCTTTAAACTCATCTTTTATGTGTTATTTTAAATTACAAAAAATTGAATTTAAACAATTGATTGATGACATGACTATTAATCTTTGATTACCTTGAAATTTTGTAAGCATGAAAAATATATGAAGATAATGCAATCTAACGATAGATTTGTCAAAATTCGCATCGAATTAAGAAATATAGGGTTGAGTTCAAGTTACACTTGATGTAATTCTAAAAAATGTTATACCAACCAATAACTTATTGTTGAATTCATATTTTGAAAATCCAACCGTTGGATCACATTTTGTATATGTTCCTAACATGCATACCAATTTTCATGCCAATCGGATGTAATTTACCATTTGATTTTTAAACTCATTTTTTATGCTTTATTTTAAACTACAAAAACTTGAATTTAAACAATTGGTTGATGACATAGCTATTAATCTTTGATCACCTTGAAATTTTGTAAGCTTCTAAAATATATGATGATAATGTAATCTAACGGTAGATTTGTCAAAATTCACATTGAATTAAGAAATATAGGGTTGAGTTCAAGTTACACTTGATGTAACTCTAAAAAATGTTATACCAACCAATAACTTATTATTGAATTAATATTTTGAAAATCCAACTGTTGGATCACATTTTGTATATGTTCCTAACATGCATGCCAATTTTCATGCCAATCGAATGTAATTTACCATTTGATTTTTAAACTCATTTTTTATGCTTTATTTTAAACTATAAAAACTTGAATTTAAACAATTGGTTGATGACATGGCTATTAATCTTTGATCACCTTGAAATTTTGTAAGCTTGAAAAATATATGAAGATAATGTAATCTAACAGTAGATTTGTCAAAATTCATATCGAATTAAGAAATATAGGGTTGAGTTAAAGTTACACTTGATGTAACTCTAAAAAATGTTATACCAACTAATAACTTATTGTTGAATTTATATTTTGAAAATCCAACCGTTGGATCACGTTTTGTATATGTTCCTAACATGCATGTCAATTTTCATGCCAATCGGATATAATTTACCATTTGATTTTTAAACTCATTTTTTATGCTTTGTTTTAAACTACAAAAACTTGAATTTAAATAATTGGTTGATGACATGGCTATTAATCTTTGATCACCTTGAAATTTTGTAAGCTTCAAAAATATATGTCAAAAATTTGTCAAAATTTTGTAATCTAATGGTAAATTTGTCAAAATTCACATTGAATTAAGAAATATAGGGTTGGGTTCAAGTTACACTTGATGTAACTCTAAAAAATGTTACACCAACTAATAACTTATTATTGAATTCATATTTTGAAAATTCAACCGTTGGATTACATGTTCTATATGTTCTTAACATGCATGCGAATTTTCAAGCCAATCGGGTGTAATTTACCATTTGATCTTTAAGTGGAAAGGCGAAAAAAACAGTGGAAAATTTAAAGGTCTATTGCGGCGGTCCAACCCGCCGCAAAAAGGATCCCTATTGCGGCGGGGTTTTTGGAGCGCCACAATAGCTCAGTTACCGCCGCTAAAACAGGTCTATTGCGGCGGTTTTATGTCCCGCCGCTGTAGATCGCCGCAAAAAACCCTACCTATAGCGGCGGTCACAAAAAACGCCGCAATAGATCTCATATACAGCGGCGGGCCAAAAATGCGCCGCAATAGGCGACATATAGCGGCAGTTTTCGCACCCGCCGCAATAGGCCCGCCGCAATAGCTCGTTTTTCTTGTAGTGTAATAGAAAAATCCGATGTAGCTAACAGAGTGCATAAGTGGCATGTTAGATGCTGACGTGGCTAATCAGTTAATAATAAAAATACCACGTCAGCATCCATGTCAACATTTAAATTAATAAAAAATGCCAGGTCAGAACAAATTAAAAATAAACATTAATCTAATTAAAATATTAAAAAAATAATTAAAAACAAATATTTGAATTGTTAAAAGTTATTAAATTATTAAAATGTCAAAGCTAATAAAATAAAATTATTAAATTAAAAAAGTTATTTTCATTCTTCTCACTCTCTTCTCTTTCTCTCTACCGATTCACATTCTTCCTCTCTTTGATCTTTCTCCCCCAGCCAATTCCTTTTTTTTTTTTTTTAATAAACTCTCCCAGCCGATTGAATGCTTTGAAATGGGGTTTTGTGGATTAAGTTCTCAAGCTCGACCATGGAGTTTTATGGATCAGTGGAGGCGAAGGATCTGTTTGGGGTGGTGGGTTAGTTTGGATTCGTGGGTCATGGATTTATGGGTGTGTTGTGTTGTAGTGAAACCCAAGACTGGTGGTGGTGGTGGTTGCGAAGGATAGGTTTGGGGTGGTGGGTTGGTTTGGATTTGTGGGTGTGTTGTGTTGTTGTGAAACCCCAGATAGGTGGTGGTGGTGGTTGCGAAGGATCGGTGGTTGTGCTGGCTATGTTGTTGTGATGGTCCCCATGGTGAAGCCTCAGGTGCAAAGCCCAGAGCGGTCCTCACGGCGAAGCCCAAATTGTTTCTAACGGCAAAACCCAAGTAATGGGTGTTGTGAAGCCTCAGGTAGTGCGTTTGTGGGTGTTGTAAAGCCCTGGTTAGTCCCTACAACGAAGCCACATCTCTACCTCTCCTCCATTATGCTATATTGAGAATTTTGATGGGTATTTGGGATAGAGATGGTTTTGGATAATAATTTTGGTTGAATATATAATTGATTTTTGTGGAAGAATTTGGGTACAAATTTTGGAATATTATGAGTTTCTATTCTTTTGTTCTTGTGTTTGAATATGCTGGGTTGTTGTTCTTATGTGTTCATGATCAAGGTGAACACAGATCTTAATTGATTTTATTTTTAATTTTGTTTTTTCTCTTTTTTATTTGATTAAAACTGATAAATTATTATTTTTTAATTTAGAAACTTACGTGGAGTTGAGGTGGCATTTTTAAAAATTAAATAAAATTTTTTATTATTAAATTATTAGCCACGTTAGCATCTAACATGCCACTTATGCACTCTGTTAGCCATGTAGGATTTTTCTGTTAGTGGGTTGACGGCAAGGATCAAAATAGAATTGATTTTCTGATTTCAAGGACTGACCTAGGAGCAAAATCAGTTTAGGGACCAAATCGAGAAATACCCCAAAATGTAAGGACCAGAAGTGCATTTACGCCAAAATTGAACTCAGAATTTAGAAATTACCTTAATGCTTTTCTAATCCTTTAACTTTGATTTCTAAGCTTGATGGTCAGAGATGCAGGTGAGGGTTATGGTGAGAGTTGCAAGTCACGGTTAGGTTAGGGTGTGGGTTTGGGTTGAGCTTCGGCCTATGGGTAGAAAGAAGACAACTTGAAGATAGATTGAACTTGGAAAGGGTGTACTGAACGGACTGAGGGAGACAAAACGGACTGGGGGAGACAATGGTGGCTACTGATCGGACTAAGAGAGACAAACTATTTTGGAGGCATTACATTCAAAATTTCATTTTAATTTGCATATAACTTGATTTCATTATTGCCGAGTTTTGAATAGTCCAGCTGGAATATTTTATTGCGGAAAAGCCATAGTGGCGATCCAACATGGCAAAAACCTGATAGAAACTCGGCTTTAGCATAATTGAGTTACTTATATAACCCGACTATTGGATAGTCGAGTACCAAAACAGGTACATGCCCCTATATAGTTTGGAAACAGGGACATATTGCTCTTTTTTTTTGCTCAATAGGGGCAAAAGCCCATTTTCTTCCTTACTTCCTATTATATATCTTTGTGATATATCACATAAAATCTACCACACTTGGTTTAATGCCCACTAGCGTCCTTGAGGAGTTGGGATAACAACTATAACTCATTGATTCCCCTACTTTCAAGCTTGGACTCAACGGGTAAAATGCTACTATGATAACGCCTAAGTAGGAAAAATATTTTGGTCGCTCCATCCAATTCTCTCTCTATTTTTTTTAATAAATTAAAAAAAAATCATATATTGATCTTAACTCCCTTAAATATGTTCTCAGTTAATCATAAAATTAAAAAAACAAAAAACCAAAAACAAAAAGTGTCTGTGTCAAGAAAAGATATCATCATGAAAAAGCATAATGTATTTTGTGTCCTAATTAAAGGAAGATCAAGCACTCATGCATTAACAGTTGAACAACATAATATTTCTCTGATAATCTATTGCATTAATTAGGTGAACAAGAAATCTTTATGTTATACTAGATATGGTTGCCAACAGTTTGCTTACCAAACTTCCTTAATTAAAACACAAAATAATCTCTCTGATTATTGGTTTGCCATTAAAACTAGTAACTAGTCATTATTTGCTCCTCATCCACTATGAGTACTAATTTGAGAGTTTTGTACGACAGGGCCAGTACGCAAGATATGAAAGTAGCTAGCTAGGACACCCTAAACCTAAAAAAGTTTTTTTTTCTTTGGTAAACCTTAAAAAGTTCAGAAACTTTTCAACCATTTCATTAATACTTATACGATCAACTTGGGTTGGTTACAGTTACGCCATCGTGTGCAAAATATGCTAATAAATTCTAGCTATCTTGATGTCCCACATCGAATAGAGCACGTAAAGTCTCCCTGAGGCCCCCCATTCCTAGCTGGGTTACTTAGATCATGTCATGTGAAGGTATTTAATAAGACGTGTACTACGCAATGAGTATTGATTGAGGCTTTGGTCATCAACTCATGAGTGAGTGACTTTATTTCCTGTGTGCAAGGCAAGTATTTCCACAATTTTCTATTCTATTTTAGTTTAGGGTCATATTAACTGGGACCTTTAAGATATTTAACTTGTCAACTTTTAAGGACAACCATACTCTATATCCTATTTCTCTATGACACGTTGCCTAAGGTTATCAATTTGCACTGTGGTGGTTGATTTCTGATGAAGTCAATTTTCTAGGAGCTAACATTAACCCCACATGGCACATTTTCCTACCTTTAGCCAATGACATCTAAACTCAATTCAATGAAATCTTTAACAAGTAAAGCAAAAGAAACCACACACAATTAAAGTGGCCGAAAAATATCGACCTATCTTATACTTCATCTAATTTAATCTCTATTTCTCTCCCCCAATAAATGTATTCACACACGCGCCAATAATTTTTTTTTATCCCACTTCTATTATTACATTTTATATTACACTAACCGCAATATATTATGTATATATATTTTTTAAGGAAAAAAAAATACATATAGTAATTTGCGATTAATTAATTGATGAAGTATAAAATAAAACAGCTAGAATAAGACAAAATATCTTCATTCTACACGCATAGTAAAAAAACAAAAAAAACACAAACACATAACATATTGTCATTGATGAAACATAAATTAACTATATGTTCATCTCACACGCAGATATAAAATATTTGAAGATGACAATATACCATTACGACTTTTGTATAAATATGAAATAAAAAAGATTTATTTTATAAAATAAGGTTCATCCTATAAAATAAAGACAAAAAGGGCTACATCAATCAGATTTCAATATGATCGAAACTAATTTGTCACAATGTTAGGTGAGGACAAGAAGAAAAAGGCTTTATGAGCCGGATAAACTAGACGGTCACAAAATACGTACCTAGCTCCTTTGCCGGCCCGGCCTCTCTAGTTGGCCAGCCCATATACTCTTCTGACTCCATTCTTTTGCCTCCTATATCATTGTAATCCTTTATGATCCTTCTCATTCTAGGACTTAGTCATATCTCTCTCTCTTAACATTTTTTCTCTCTCATATTCATCTTTTTCATTGACTTTCATGGCGAAATCATCACAGAAAAACCAGAAAAACAATGCAAACAGCAGTAACAATAACAATAACACTAATAGCTCTAACACTGTCACAAAGGTGAAACGAACAAGGAGATGTGTCCCTAGAGACTCTCCTCCTCAACGTAGCTCAATATATCGAGGGGTCACAAGGTCAATAAATTACTACGTACCCACTTTATTAATTTGTATTTTTCCATTATGTTCATTTCCTTTAGTTTTTCTGAAGTGGGTGTGGTTTGATTATTTTCAGGCATCGATGGACAGGCCGATATGAAGCTCATTTGTGGGATAAGAACTGTTGGAATGAATCCCAAAACAAGAAAGGAAGACAAGGTTCATGCTCATGTTTATTTGTTTTTATTTTCTCTGTGTTTCTTAATCGATTATATGTTCATATTTCTTATGGTTTTTTGTTCCAATTCCTTTTTGGCTTTGGCATACTTGTTGGTGATTGGTGGGAATCCTACTTCATTGCAGTCTATCTTGGTATGTATTAATTACAGCTGCTACATGTATTTCTTGAAAATAAAGGCTAAATTGTACACCTTTAATTATAGAAATGAAGGAATTGTAGTTACTTATTTGAGTGCAACTTTATTATAATTTTGTAATTCTGGTTTTGTAGTGTTAATTTCTTAGTCTTTTGCACTGTTGAATTTTCAGGTGCCTATGATGATGAAGAAGCAGCTGCACATGCTTATGACCTTGCAGCACTGAAATACTGGGGTGAAGAAACCATTCTTAACTTTCCGGTAATTCTGTTTTATTGATTTTTTATGTTTATTTATTTTAATAATTTTTTAATAATGCTATAGACTAGAATAGATGATTAAGGAAGAGGGCCTAGAGGCTAATCCCTCTTATCAATTGCAGTTATCAATATACCATAAACAACTCAAAGAAATGGAGGGTCTATCAAGAGAAGAATATATTGGATCATTGAGAAGGTTTAGAATCTACATCTACATTCAATTTTGAGAAAAATAAGGTGTACATTTCACAATTTGAATTGATGTGAGATATAATTTGCAGGAAAAGCAGTGGTTTTTCTCGAGGAGTTTCAAAATATAGAGGTGTTGCAAGGTAATTATCATAATTTTCAAAGGCTTTTGAAATTTTATTATGAATAAAATCTTTGTTCAATTCTAATAAGTGAAATTATAAATCATTTCATACATACGATATATCACTTTTGAGAAAAATGCCATGACACCCCTGAACTTTAAGGTAGTAGCCATGACACCGCTTAAACTTTTATTTTAGCTTACTCCTTTAACTTTACATATGTGCCAAATAGATAATTCTGTCACTTTGCTGTTAAATAAGTTAATAGTCCACTCTCCCTGGGGGAAAAAAAACCAGCCGATTGAGAGGGGAAGAAAGTTATGTTTTTTTAGAGAGAGAGAGAGAGAGAGAGAGAGAGATCTAAACAAAACACAACTTTCTATACCCTCTCAATTGGCCAGTTTGTGTTTATGTATGAGACTCACATAGGGGTAGAGCCAGAAATTAATGTGTGGAGGGGCCAAGATGCTACACACAAAAGTTACCCGATTGCCAAAGTATCATATAACAAATATTTAAAAAATAAATAATAAAAAAGAACTTAGCATCTTCCATTAAAGTCAACACTCAAAATACTAACCAAGCTAAACAACCGATATAATCCATCAATTTAGATTCTCCAAATGTCAAATTTAAGTAGAAGCCAATGTTAATTCTAGATAAAATAGGGAATAAAGCTTGTCAATTGGTTAAATAAATTAAAGGGGGAAAAACATAAAGCATAATTTGAATAAATAGAAATGAAAAACTTAAAAAAAGATTTTTGAACTTGTCAAGATTTTAAAGCTATTTTCACTTTAGATTCAAATAAGAAAATTCTTTGTTAAGGAAGAAAGAACATGCTATATATATGGTTCATTATTATATAGAGTCTTCATACTGCTAAATAAAGATAGCGTGAGAGCATTTGCTAAACAAAGTGAATTATATATAGATTGCCATCATTAGAGGGTATTTTAAGCCAAAGATAGATCTAATTGAAAAGAGTTAAACTTAAAAGTAAATGTGAGAGCACCGGTTCTAATGAGAGACTTGAGTGGCTAACTAGAAAGGAAGTTAACGGTGTAAAACTTTTTGGGGAAAAATGTGAATAAAGCTTCTAATGAAAGTTGAGCTAAAACTAAATGTCAATAGAACTTTACAGTTCTGCCTTTGAACTCACAGGTAGAACTCACTCTTATGTGAGAGTAGAGTGTAGCATATGGGCATTGAATAATTCAAGAAGTAATTAAGAACTTCCTAATGTCATTCACCTCAACAATTATTGTCTCAAAGATAATAAAAAATAATAATAAATCATTCCAAGTTTCACTGTTTGTGCTCTTTGATGAGACAGTTCTTTCCCATAATTTGTTGAAGTGTGCATTATAAAGACCAAATATGTACTCTATATGAATCGATTTGTATGTGTGTATACATATATATACACGAAATTTTCGAGATGACATAAGATATATAGAGGATCAATATCGTGTATCAAGTGTACCGTGGGATCTTTCAATATATATATATATGTCTGTGACTATCAAAGCTTCAATTGCAACCTGTCTCATATTTGAACTATGGATTTCTTTTATTATCAATGGGCAGGCATCATCACAATGGAAGATGGGAAGCTCGAATTGGTCGAGTCTTTGGAAATAAATATCTCTATCTCGGGACATATGGTATTCCTCCTCCCTCTATTATCGTAATCTGAAATCAGCTTTGTCTAACATGATTAGATTCGATGGTAAAAAATATTCAAATTTTGTTATGGCTTATAAAAACAATTCTTTACACAATCAAATGATACACTCTTGTTTTCTTTCATTCATCCAAAATTTTGAAAATTGAAACTCAATTCTACAAGATTGTCAAGGGATAAGTGAGCAACTTACCAAAAAAGAAAAGAAAAAAAATGAAAAAAAATTGAAAAGAAAGTTCGTGTTTATGATGCCTGCCAAAAACACTACTGGTTCTCTGCGCCTCAAATTCATCTTTGTCTTGTGTCCAGTAAAGCCAACCGCATATAGTACCCAGAATTTGGTACAATTTTCAATTTAAGGGTATTTTAGTACTACCAATTACCAAATTTCCCAAAAAAAAAAAAAAAAAAACCAAATTTCCACAAATATAACTCTGAAAGCAATTAATGTTTCATCCTTTTCTATGAATTGATGCTGAATCCTATCATGAATTTGATTAGTAGGATCTGCTATTATTTGTAAAAAAAAAAAAGAACATTACTCTTGGTTTACTAAATAATTGCTCCAAATTAAGATGCACCGAATATTCCATTAAATGATGTTTTTATACAACTCTTTAAAAATAAAGTCAATTTGTGCACAAATAAGAAGGAAAACACACAATAATGAATTAGCGTATACAAACTAATTATGTAGATGGTTAACCGGAATATATGTTTTTATACACTTTTATTCTTTAAAAAGTGTGTATTGAAATTTATAATTAAATATTTGTTATTTTTTTTAGCAATAATATTTGTTATTTCTTAATCATCGAACTAAGGTACTCATTAACAAAGACCCAAATATCATTAATCATGATCTCATTGATTTTTGCAGCAACCCAAGAAGAAGCTGCCACTGCATATGATATGGCGGCTATAGAATACCGTGGACTTAATGCAGTCACAAACTTCGATCTTAGTCGTTACATCAAATGGCTAAAACCCAATAAAGATAATAGTAACAGTACTGATTATAATCCCAGTCTCCATATTCCTAATGTTGAACCTAATTTAACACCAAACCCTAATAATAACCAAGAACTTGCATCAACTTTCTTCCACAACCAACAAACATACAGCTCAGGAGAAACCTTGCTGACTCAACCCCGACCAGCTGCAACTGCCACATCAGCCCTAGGGCTTCTGCTTCAGTCCTCAAAGTTTAGGGAAATGATGGAGATGTCATCGGTGGCCGACTGTTCACCAATGCCATCGGAGTCTGACCCGCCACAAAGCTCATTTCCTGATGATATACAAACATACTTTGATTGTCAGGATTCAAGTGTTTATGGAGAAGGAGATGACAATATCTTTGGTGAGCTCAAGTCATATGTGCCACCAGTATTTCAGTGTGGTTTTGACACCTAGAAGAGAAGAGATTAATAAGTAGTCAAATGCATGGGGGAGTTGGGTTTATTGGTATATGACATACTATTTGGGCTTTTTTTTTTTTTTTTTTTTGTGGTCATGAAAGATATTGTTGGACTGAACAACAACATGATCAAGAGGTTAACAAAGAAGATTCTTTTAATTTTGACTTTAAACTTCTCATAATGGAGGAGTAGGCTAATGTTATTATATATGGTTCATTCCTTCTAGATGTAAAGAAGAATAAGCACTATCAATCAAGAATAATAAGTACTTATGCCTTTTCTTAACGTGGTTCCCTCTCTTAATTTCCAAATGGGGGACAATTTTTTCTGTCTATTTCACATCCATTTCTTACTTGCATTTTTTTTTTTTACCTCAAACCATGTGGTTGGTACAATTTTGATCCCTTAAATATAGGGAACCTCAGCATTCTATTAGGAAATATGAATGTAAAATAGATGGAGGGACTACATTAATTATTACAATTTAAAATTTTGGGAGACCAAAATTGAATTGACCCCATATTTGAAAGGCAAAATGCAGTTTAATATTCCTTTTAGTTATTGTTACCCATTCACAACCTTAGCATTAGAGGGGGGATTCCTATCCCTCTCCATTTTATCCGCTTTAGATCACAGTACTCACACTTACCCAATGAGGAGCCAATAGTTGTCGAATTTCTTCCAATTTCTCAAGTCTATAAAAGGAAGGGGAATGCTTGTATTTTAGGCAAAATTTTCCTAAATAGTGAATATTAGTTAACTGGCTTTTGATTTTCCCTTAGTAGGGTGCTCACAAGGGTTGCCTTGGCTTTGATTGCATGCCTACGGGCACGGGGGCTGCCATGGCTTTGGGAGAGTGCAAGCATGCATGCCATGCCTTGGCTGCATGCCCACACTGGGCTGCCATGATCTAGGAAGCTTGCCCACGGGCTGCGAAAGCCTTGGGTGCATGCATGCAGGCCTGCCTATATATGGCCTTGGCAACATGCCCACGAGATGTCTTCCACATATAGAGTTTTTTTTACACGTGTCATTGTCTCTTTCTTTTCTTTTATTCCTAAGCACTTAATTGTTAACATTTTCTCATCAATAGACTTAAATAATCAGGGGCGGCGGCACGTTATAGTCAGGGGGTTCAAATGAACCCCCTGACCCGAAATTTGTTTTTATATATATATATATAATATTTAAAAAAAAAATTATTTTGAACCCCCTGCAAATACAAATTTGCACCCCCTCCCCATGAGCCCAACTTAAACACCCGAAAAAAAATAAGTTCAAATAAAAATTTGGGTCTTTAATCTCAAAAATAAAAAGCCCATTAATCAAAATTTGAGAAATCATAAATAAATAAAAAGGGTCAAATAAAACCTAAGAATTTATTGCTGCCTAACCTCCAAAATTTCTCATTATTTTTCTTTACTCTTCAAACCCAAAGGAAAAAGTTGCCTCTGCATCACACACACACACAAATCTGCCGCTGCCTGAGGCAGGGGCGGCGGCACGTTATAGTCAGGGGGTTCAAATGAACCCCCTAACCCGAAATTTGTTTTTATATATATATATAATATTAAAAAAAAAAAATTATTTTGAACCCCCTGCAAATACAAATTTGCACCCCCTCCCCATGAGCCCAACTTAAACACCCGAAAAAAAATAAGTTCAAATAAAAATTTTGGTCTTTAATCTCAAAAATAAAAAGCCCATTAATCAAAATTTGAGAAATCATAAATAAATAAAAAGGGTCAAATAAAACCTAAGAATTTATTGCTGCCTAACCTCCAAAATTTCTCATTATTCTTCTTTACTCTTCAAACCCAAAGGAAAAAGTTGCCTCTGCATCACACACACACAAATCTGCCGCTGCCTGAGGCCCTGACTGTCTGCCGCCGCCGCTTGGAAGGCCCTTCTGCCGCCGCTTGATCTGGTTTTCAGCTCTCTCTTTCTTCCACTGTGAGTGAATCAACGTATATATATGTGTGGAGTACTGGAGTTACCTATCTTTTGATATTTTTTGTTGAGTTTTTGAATCTTGGACTGTGTGTGTGGGAGCTGTGGCGTGTGTTCTGAACTTTTGGTGTTTGTTGCTGAGTACTCAACTTGGGTTTTGAGTCTTTAAAGTAAATATTGACTGTGTCTGACTATGTGTGGGCCTTTGGGGGTTAATGGCCAATGGGTTATAGAGTCATAGACTTACAACTTATTACTTTTATTAGTTTATTGTTTTATTGTTGCTGAGTACTTGAGTAAAGTTTCTTTACTATTGGGTGTTGCAGAGTTGCTAACTTGCTGTAAGTGATTAAGTGTTTTGATATAAAGTTGAGTCATGACTTAGACTTATTACTTTGACTATTTGACTAATTTGTAACTTGTGAGTAGTTTTTTAATTTTGTTGAATGTGACTTAGGATTTGTGTGTGGTTGTTAGCTATGTGACTTAGTCAATACATTAACATTAAAGACAATAAAAATATAAAATATTTAAAGAATTGTAAACTTATAAATTAAAGAATTGCAAAAAAATCACTTAATAACAATAATTAATATATTTATTGTATTAGAAAAAAAAATGTCAAATGAACTTATAGTTTATTTTTTGTTCTTTTGCTAGTACTATGGATAAATTTGTAATAAGGAAACCCCGTAGGCTGCAAGATTCATCTTCTACCCAAGATGCAGATCTTACTCAAGATTCTTCTTCTACCAAAGATGCAGATTTTACTCAAGATTCATCTTCTAAGTATGGTCGTGTTGATGTAAACAATCTTCCTTCGGACCCTGGACTACGAAAAAAGATTTCATTTTATCATCCTAATGATCAAGATGAAATAAGAAGATATTATTTGCAAAAAAAACCATGTCAACCTTATAAACACGATTTCCCTCAAACAAAAATTGGTGGACTAATGCGTCGATTTAATCCTAAATGGTTTAAAGAGTATGAAAATTGGTTGGAATATAGTATTGAAAAGGATGCTGCATATTGTTTATATTGTTACCTATTTAGACAAGATGTTGGTATGCAATCTGGAGGGGACAGTTTTGTGACAAAAGGATTCAATAGTTGGAATAAGAAAGAAAAGCTAGACCTACATGTTGGAGGTGTTAATAGTGCCCATAACCAAGCTCTTAAGAATGGTGAAAATCTAATGAAGCAAAATCAACACATTCAAAGTGTTTTTGTTAAGCAGTCAAATCAAGATAAAATTGAATATCGAACTCAATTAAATGATACAGTTGATTGCATAAGATTCCTTTTGCATCGGGGGTTAGCTTTTCGTGGTCATGATGAATCTGATGATTCAAGTGATAAAGGAAATTTCCTTGAGCTTCTACAATTTTTGGCAGATCATAATGATGTTATTAATGAAGTGTTGCAGAAAACTCCAAAAAACAGCAAGCTAACCCATCCTGATATTCAAAAAGACATTGTGAATGCAGTTGCATATAAAACTACCGATGCCATCATCGAAGATCTTGGCAGTAGGTTCTTTTCAATTTTAGTTGATGAGTCTCGTGATATCTCAATAAAAGAACAAATGGCTGTAGTTTTGCGTTATGTGGACAAAAAGGGAATTGTTACAGAACGATTTCTTGGTATTGTACATGTAGCAGATACCTCCGCTTTGTCTCTAAAAGCTGCAATTGAATTTTCATTCAGTAAATATGCATTGAGTTTATCAAGACTCCATGGGCAAGGTTATGATGGGGCCAGTAACATGCAAGGTGAATTCAATGGTCTTAAAACTTTAATTCTTAAGGAGAATAAATCAGCATTTTATGTCCATTGCTTTGCTCATCAACTTCAGTTGACTCTTATAGCTGTTGCTAACAAGCATACTGATATTGCTGAATTTTTTAGCTTGGTTAGTAAAATAGTAACTATTGTTGGAGCTTCTTGTAAAAGACGAGAATTTTTACGAAATGCACAGCTTGCCAAAATTACAGAAGCATTAAACTTAGGTGAACTTGAAAGTAGGCAAGGTTTGAACCAAGAGACAAGTCTTAAACGTGCTGGTGATACACGTTGGGGATCACATTATAGGACAATCCTCAACTTGATTTTGATGTTCTCTTCCACAGTTGATGTAGTTGAGATGATTGAAAAGGATAGCCTACTCTCTGAGCAAAGAGTTGAAGCTCGATCTATTTTAAGGTTAATTCTATCTTTTGAATTTTCCTTTGCTTTACACTTGATGAAAAATATTTTGGGGATTACAAATGAGTTGTCAATAGCATTGCAAAAGAAAAATCAAGATATTGTAAATGCTATGACACTTGTCAGAGTGTCTAAGCAACGATTGCAGATGATGAGAGATGATGAATGGGAAGCTCTATTGACTGAAGTATCCACATTTTGTAACAAGCATGATATTCCTATCTTGAACATGAAAGAAATATTTGTAGTTGGTGTGAGGCCACGACGCAACGCCCCACAAATTACAAATTTACATCACTTTCGTGTTGATCTATTCTTTGAAGTCATAGATCTGCAACTTCAAGAGCTTAATAATCGTTTTTCAGAGGTGACTACTGAGTTGCTACTTTGTATGGCTTGCTTGAATCCAAGTGATTCATTTTTGGCTTTTGATATACAAAAATTGACTTGTCTTGCAAAGTTCTATCCTTCTGATTTTTCTGAGACAGATGTATTGGCACTTGATAATCAACTTCAGACTTACATTGTTGATATGCGCTCCAATGATGAGTTTTTAGAGCTTAAAGGAATTGGGGCCTTGCTAGAAAGATGGTGGAGACAAAGAAGGATGTTATATATCCATTGGTATATTTACTTGTGAAGTTAGTTTTGACCCTTCCTGTTGCAACTGCAACAGTGGAAAGAAGTTTTTCAGCAATGAAATTAATATATCAAGAATGAATTGCGCAATCGAATGGGGGATCAGTGGTTGAATGATTGTTTGACTGTGTACATTGAAAAAGATATAGCTCGTAGGATTGATAATGAATCTATCATGCAACGGTTTCAAAATATGAAACCTCGTAGAAGACAGTTGTAGAATTTCATGTTTTTTTTTTTTTTGGTGATATTAATATATTCAAGTTTCTTTTGTTTTAGATTTTATATAATTTATGTTTCTTATTGACCCCTCTGGACAAAAATCCTGGAGCCGCCCCTGTAAATAATTCTCTATACTTTCTTTCTTTGACCAAGGTTAATGTCCTAGGAGTAATAATTAACATGTTATCCTTAATTGCCATGTGCAAGATATAGTTTTGCTTTGTGACTCATGGAAAATTTTTAGATATTTTTGGAGTACAGAGAAATTGTGTTCCATTCTCTCACATTTATGGTGGATCCTACCATAAATTTAATTAGTGAACCTCACCATGAATGTGTGAAGAAGAACATTCTCTGTGTTCCGGGAATATCTAAGAATTACTCATGACTCATTATAATAATTATATTAAAATTATTAAGATAATTTATTTTAAGTGAATGCCAATGTTTTTTTTTTCTTTTAAATATTACTTAGATTTAAACGTGGTTATAATTTTTTTTTGAGATATTCAAAATGAGTTACATTAATTATTTAAAATTATTTTATATTCTACTATGATATTTTATTTTTGATAAATACCTTACACAACGTAATTCTTTATGTAACTTCAAGTAATTTTTGTTCTTTTATTTTTCCTATCTTTATTTTTTATTTGAATTATATTATATTAAAAAAATTAGTGTACACACACACACACACATATATATATATATATATATATAATTCTTGATAAAGTCAAACATCAAATTAGCATAATACCATATATTGTATCTTATTTAAACCCATTAGTAATTCAAAGTAAATTTAATCGGTAAGCATCCGTGCGTATTGAACTTTAGTATGTTCTCTTTATTATGATCATGTTTGGAAAAATAAAATGACAAAGTTTGGGTTTGGTTCCAAACTAGTTTGGAGCTATTTTTTTTAATCTATTATGTGATGATCTATAAGACTATTTATGTGTATTTTTTTAAATAAGTTACACAATTCATTGATAAAATCATATGACTAAAATTACAAATAGATAATTTTTTTAATTGCCACATCTTGAGTTGGAGTAAGATAGCTCCTAAATATTTTGGAATCAAACTTTTTCCCCCCCCAAAAAAAAGTTCTAATGTTACTGCACAAAATAGTGGCTGTAACCCTGGCATTTATATATATATATATATATATATATATATATTTATTTATTTATTTATATCAATAACAAATAGGACAAAATTTAGTTAAAAATTTGGTTGTACTTAATGGTTGCAACTTCATTCAATATCTTTTTAATGGATATGAATTTTGAAAAATCCATCATTGGATTTATATTTTCTTTTTAAATTCTTCATACTTGTAAAATTTTCAAAAAAAATCAAAGATCAATAGTTATATTATCAATCAAATGTTTAAATTTAATTTTTTTGTAGTTTAAAAATTATGCATAAAAAATAAGTTTGTGGATCGAATAATAAATAACATACGATTGGTATGGAATTTGAAATGCATGTTAAATATATAAAAAACATGTAATCCAATTGTTAGATTATTAAAATATGTAGTCATAATAAATTTTTTTTAATGCGAATTGTAGCTATTGGCTACAACTTTGTCCTAACAAATTTACCGTGGAGTAAAATAACAGGTATTGAATATCTTTAACGCCGAAAGCCAAATAAAGGAACGAAAGCAACCAAAACAATTCCAGAATTTCCACAAGGAATGGATCAACTTTAATTAATATATTCATTAAATAAAAAAACTTTAATTAGTGTATGGTATGTTGCCAACTGTATCCATGAATTTAAAAAATATAGAAAAATGTTAAGCGGACCAAGAAAGGTAGAGAATTGATTATTTGCTTGAGACATTCTTTCAAACTTTTGCACAATTTTCCTAGTTTTCTTTGAAATTATGACCTATGGATTTTTTTATTTTTGAGAAGATGATGTACTGTTAATAGAGAGACAAATTGAAGTTTCTATGTCGGTGTAAAAAGATACCAAGGTTCAACTGCGTTATATTATTAACTAATTATGTAAAACCCATCCCGTTGAAGGGGTAGGTTAGCAGCCCAGTAAAAGGAATTACCTTTTTGAGGGATCAAATTATTATAAGTTATTATGTTATAAATATAAGTATAAAAAAATTATAAATATATTCAACATGCACATGGGAGATTTTTTAAACTAGTTATATAACAAAAAAATGTCTATCAAAACTAATAAATATTCACTAAAGTTAAGAAAAATATTACATATTTTACCTATCTTTGATAAAAATTAAAGTGTAAAAAAAAAAAAAAAATGAAAAACTTGACTTAGTCTTCTAAGCATAGTGTAACAAAAAAAAATAGAGTTGTTCAGCTTTTTTAGTTAGGCCATGAGAGAATTAGATCATTTTAGTAATGTTTTATTCAATTTTAATTAGTTAAAAAGTTTCGAGTTAGAACAAGAGATTGTGGCCTTGTGAGTCGAAAGGTTGATCCTTGTATATTGAAATATAATAAAAGTTTTATTGGCAAGCTTAATAATTCCTAATTATGTGACAATTGCAGTACCAGTACGGCAGTACCACCGCCTCTAATGATCGATGACTTGGTGTGATCTCTATGTAAATGTTTTCTTTGAATTGGTAACAGTACACCCCAATTCTAAGCCAAACGTGCATGCTCTTATCTATTAAGATTTTTTTTTTCAACTCACTGTATTTAAATTGGTAGTTTGGCAACTCGAAACCACTTGGGATGCCATTTCATTCAGTCGTGGAAAATTAATATTTTATACCAAGTGACTGGAAAATCCATTCAGGAAAAGTGACTAGAAAATCCAAAGCAAGCATTAAGTAATAAATATTTATGGGGCAGGAAAAAGAAACCACTTAATAATTCCTACTTCTTGGTACCAAAGGAAATGGGATCCCTTCCGGGCTACCCCAAACTCACCCACTTGCAATCCCTGTTTATGTCTCTATGACCAAAGTATAATTATTCTTTGCGTTTCTTACTCACATTTTTTATTTACCTTTCCTTAATATTTTATTCCATCGATTCGTCAGAATTTATATAGCTAGAAGATTGTCATTGTTTTTATCTGATTCATTAATGTTTTATACTTTTATGGCTGAGTTTAACTCTTTTTTTTTTTTTTTTTGGCTCTAAGATAGAATTTTACTCTATTTTAATCTAAGTGTATAGGTGTGTGAAACTCTTTTCTTATCTATAAGATTTGGTGCAAAGAGAAGCTTTTAAGAAGAGTCCTCCTTTTCTTCTTTTATTTATTTATTATTTAAATATTTTGTTAAAAGAGAGGGAGAGAGCAATCATTAAATTAGCCACATGTTAGAAACTCTCAACTACCCCCCTCAATAAAAAGGAGTAAGTAGTTTTTTTTTTCTCCCTCCTAATTTCTTTGATCAAGTAGTGTTGGAATTGGCTAATATTTGTTTATGAGCTACCGGTCATAGAGCCTTATGGGTGTAGCCCCCATAAGGATGTTGGAGTTTAGTTAGAATTAATTTGGGGTTGAATAATAGGTTAGAGGGTGTGGAGGGCAACATCATGGGCACTACAACAAAATGTATTTTCAGTGATGAAAATATTCGTCACTAAAAGTTCAGTTTTTTGCCACCAAGAACCTTTAGCGATGAAATCTATTAATTAGCGACGAAACTTATTTTTGAAACCTAGTCGCTAAAAGTCCTGGCGATAAAAAATTTCGTCACTAGAAGTCTGATTTGTTTAAAAAAAAAAATTTGGTCACTACAATATAGTAAAATCAAGGGTAATTTGGAAGTTTGTACCATGTAGGGTTATGCTATGTATAAACACAGTTGTAACCCTCAGTTGTAACCCTCACAAGAAATTGCTCAAGATGTTCTCAAGACTATGTTGAATCTGTGGCCCACCCTACAACGTAATTAATCGAGGTTCATCAAAGCTTGATTCACACCTTGGCACCAATCGATTGGTCAAGCCTTAGGAAAACTGAATTCTTAGATTCAAGCCCATGACGACCTAGGCATTGATATTCGTGCCCTAAGGATCCAATTTTTTTTGAAAGCATTCTTTAGGTCAGCTTAAAGATATATATTGAGAAGGGGGAGATCCTATTGCGATTGTGTGTGCCAAGGGTTTTACTAAGCATCATTTTTAGTAACATATTAAAGATCTTTAGGTGATCCACATGAAATTGCTATGAATACTTACTTCAATCAAGTTGTTGTATGGTTAGACATGGATTGTTTATGCATTGAAGAGATTCACGAGTAAAAGAGTCCAACTGGGTTTGAGTTGCATCCAATCATGTGAGTACATAGCAACATTAAGATTGGATTTATATTCTTGTATTGTAAAATTCCATTCTAGTTACTGAATTCTTCTACTGGGTGGTGATTGATAAATCTCGGAGGGTTTCCTTGTTATAGAGTTTGACAAAATTTATGATTAATTATTGCCTTTTAGAGTAAGGTAAAATTCCTAAATTGACTTGGATTGGAAGATTAATTGCCTGATTAATTTGAGTCTAAAAGTGGATATTTATTAGATATGGCCTTAAATTTCTAAAATTTCATTTGGTTTAGAATTTGAACGCAAATCAATCTCATCATCATTTTAAAAAAAAAAAAAAAAAATCTCATGTTCGTCTTCAAAAGGTTGGATAAAAAAATGCGACAAAACGAGACCCACTAGTGTGGGGGAAAAAAAGACAAAATTAGAGAGTTCGTAAAAGTTTCATGAGACAACATCATGATAAGTAATTTGCTTCCTATTCCTCCATTTAAAAAGTGACCAAAACGTAATTAACTAGATAAGGATCAAACAAAATGGTAGCAAGGCAAAAATTATGTGCCATAGCTAGCCAAAAAATAGCAAAGAACATCATTCCCCTTTTTTTTTTTTTTTTGGTTTTGTTAATAAGAGCCGGCCAGCAGATGTTAATGAACCAGTTGCTAGACCCCACTTGCATAGGAAATTGGTAAGAGTTTACTTTTCAGATGCTATTTATTTTTGGTGTGAAGCTTGGTTTTTCTAATTGTTTATGACAAAAGTGCCCTCTTAACACACATTTAACACATTTTCTTCTATTTCACTTTTTATTTCTCAACCCATTTCATTTTATCAATATTTTACTTTTCAGCTCCTTTCACTTTACCAATATCAAACTCATTTTCTTTCACTTTACCATTACCATTATGCTTAATACATGTTGTATACTATAGCTCCAATAGATGAGAATTTAGTTGTAAGTAAGATTCATCAAGTTGTTAAAAAAAATTCTTGTGTACTCTTGAAAGTTCTATCTATAAAAGAAAAATAAAGTTCTGGACCAATATTATAGGTACAACGAAACACGAAAAAGCCAAAAGAAAAAGTGAAAAATTATGTTCTTCTTCTTATTTTTATGTTGGAGCACATGGCATCTTGTCATTATCTTATTTTATTTGTATCATGTTTTTTTCATTTATCCTAAAATATGATGTGGATTTTTTTAATCTTATTTTAATATGGCACCAATGGATGAGAAATTAGTTATAAGTGAGACTCATCAAGTTGTTAAAAGGAATTGGTTACAAGTGTCCATATTGTGCTAGAGTTTCATTATCGTCTTTGTGCTTTATCTTATTCCTCTTCTTCCATATATGATTAATTCTTGTTTCATTACGATATTCCTTAAATTTTATTATTGTTTTCATTTACTTTAGACTAAAATGCAAAAGCGCACTTTTGTGGTAATTCTGATTTTGGTCCTCTGAATTAAAGATTTTGATTTTAGTCTTTAGCATTTGATATTGATTTTATTTTAATTTTCCCATCCGTTTCTAAGAATGACATGACTATTAAATGCCAACTAAGCTTGCAATTATAACACATTCGTGGCATTTTTTGGGTTGTTGCAGTGGGCTGATATTGGGTTGTGGTTATAGTAGTTGATGGTTGATTTTAAGTGATGGTGGGTGGTTGTAGGGTGCTATGGGTGGTGGTGGTAGTGGTGGGCTGTGAGGTGATATACGTGTTTCGTATATATATATATATATATATATATATATATATTTGTTTTATATTGTGGGAGTTTTTTTAGGTTATTTTAATGTTGTATATATTATTTTAATATACTGAAGGGAAGAATAGAAGATTTGATGTATTGTGAAATGTAAAGTACTATGTTAAAATAGAAAAAAAAGTAGGTTTTGATGTGTTAAAATGACATTTGAGATACATAACTGATACTAGTGCTCTTAGTAAGTCTTAGTAAAATTAGTCGGTCAAAGCATTTGTGCATATTCGACCTTAGTATGTTCTCTTTGTTATGATCATGTTTGGAAAAAGAAAATTACAAAGTTTGGCCCTAAACTAGTTTGGAACTACCTTTTCTAACCCATTAAATAGTGATTTATAAGATTATTCATGTGTATTATTTAAACAAGTCTTATGGCTCATTAAAAAAGTCACGTGACTAAAACTATCAATCACCACATCATGGGTTGGAACCAAACTTTTTCCAAAAGGAAAATGTGTAATGTTATTGCACAAAATAGTAGCTACAACACTAGCAGGTAGTCAATAACTAATGAACAAATTTTGTCTTTAAACTTGGATGGATCTTTAGGCTTTAACCCACAATAAGAAGATGACACGTGTCTCTGTCATGTGAAATGTATATGACTTACTTAAAATGATTGTATTCAATCACTTAAGTGTAATTAAGTAATTTATGTGCATTGTATATGATAGGGACACATCATCTTCCTATTGTGAATTAAAACTTGAGGTTACATATCCAAGTTTGTAACCAAAGCTTGTCGATAATGAATTTACAATGGAGTAAAACAACAGTTATTGATTTTCTTAACGCCGAAAGCTATATATATAAAGGAATGAAGCAACCAAAACCATACCAGAATTTCTACAAGGAATGGATCAACTTTAATTAATATATGATATGTTGCCAACTGTATCCATGAGTTAGTGGTTAAAATATATAGAAAAATGTTAAGCGGAACAAGAAAGGTAGAGAAATGATTATTTGATATTCATTTGTTTTTATGAATTCTTTGATATTCTATGATTGAGTGAGGCCCGATCAATTGTGCTACTTCTTGGGTTAAAACTTGTTAGTGTCTTTTCTCAAAAAAAAAAAAAAAAAACTTGTTAGTGTCAAATGTCTATTAGTGTTGGCCAAATGTAACTTGAGTGGTAAGTTTTGAATGCCTAGTTTATGTGTTTGAAAATCTAAGTTGAAGACACAAAAAACTGTTCAAGATATGCTCAAGACTATGCTAAATATGCTACTTGGACGGCAGCTCAATTGCTCTGACAATGTAAATTTTCGAAATAAACATTTACACCTGATGGCTTTTTATGACTGTTCATGGGACCTCCTATACTACGCTGTACTATCAAACTACGAACTTGTACAAATTCAAAGGGAGGAGGAGTAAGGAATCAGCCCTTCTTCAATATTTCCATTCCTTGAAAAGTACTTTATATGTATAAGATTGAGACGCCCACATATACACTAATTTATTATCCATCCAAAATAATTAAGATAATCGTATCTAGAGCATCCGTAGTAGGTGCATGTGGTAAATGTGCCAAATGCCAAATATTTGGCACATTTACCACACCAAACACAAAAAAACACCATATATAAAATGTGTCAAATCTCATAATTTTTGCAACATTGAACAGTACTGTTGCAAATTTGCAACGGTACGGACGAAATCTGGTATATGGGATAATAATTTTTTATTCTCTTCTCTCTCTCCTCTCTCTTCACTTTATTTTTTTCTCTTCTCTCTCACCTCTGTTCTCTCTCAAGTCTCACCGATTCCCTCTTTTCTCTTCGCATTTGGCGAGATTTTTTTTCTTCTTTAATTTAAGATCAGTTGACGGTGGCCATTATCAGGCGCAAGCGGCATGGGTTCCCTCTCACCGATTCCCCCTTTTCTCTTCATCGGAGGCGCAAGCGGCATGGGCGAGGCTCGCGAATTGCCACTCATGGTGGTCACGACTCGCGAGTTTGTCGCTCACGGCGCACAAGCCATCGTCATCGCCGACGTCCAAGACGAGAAGGGCCATCATCATCGTCACGACGTCATCATCATCGTCATCGCTCTCCAATCTCACCGATCTCTCTCTCTTTTTTGGTGTTGGTTGTTTTGATTGTTGTTGGTTGGCTGATTTTGGTTGATGGTGGTAGGTTGATCGGGTTGTGGGTTGTGGCTGATTAATTTTGTGACTTCGGATTGTGATCGGCATGGGTTTCTGGGTTGTGGTGGGTTTTTATGTGTGTGTGTTTTGCTTGGTGTTTTGCTCACCGGCATGATGGGTTTGCCTCTCTGTCTTTCTTCTTTCTTCTCACCGACCTAGGTTTGTGGGTTGTGGCTGTCTTTCTTTTTTTTTTTTTTTTTATTCCGTGTGGTGGATTTTGGTTGCCACAGTGGAGGTTGATGCTGGTAATGTTGTGGCGGAGGTGGCTATGACTATTTCTGTTGGATTTTGTGAGGGTTGTTTTTATATTATTTTAAAGTATTGTATATATTATTTTAATAGAAGTGGTAAAAATATAGAACATTTGATAAATGGAATATTGTAAAATGATGTGGTAAAATAATAAAGTAGGCTTTTGATGTTGTAAAATGGCATAATTTATACAACATCTACTACGGATGCTCTATGAATAATGTTTTTCCTTTTTCGAGTTTTCCACAAAAAAGGGTGGTAAAGCCAAAAAGAAAAACTACTATGATAATATATATATATATATATATATATATATGTAAGAAAAACATTATTAGAAGGTAAGTATCAGCTGTTAGTCCTCCAATTGAAGACACATGAAAGCTTAAGTGCATAACCATGCAGGTAAGTAAATGGATATAAAAATTAAAACGTTTATCTTCATGGCTCATCAAACTTAAAAAAAAAAAAAAAAAAAAAAAAAAAAAAAACTTCTTCCAAATCAAGCAAAGGTGTTTAACCCTGTAGAAGTGCATTACTTTTCCTTTCTTCGTTAAATTAACTTGCTTTCCCAATATAAGTTTCTAAGCATTGAAAGTGAGGGAGAAACTTTCAGTTCTATGCAAACTTCTTTTCAAAATCCATGCACTCCTTTCGAAAGTTCTTGTCCATAGTAACATTTTTTTTTTGCTTTGTAAATCTTCTAGTTGGCTCTTAACGACCATCAATTCGGTGTAGTTGGGGCAAAGACTCAACTATATAATCAGGTTAGCTTACTGATTTTAGCTTAAAATTATCATCAATATCATTGTAAACTTATTCTGATGTTTAAACTTTGTTTTTGAACAATATCTTTGTGTGCGCACATTTGACATTAGTTTTGGAAGCTTTATCATATTTTAGCCAAGGTTTACATTTACACAGTTGTCTAAATCTAGTGAGTAACAAGCACTTCAAAGACAATTTCTCATTCAATTTTTGATTATCCGGAAAAAAAAAGAAAAGAAAAGAAAAAACAATAATATTATCTAAGAGAAGTTACATTTGAGCGAGGATTTTAGTAGTGAGCAAGATTTTAGCTAAGGTTTACATTTACACAGTTGTCTAAATCTGGTGAGTAACAAGCACTTCAAAGACAATTTCTCATTCAATTTTGATTATCAGGAAAAAAAAGAAAAGTAAAAGAAAAAACAATAATATTATCTAAGAGAAGTTACATTTGAGCGAGGATTTTAGTAGTGAGCGAGATTAGTACTTCTAGTTCTATATGCATTTTTAGTTGAAACTTCCAGTTTCGCAAATTAGATTATAAATGCATCTTGGCATATAGCGATCGTTTCCATCAAGGAGAGAGTGTTCAGACGTATGAATAAATAGTTAAATTATTATTTACTGATGATCAATTAAAGCACGATTAGTATAGAAGAGATGCTTTGAGTTTTGCACCCATGGCTTTTAAGTAATAATAATTTCTTTAAATATGCACTTTGGATCTATAAATACATATATTAACTTTTTTTAGAATCAATATAAACCATAAATTATACACTATTTAACATAATTGTGACAAGTGGATTCTGTCTCCTTTTAATTATTTTATTATTTTTACAGCATCTTGTATTTACATGCTTTATCATTATGTTAATTTTTTTTTTTTTTTGGTATGGTTTGTGCTTTATATAAGTAAAGTATGGAAAATGTGATGTTCTTGTGATGACTTCTTACTCTTTGAGATTTTGATTCTTGTATTGTTTTGGGTTCATGGGTTCTGGAAATTTCTATTAAATGAAGGAGATTTTATCTTGGGCTAGACAAGAAGGCAAAAAAAAAAAAAAAAAAAAACCACCTGAATGAAGTAGGAATGGGCAAAAGAGAGAGGATAACTCCCTATTTCTTCCTCTTAATTTCTTTTGCTCAGAAGCAAGAGGAAAGAGGTTTATTTCTTTGTTTATTTTTTTTATTATTATTTAAAATTGATAGTTACAATAGAGGAGGAGATTTAAACTTTAGATGTTTTCATTGAACACCCCCAGAAAGATTAATTAATTGATCTACAAGATTCTTGACTATTTATTATTATTTTTTAATTAATTTGAAAATTTTAATTGTTCTATGATCATGTGAGGCTCCAATCAATTATACTACTTCTTTTGGTTAAAAATAAGTGTTTATCTAGTTGGCTTGGATTTGAATACTAAGATGAAAATTAAAAGCCTTCACAAATCCTAATTGGTTTAAAATCTGAACACACATCTATCCTATACTCATTTTATAAAAATATAAAAATCTCAAATTCATCTTAAAAAGGTTGGATTGAAATCTGACCGAACGGTTAACGCAATTCATTGTTATCCCTACATTTAGGTTGTATTTGGGATAGCTTATATTGGACAGCTTCTTTTACTATTTAACTTATTTTTGATAATATTTAAGGGTCTTATTGCACTTTTGGTATTATTGATGGGTTTCATTGCACTATTATAGTTAATTTTTACTTTTAGCTTTATCTACAGTACCTTTAATAAAAAAATTTCAATTTTAACTAAATAAACTATTTCCAAACGGACCCTTAATACGTGTGAGGGAAAAAAGTGATAATAGTGAGAGCTCATAAAATGCTTCATGAGACAAGATCATGAACAGATCAGAAAAGAATCAAACAAATTAAATAGTATGTGCCATAGCCAGGCAACAATGGGAAAGAAAGTCATCTTCCTTTTTAATTTTTTATTGTCAAGCGCATAAGTACACATATTCCCCATAATTTCATTTAGCAACAAAACGAGACATTATCTTCACAAGATATATCTGTGTGTATATATATATATATTTGAAATGAAATCTATGCACTAAATTATCCATTTGAATGCTCTCATCGGATTTTGATAATCACAAGTCTTCTGTTTCTATCTTCGGGTTGCCAGTGCTACAGCGCCTACAGCTAATCTTTCTTGACAACGATACTCAGGAACTCGATCAGCTGCCCAGGTTTGTATTAAAATCCTAAATTTTCCGTTATCAACTTACCATCATCATCATCATTATAAACCTACATGTTTGACACCTTCTAATCTGGTAAGCATATTATCTAGTTAATGTAAAACCATCTATACAAGGGAAAATGAGATAAAATACAAATATAATAAAAGCATGAAAAAATATGAAGATAAAGATGAACAAAGATAATGAGTAGAGTATGTTAAAATTGTGGAGAAGTATTTATGTTTTGTTGATATAGAAATTTACAAAGTCATACAAAATTCTAACATGTTATTTATAGTTTTATTTTTGCAGCTTTTGCTGAAAATGCCCCCCAGAACTATTAATGATTTAGATAATTGAATAAATCGATTTTGGGTTTCTTTGTGAGAATAACAAGACCATTGCCAAAATGTGATATCAAGCCTATCCTTAATATATCAAATTGCTAAAAGAAATGAATGGAGTGAGGAAGGCCCATGGTTTTTGTTTCCATTGTCTTGTTTATTTTTTTATTTTTGGATAATAAGTATTCTTAATAAATTGTTTTTTTTATATAAACTTTAGAAAAATAACCATACAAGTTTATTATATGTAATAATCAATGTAATGGCCGTTTTAGGAATTTTTTATAGGGTGACCATTAAGAGCATATATATTAGTCTGTGTTAAATAGCATAAATGCCAAATTTTGCACAACTAACCACAAAAATCTCCAATATCAATTTATGTATTATTATGCTACAAAATGTATTCGTACTTACAATAATCATGCAAATATACATGGTTATTGTTCATATGCAAATTTGTTTTTTTAATACTTTCTTTACTCTGAGAGAGAGAGAGAGAGAGAGAGAGTTGATAAATAATAAGACTTTAATAATATGTAGTGTAAAATAGATGATTTGATGCTGATATTTTTGAGAAGTGGTTATATAAAATAGTAAAATTAGATTTTATGTTAAAATAGATAGAAATTTTTGCATTAGTTGATGCGAATGCTCTAAGAAACTTAGATTATACAAAATATAATAAAAAAAGAACTTAAATATATTGACATCACAAAAATAAAAATAAAAACACATGAATACATAAAGTTTTATAATTTTCTTCTATTAAAGTGAAAATTCAACTCAACTCTATTTTTTGTTATTGCATTTTTGTTGTGTCCACATCATTATTTTTGCTATTACTCAACTTATTAATTTATGTAACTGTGTTTACACTTATTGGTCTTTCTAATTTTAGGATGTTCATTTTTTTATTTTTGGTAAAAAAAAAATTTCAAAAAAATATTATATATAATTTTTTTTCATGGTTAGGTGTTCATTTGAACACCCTAACCAAAATATGGAGCCACCATTGAATTAATGCATTATCTATAGATAATTACATCATCATAACAAATGCATTTATCCCATTAACAAATGTCAATTAACTGATACATTGACTCAAATGTACAGTTTCGTTGAGGTGAAAGGCTAAATGAGAAGGATTTTTTTTTTGTGTGTAGATAATTTAGCTATTACAACAAAACTTTTTTGTCCCATTATATATGTTTTACTTTATGCTCCAATTACAACATACTAACGTCTATTTTTTTTCCTCTTATAAAGTAACTAGAAGTTTAAAATGGCAATATATATGTGGGGGGGGGGGGGGGGGGGGGTCAAAAACACAAAGCTAAAAAAAACCTAGCCTCATTATTCAAGATCAACACAACTAATTTCTTAAGAATGGGAGATGGAAATCCACGATGGGAAGATAAAAAGATGGTTGGCTACAAATATAACTGAGTTAAGGCTTTGTTTGAGTGGGAAATTGTATTCCCAATCTACATGTAAGGGTTTTGAAGGAAAAACACAAGCAAAGACTCTTCACACTTTCTCTCTCTTGTTCTTCCTTTGGTTTTTTCTAGATATCATTTGCTGTTGCTCATCCCTTCCTTTTATAGTCATCCGCCTCATCTTCCAGCTGCCCTATTCTTAGCTAGATTTAAGGAGATACTTGTCCAATCAACGTCTTCTCCTACCATTTCTTGATCATAAAGATAGGCTTTTGGAGATGTCTTTACTGTTTAGGCTAGTCATTCAACATTCAATGTGGTTGACATTAGGTGAAGGAAGCATTAAATGCAGGGGTGACTATTACATTGGGTTTTGCGTTTTCTTTGACGTGTTCCTAAGGAAAGTAGCTGAAGAAGGGTTTCCTCGGCTAAGCAAGTGGCCACTTCTCGGCTAGGTCACGTTTCCTTAGGAATATGGGCTTCACTGATTGCCTCGATAATGGGCCTGAATGATTTTTCCTCAACGAGAAGCTCATCCATTTCTTGTTGGCCCCTGGGCTGAGCCCATTCCATGGACGAGATTTCCTTGGACTTTCTCCCCAGGCCAAGGTCTTCGGGGCAGGTGTAGGTCCACCCCCCCCCCTCCATTATATATATATATATATATATATATAGAGAGAGAGAGAGAGAGAGAGAGAGAGAGAGAGAGAGAGAGAGAAGTTTAAGTTACACCTGGTGTAACTTCACAAGAGTTGCACATTTTTTTGGACCATTGATTACTATTAGATCTACGAGTCAAAAAGCACTCATGATAATGATATTATTACTCTAGAAATTAGTGATTTAGGTATTAACTCTTCTTATTAACGAAAGAAAAAAAAAAAAAAAAAAACCACAGCATTAACTCTTCACTCTCTTCCACATCATCATCTTCTTCCTCTCATCTTTCTTTTTGCACTATGTACTTTCAGGCTCCCACCATTCATAAAATGCTCAAGGTTAAATAGTAAATGCAAGCACAGGGTATTGTTATCTTTATTTTGTTTTTATTAAACATGATTACCATTTTGCGAACTCATTTATTATGGAGGGATTATTGTTTTGCCATTACTTAACCATAGTACATGGTTTGAAAGAAGAAGAATTTTTTTTTCATCCATTTGAGTTTTGTGTTTTGGCAGTACCTTGAATAAAATTTGTCATAAGGGTTTTAAAAATACTTAGCCTGATCAACCATTCTCTAAAACAATTGTGACTTTGCCATATATTTCTAAAATTTTCCTGTACCTTAAGACAATACTGTTAAGAAATCAAGGGTGATAGCCTAAAAGTACATAATGCAAGAAGAAAGATGTGAGAGAGGATGAGAGGAAGAAGATGATGACGTGGAGAAGGAGAAATTATATAATTCTCTAGTGGACCATGTCACACGTCACTTGTCCATAATTCCAATAAAAGACTCTCACTTGTTTAAAATTATTGAGTCAGTAATTAGTTTCTGTTTAAAATTTTTTTCTAACTCAGCAATTTTAAACAGGTGGGAATCTTTTAGTGGAATGGTGGACTATATCACTTGTCCACCATGAGGCTTTATAATTTCTTGTGGGGGAGAGTTGAGAGTTAATGCTTTTTGTTTTCTTTAATAAGAATAGTTAATGCCTAAATCACTAATTTCTAGAGAACAATAATAACATTACCATATGTGTTTTTTTCACTCTTAGATTTAAAAGAAATCAACGGTCTCAAAAAGGAGTAACTCTTGTGAACCCATATATATATGTATATATATATAAGTTCAAGTTATACCTAATTTAATTCAAGCAATATTACACCACCTAATAACTTGTTATAAAATTTCATATTTTGAAAATCCCAACGTTGAATTTCATGATTTATATATTCTTAATATTCATGATAATTTTCATGTCAATTGGATGTTATTTACCATTTGATCCATAAACTCATTTTTTTATACATTATTTTAAATTACAAAAACTTTTTTTTTTAGAAGATAAATTACAAAAGCTTAAATTTAAACAATTGATTGATGACATGACTATTAATCTTTGATCACCTTAAAATTTTGCAAGCATGGAGAATATACGAAGATAATATAATCTAATGGTGGATTTGTTAAAATTCGCATCCAATTAAAAATTATTAAGTGATGTAACATTATTTAAAATTATATCAGATGTAATTTGAATCCAACCCATATATATATATATGCATGTTATAATATAGCTGCTGGTGGGATAGAGGATTAATGTTCCACACATTTGTAGACATTAAATAAATTTCTTTAATGAATTATTTATAAATTTTGCATGCACATTAATTTAGAGAAATCAAGTGTCAAAATGTAAACTTTTTCTCAAAAAAAGAAAAAGAAGAAAGTGTCAATGAATAAGCGACTTCGTCCAATAATAATAATAAAATGTTAATTTTATTTTCTCATCCAGATGACGACATATATTAACGTGCAAAATAGAAATGATGTAGTCCTTTTCGTAAAGAGAAATCAATGAAATTTTGTTTATCTTAATTAATTTTTTAATCTTTTGCAGGAGCCAACCTCAACCGCAAAAATGAGACACATGATTTCCTTTAAAGTCGCAAATTGGTTTACGCGACAGTTGCAAAAAGAATGGAATGAATGGGGTATTGAGGTGCAAGTATTGGCGAGCTTTGCCTTGCAAATCATGCTCACTTTTTTTGGCAACTGCAGAAGGTAAAATAAGTTGGCAAAAAATAAGGTAACTAAACAAACACTAAGTTTTATCAAAAAAAAAAAAAACAAACACTAGGTGTGTGTTTGGCAAAAATTATTTTTGCCAACTTATTTTACTATTCAACTTATTTTTGCTACTATTTATGGGCTTTATTGCACTTTTGGATACTATTCATGAGTCTCACTGTACTATTTCTGCTAACTTTTACCTTTATCTACAGTACTTTTAGAAAAAAGTTTTCAGTTTCAGCAAAATAAACGGATCCCAAACAGACCCTAAGATGATTTAGTTCGATCTTGAAAATGCTTGAATTCAATGGCTCAATTTTCCTCCAGCTTCATCTTACATTCTTACTTTTCTTTCTCCAAACTCTCAAATTGAGATAGGTAGATTGCTGTCAAACTACATGATGTTTGTTCTAGCAATGCGCCCTCACATGTTATGCTTCACCACAGCAAATATCATATTCCAACATTCCTACACTAAACTCTTGATACTTATAAAAATATGGAAAGCATTGTCACATCTAACTAGCATGTACTAAAAGATGCACAAAGACTCGCCAGGAGTTTGATGAGCAACGAGAACGGATGGGACATCATTAGTAGCGTGTGGATGGAGATGTTGTGCTTTGCGGCAAGTAACTGTCCAGTGGATTACCAAGCTGAACAACTAAGGCAAGGTGGGGGCTTGATCACTCATGTTTGGCTTCTCCTAGCCCACAAAACAGATAAATTCTATACCAGTGATTAAAGTAATTGTTTGCTCTAAAAGTATTTTAGAAATCACAACTTGCATTCACCCAAAAGAAAAAAAAAAGTTATATATATATCCTATGGGTAAAATTAGCTTCCTTTTGGCGCTAACCAAAGCCAATCGAGCAAGTATTATTTCTCATGCATTTAATTAAATTTAATTTGAATTCTTATTTATTTTTTTTTATTTTTTCAAATTTAATGTAATTGATTACATGATTTCTGTCCTTATTTGTTATTATTATAGAAGCCCTACTTAAAGCTAAAGGCTCTATAAAATAATTGTAGAAAATTATTATGATGTGTTTAATTTCAAAAACCAAGAACATTATAGCTCAAAAAAAAGAGGAGGAGGATAAGGAGGAGAGTGTGTTAAGAGAAATAAAGAGTTTGGAGTGTGTTAAGGTGGGTGGGGCCGTGGGGTTGGTGTGAAATAATTATAAAAAAAAGTGAGAAAAATATTATTTAAATAAAAGAGAGTTTATAATAGATAATTTGATGTGAGTATTTTTGCGAAGTAGTTATATAAAATAAAAAAAAGTAGGTTGTTATGCTAAAATAGACAAAACATTTTAGATGGACTAGTGTGAATACTCTTAAAACCAAGTTGTGAAAAAAAATAAATCTATGAAGCTTATGCCAACTCTAACAGCAAGGTAGCATGAGTGTATACCCAAAAAAAAAAAAAAAATGACATCATGTAAATAAGTTAAATAATTTGCGCCTACAACAGGAGCCTCCAACAAAATTCTTTAATAGTCTATTGCTTAGTTCTATATTTTAAACTGATTTAGTTCAAACTTGAAGATGCTTGAATTCAATGGCTTAAAGGCTTTTAAGAAAAAAAATATTGAGACGTGTTACCTCGGCAAGAACGAGTGTTGTGGCAACTTGACCTTTTTAGGTTAGCAGCTCTGCATGAAGAAATAAAAGGAAACATGTTACTGACATGTTTGGCCTCTCTCAAGCGAGAAAGCAACGAAAGTCCCCTAACCCTTACATGAGAATTTGTATTTAATTAAATTCAATCAACTGCTGCCAAGATCTCCGGATCCTATCCCTACAATTGTGGATTATTCCCAAGATAGAAAATCGGCACTATTGTTAGGCCTTCAGGTCTTGTTGTAGTTGGCTAATTGCAATCTAATTTGCGATCTTAAATTCTCATTGTATCCATGTACATTTGTGGTTTTAAAATGTATGGATTGGTGTGGTCTTAGTGCAGAAATTGGAGTTCACATCAACAGAATTTTGCTCATACGAAAATGATGGGGTCAGGCGAACAGATAGACAAAAACTAAAATTTGAAATTCAGTTAAGGCAAAATTTCCCCCTCTCTTCGTACAACACTTTGCTCGTATGAACTTGATGGAGCCTGCTGAAAGAATTCAGTTACATTTTCTTTCACTATGTAAGACCTATTTCCCATGAATTTCACACCCAATTCCCATTTGAAGAACTAGAGAGGACCCATAAACCATAGAGCAAAATTCATAGTTCTTCTCTCTATCTTCTCCCTCTCCAATTGTTCATTTTCATGAGATCGAAGAGAATAAAACAATCACACCCATTACTACCTTTAGAGTTGTTTTGGTGTTGATTGGAGCTTGGGAATTATTTGAGCAATCTCAGAATTTCCAAGGAGAGTTGGAGATTACAATTGGGGGCTCAATTGCGGATCTGAAGACCAGTGAGAAGAAACGATTTGAGAAATCGGTTTCTAGTAGGAGTAAGAGGCTCAAGTTATAGTTACTACTTAGCTCAAGAGGGTTTTGAAAGTAATATTTACTACAACTATTCTTATTAGTGGATCTTTTAATGTTGTAATGCCCCATAGAGGTTTTTTCGCTTAGTATTCTGATTTCCTAAACACTTCAATGTTCTTGTGGGTGATTGTTTTTCTACTATTAGGATGATTTTATGTTTATTCGTGCATGCTTATGATAATTGGTTAATTATGAAAACAATTTGGCTTAAATTCTATAATTAGTATAAAATTGACATTAACCATAAAATTTGGGGTCTAAATATTTAGACGTTTGGTTCGCTACGATGTGTTCTTGATGTGATGCAAATTACGATAATGTGACATTAAGATTTTTGGTTTATTTTATTTTTTCTAACATTATCACAATTTAAAATTACAAAATATATTACATCACATTCCTAAACAATGTAATGTTGTATTCTTATATTGAGATTATATTAATGTAAGATTAAAATAATGTAATATTACGGTGTAATATAATATCACGACAAACCAAACGCACGTGTTCAACTCTCAGTCACTCTGATTCAAATTTCAAAACACAACCTTAATTGACGAAGGAATCCACTTTCCAGATCTAGACAAGCATAAAATGGTCACCAGGAGACAAATGTGACTAGCATTTTAAAGGCATTCCATTATGATGAGACAAGAAGCTACAAATTTGTCATTTCTTGTCTAATAAGAATTTGTTTACTCCATACAAATTAATCACACAAATGTTTTATTTTTTGTAAGGTTGAATTTAATCAACCATCTTGTTAGCTTTATTCCATGCCAAATTTGCTTGTATTTCAGCATTTAGTAACTCTGTATTTAGGTGGGATTCTTGTAAGGGTAGTGTGTGAGAAGATGTGAAGAAATGCTCAAGATTGTGCAAGGATGCAGAGTTTCGCGGCTAGGACTTGCGGGTGACTCGCGATTGGGAGCCGCCAACTGTAGGCACGTGAGAAGCACACGGGGGAGGTGAAGGGTCATGCCAGCTGTCGCATTACAGGACAAAAGTCCTAGGCTGGCCAGGCCGTTAACTCACGGCTGGAACTCGCGACTCAGACTAGTCGCAAGGCCAAGCCTCCAAATCACCCTGTTTGGGAAACACTGACTCTTCGCATTCCTTTCTCACCCTACTATATACAAACCCTCATACCCATCAAATGTAGAGAGTTTCTAGAGAGAATTTTGTGAGAGAAACCCTAGAGAAAAACAAGATTGATTCATCCACAATTTTTACCTTAGAGACTCTTCAAATTCCTCTACTCTCTTCCTTTTCATTGTTAAATCATTGAGAGGTTTTTAGCCAAATCCTTTTCTCACCATACACATCCGTGAGAAGGTTTATTTGGTATTTTGGGAAGCAGTTAGGAAGGAACTAATATCCATTGGTTGATGCTATGGTTGATAGCAGAATCCGGTAAGCTAAAGAAGAAATAGGTTCGGCGCAACCTCGTTGGAGCAAGAAACTTAGAGGGTTTAGGTACATTGGGTAGATTAGGCTTGGAGGGTCTTCCGCTGTTCATGTATCCCAACTACATTCTTTAGTGGATTATTTACCGCTTGGAGGGCAGCGGAAATGTTTTACGCCGAGGGCTTCGGTTTCCTCTTCAATAACACATCGTGTGTTGTCCGTGTGTTTGCATCTTCCTTCCCTTTATCTTTGCCTTATATTTACTGCTGTGGATGTGTTTATATTTGGCTTAGATTGTTTATCAATTATGTGTTTGGCTTATGTTCATATTCCGCACATTAATTGTTTGATAATAAACTTGAATTGATAATTTATAATTTGGGGTCTAAACGTTCAAGGGTGTTTCATACCCATATTGACCATTCAATTGGTATTAGAGCGGGTGCACTCGTTGTGGTTTGGTTACCTGAGTGCGATCCTAGACCCTTTGGATATGGATATAGTTATAAAAAAGGCCATGCTGAATTGTGGTTCAAATGTTTGTGAGAATGACTCTATGAGTATGTTTGAAGGGTGCCCTAACAATGAACTCTTAGAGTTGTTAAAATCAAAGAAATATGTTAGGATGTTTGTTCACATGCTGAAATACTTTGAAAATAAGAATCACATCTTACACAATAGTCTATGTGAGTCTAACTCTTTGATTGAGAAGTACAAAAGAAGAAATAAAATGTTGTGTGAAAAGGTTGATAAGATGAAAAGGAAAATTCAATCTGGCAGAAGCATGGAAAATGAAGATAGATTTCTGTTTGATGGTCAAAAGTGTTTGTCTCATGCGTGTCTATTTGTGCACACTTCATTGAAGGTTTTTAACTCATGCTTGTGGTATCTTGATAGTGGATGTTCTCGTTATATGACAGGAGATAAATCTCTGTTTAAGACACTTAAAGAGAAAGCCTGTGACTATGTGACATTTGGTGATGGGAGCCATGCCCAAGTTCTCGGCAAAGGGACTGTTGAAATACGTGGATTACCTCTATTGAAAGATGTATTATACATCAAAGGTTTGAATGCGAATCTCTTAAGCATCACTCAAATATGTGATGAGGATTTTCTTGTCCAATTCTTAAAGAAGGGGTTCATAATCATCGATGAAAAAGGGATTCAAGTCTTGGAGGGAAATAGGACTACCGACAATTGCTATGGAGTAGTACCTACCTATTTCGTGTAGAAGTGCCCGTGTAAATGTGCTGGAACTTTGGCATCACAAATTTGGGCATGCAAATTTCAAACAAGTAGCAAAAGTGTCCCAACTTGAAGCTGTTGAGGGACTTCCAAAGTTTGGAAAGGTTGAGAAGACTATATGTGAAGCATGCCAAATGGGAAAGCAAACAAAGGTAAGTCATCACAAGGTGAATGTGATTGCTACCTCACGGTGTTTGGAACTCCTTCACGTTGATCTAATGAGGCTTACAAGAACTGAAAGTTTAGGTGGAAAGAGATACATTATGGTGATAGTTTGTGATTTCTCAAGGTACTCTTGGGTGGAATTCCTTAGGGAAAAGTCGGAAGCTTGTGAGAAAATGGAAAGGCTATGCAAGAGATTGCAAAATGAAAAATGAGTTCCCATAGTTAAAATCAGAAGTGATCATGGAAAGGAATTTGAGAATGCTAAATTTGAAGCATTTTGTGAGGAGCATGGCATTAAGAAGGAATTTTCAACTCCAAAGACTCCACAACAAAATGAGGTGGTTGAAAGAAAGAATCGGGTGATCCAAGAGATGGCAAGAGTCATGCTACTCAACAAAAACATTCCACAAAAATTTTGGGCTGAAGCTGTGAATACTGCATGTCACATTGGCAATAGAATTTATTTCCGAGCAGGGATAAAGAAGACATCATATGAGATATAGAGAGAAAAGAAACCTAAGGTGAAGTATTTCAGAATATTTGGAAGCAAGTGTTACATTCTAAATGACAAGGAAAATCCGGGAAAATTTGATGCTAAGAGTGATGAAGGGATATTCCTAGGATACTCTACAAGTAGCCAAGCTTATAGAGTGTACAACAAGTGCACTAAGACGGTAATGGAGTCAATCAATGTGGTCATAGACGACATTATATCTGAAAAGGAGATTGACGATAATGGAAAATGGGTTAAATCTTAAGAAGAATGAGAATGATGATGATATGTTCCCAAGTGATGATGCTGAGAAAGAATCACCAAGAACGGAGTTCACACCCCCTATATCGAGAAGAGAAACTAGATCAACACAAGAAGTCTCAAGTCCACTCACACCTCTGGAGGTTCAACCCCCAATTTCTCGTGATGAGGAACCATCAACTTCCAAGAAACCTTCATCAAAAGTAACTTTCAATCACCCTTCAAGTAATATCATTGGCGATGTAAACGAGGGACTTCGTTTGAGAAAAGGACCAAAGTATACTGCAAACCATGTGACATACAACTGTTATCTTGCTCAATTTGAACCCAAAAATGTAGAAGAAGCCCTGAAAGATGAGAATTGGATAGAGTCTATGCACCAAGAGCTACATCAATTTGTGAGAAATGATGTATGGGAGTTGGTCCCAAGGCCTAAAGATACACATGTGATCGGCACCAAGTGGATTTTTAAGAATAAAACGGATGAAGATGGCGAAATTGTCTAAAATAAGTCTAGATTAGTAGCATAGGGGGATACTCAAGTGGAAGGCATAGATTTTGATGAATCGTTTGCTCCGATAGCAAGACTAGAGTCCATTCAAATTCTCTTGTCCATAGCATGCATTATGGATTTCAAGTTGTACCAAATGGATGTGAAAAGCGCATTCTTAAATGGTTTCCTAAATGAAGAAGTTTTTGTTGAACAACCAAAAGGGTTTCAAGATCCTCACTTTCTGGATCATGTGTTGAGATTGAAGAAAGCCTTGTATGGGCTGAAACAAGCATCAAGAGCATGGTATGACCGCCTCACCAATTACTTATTGGATCGTGGCTTCAAAAGAGGCCAAGCAAATCGAACTTTGTTTGTTAAAAGAGATGAAAAATCTCTCCTTGTCGCTCAAGTGTACGTGGATGATATTGTTTTTGGATCTACTATTGATCACCTAGCTCATGAATTTTCAAAAGAAATGAAACGGGAATTTGAAATGAGCATGGTAGGAGAGTTGAACTACTTTCTAGGGCTTCAAGTAAAACAACGGGAAGATGGAATATATATCTCTCAAGAGAAATATGCCAAAAATCTTGTTAAAAGATTTGGCTTGGATTCTAAGAAACACACTTCTACTCTCATGAGTTCCTCATCGAAACTGAGCATAAATGCAACTGGTATTGATGTTGATCCAACACTCTATCAAAGCATGATTGGTAGTCTTCTCTATCTCACAGCAAGTAGGCCAGATATTGCATTCAGTGTTGGGGTATGTGCTCGATTTCAAGCTGCCCCTAAAGAGTCCCATTTAACAGCAGTTAAGCGAATCATTTGCTATGTTAATGGCACGTCTGAATATGGGATTTGGTATTCAAAAGATTCGAATGAGTGTTTGGCGGGATATTCAGATGCAGACTGGGCTAGGTGCATTGATGATAGGAAAAGCACTTCTGGTGGTTGCTTCTATTTTGGAAATAACTTGGTCTCATGGATAAGCAAAAAGCAAAATTCAGTCTCCCTTTCAACAGTTGAAACTGAATATATTGTAGTAGGAAGTTGTTGTGCACAATTGTTATGGATGAGAAAGCTACTACATGATTATGGAATTTCTCAAGACACCATGTGTGTGTTCTGTGATAACACCAGTGCAATAAATTTGTCAAAAAATCCAGTTCAGCACTCCAAATCAAAGCATATTGAGATCCGGTATCACTTCATTCAAGACTTGGTAGAGGACAAGATAGTGTGTCTGGAGTTCATCAATACAGAAAATCAGAAGGCTGACATATTCACTAAACCTCTTGATGGCCCAAGGTTTGAATCCTTGCGTAAGACCATTGGTGTCAGTATCATTCCCTAAACTCTGTCTTCCATATGTGTTTTTTTTTTTTTGTATGTTCTGCATTTTGTTTGTTTAAGCACTCCTTCATATGATTTCTTTTGTTGTTTTTGATCAATTTTTTTTTTGTGTCAAAAATCCAAAAACATATAAAAAGTAGAAAATCCAAAAAGTTTGATCGACTTTGTTGAGTTTTTGTCTCAAAGCATGTTTTGCCTTGTACCTTTGTACTAATGGCTTTGTGCATCTACGAGCTTAGCTTGTTTCCTATGCACTCATATCATTGTGGGAGAAATTTTGAAATCTGTGTGACTGTTGTAAATAGATCTTCAATCTTGTCATGAATGATTAGTGAATGGTTTTGTTGATCTTGAGACATGCATAGACTTATGCCTATATATCTTCCCACTCTTTATTTTTTTGTTTAAAAAGAGCTCTCTAAATGTAAATCTCCAAATGAAAAGAGATATAGAGCTGCAAAAAGCCTGTCTCACATATTAGTATTCGACTAAGAAAAAGGGAAAACGCCCATAATAAAATGTATGATGCCCAAAAAGTCAAAGGCTAATTCATCAATTGAAATATCAAAAATTTCAGGCATATATCTCACAATGAGATGTTATGATTCAAAAAGTGCAAATGATATGATATATATGGAGCCAAATGAAAAGTTTCAAAGAATTGTAATCAAGTTTATGTGGGAGGTCATATATGCATGTTTCTATAATTGAGATAGGTCACATTATCTAGTGCTAGTTGTGTATGCCTTGATTAAATTGATCATTAAAGCTTCACATTGGACTAAGGACTATCTCATGTATGATATCCACACACAACACACAAGTCTATGTTCAATGAATGTCATATTTATTTGTGTGATTGTACTTGATTAAATGTGTTTTCACATACTCAATCTTTGTTTGATCAAACACAAAAAGATTTTTAAGTGTTTTAGCTGTTTTTGGAAAGTACTTTATTTTTACAAAAATGTCAAAATTTCAAAAACATTTTTGCACTATTTTGGCGACTCAGTCGTGGGTCATTTTAGTCGCATGGTCGCGGGTCAGTCTTGGTGACTTATTTGCGGGTGGAAGGTCCAATCGCGAAGGTACACAGAAATTTTCACGACTCAGCTCGTGACTCCCTCGCGGGTAGACCTTCCAGTTGCGAAAAACACTTAGAAAATTTTTCAAAATGTTTAGTTTCAAAGTGTTTCGCGGCTTACCCTAACGACTTACTGGAGACTTACTCCAGTCGCGAAAAACGCGTATTTTGCGTTTTAAGGTCAGTTTTTCCCTCATACTTTTGTGACTGTTCATTATCTTCACCATTTCACTCTCTGAAACTCGCCATGTCTATCTTTGAAAACCCTTCATTTCTGCACCATTTTCTCTTCAATCCTCAAGAAAAAGGTATGGGTTTTCCTATTTTCATTTCATTATTCATGATTTGAACATTATCTTTTTGGATTTGTGTGCTGAGTTGTTGTTTTGAAGTCTTTGAGTGGATTTGAGTGGATTTGTGCTATTGGTTTATCTTCTTTTCGAATATGAGGTTCTTTTTGTGTGATGATATTGTTCAAGATCTTTGGGTTTATTCTGTTTTACTCCTTTTTGTGAGTTCATTGTGTTACTATTTACACCCACACACACCCATTGTCATGTTTGGACCCAAAATCCCAAACTCTTAGGGTTTCTCCAAATGCTTATGCTTTGATTCTAATCTTATGCTAATATTGTTTGGTATTTTTCTGTTGGGTGTTTCCTTTCTTTGATAGTCCATAATGCAGAGTGGATATGTCTCCATTCAAGAGGGCAGCTGTGAAAGGGGGCAACAGCAAAGGGAAGGAACCTGTCATTGATGTCGATGATCCCTCACCTCGCACAAAGAGGACCCGTTCACCATCAGGTGCATTCGACCTAACCAAGTTTAGATCCTATGCTGCCTTTCAGACTCATAAGACTTATTTCAGAGATGCTACACCATTGATTGAAAGAGCTGTTGATCAACCTTCTTTGTTTGCCACCGACATTCCTAAATGGTTTGCTTACAAAGATTGGAATTATCTTCTCTCTGACCTTGATGATGCTTATGAGAACTTGGTCAAAGAATTTTGTGCAAATGCAATTGTTGAAGGTGATAAACTTAAGTGTTGGGTTAGGAGAAAGAGTTTCTCTGTCTCTCCCGCATACCTGGAAGAGATTCTACATATCAATCGGCCGATACTTGGAAATCCATCGGTGTATGACGATCTTTGTCCGGATGAGGATTTACTTCGAGATGCCCTTGGAAAAGACTTGGAATTCTCCCAGAATGGGAACTCAGTCAATGTTTCCTCTCTTCCCCCGAAATTGAGGGTACTCACAATCATCATGTTTAACAACTTGTACCCCCTATCCAACACCGGGTACATGAACCTCGGTCGCGCCTTGTTTCTTCATGATCTGATCTCTGATGTTGAGATTGACATTTGTGCACATATCTTTCATGTTCTATGCAAAACAGTTCAGCGAACTGAGTCCCGGATATGTATTCCATTCTGCTGTCTCATCTCTCAGATTTTGAAGCTTAAAGGGATCCATCCATCTGAAGATGAAACTCCCTGCACAAAACCCAGCCCAATCAACATGCGTACGTTCAACGCGAGCATTGGCCATAGTAAGAAGGGAATTAAAACTAAAGCTTCAGCATCTTACAGTGGTTTGTGCTTCAGTTTGTCCTCCTTCGACGAGAAGCTAGACAACATTATGGCATCTGTCCATGAATTGAGCACCAAAGTGTCCGGACTCACATCCATTTTGCACCATAACAACATTCGATGGGACATGAAGTTCACCTCTCTCCAAACTCAATTGGATCAGATTCAACGCAAGCTAGAAGAAAATGAGAACTAGCTATTCCATGACAAAAAAGCGGAGAAGATCTGAGTAAAATGATAGGGGAGAAAAAGCACAATCAAAGGGGGAGCTTTATATTTTGTGCCTTATATTTTGTTATGTTTTGTGTTATATTAAGTCTGTCTCAAAACTTATGATGTTAGTTGTGTTTGATTGGTCTATTTGTATCCATGTTGCTTCTGTAAGCTTTTAAGGGTTTGTTTCATGCATTTGTAGGCTTTTATGGTTTGTACCATGCTGTTGCAGCCTTTATGCTTTGTGGCTTATGTACTTGTTAATGTTATGCATTTTCTTAAGTACATCACTCTTGTACCCTTGTAGGATTGTTCTTAGATGCATATACGTTTGTATGCATTGGTTGAGTGTTGGACATGCAAATGATACTTTGCATATAAGTTTATTAGCTTGCATGTCCGGATGTTCATTCCTTGTATGAATGAGCATTGTGATCACTATTGTATAAGGATTACCTGTTTTGGTCAAGCCATGGTCTATTACTTTATTCCATTTTTGCTTGATCGCATTATGCTTGCTCCATATGCATTTCAAGTTTTCTACATACAATGATATTATTGTATTGTTGTGTTTCAGGAGATACTTGTTCATATGTTTCAAGAGCTTTTCAGATTCTAGAGTTAGGTGTGAGTCAGTTTTGATCAACTGTTCCCAACTCACGCTTTAAATCTAGAGTCTGTTGTAGAGTTTTGTCACGGAATAGCCAAATGGAGAGATTGTAAAGTTGAATTTAATCAACCATCTTGTTGGCTTTATTTCGTGCTAAATTTGCTTGTATTTTAGCATTTAGTAACCCTGTATTTAGGTGGGGTTCTTGTAAATATAGTGTGTGAGAAGATGTGAAGAAATGCTCAAGATTGTGCAAGGATGCAGAGTTTCGCGGCTAGGACTCGCGGGTGACTCGTGACTGGGAGCCGCTAACTGCAGGCACGTGAGAAGCACATAAGGGAGGTGAAGGGTCACGCCAGCTGTCGCACTACAGGACAAAAGTCCCAGGCTGGCCAGGCCGTTAACTTGCGGCTGGAACTTGCGACTCAGACCAGTCACGAGGCCAAGCCGCTAAACCACCCTGTTTGGGAAAAACTGACTCTTCGCATTCCTTTCTCACCCTACTATATATAGACCCTTATACCCACCAAATGTAGAGAGCTTTCAGAGAGAATTTTGTGAGAGAAACTCTAGAGAAAAATAAGATTGATTCATCCACAATCTTTACCTTAGAGACTCTTCAAATTCCTCTACTCTCTTTCTTTCCATTGTTAAATCCTTGAGAGGTCTTTAGCCAAATCCTTTTCTCACCATACACATATCCATGAGAATGTTTATTTTGTGTTTTGGGAAGCAGTTAGGAAGGAACTAATATCCATTGGTTGATGCTATGGTTGATAGTGGAATCCGGTAAGTTAAAGAAGAAATAGGTTCGGCACAACCTCGTTGGAGCAAGAAGCTTGAAGGGCTTAGGAACATTGAGTAGATTAGGCTTGAAGGGTCTTCTACTGTTCATGTATCCCAATTACATTCTTTAGTGGATTATTTACCGCTTGAAGGGCAGCAGAGAGGTTTTACGCCGAGGGCTTCGGTTTCCTCTTCGATAACACACCGTGTGTTGTCCGTGTGTTTACATCTTTCTTCCCTTTATCTTTGCCTTATATTTACTGCTGTGGATGTGTTTATATTTGACTTAAATTGTTTATCAATTCTGTGTTTGGCTTATGTTCATATTCCGCACCTTAATTGTTTGATAATAAGCTTGAATTGATAATTTGTAATTTGGGGTCTAAACGTTATGTTTCATACCCATATTGAACATTCATTTTTATTCTTAGACATTTTATGTAAAAGGCACAAAAATCGAATAATCTCTACCAACAAAACAATTTCAGTCTTAGGGTCTGTTTGAGATCCGCTTATTTTGTTAAAACTGAAAACTTTTTACTGAAAATACTATAGATAAAGGTAAAAGTTAGCCGAAATAGTACAGTAGGACCTATGAATAATACAAAAAAATGCAATAGGGCTCATAAATAGTAGCAAAAATAAGTTAAATAGTAAAATAAACTGACTTTTTAAACTAGAGCCAAATACACACTTAGACTCTATAAGTAATATCAGGAAACGTCATGTTTGACTTTCACAGAACCTCACTCATAGCAACCCAAAACTTTGGAAAGCAACGACAGCGAATTATTGTCAAAGAACTAACTCTAAACTTTCAAGCAATTTATAGTTTAGGCTAGCTCAAAGGTGAAAATTAGATCAAAATTTTCTATTTAAGCTCAAGGAGAAGGATTTAGAAAATTTTCTTTGTAGGACTGCTTTCTTTACCTTGAAAATCATGCTTAAGAGGATATATATGGGTAGATTAAAGTGTGCTAGAAATCAGATTTCTAAAACAAATCGGAACCAAGTTTTGTGTAATGTCTCTCAAACAAGTGTCGCGCGAAGTTATTGCCTTCTTAATAAATGATTCACTTGAGCAAGTCTTGGTTTTGCTCGACTAAACCTTTGTTTCTTTAATTTCGTCATCATCTTCTTGACACAATCTTAAACAGTATAACCTAACTTTCATAACACAATGATTAATTACAACCCTCTGCAACATATGGTCGTCACACAGAATTTCTCAAATTTAAAAGCTAACCCCATCTCCATGCCATTCATCAAAAAGCAAATCCACTATGTAAAATTTCAAAATAAATATTTATGCTTAATTCCTTTTTATGATTGGTCATGGGGCCTCTCTACTTTGAAATTATATGCTTTTTGAAAAATATAGGTTTTTGTTCCTACTATTCACCTGGTTCAATGCAAAAACATAGAAGAGTCACATTATTTGACTCAAAAAGCACAATTTGTAAATTTAACCAAACGCATTAAATTAGGTTTTAAAATCACAAACGCAAAACGTAGTAACTAATTAAATAGGCACCAAGCTGTACTAGCAAACAGTGCTCTTATACAAATTTAAAGGAAGGAGTACAGAATAAACCCTTCTTCCATGTATTCATTCTTGAAAATTATTTTTATCTATACTATTATTTAAGAGACTTTTTCTATTTGGGATCCTCATTTTTTTTGTTAAAAAAAATCCTCTACACCTCTATGTTTAAATAGAAATAAAACTAAAAGACAATTCAATAAAAATGCAATTATAACTTTCACTAAAACATTACCTAAAAAATAGGGTCACTCACCTGTTGATTTTGAAATTACTTTATCCACTTATAAATTAAATTTTCAAAATATAAATTATATATATAAAATAAAAATACAAGTTTTTCTTTTTGCTACAAAAAAAGATCACATGTGCTTCGTGCATGTGACGAGGCTAATAGTAATTAGTATATATAAACATTGAAATGCCCACACATATACTATTGAATATTTTTCGAATGTTTTTACTTTTTCCACAGAAAGTGTGCGGGGAAGATGCCAGTAGGGTAAAGCAAAAAAGAAATGAAAAACAACTATAATAATATTAATATTAAGAATTGTTGTACATAATATGTAAGCAAAACATTTTTTTTTTATAACGTAAGCAAAACATTATTAGAAGGTAAGAATCACACATGAAAGCATATCCATGCAGGCAAGTAACGGATAAAAAAAAGGTTAACACGTTTATCTCTTAGTGCGGCCTATCTGAGTGAAGAGACATCTTCCAAATCAAGCAAAGGTGTTTAACCCCGTAGAAGTGCATTACTTTTTCTTTCTTGGTAATTAAATTCACTCTTCTTCCCTAAGTTTAATTTTATAAGCATTGCAAGTGAAGGAGAAACTTTCAGTTCTTTGCGAACTTCTATTCAAAATCCATGCACTCCTTTATCAAAAGTTCTTATCCATAGTATCTCTTTTTTTTCTTTGTAGATCTTCTTGTTGGCTCTTAACGACCATTAATTCTGTGTAGCTTCCTAGTCGGGGCAGGGACTAAACTATATATTCAGGTTTGCTTACTGATTTTTAACTTAAAATTTTCACCATTTCTGTAAACTTATTGTGATGTTTAGGATTCTTCTTTTTTGAAACCCATCTTAATTTGTTTTTTCACATTTGAGATTATGTTTGGAAGCTTTATCATGTTTTGGTGCTCTAGAGATAAAGTTTACATTTACACAATGGTCTAAATCTATTAATTAATAACAAGCACTTCAAAGACCATTGCTCATTCAATTTTTATTATCCGGAAGGAAAAAAGAAAAAAGTATAATACCCTTGCATTTTATGATTTTATCCCAGTTTCTGCATGCAGGCCTTGAAATAGACTAATTATATGAAGCGATTGAAAAATATGCAAAGCCTAAAATAAAGGCTAAAGTTGGCCTTGCAACGAGATGCGTAATCCAAACTCATTAGCTAAGAGAAGTTGAATTAGAGCAAGAATTTTAGTAGTGAGCGTGATTAGTACGTAAATAACATGCGTACTTTTGTATATTTCTGAATCCTAATGGATTCATATTTTATTTTATAATATTTGATCAATTATGTGGATCTTATGGCACTACCTCATTGTTAACAATTTTTAAACTATCACCTATGCTCATAAATGTAAATATCTCTTAGTTTATTTATTTATTTATTTAAATCTCTCAGTTGGTTTAAAAATTTTATTCATGTTGGGTTGTATAGTTCTATATGTTGCTATAGGTCAATTAATTCCATCTTAAAAGATAAAGACTTAATTAATTAGGGTCTGGATTAATTCAAAGTCCTCTAAATCAATATATAAGAAATTAAAGTACAACCACCTGCGCAAAACCTAAGATTACTAAAGACATATGAGCAGCTTAACATTAATATAAAAAAATCACATAATTTAGAGAGAGAATAGCTTTATGATCAAAATGAAACTAATATAACTTTGAGAATCCGGTAACAAAATAGTAATATGTTAGAACCTTGAAGTTTGATGAGCATCTGTGATAGTTTGGTAATATGTGACAAAAGGAAAAATAATAAACAATGAAGTAGTGTTCAAAAAGATGCCCTTAATTGTTAACATTTATCAAATTAATTAAAAAAATATGATGGATTGAGGATTCACATTTATGCAAAATTATTCATATATATTATGCAATTGAAACCTTATTATCATTTGTATAAGAGTCTCAAAGACCATTAATTATTCTCAACCCAAAAAAAAAAAAAAAAAAAAAGTCTCAAAGACATTAAATATCAAGTGATTTAGATATATTATATGTAAGTTTTTAAATTTCAACAAATATGTCAGTTTTCAAATATATGACAAAAAAGTAATTAAATTAATTATTTATTATGTTGTTGATGAACTACTAATTGCATTCATTACTACATTCATTACTACATCAGTTTATATCTTTTTTTGAAAATTATTTTTTGCAAACATATTGAAGGTGGGAGAGACTTATTAATCTGTTGTCCTCATTCAAATTATATATATTTTAACAACCTGCTTCCTCTTTTCTGTCTGTGGGGGCAAAACTAACTAATGTTTATTTATTTATTATTTTTAAAATCCTCCCCTTTTCTTTTTAGTAATGGATGTAATGATTATCGTAGGTGATATTGGAAAATATATTTCTAAATTATTCCTTTATCTTTTAGTCTAAAAGAAGGTCTGTAACTAAATCATTGTCTATATTTTTAGTCTAAGAAATTAAATGATGGTAGCTAGTTCACAATAGATGAATGGAATGCGACATTCATATTAATTGCAATTCTTTATTATGGTCGTTCCATAAGCGTTTTTTTTTTTTTTTTTTTTTTTTTTTTTTTGAGAATCGGTCGGTTCATAAGCTGGGGGCAACATTTCAATTATATTTCAAAAATTATAGTAGAGGAGAAAAAATAGTGGATTATATGAAAATGATATACAACCAATTACAGTCTGACAAGTAAGTTAGTTATGACTTATTTTACTACTACCCATGGGCTCACTGCACTTTTTGTACTATTCATGGATTCTACTGTATTATTTCAACTAATTTTTATTTTTATTTATAGTATTTTTAGTAAAAAATTTTCAGTTTCAACAAAATAAGCAAATCTCAAATAGATCCTAAAACTACTCATTATATTTATGAGAGGCATTAAGGACTACAAATATACTGTGACTTAAGTTTATAAGCTTTTTACAGTAAATTTATAATAATTTTATAATTTTCCTACGCGTATATAGGTTTCGTAGATGTACTTCGCCAATACTTTTTAAGTAATTAAAGCTTTCTTCATCTTCTTGCAGCATTTCTACTATTTGTCAAAAGGAGAGATCATGGTGAGTTTAGGTTACCTCAAGGAATTATGGGTGGACTGGAACATCGAAGTGCTAGTACTACTGAGCTTTGTCTTGCAAATCATCCTCACTATCTTTGGTAGCCGCAGAAGATACATTCCTGGCATTGGTATAAGATTTGCAATATGGTCAGCTTACTTGCTGTCCAATTATGTTGCAAAGATTGCTATAGGCAAGCTCACTGACATAGATACCAAACAATTTGATCTGAGTGAACAGAAACTGAAAGGGTTGTTGGCACCACTTATCTTTGTGCAAATTGGAAGCCCAGATACCATAACTGCCTTCTCAATCGAAGACAATCGTTTGGGATTGAGGCAATTTCTTGGCCTACTCATCCAAGTAGGCGTGGTAATTTTGATCATTGTTCGGTTTTGGAATCGGCACTCTTCTTTCTCAGTTCTTTTCTTGCTAATGTTTTTGGCCGGTATAAGTAAGTATGGAGAGACAGTATGGGCTCTGAGTACAGCACTCACAGGTGAATCTGGCATAACCATTTCAGAAATTGATCAAGAAGAAAATGTTCCTGCTTTATTACAACAATTACCAGAGAGCATTCCTGATGAGGAAAAATTGATCTTAATGGCATATTATCGGTTTAGCAGCTTGAAGCCTCATCTTGAGAATTGGCTCTACAAGCCCTTATATGTGTCTCTTAAATGGATGTCCATTGATGAATATTCAGCTGAGGATGTCTTTAGAATTACAGACTCTGAACTTGGCTTCATGTATGATGTGCTCTATACGAAGGCGCCTATTATATATACATGGCAAGGTTGTATTCTCCGTATCGTTAGTTTCATGAGTTTAGTTTCTACATTATGTGGATTAGCAATCTTTTCTAGCCATGCCTCTGCTAATGTCAAACTTCAATATCTTGTATTCACCTATGTGTTGCTGATTGGAGGAGTTATTCTTGAGCTTTATCAGATCATACTACTACCTTTCACAGAGTGGGCAATAGTCAAAATGATGAGGTACCATAACATGCCAGTGGTGATGCAATGCTTGCGAGTACTTGGCCCAAAGTCAAGTGAGTGGAAAAGATGGTCCAATTTGTTGGGACAATTCAATTTGTTGAGCTTTTGTCTTCATGACAAGCACTTGAAATATAGTAGGTTCATCAAGTTTAGTGGCATCGACATGGAGCTCAGAAAGGCCAGGAATAGGACACGTGTGGAAATACCTAAGAAATTGAAAGAACTTATAGTGCATGAAATAAAAGAGATAGATAATGCAAGAAATTCAAAGCCTGTCACACAAAGAGGTCATTGGGCACTTGAAAGGTATGGATGCCTCAACGATGAATTCAAATGGAGTGTCAAGAGAGATTTTGATAAGAGCATTACCGTATGGCACATTGCAACAGACATTTGTTACCATTCATCAGATGTTCAAAATGGTGTTACAAACTCTCAAATTGAGATGGGTATATTGTTATCAAACTACATGATGTATGTTCTAGTAATGCGCCCTCACATGTTTTGCTCCACCACAGCAAATATCATATTCCAACATACCTACACCAAACTCATGATATTTTTAAGAACTAGACCATCCTTAGTAAAAGGTGAAGGAGAAGCTTGTAGGATTCTCAGGATGGAAGAACTTCCCGAAGAATCAGTCTCGGATAAAAGAAAGGATACCATGGTCACATCTGATTGGCATGTACTAAAAGATGCACAAAGACTCGCCAGGAGTTTGATGAGCAAGGAAAACAAATGGAACATCATTTGCAGCGTGTGGGTGGAGATGTTGTGCTATGCAGCAAGTAACTGTCCAGTGGAGTACCATGCTGAGCAACTAAGGCGAGGTGGGGGTTTGATCACTCATATTTGGCTTCTCCTAGCCCACAAAACAGATAAGTTCTATACCAGTGATTAAAATATTTGTATGCTCCAAAAGTATTCTAGCAATCACATTTTACAGAAAAAAAAAAAAAAAAATTGAAGCCTTTGGCTCCATTGGCTTCCTTTTGGTGCCAACACCATGCCAATTCAGAAAGGATTATTGCTCATTGACTTTATTTTATTTTATTTCAATTATTATTTTATTTTAAATTAAATCTAAAATTGATTACATGATTTCTTTCCTTATTTGTGGTAAATCTAGAAGTCCTACTTAAAATTATTGTGATATGTTTAATTTCAAAAGCCATTAGTCTTTCCTCCTCAATTGGCACATTTTGATGTTTCCAATAAAAACGTCCACGATTCAATCCTCTCTACCACTCTAAAAAAATAAAAAATCAAAATTTGATGAATAATTAGAGCTATTTGTAGTTTTCTTTTATTTATTTATTTTTTCATAATTTGATAATTAGAATATGAGAGGGAGGATCTAAATCATGAATATCTCCGTTAGAAATACTAGATGGTACCAACTAGCTAGTTGAACTATTTGTAAATTGTGATGGTATAATTATACATTGTTTCTGAATCTTCCTTTGGTAGCATTTTTTGGTACGTGTTCTAGCTACCATACGATTCTTAAAAGTTAAAACCAAGTTGTGAAAAATAAGAAATCTATGAAGCCGTTGCCAACTCTGAAAGCAAGGTAGCATGTGAGTATATATGAAACTCTGTTAATGACATCATGTAAATAAGTTATATAACTAAAGCCTCCTCCAACAGAATTTTTTAATTGTCATGTGCTTTTTTTAAGTCTTGTGCCCCACTACAACATGGTTGGCTTTTTTGGTGTGGGAGCGAGTAGTGTTTCAACAACTTATCCAGCAGCTGTTCAAGATGTAAACGTGGAGACTTTAATAAAAGCTAGAGAGCTTGGTTTTAGAAAAATTTTGATTCTCAGTGATTGTAAAAGGATTGAACAAGTTTACAATAGAAGAAGTCAACCAAGGTGGCAAGAACAAACTATGATGACAGACCTGCACTTTCTAACACAATAGGGTTTAACTTTTCACACCATTTTTGTACCTAAAGCTACCCTGTGTAATGTGTTAAAAGTAGCTTCTCTAGCTGCAAAATTTCCGATCCACTACTGTTGGATCTCCCCAAATCTTTATGTAATTTAACTTGTGTCCTGAATCCTTATGTTTTCTATGGTATCAAAAAAAAAAAAAAGAAAGATTAGTTTATTAGGTTAGGCCTTAAAGAGTTTTTCCCATTTATTATTTTATCCTTGTTGGATTGTAATTGGCTAATTATCACTTAGACTTAACTCAATCAATTTGTTAAAATTTATAAAAAGCCAATACTAGGATTCTAAACCTTAATTTTCAAATTTAATAGTAGCTTTAGTATTTTTCATTAGAAAGATACAAATTCATCTTATGAAAAATTAGTGTAATTAAAATTCATTGACTTAAAACCCATGAGAGCTTTCCATAACAAATTACCTTGTGGACGGCCATTTTAGTTGAGTGCTTCTGACGAACAAAAGCTAATTAATGCAGTGATCAAGCGTCTCTATTTGCCTTAGATTTTTTTTTTAAATGTGCTTCTAGTTTTACCCAAGTTATTTTTCAAGCAAAACAAATTACTATGTGATTTATAAAATAATTTTCTAGAGTGAAGAGACATAGCTATTATTTTGCATTTAACATAGATCTCATGCCATTATGTGATGCTATGGCCATCTTTGACTCCTAGAGACAATGCCAAGAAGGTCCAGTGAAGAATAAATTGCAAAATCAAGGAAGGTTCTTTTTACCTCGTTTTATATTCTCAGTGTAGATGAGTGTTAGCGGGTGGAGACTCAATGATCAGCTAATTTCACTTACACCAGTGTCCTTACTGAAACTACCAAATAACCGCTTCCACCTCAATAGAAGGTCCAATTTTTGTGAAAGATTCACAAAGTTATTTTAAAACTAATGCTCCTGGCTTAGAAAGCAACTTTAGCATAGCAGGTAAACAATGGTACAATAAACTATGGGACATAGAATTTGTGGGTATGTGATCTGACTCAGAAGAAATGAATTCATGTCTAAGAGAGAAACACACACACATATAAGAAAATTCATGTCTAACTACATCCATAGAAAACAAATGGATACACCAAATAAAGTACTTCCACTAATTTTACCAACCAGCAGCTTATGTTGTTCTATCAGCACATCAGCAACCCTCAGAATCAAGCAACAAACATACTAAACAGGGATTTGTTTATTTTCTACAAAAAAAAAAAAAAGCAGTACAAAAGCAGTACGAAAGCTCTTAGCATCTTTTGAGCCATACCACGAAGCATCCACAATGAACCATCAATCTCATTTACTTGACAGAAGCCCCTAAATAGACTAATTGAATCTCCTAGTTCAAGGCCATCGCAGTTCAGTTCCTCCGTTTGATTCAAATGCAGTTAATGAATATTCCAGATGTGATGAACATCTTGAACCAAAACACATCAAATGACCTAGTATAACAATCAAAATTCCCGAATGTACCATTTGTAAAAAGCATTAAATATTCAAAACAAAAACTTAAACAAAAAATAACTGATCTTGACAGCATCACCAACCATAGGAATGTGTATTCAGAGTTAACACTACCTCTACCGTGTAGCAATTATAGAAACACATTAACAGGAAATTATAGAAACATAGAGCAACCTATCAGTTGAGGAAAAAAACAAAGAACAGTGAGGTAACAAACAAACAATTATATAGTAAATCAGAATCGGTAAGAAAATACAAATACCTACCAAAACTTTTCATTAAGTAATACAAATAATGATCAAAACTTTGTTTACATGAAGTCAACAAGCTAAATTCCCTATCCCAAGTTATCCCACATCCACATCAAATTATTCATTTACAAGCTCATCCTTTCCTTCTGTGTCCACCAAACTTGGCATGTCAGCTTCAATGTCAGGGAATCCAAGTTGATTCACATCAAAACCAAAATCCAGTACTGAACACGCGAAGTCAAGAGGAATATCTTCGAATAGTGCCATAAGTTCTGCATCATCAAATAACTTATTTTCAGAATAAGCCAGCAATTCCTTCTGTCCATTATCTCCAGTAGATTCATCCTTTACCAAACTACTTGTACTTGGCATAACAGTAGACTCATCCTTTACATCTGTCTCCACCAAAGTAGCAGCTACCGTGACACCATAATGAATTTCTTCATCAGCAGAAGCCTCAAATCCTGCAGGAGTAGGACCCGACACAGTGGAAACAGTCTCTGGAAAATTAAGTCTAGCCGAGGCACCATAAATCACCCTGGCGGCTTCATCATAAGCAGATGCAGCATCATCTGCAGTATCAAAAGTCCCAAGCCAGAGTTTCTTTCCCCTATTTGGTTCGCGAATCTCTGCAGCCCATTTACTCCAAGTCCTTTGCCTAACCCCTCTGTAATTACACCCTAAATTCTCAGGCCCTCCTTTTCCTTTCATACACCCCTTCTTTGGCCCTTTGGAAAGTTTATGAGTACGTTTCGCATCACCACCAGAAGACTCAAGCTGGGCATTATAGTCTCTCCACTTGGCCAATGTCTCAGCCACAGACAATCTTTCACCTCTAGTCTTCCTCTTCTTCAAAGATTCCATGGGCACACCTTGATCAAGATAGCCCATGTGAGACTTTTCAGAAAACTCCAATGATTGCTCTGTTCAACGAAAACCAGAGAGATGATTCAGATAACAATGTCGGATTTTCTAAGAGAAAAATCACAAAAACCTTTCGCAACAAACTCAGAAAAATCAAGAAAACCCAAACGGAAAAAGGAAATTAAAAAAGTTCAAATAAAAAATCAATAATCGTTTAAAAATAACCCAACCTCTAAAACCCTTGAAAACCCCGGAAACCCATCACATAGTAATATTTGAAATTCCCAAACTCGAAGAATCACAAAACCTTTTTCCAACAAACCCCAGAAAAATTCAAACAAGAAAAATAAAGAAAACCCAAAAATATAAAACTAAAAAAAAAAAAAAAAAAAAGTAGAAATTTTCTTTAAAATTAACGAACCTCTCAGTCGTAAAAGAGTAAAACCCCAATGACAATGATTGTAAACTTGTAATCTTTCTTTCCCCACTTTGGAACCAAAACTTATGTGTGTTTTCTGATAATTTGTTAGAGCCGTGAATCAATGTGAGTGAGAAAGAGATTCGGAGAGCTTCTGTTTTGGTTTCAGGGAGAGAGTGAGCGAGGAGGAGTGAGGCATATTTATAGTCTTCCCTAGATGACCTGTTATGTGCGGTTAACGAGAGATCTTAGGGTTTTTATTATGTCGTGGCGTTTTCGGACCGCTCGATTATACTTTGTATCGCTTTCTTGACTACTTTAGTTAAAATCAATAGTACTAAATACTAATAATAATCCAAAACCGAAACGGAAAAGAAGAACCTTCCAAAACCAAAACGGAAGAGAAGAACATTAGGATCTGTTTTGTAGAATGATTTTTGTTTTTGTTTTTAAAACATGAAAAAAATTTCAAAAAAATTGAAATTGAAATTAATATTCAAATAATAATTTTTATATTATTCGTATTTGGCTTTCATTTGAATAATTTTAAAAATACTAGAAAAAAAATTGTTTGGAAGACCATTTCTATTTTAGAGATTTTTTTTTTAAAAAAAAATTACTAAAAAGTAAAGCGTAGAATCTATAGATTGCTATAAACTTGATTGTAGATTACGGAGTACCATAAACTTGGTTTTAGTCAATAACTATAAATCCCACTAAAAAAATTAATACAGCTTATATATTTTGAAAATTTGATTATTGGATTGCATGTTCTATATATTCTTAGGATATGGAGGATTTCTAATAAACTAATAAGTGCTTTTTGAAAGTGTTAGGGGGTATTTTTATGATCGTAACACATATCATGTTTTGATAAACTAGAGGTCAAGTTTGAATAATTTTGAAGTAATCGAATCTAGTGCTCACATCAATGGGTTAGTCATTGGGCACTATCAATGTATTTTACCTTAGGCAATAAATCATAATGAGTGATGGAAGTTAAAAAAATAACAAGGAAAATAATTTTCTCATATTTGAATAATTTAGGCTATGAATTAAGCATGTTAGGTTCTAAGTACTTAAGAACTAATGTATTAGAACTCTAATTTGTATTGTTGGCAAACTATGATCAAAACAGGTGTTTAGTCGTGTTTTAGACTTGCTTAAAGTATGTTGTTTATGTAAAGTTGGAATCGAGTTCACTGCAGAATTGAGTGTGCAATTCTAACTGGCTTGATCAATCGAGAATTAGACTCGATAGATCGAAAGTCGGGCAGAATGTTTTTTCTGCAGAATTTTCAACTTAGCCCTAAGCTCATATGACGTGTAGGGTTTTATGTTTTGCCCTAGGTATAAAAGGCAAACCTTAGCTACATTTTTGAGGTTGCTCTATTTGTTGTGTGTGTGAATCTCTTGTGAGATCTGAGAGGTGGTTGCCTTCACACATGCTTAGGATTATCAAGAAAGAGATTTCATTGAGAGCTTGATGATAATTTAGTTGCTGCACAAAAGAGCTTAAAGATACACAAGCGGGTGTGCTTGTACTTGTTAGAGAATTCAAGAAAGAAGGAGTACGTGGTCTTAGAACTTGCATGTAGTCGTGTTAGTAAGTTTTCTACTGGTGGGTAGCAATAGGATGTTAATGGTCTAAGTCGCTATTGTAAAACTTCGATTCTTTCATTAGTGGATTTAGGTTTACCTTGAGGATAGCTAGGTTAAATCCTCCCTGGGTTTTTTACCGGTTTGGTTTTCCTGGGTCATCATATCATTGTGTTCTTTACTTTCCGCAATTTACATAGATATGATTGTATGATTATGTTAACCTAAATTTGGAATTTGAACTAAGTAATAACTTGGCTTGTTAACTAAATTCATCCAATTGTGTTATAAGGGGTTTAAAAACGTACAAAGCATATACATATATGTAAGAATATACATTAGGCTATTATTAGGAAGACCAAATAAATATATTTAATGGGATTAAATGAATAAATTCATCCATGCCCAAGCAAATTAATATATAGTAGAAAATCTAAACTGTGGGGAACCTTGTAAGTTAATTAACATCTCCACATGCACAAATTACTTAAGGGTTTAGGGGAGAAAGGTCCAACTTGCTAGGTTAGAAACATATGGTAAATATTAAATAAATAAAAGAGAGTAAAAAAATCTAGGCTAATAAATGAATTTAGCAACATTGTACGAAACTGTGTTGCAGTTATCCCAAAAGTGGAACGCAACCATTAGGCAGTGGAGAATTGCAGGCTTCTTGGGAATGTTGCAAAACTAGTCTGTAATTAAGACAATCCGATTGATTTGGCTCTATTTGGTTTGATTTCCAAATGGGAATTATGCCTCTTGAACTTGCTAAACGTGAGATATCACGAAAATAAGCAATAATGGAGATCAGATTGTCATTTTTTGGGTGAAATGAGCAATAGTTAAAAACATAGTTTGTTTAGCAAATACAAGGGAGTTTTCTGTGTATTTTTAGGTCATTGTATAGTGTGTTATTCATGGACTCTTGTGTTTTATAGGTTCACTAAAAAATAAAAATATTTGCAAGATTTTCAAATAATTTGATAGGTGAGAAAAATACTTTTATGTAGTAAGTCATTGAGATTCCCCATGTAACTCCTCAAAAAATAAAGATTCCCACGTAACTTAGCTTGTGCAGTAATGCTTATCTCTCATGGGCCCACACGGGTTTGCAAGCATCCCAAGTGAGCAGACAATTTAGACCCCCTTGGTTGATTTTAGTATAACTAATCAATTTTTCACATTTATGAATTCACATTGATTTCTAGTAAATTATCCAAAGTAAATATGTCACCAAAAATAATGAAAGTGCAGTAAATTAAATAACACAATCAACTAGTGACAAAGTGGAAAACTTGTGGACCAATTCAAATGAAAAACAACTATGAGGTTTATCCTAATCCCAAGAAAAAGTTTACCATTTAGAATCAATGTCTATTACTATCCAAGTGTTCCACGTGGTTAAGTATTATGTGTATATAAACTTTTGGGCACCCTCCTTACAATTAGTTGGTTTTCAATAGTGAGTTCTACAAATGAGTTTGTATCATTTGGTACAAGAAGCAACCACCATGTCGAGTAATTGAGCTTAGTTCATTAAGTATGAAATCAAATGAGTTGCAATTTTGTGGTCAAATTTTGGAAGGAATGACCTAGAGGCTAAATTAAATGTCCTGCTAAGTTATTGAATAATTGATAGGTGAGTGTAGTAAAAAAAAAAAAAAAAAAAAAGCTACCATCGATTTAGTGTAGATAGTGTAAGCCGTCGTGGACGTCGACTATGAAACTTTATGGTATGTTTTGATCCAAGTGTCCTACATGGTTTAAGTGAAAAACTTAACAATATGCATATAAGCTCTTAAGTAATCTTCCCTTGCAAGCTGGTATCAAGAATGAGTTCTACCTGTAGGTTTGTATCAAAGTCTTATAATTGAGATATACCCAAATCCGTAGTTTCTACCTAGTAGATATTTACAAATTTGACAACACAATATATTCCAAGCCGCTTGAACTCTAATTTAAAAATCTCCCTCGAAACACATCTATGACTTCGAGGACAGCCTTAAAATTTTCTTCTTCACTGCAAAGGAATAAGGATGGCTTTGTGACTTTAGCTTTGATCGCCAACTTGAACAATTGCTCTTCAAATTTACTTGTTGCTTACTTAAATGATTCGCTTAACATTGGTTTCACTCGACCAAAACTGATCTTTTTCTTCAATTTCTTCACCACCTTCACAATGTTACATAACTTTCATACAATGATTAAAATACTAAAACCATCTCCACCATTCATCAAAAAGCAAATTAACAGACGATATATGCGAATTTTCACATTATACATTTAGGCCTAAAGGCTTCTTAGACTGTTCATGGGGCCTTATCTAACCAGCTGTACTAGTGAACAGCTCTTGTGCAAATGAAAGGCAGGAGTGTGGAATAAGCCTTCTTCAATATATCCATTCCTTCAAAAGTACTTTTGTATATACGACTAAAATGCCCAAATATATACTATTTAATCCAAAAATATTGTCCAATGTAGATAATAGCGGCATGCATGTTTTCCAATTCCACACAAAAGGAAGCAGGAGGGTCCAGGGAGGCAGGACAAAGCAAAACAAAGCAGCTATTATAACCAAAAAAATGTAAGCAAAGCATAACCAGAAGGTAAGTATCAGAAATTATTAATTCCTCCGTATACATGAAATGAAAGCATAACCATGCAGGTAAGTAATGGATAATTTTAAAAAAAAAAAAAAAAAAACGTTTATCTGCTTGTACAGCCCATCACAGTCATAAGGAACTTCTTCCAAAGCAAGCAAAGGTGTTTAACACTGTAGAAATGCATTAATACTTTTCCATTCTTGATTAAATTCACCTTTTCTTTTTTCTATATAAGTCTCTAAGCATTGGAAATGAAGGAGAAACTATCAGTTTTTGTTACTTCTATTCAAAATCCATAAAGCCCTTTCAAAATTTCTTGTCTCCGTTATAACATTTTTTTTCATTGTAGCCCTTCTAGTAGGCTCTTAACGACATTCAGTGTAGCTGGGGCAGGGACTAAACTATATATTCAGGTTTGCTTACTGATTTTGATTTGAAATTATCATCATCATTATTGTAAACTTTCTGTGATATTTAGTGCTTGTTTTTTTAACACCATATATCTTTGACATTATGTCTGGAAGTTTTATCATGTTTTAAACTATTAGCTTACATTTACATAACCGTATAAATCTAGGAAGTAACAATTAAAAAGCACTTCAAAGACCAGTGGCCATTCAAATTTTATTATCTGGAAAAAAAAAATTTTATACCCCTGCATTTTGTCTCAATTTGTGGCCTTGAAATAGACTATCGGAAAGGATTGAAAAATCTGCAGCGCCTTGATGAAGGCTAAAGTTGGCCTTGCAATGAAATGTGTAACCCAAACTCATTAGCTGTTACATTAGAGCAAAGATTTAAAACTGATTATTGAGCATGATTAGTATTTCTAGTTCCATATGCGAGTTACTCCACACTCAACACTTCCAGTTTTTGAACCATGGAAATTAGATTATAATTGAATCTTTGCATTCAGTTTCCTTTTGATAATGCGCTTTCAAATTACACATTTTTAAAGTACAGCTTCCTCAAAATTTATTTTTTTTGGGTACAACTCCAAACAATTTCATTCCCATTAAAGGGGGTGACGTGTCATAAAATTTTGAACTATAAAGTATTAACTTATTGATCAATTTAAGCACAGTTATGTAATTGATAAATTGTGATAAGTTAGTGCCTCATCAAACTTCCTGGGCCACACTTTTTTATGTACACTAATTATATTATTTATGAATTTAATTCATTCAAAAAAGAAATCTATGAGGATATATAATTTTTAAATTTCACTTTACTTAATACCTTATTTTATTTGGGAGATAGAAAAGTGAAGGGATAGAAAATATTGTATAAATTTATTATCATGCCCCTATTTTATAACTCTTTTTATAAATATTTTATAAAGGGAAAAAAAGTATTGTTAAAATAAAAAAATATATACAAAATAAAATAATAATAAAAACAATCCAAACATTCAATAATGAAGGAGAAAAAAAGAAGAATAACATTACTTTAGTTTAGGGGATGGGAGAAGGGGTAGATGGGTAAATTTCAGCCAACCTCTTCTCCTCCCATTTTCACTCCAATTTAGGGAGGTTAAAAAGTGGCGGGCTTGGGCAGAAAACAGTTAGACCCCATCATTTTCTTCTCCCCAAATCACTTCAACCAAACACCTCTTCCACCCAACATCTCTCATATTTTTCTCTCCTCCATTTTTCCATCCCCAAATTTTCACCTCAACCAAATGAACCCTAAATAGTATTGCACATATGAACAAAAAATAATATTTAATTTATAGTGATTAAATTTTATCTTTCTTTCTTGCAGAGTTTCTATTATTTGTCAAAAGGAGAGATCATGACACTGGGCGAAGATGATCTTTTTAGCTGGTTGGACTTATGGGGCGACTGGAACATCGAAATGGTAATACTAGTGAGCCTTGCCTTGCAAATCTTCCTCACTCTCTTCGGCAGCCGCAGAAAATACATTACTGGCTTTTGGATAAGATTCACACTATGGTCATCTTACTTGATGTCCAATATTATTGCAAAGGTTGTCATAGGCAAGCTCACTGGCTTAGATACTAAGGACCTTCCTCACCGTGAACTGAAAGGGTTATTGGCACCACTTCTCTTTGTGCAAATTGGAAACCCAGATAGCATAACTGCTTACTCAATAGAAGATAATCGTTTGGGTTTGAGGCAATTACTTAGCCTACTCTTCCAAGTTGGTGTGGTAATTTGGATCCTTGTTCGCTTCTGGAATAGTTCCTCTCATTTCTCATTCCTTTTCGTGCCAATGTTTGTGGCCGGTGTAGTTAAGTATGGAGAGACAGTATGGGCTCTGAGGACAGCACTCACTGGTGAATCTGGCATAACCATTTCAGAAATTGATCAAGAAGAAAATGTTCCTGCTTTATTACGACAATTACCAGAGAGCGTTCCTGGTGTGGAATTGATCTTGAAGGCATATTATCGGTTTAGCTGCTTGAAGCCTCATCTTGAGAATTGGCTCTACAAGCCCTTGTATGAGTCTCTTCAATGGATGTCCATTGATGCATATTCAGCTGAGGATATCTTCAGAATTACAGATTCTGAACTTGGCTTCATGTATGATGTGCTCTATACGAAGGCGCCTATTATATACACATGGCAAGGCTGTATTCTTCGTATCATCAGTTTCCTAAGTTTAGTTTCAGCATTATGTGTATTTGCAATATTTTCTAACACAGCCTCCGATAAAATTTCACGTAAAGATCTTGTATTTACCTATCTGATGCTGATTGGAGCAATTATACTAGAGCTTTATCAGATCATACTACTACCTTTCACAGAGTGGGCGATTCTCAAAATGATGAGGTACCATAACATGCCTCTGGTGATGAAATGCTTGCGAGCTCTTGGCCCAAAGTCAAGTAAGTGGAAAAGATGGTCCAATTCGATGGGACAATTCAATCTGTTGAGCTTTTGCCTTCACGACAAGCAGTTGAAATATAGTAGGATCATCAAGTTTCGTGGCATCGACATGGAGCTCAGAAAGACCGGGAATAGGACACGCGTGGAATTCCCTAAAGAATTGAAAGAACTGATTGTGCATGAAATGAAAGAGCTGGACAGTGCTAGAAATTCAAAGCCTATCACACACAGAGGTCAATGGGCTCTTGAAAGGTATGGATGCCTTAACAATGAATTCCAATGGAGTGTCAAGAGAGATTTCGATAAGAGCATTATCATATGGCACATTGCAACAAGCATTTGCTATCATTCAGATGTTCAATATAGCAATGCAAACTCTCAAATTGAAATGGGTAAGTTGTTGTCAAACTACATGATGTATGTTCTAGCAATGCGCCCTCACATGTTTTGCACCACCACAGCAAATATCATATTCCAACATACCTACACTAAACTCATGATACTTTTAAGAACTAGACCATCCTTAGTAAAAGATGAAGGAGAAGCCTGTAAGATTTTCAGGATGGAAGAACTTCCCAAAGAATTAGACTCGGATAAAGGAAAGGAAACCATGGTCACATCTGATTGGCATGTGCTAAAAGATTCACAAAGACTCGCCTTGAGTTTGATGAGCAGGGAGAACAAATGGAATATCATTTGCAGTGTGTGGGTGGAGATGTTGTGCTATGCGGCAAGTAACTGTCCAGTGGATTACCATGCTGAACAACTAAGGCGAGGTGGAGGTCTGATAACTCATGTTTGGCTTCTCCTAGCTCACAAAACAGATAAGTTCTATACGAGTGATTAACTATTTGTTTGCTGTAATGGTATTTTAGCAATCTAATCTTGCACACACAAATTGAAACCTTTGACTCAATTGGCTCCAATAAAATCCTATCAAAAATAGGATAAGAATAGCTTTCTTTTGGGGCCACACCAAGCCAATTGAGGAAGGATTAATGCTGAGGATTTTATTGGATTTGATTTCTGGTTTTATTTTTTAATTTAATGTAATTGATTAAATTATTTCTTCCCTTATTTGCTGTAACTCTAAAAACCCTTCTTAAAGGCTCTAGAAAATAATTGTGATATGTTGAATTTGATGAATAATATTAAATTGAGACTTTTTCTCTTGCTTGATGTGTTAATGATTCCAAGCAATCTTTGGTTGTGAAACATGTTCAGAGAAGATTTAAGTGGTGAAAGTGAAACTATATTTGTAATCAATGCTTACTGTATCCCATTTAAGTAGTGGTTGTCACACGTAAATGGGAAAAAATAAAAATAAAAAGCATGACAAATAAGCTCTTTATTAAACTTAGGATGTTTCTTTTAAGAACATCAAGAGATGCTAACCAATTAAACTACAACTACGCCGTGCTCGGTGGGAAACTTCACGCTCACATGCAGGGTGGATGGGATGGCCCCCATTGCGTGGATCCACGGTCTATCGAGTATCGCCGTGTATGGGGAGAACGAATTCACTACTACGAACATCACAACCCTCTCCTTGCCCCCCATATTTACGGGTAGAGATATTTTCCCTTCGGGCATTACAATTTTCCCGTTGAACCCGATCAACGGCGTGTTGTATTTTGAGAGGTTCCTCCCTTCTAACCCAAGTCCTCGGTACAGGTCCGGATACATCACGTCGGCCCCGCTCCCCTAGTCTATCATCACCCTTTTCACCAGGAAACCACCTATCCGAGTGGCAACTATCAACGCATCGTCATGCGGCTGGACCGTTCCTTTCAAATCGTCGTTGCTGAAGGCGATGGGTTCCCGGGTGAATTTCATCCTTTTCTCCGCCGGTTGTACTTCCGAGCTTTCCTCCATCGGCACCATATTTAACACCCCCTTTTTCCTTGCCGGGGTGAAGCCTTTCGAGGGCGCGTGGATGACCTCGATTATCCCGAGTGGGGGTGGAAGGAGGTTGCCCCCATGCAAAGCTCCTTGTCCCACTCCTTTGTCCCCCGCGTCTACTACAAACTCCTTTAGATGTCCAGCCTTGGCTAGCTGCCCGAGATGGTCCTTTAACACCCGGCATTGCTCGGTGGTGTGGCCCTTATCCTTATGATAGGTGCAGTACAGGTTCTGATTCCTCCTGGAGGGGTCTCCTCCCATCCTGTTCGGCCATCTGAAATATGGCTCGTGCTTAATCTTGTCTAGAATTTTGTGCACTGGATCCTTGAACATCGCGTTTACCTCTCCTACCGGCGTCGCAGGCTCCTGAATCCTCAGATTTCCCCGGGTCCTCGGCTGAAAAACACTGAACGGGGATGATTTATCATCGGCGCCTTGCCCTTGTTCTGAACCCGGTCGTCTTCCAACCGTTTGTATTCTTCAATACGCCTCATTAACTGCCTCATGTCTTCGGGAGGCTTCTTCGTCAAAGACTCCCTTAGTCCGGAATCCTCGGGCAATCCCAGTCTGAAAGTACTCGCAGCAATCTTTTCGTTTCCTCTGCCGATCTCGTTGTAGAACTCCCAATATCGGCTAGCATAACTGCGAAGGGTTTTGCCAGCCCTCATCTTCATTGACAGCAGTGCGTCTACCGGTTGAGGCACCCGGCAGCACATCATGAACCTGGTTCCAAACTCTTGTATCAGTTCCGTGAAACTGTGGAGTGAGCCTTTCCGTAGCCTGTTAAACCATCTCAAAGCGGTAAGGGCAAGGCTCGAGGGAAAAACTTTACACATTAGCGTGTCGTTGCAAGTGTGCAAGGACATCATTTGAATGTAGTGGCTCACGTGCTCTACCGGGTCCGTTTTACCGACGTAGGAGTTGAAAGGCGGGCGGGTAAACCTGTCCGGCATAGGGGCCCGCTCAATGTCGGCCGAGAAAGGGGATCGGGCAGCTCTGCGGAACGCACGACTCATTGCGTCCATTGCCGCATTAGGAGGTCGTTTACCTTCCAAGCCTTCCGAATCTTGGTCTGCGAAGCCCTGCAATCATGATCGATCTCGGTACCTGCTGTGCTCTGAGGAACGCATGCGTTCTTGGTGCCGACGGTGTTCCCGTGAAAGGGAACGTTCTCGGGGACCACGATATCCAGAACGATATAAACCAGTTTCGCGGCGATCATTCTTAGTGTCAGCCCTTCGCTCAAAATTGTCTCCGTCCCTTCTACGTTGCCTGTTTCCTGCTTCTAACTCCAGGTCTCTCACTCGCCTGCGCAACCGTTCGAGCTCCTCATCCCTTTCATCAAACTGCCCGTGCCCCGAGGCACTTGAAATTCTGTGCTGCGTTTGATATGACCCCTCTCTGAGGCCAGACCGTTCCTCTCATTCGCAGTCCCTGTCTTCACGTCGCTTCTGTCTTCTCTCCCGCCATGACGATCCTCGAGAAGATCCCGCTGAACCACTTTTCGCGTCACTCGCAGAACGTCTCCTTAACATTCCAGTCCCCTGAATCGAGTCCCGGCAAAACCACGGCGTTGTAGGAGATTCCCACAGATGGCGCCAATTGTTCGCATCAAAAAGTGAGACTAATAGGCTTACAACTTATTTGTGTGTTGGGCTTGGATTTCCTATTGTGGGTCGTTCTCGGCACCAAGACTCAATGGGATCACTTCTCTCTATCCCTCGTTTATAAGGCTTTACTTTTCTCTTTGTGCATGCTCTTCCTTTTTTCTTCCATCCCCCTTCTCTTTCCACATCTCCTCATATTTATAGCTCTGGGCTGGTGGAGAAGCAATGATTACAAATATCGTTAGTGCAAATAGGGGTCTAATATTAGTGACCATAAGTGGAAGGTTTGGTGGGTGTGGCATTGGAACTTGGTTCCCACCTCTATCTGCTTTGCCCGGCCAGAACGTCTAGGCTCTGCTGGACAAGACACCAATGACCTGCTCGATAAGTGTCCCACATTCATTGTCCGGAAGGGTATGAGCAAAAGTAGGGTGCTGAAGCTAGGATTTGTATCCAATGTGGGCCTAATTTTGCATCTTGGTCGGCAGAAGGAAAAAGTTGGGGGACGTGGGCCGAACCGCTGGGCTAGACCATGAGACCCAAATGGGCCTGTGTATCAAGGACCGTACATAAGCTCTTAAGCAATCTTTCCTTGCAAGCCGGTATCAAAAATGAGTACTACCTATAGGTTTGTATCAAAGTCTTATAATTGAGATATACCCAAATCTGTAGTTTCTACCTAGTAGATATTTACAAATTTGACAACACAATATATTCCAAGCCGCTTGAACTCTAATTTAAAAATCTCCCTCGAAACACATCTATGACTTCGAGGACAGCCTTAAAATTTTCTTCTTCACTGCAAAGGAATAAGGATGGCTTTGTGACTTTAGCTTTGATCGCCAACTTGAACAATTGCTCTTCAAATTTACTTGTTGCTTACTTAAATGATTCGCTTAACATTGGTTTCACTCGACCAAAACTGATCTTTTTCTTCAATTTCTTCACCACCTTCACAATGTTACATAACTTTCATACAATGATTAAAATACTAAAACCATCTCCACCATTCATCAAAAAGCAAATTAACAGACGATATATGCGAATTTTCACATTATACATTTAGGCCTAAAGGCTTCTTAGACTGTTCATGGGGCCTTATCTAACCAGCTGTACTAGTGAACAGCTCTTGTGCAAATGAAAGGCAGGAGTGTGGAATAAGCCTTCTTCAATATATCCATTCCTTCAAAAGTACTTTTGTATATACGACTAAAATGCCCAAATATATACTATTTAATCCAAAAAGATAGTCCAATGTAGATAACAGCGGCATGCATGTTTTCCACACAAAAGGAAGCAGGAGGGTCCAGGGAGGCAGGACAAAGCAAAACAAAACAGCTATTATAACCAAAAAAATGTAAGCAAAGCATAACCAGAAGGTAAGTATCAGAAATTATTAATTCCTCCGTACACATGAAATGAAAGCATAACCATGCAGGTAAGTAATGGATAATTTTAAAAAAAAAAAAAAAAACGTTTATCTGCTTGTACAGCTCATCACAGTCATAAGGAACTTCTTCCAAAGCAAGCAAAGGTGTTTAACACTGTAGAAATGCATTAATACTTTTCCATTCTTGATTAGATTCACCTTTTCTTTTTTCTATATAAGTCTCTAAGCATTGGAAATGAAGGAGAAACTATCAGTTTTTGTTACTTCTATTCAAAATCCATAAAGCCCTTTCAAAATTTCTTGTCTCCGTTATAACATTTTTTTTCATTGTAGCCCTTCTAGTAGGCTCTTAACGACATTCAGTGTAGCTGGGGCAGGGACTAAACTATATATTCAGGTTTGCTTACTGATTTTGATTTGAAATTATCATCATCATTATTGTAAACTTTCTGTGATATTTAGTGCTTTTTTTTTTAACACCATATATCTTTGACATTATGTCTGGACGCTTTATCATGTTTTAAACTATTAGCTTACATTTACATAACCGTATAAATCTAGGAAGTAACAATTAAAAAGCACTTCAAAGACCAGTGGCCATTCAAATTTTATACCCCTGCATTTTGTCTCAATTTGTGGCCTTGAAATAGACTAACTATGGGAAAGGATTGAAAAATCTGCAGCGCCTTGATGAAGGCTAAAGTTGGCCTTGCAATGAAATGTGTAACCCAAACTCATTAGCTGTTACATTAGAGCAAAGATTTAAAACTGATTATTGAGCATGATTAGTATTTCTAGTTCCATATGCGAGTTACTCTAACACTCAACACTTCCAGTTTTTGAACCATGGAAATTAGATTATAATTGAATCTTTGCATTCAGTTTCCTTTTGATAATGCGCTTTCAAATTACACATTCTTAAAGTACAGCTTCCTCAAAATTTATTTTTTTTGGGTACAACTCCAAACAATTTCATTCCCATTAAAGGGGGTGACGTGTCATAAAATTTTGAACTATAAAGTATTAACTTATTGATCAATTTAAGCACAGTTATATAATTGATAAATTGTGATAAGTTAGTGCCTCATCAAACTTCCTGGGCCACACTTTATATATATACTAATTATATTATTTATGAATTTAATTCATTCAAAAAAGAAATCTATGAGGATATATAAATTTTAAATTTCACTTTACTTAATACTTTATTTTATTTGGGAGATAGAAAAGTGAAGGGATAGAAAATATTGTATAAATTTATTATCATGCCCCTATTTTATAACTTTTTTTATAAATATTTTATAAAGGGAAAAAAAGTATTGTTAAAATAAAAATATATATACAAAATAAAATAATAATAAAAACAACCCAAACGTTCAATAATGAAGGAAAAAAAGAAGAAGAATAACATTACTTTAGTTTAGGGGATGGGAGAAGGGGTAGATGGGTAAATTTAATCCAACCTCTTCTCCTCCCATTTTCACTCCAATCTAGGGAGGTTAAAAAGTGGTGGGCTTGGGCAGAAAACAGTTGGACCCATCATTTTCTCCTCCCCCCCCCCCCCCCCCCCCAAAAACCACTCCAACCAGACACGTCTCCCATCCAACATCTCTCATATTTTTCTCTCCTCCATTTTTCCACCCCCAAATTTTCACCTCAACCAAATGAACCCTAAATAGTATTGCACATACGAACAAAAAATAATATTTAATTTATAGTTTTCACTTGATTGTCTATCATGCAAAAAGATACTCTACCTATTAAATGGTTTAAATTAAACCATGGTTTTAAAAAATTGGAATGATCAAAGAACTAGAAAATGGACCGATTTTCAATTTTTCCTAGTTTTTCTGGTTTTTATCAAACTAGTTTAGGATTTAGTTCCCGGTTGAATTGGCTGGTCTAGTCCGATTTTAAAACAGTGGTTTAAAAAATAACAATAATCTGGATCTTTTTCACATAAAAAATCTAGTCTTACATACGATCATATAACCTAAGTTTTTTTTTTTTTAGTTTTTTTTAATCATTTATTGTTTAATTTCAATGATATTTATGGATTTTTTTTTTAATATTTACATAAAAAATTAATTAAAATAAGCATCACATAGTACTGTTAATTACTTAGAAAATCACACCTAACTCTAGCCCTTGATACTGTCAACGAAACGTTGTTTAAAGGTTTCTATACACTAGTCGATAATTCATACAATGCATAAAAAAGTTTAACATAATATTACTTTTTTCTTTTATATAAACTTATGTCCAATATGAAATTTGATAATTAAGATAGATATTAATCAATAAGTCTAAAGGCACAACATTATTCACAAAAATTTCACAATTATATAAGGTCTAAAGCTATTAATGGTAGGTAAAAAAGTAGTGTCAATGGTGGACCTATATAAAAATTAATAATATTTTTCAACTCAACCATTGAGAAATTTGTTATGAAAACTATTGTGCTTATAGCATTACTTAGTTATTAATAGATATTTACATTTTATGAACATATGTAATGTAATAGTTTAGTAGAATGTGACAAAATGAAACGAAAAAAACAAATAGTTTTCATATAAGACCCACATAATTTGCTAATTGATAATTGATAATTGATAATTTTCTCCATATACGACGATCCTTGGAAGGCCATGGATTCATGCAATAGGGGAATTCCCGTCCACTCTCCATGTGAAGGTTAAATTTCGCATCGAGCAAGGTATTACTATAGTAAGAGGAAACCAGCAAGTGGTCAGGCAGTGTTTGGTGGCCGCTATTAACTGAGATATCAAACAAAAGAAATCAGCCGAGGAAGTACCCTTATAGCAATTACAGGACCCCAGGAGGGAATGGGGACTAGTTATGCCGAAGGCTTAATAAAAGTAAGGATACTGTCGGACGATGATAGGAGTTTCCAGATAGGAGCAAGTATGAAGGACGTAGATAGGGTGGAGATGCTGCTATTTCTTGTATAGAACATTGATGTATTTGCTTGGAGCCCATACGAGATGCTCGGGGTAGACCCCGAGTTCATAGTTCACAAGCTTAACGTGGACCCATCATTCCTTACAAGAAGTAGAAGCTAAGGAGATGGGCTAAGGAACACGTAGAAGCCGTCAAGTAAGAGGCCAAGAGGTTGAAAGAGGCAAAGGCAATAAAGGAGTTTTTCTTTCCAGAGTCGCTAGCAAATACCGTGGTGATAAAAAAGAAGAATGGCAAATTGAGGGTTTTTGTTGATTTTACTGATTTGAACCGAGCATGCCCAAAAGAACCATTTCCCATGTCGAAGATTGATCAACTGGTAAATGCCATGTATGAGCACTTGAGGATGTGCTTTCTGGATGCTTTCTAAGGTTATCATCAAATTGCCCTAGCCGCCGAGGATCAGGAGAAGACAACGTTCATATCCCCTAATGCTAATTACCACTATACCGTAATGCCGTTTGGGTTAAAGAATGCTAGAGCAACTTATCAACAGATGATGACGTGGATGTTCAAAGATAAGATTGGGCGTACGATGGAGGTGTATATTGACAATATGGTGGTTAAAAGCAAACGGGAGGTGCAGCATATTGATGATGACAAGTGTGCTTTCGAGGCGGGGGCTGGCAAGTTCTTAGGGTACATGATCACTAGCCAAGGAATAGAAATCAACCCCGATCAGATTGAAGCTGTAGAGCATCTCAAGCCGCCGAGCAATCTAAGAGAGGTCCAAGTGCTAACCGATATGCTAGCTACCCTCAACCAGTTTATTTCCAAGTTTGACAATCGGTGTCATCCATTCTACAAGTTTTTGAAGAAGTGGAAGGGATTCCAGTAGAACAAAGAGTGTGAAAAGGCTTTTCAGGATTTGAAGGAGGATTTGGTACGAGCACCTATGTTGACAGCCTCAAAACCCGAGGAGGATTTATTCTTATATCTCTTAGTGTCCAAGCATGCCGTAAGTGCCGTACTGTTGAGGGATCAAACAGTGCAACAACCAATATATTATGTCAGAAAAATCTTGGTTGATGCTGAGACGAGGTACTTGCCTCTGGAGAAGTTGGTATTAGCACTAGTACATGCTACAAGGAAGTTCCCCCATTATTTCCAAGCTTATACTGTCTATGTATTAACCAAATATCCTTTGCAGTCATTGTTCAAGAGATCTGACTTCACGGCAGAATAGCTAAGTGGGGAACTTAGCTAGGCTCCTTTGACATTAGGTACAGACCAAGAAGTTTGGTGAAGGGTTAGGTTCTTGCCGATTTTGTTGCAGAGTTTTCCCCGAGAAGGGAGATAGAAGTGGTTTATCATGTGAAGGTTCACCCGTGGAAGGTATTTATGGACGGCGCATCTAGCACAATGGGAGCTGGGGCTAGAATTGTCATCATTACCCCGGAAGGGATAAGATTGGAACATTCTTTTAGGTTGGGTTTTAGGGTTTCAAACAACGAAGCAGAGTATGAAGCCTTGCTTGCCGGATTGAAAGTTGTTCTAGATATAGGTGCTTAGGAAGTTGAGGTTTATTTGGATTCTCGGTTGGTGGTTAATCAAGTGCAGGGTAGTTTTGAAGCTAGGGATCCCCGAATGATGGAGTACTTGTGGGTGGTAAGGCAAGTTATAAACCAGTTTTTGAAGGCAAAGGTGGTTCAAATGGCCAGGGGGCAGAATCGACATACGAACTCTCTAGCCACTTTAGCATCATCACTGACCGAGGAGGTACCTCAATTAATCAAAGTGGAGTGGTGGTGGAACCAAGTATTAACGCAGGGGTAGGTGTTTTAGTGGTAGCAATATCCGAGCCGTGCTGGATTGACTTTTTGGCCGAGGATTGAGTGCTGGATGACGAAAAAGAAGCTAGCAGGGTGCGCAAGGTAGCTGCTCGGTACTGGTTGTCAGAGTACCATAAGTTGTACCGGATGTCTTTTGGGGGGCCATATCTTCTATGCTTGTGCCCCGACAAAGTTAATGAGCTCTTGACCGAACTCCATGAGGGGGTGTGCGGTAGTCATGTTGGGGGACGCTTATTGGCACACCAAGTAATGACCCAGGGATTTTGGTGGCCACAAATGCAGAAGGATGCTGCTGAATACGTGCGGTAGTGCAAACAGTGTCAAAAGCACGCCCCGTTGATCTATCAACCAGCAGGAAGTCTGAATCCCGTCAGTAGCCCATGGCCCATTGCACAGTGGGGGCTGGACATTGTTGGTCCATTCCCCCGAGCTACGGGCAATCACAAGTTTGTTTTAGTGGCTGTGGACTACTTCACTAAGTCGGCGGAGGCTGAGGCATTGGCTAATATCTAGGACGTAGATGTTAAGAAGTCTGTGTGGAGAAACATAGTAACCAGATTTGGAGTGCCGGAGTCCCTAATATCTGACAACGGGTTGCAGTTTGATAGCAAAGCCTTTCGCAAGTTCTATAGCGATCTCGGTATCAAGAACAGATATTCCACCCCAACATATCCGTAGAGCAACGGCCAAGCTGTAGCCACCAACAAAGCGATTGTAAATAGATTAAAGAAAAGATTGGAGGGCGCCAAGGGTAGGTGGGCCGAGGAGCTGCCCAACGTTTTGTGGGCATACCATACAACCCCCAGAAGGCCCACAGGAGAAACTCCATTTTCTTTAATGTACGGAGCGGAAGCAATCATACCAGTCGAGGTGAACCTATGAAGCAGCTGGACCTGTTAGAGGAATGCCGAGAATCAGCGACCATAAGACTAGCTGAGTATCAACAGAAGCTTGCCCGGTGGTACAACAGGGATGTGAAGATGAGGGAATTTAGCGCTGGGGACTTCGTGCTACGGAAAGTAGTAGAAAACATGAGAGACACCAGTGCAGGAAAGTTAGCCCCAACATGGGAGGGGCCGTATAGAATTACTGCCATTGTTGGAGCATGAGCTTACTATCTAGAGGATTCGGATGCAAGACCACTTCCCCGGCCATGGAATGTACACAATTTGAAAAAGTTTTACCATTGACTGTCAGAATGTAGAAACATGAGTTGAATGCACTATAATATTAACAATGTATATGCATGCATGTGTATCCACATTCTGGCATCGACATTATTAATTTTTTGCCTAGCCTCTATTTTATCTAAGGACAGGAGCATGTCCTCAATTCGATCCTCATCACCGGGCAGGTGAAAACCTAGTCTCTATTTTATCTAAGGATAGGAGCCTGTCCCTGGTTCGATCCTCATCACCGAGCAGGTGGAAACCTAGCCTGTATTTTATCTAAGGACAGGAGCCTGTCCCCGGTTCAATCCTCATCATCGGGCAGGTGAAAATCTAGTCTCTATTTTATCTAAGGATAGAAGCCTATTCCTGGTTCGATCCTTATCACCAGGCAGATGGAAACCTAGTCTATTTTTTCTAAGTACATAAACCTGTTCCCATTATGGACCTCAAGACCGGGCAGGGGGAGACCCAATCCTGACCTCTATTTAATCTAAAAGCAGAAGCCTTTGACCTTGATTACCAGTCAAAATAGCATCCTAATTCGATTAAGCAAAGAAAAATGTATTCGATGTAGTTCAACCAAATATATTAATAAAAACCGTTTATCGAGGCAAACATCAATAAAGTTGTCCGCAGATTTAAAACAAAGTGTTCTGTCACCACATCCTAGTGACCATAGGCAAATCAATCAAAATGAATATGAAAGTTAAATAAGCTAGGCATAGGATAAAATAAGGCAAATGTTCTGTTACCACATCCCGATGACCATAGGCAAATCAAACGAAAGGAATATAAACAGACAAAGGAATATAAAAATAGATAAGCAAAATCTTTTAAACGGTAGGATCTTCAGGTAGACGAGGAGCAGTGTCATCGCCTTACTAGGCTGGGGTATCTTCGATGGGCTGAGAGGCAGGATCTGAAGTGGAGGACGAGGCGTTGCGCGGCAGGGCATCGGGGTTGCTGGTTATCTCGAGATCAACTAACTCCACGTGAGAGTCAATTTTCTCCACCAACGCCCTCATGCTAGGGGTGTCTCCTTCTTCCTCGGCATCTGCAAGGTTTTGAACTAGAGGGGGAAGAGGCTCGGGGTAAGGTATTTGATCGGGGTTTCTCGATGGTGAATCATCGGGGACCCCCATTGCTTGTAAAGCAACCACCCACCCTTCATTGAACCCATGGTGCCGCGATTGGTAAATGATGGGCTCCACGGAATTTTTGACGTCCGAGAAGCCTGCATTGTACCATTTATCCTCGGCCGCTGCAAGGGCTGCCTTTAGCTCTACTATCTCAATGGCCTGCGCCAGACTTAAGCTCTCCGTCTCAGCCAACTTAAGCTCCATCTCCCCTAGTTTTTCACCCGTCTCTGCTAGGCCCTGCTTGGCCAACGCTCGAGCCTTCTTAGCTTCCCTCGCTCTTTTTTCAGCATCCTCGATTGCCTTTCCCTTATCCTTGGCCGTGGCCACTGCAACGTCTTTCAAAGCTCACTCTCGGTCAGCATCCTCGACGGCCTCTTTTAGCCGGTCCTCGAGCATGTAAGCTAGTTGTGCTCAACAAGTGTGAGAGAAAAGTACAAACAATTACCCGTGAAAAAAAAAAGAGAGTGAAGTGCGTTACCACTATAGTGTGCCACTGAAGCCGGGAGGATAAGGATTCGTCTACACCACCCGAGAAGAAGTGCACGTCCTCTGGGAGCTACAGGCCCTGGCTCAGGCTTCGCACTACCCAAACACCCTCGCCCTAAGCCCAGGTTTTCACACTGGCTATCACGGGGAAGGGCTCATTCCCGAGCTTAAAAATGGTTTACCATCCTACCACTGAGCATGTGGAGGAAGACACCACGTTGGATCCGAGCTGCCGCGTAGGGCGAGCTCCGCCAACGAGCTCCTAGATAACCACACCGCTCGTCACGGTGACTGAGGGAGTCCTCGTGAGGGCTTCTTCTTATGTTCGGGGAGGGTTTGCAATGCGTTGCCTTTTTCGAGTTCAAGAGGTTGGAGGATGTTGATCTCTACCTGGGGCCTGCTGCTATTAAGTTGATGGGCGTGCACTAGGGATGAACCTTTCCATTGTCATTGTCCTTCGAGTTACCATATTGCCATCTTCCTGTTCGACTTCAACTTTAGAAGAATTTATAGACTCAACCTCCGCTTGTTTGGCTATTTGAACCATGGCACCGGCCTCCTCAACAGGTCTATGAACCACACGGCCTTGAAAACAGTGTTGGCAGATGTGTCTCTCATAGGGACTAGTGACTCCGCTCTTGTCAGCTGGGGGCCGAGATCTCGAGCTTCGCTTATGGTTAGGTCAGGAGGGAGGAAGTTCGGAAGGCGTTCGTCTATGTAAGGTAGTAGCGGGCTATCTACTAATAAAGCTTGCCCAAATGGTTGCCGGGTGGAATAGACTAGAGTGCAACTGAGTATCAGGTGGGACGCTCGGAGCTGCCCGTCAAAATTCACGAAGATTTTTGATCAAAGGACAAAGTTTAAGTCCCTTACATGTATGGCTCTGATGTCTAGTTTGAATCTTTTACCATTTGCATTTAAAAAAAAAAAAAAAAGAACACAACAAATAAACAAATATGTTTTTAGACAATAACAAGGATAAGTAAAATACAAGTACAAACAATTAGTTATGCATGGTACCGACCAACGTCCAATGGCAAGGTTGGGTAAGTGAGCTCGTCGGCATGCCAATTGCCGCTCACCCGGACATATTCTCCTACTGAATTCCTATTAGAATCGGGCAGGCATGATATAAGCCGTACCTATACATCCCTAACTTTCAGGTAATAATTGTCCTAATGTTACCACCTAGACTATACATGATATTGATGTCGTGGTGATCTAGTTGCAATCCATATAACTGGTTTAAATGGCTAACACAACTCACTACTGGGTAAAAATTGGGAGGGAGTTGGTCTGGACTCAACTCGTAAAACCTAAGTATCAGAGAGTCCACAGGAAACCTGACCCCCCCTTCTAGGATGGCCATTAATGGGAAAAATACTACTTGAAGGCGCCGTTCAAGGGCAATGTTACCCTCATGGCAGTAAGCTACTTCTACATCCTCAAGAACCCCATAGGTTGCTCTAAAGTTAGTCAGGGACACCTCAATGTTAAAAAGGTGAGAGTACCCCATTTTTGAATCTAGAATCAGAGAAGGAAAAAATTCAAGAACTTTGAAAGAGAAGAGGGATGGGTGGAGGAACTTACTGCAGGCTCTAGGAATTGGAGATCTTGGTTGAAAATCTATGCTCAGAAGAAGTGTGTTCGGCAAAGGATGAAATTCAGAGAGTAAGGGTGTAAAGAGTGAGAGGATAGGCTAAAAGGTACTATTTATAAAGGGAAGGCATTTAATGAGGAGAAGCGGGAAAAATCTTTTGAGCTTCTTTTTGTAACTCCCACACGTGTAGCCTCGGTTCACGAACTGACAGGCCATGATTACGCTCAAACTTGATAAGCCGTCATAACGCTGCTTTCAAGGGAGCATTAATAACTGTCATAGAGCTGCTCATTTAATGACTGACGGTTAAACTTCCCGAGGAGTCTCTGGCACCTATTTGGTTGTCCTTAATTTGCTCCCGGTAACTGAGCACGAATGAAGGGGAGACTATTGTATGGGGTATGTCCTTGGGCCTAATAGGCCTCGGATATTGTATGGGGTATGGCCTCAGGCCCAATGGGCCTTGGCCCAAACATTCTCAAGAATCGAAACTGGGCCCAAACCTCATAGTGAGTCCATATCTGTCCTGAGTGTGTGATTGATAAGCCCATATCCGACTGTTCATTGTTTGTTTGGGATTGCGCATGCCCGGAATAACGTACCTCCCCTGTGGCTTGATATTGGCTCGGGGAGTATCGCTGCCGGGCAATCTTTTGGAGGCAGAAATCATTTCCAAAACCACTACCACTATTTCCAACGAGATAGATTCTATGTTAGGAATAATCAGATGATTGGACCCCACCCACACGAGTGAGATCAGAATGTAATCATGAAACCCCCACAAACCTCAAGTTATAAATAGAAGAATTGTGTAAGGAAAGGGGTTTAGGAACTCTAGGAAGAAAGGGAAGAAGAGAGAGAGAGAGAATTAGGAGAGCTAAGGAAGAAAGCAGCAAAGAGAAGAAAACAAAGGTATTTATAGGGGTTAAGGGAAGTAAAAGTGTCACTCGAAGTGGAACTGCCCTTAGTAGGAAACGCTAGGCCCACTCAATAAATAAATTGTGAGCCCAATTCTGGGCCTGGTCTTTAAGCCAGAGTTTTGGTACCCACATATATATATATATATATATATATATAGATGTAATAACGTACCAAGTTTGTAATATACTTTTCTTTGCACATTAAAAATAATTATAATTTTTTTTTATATCCTTTGAGTTAACAAGTTGTAAATGGTAAACTATGGAGCACTCTTAGAGGTAGGTTAATGTAAAAATTAATAAATACTACTTACCACCTCAATAAGTTATGAAAATATTATGAAAAATATTGTGTTTATAACAACTCTAAAGCAAACTCGATTTGAATAAATTCAATAATCAAATTAATTCAAAATTTTTAATTTTTGATGCTAAGTTCTTTTTTGTTGGGAAGATAAAACAAAAGATAATTTTAGAAATCTGTATTTAAGTTTAACATAATTCATGCATGCCATAATTGATACGTTAATATAATATACTGCTATACTCAACTCAAAACACTTGGTGAAATAGTGTCACCCTACGTTCAAGTGGAGGATAAAATATACTTGTATTTTCCGTTATTGTCGTGTTCTTATTATTAAAGTAGAAGAATAAAAAAGTGGGGATAGTTTTTTACTCTTCTTCTCATTGCCATTTTCTCTCATGTTTTTTCCTCAATTTGGAAAGGAAAGAAAAAATGATAGATCCAAGTAAAAAAGCCCCATCTTTCCCCTTTTCTTTTCTACCCCTGTACTCCAACCAAACAATGAAAAATAACATTTTCTTTTCCCATTTCTTTCCCCCATTTTCTATCATCTTTCTCTTTAATTCCAGTCCATTGGCTAGGCAACAAGACATGTATAGCCTACAGTTTAAAATCAATGACAAGGTTTTTCAATTCCTTTTTCATTTTTGGTTTAGAAACGGAAGTTAAAGTGATAATAATAAGAAAACTTTGCTAATTTTTCAGCTACATCTCACAAAAGGAGAAATCATGCACCTAGATTTGATTCCAGGAAAATTGAAGGTCCTTTGGGATGTATGGGGTATTGATACCCTAGTCATGGTGAGCATAGCGTTGCAAGTCATTCTCACTCTCCTTGGTAGCCGCAGAAGATACATCCCAGGACTTAAGATAAGATTCACAATTTGGTTTGCCTACTTGTTGTCAGGTTCAGTTGCAAAGGTTATTATAGGTAAGCTCACCACAATAGAAATCAGTGACACTAAGAAACACGATGTCACCTTGGAACTAGAGGCACTGCTCGCACCCATGCTCTTGGTTCAAATTGGGAATCCGGATAACATTACTGCCTATTCAATAGAAGATAATAAACTTGGATTGAGGCAGTCACTTAACTTACTCTTCCAAGTGGGTGTGGTAGTGTATATCCTTGTTAGGTGTTGGACTAGTTCTTTGCTCTCCATCCTATATTTGCCAACATTTTTGGCCGGAGTAATCAAGTATGGAGAGTTGGCATGGTCTCTTAAGTCAGCATTGAGGAATTATGGTTTAACCATTGAAGAAATAAACCGTGAAGAAAATGTTCCTAATTTATTCCGAAGGCTACCTAGGGACATTCCTGGTCTAGAATTAATCTTAAAGGCTTATTACCGCTTTAATTGCTTGAAGCCTCACCTTGAGAACTGGCTTTATAAGCCCTTATATGAATCTCTTCCATGGATGTCCATTGATGCATATTCAGCTGAGGATGTCTTCAGAATCACAGATTCTGAACTTGGCTTCATGTACGATGTGCTCTATACAAAGGCACCTGTAACATATACGTGGGCAGGTTATATTCTTCGTATCATCAGTTTTTTCAGTTTAGCATCAACTTTCTGTGCATTCACAATAATGTTCAAGACTGCCATTTTACATCATATGGATGCTGGCTTTACCTTCTTGGTACTAATTGCAGCTATCATTCTAGAAGTTTATCAAATCTTACTATTACCCTTTTCAGATTGGGCAATAATTGAAATAACTAAGCACCATGATATGCCAATTATGATGCCATTCTTGCGATTTCTAGTCCCAAGAGCAAATAAGTGGAAAAGATGGTCTAATTTATTGGGACAATTCAATTTGTTAAACTTCTGCCTTCATGATAAGCCACTGAAGTTCGATAGAATCCTCAAGTTTCGAGGCTTTGATATGGAGTACAAAAAGAGCAAGAGTAGGACCCGTGTGGAGTTGGCTAAAGGATTGAAAGAACTTATGGTGCAAGAGATGAAAGAGGTGGATGCAATGAGAGATTTAAGGCCCATCACCCAAAGAGGTCAATGGGCACTTGAAAGGTATGGATGCCTCAATCATGAATTCAAATGGAGTGTTAAGAGAGATTTCGATAAGAGCATTAGCATATGGCACATTGCAACAGACATTTGCTACCATTCAGATGTTCAGAATGCCATTGCAAACTCTCAAATTGAAATGGGTAAATTGTTGTCAAACTATATGATGTATCTTCTTGCCATGCGTCCTCACATGTTATGCACTACCACATCAGATATAATATTCCAACATACCTACACTACACTCCTGACATTTTTAAGAACAAGACCATCAATAACAAGAGATGAAGGTGAAGCTTGTAGGATTTTGAGGACAGAAGAACTTCCCAAGGAGTTAGACTTTGATAGAAATAAGGAAACTATGGTGACATCTAATTGGCGTGTCTTAAAAGATGCACAGAGACTTGCCAGGAGTTTGATGAACAGGGAGAACAGATGGCACATCATTAGCAGTGTGTGGGTGGAGATGTTGTGCTATGCAGCAAGTAATTGCCCAATGGATTTCCATGCTGAACAGCTAAGGCGAGGTGGGGGATTGATCACTCATGTTTGGCTTCTCCTAGCCCACAAGACGGACAAGTTTTATACCAGTGACTAATGCATTTTTTTTTCAATGTATTTGTTTGTTATATATGTTCTGAGGTATTTTAGCTGTAATATCTAGTAAATGTAATCCAATTATTAAGTGAAAAGTTTGAAGGGATATATATCATCTCCAACAAATCCTGCTCTCATGTTAGGATGAAACTAGCTTCCTTCAAATGTGGGAGAAATTATAAAATTCATATGGTGGATAAGTGATGTGGTCCACCATTTCACTAAAAAACTATTATTTGTTTAAAATTGTTAGTTAAAAATTTTTTTTAAACAGAAATTAATTACTGATTTAGTAATTTTAAACAATTTAAAGTTTTTTTAGTGAAATGGTAAACAAGTGACGTGATCCACTAGAGAATTCTATAATTTCTCCAAATGTGAGTTAGAGATACATATATGTTAATTATGATGGTAATACTATGTCCTTGTATTTAAAATTTTCATTGGTTTCTATCCTTTACCGTTTGGTTGGCAACCGGCAAGACATTCCAATTCTTAAAACTGAATATATAGCCACATATATATTGTTATATTGTGGCTATTAAGTAATAAAATATTAAATTTTGACAACATTAAACAAGGGTAAAAAAAAAAACATATTTTGAACCCTATGTGTTCAAAAAGCTCTAATACAATCGAAAAATAGGATTTAGATGTCCAACAACTTAAGCAACAGATTAATTGTTCAAGTTATGATTTTATCCAAACAAATAGCTCAAGCAAGTATTTCAACCACTGAAGCAATAGGTCAAGTTACAATTTATTCCAAACAAATACTTCAAATCAGTAATTGATCAAAGTTACAACCTAGTGCTTCAGCCACAGTTTCCAACCACCCAATCTAAAAGCAATAAAATTAAATCAATGAACAACATACATATTTGTTAACGAAATGAAAAGGTAATAAAGAACATCTTCAAAGAAAAAAAAACACTGAAAAATCCATCCCAGTCGAAATTTATAAAAGAAAAGGTTATAATAACCTACTTACAAAACTCTTGCCGTTGGACTCTCTATGTGTAAAGGAAGTGTTTTGATTTATTCAATCCTCCTTTCATTGGGTTTCCACTTTCCATTAGTTGCTTGTATTTTAATATGCGTTAAGCTTTCATTTGATTCAATCTCTGGTTCAAGAAACCAGCATAACTTTAGTCTTTTTTGCTAAATGCATGCCTTCATTCTTTTGGGCCAAGACTAATTAAATACGTTTAAAGCATGTCATGCAAGTTGCTACTTGCTACTTTGGGCAAAAGTAAAGTCCGACCAACCCAAAAATAATCACTTGCATGTGACACGTCACCTTAACTATCTTTTTCTCTTTTGAACGGTTTCTTTTATTTTGTTTTGATTTTGAAACATTAAATCAGGAAACAATTTTTTTTTTCTTTCTCAAAAAAAAAAAAGGAAACATATTTTTTGATTTCTTTTTTCATAATTAATTGTTGTATTAATTGTTTTGTTTGGTCCATAATAAAAATGGTATCAATGATTGATGTGACAGATTGGAATTAATTTAGGTGTGTATAACACCCTTTCACTAGAACCGCCATTGATACTAACTAGTCGCTAACCCGTGCGATGCACAGGATAATTAAATAAAAGGACAATTAACCAACATCACGTTAAGGTAAAAGAATTAGTGAGAGACTGATTTGCCCACCAAGAATTTAAAAGAAAAAAAGATTGATATAATAAAATCTAAGAAATTTAGAAATAGAAAATTGGGTTAATAATATGCATATTATAGACATTTTGATAGTTAGCGTTTAAAAAAAAATGGATCTATCATAATTAAATAAAATACAATGTGAATAAATATTTAACTTCTATACTTTTCATTAATTTAGAAGTGTTGTCTAACGTAGAATGTTATTGGGTTGTAAGAAAGATTTTTATAGAATGTTAATACCATATATATATGCTTATATTGTCAATGTCTCACTGCAAGTACATAGTTACTGAAACCTACAAAGTAATTTACAATTCTTAAATTAATAAAACAAAATTTCCAAAAGTTATATATATACACACACTCAAAACTGATATAAACTATAAAGATAAAAACAAATCTTATTTAGTCGTATTAATAACAATATAAACAATTCAAAATATGGAACATTATCAAATTTATAACACATAATTTCATTATCTTTTACGTTGAATCTAAACAAATAATTAATTGAAATTAATCCAAACAAATAATTAATCAACCAAAAATCAAAACTTTAATTAAGAAAACAAAAAATCACATGAACCCAAAATAGAAATTCTCAATAAAGAAAAAACATATAAGGTAAAGAATTAAGATCAACCTACTAAGATGCAAATACCAAAAACCCCAAAACTTAAACCTTCCAAATTTTATAGAATCCCCAAATTCTACTTCAAAACCAAACAAAACCCTTCAAATTCAAAAAATTCATATATAATATACCAAATAAAAATTTACCACACCTTGAGTTGGAAGATATAGGTTGCAGCTTTGATTTTTCTCCAAAAAATAGAGATGTTTCATCTGCTGTATACAATATAAAATAATTATTAAAAATTTCAATTCAAAAACCAAACCCACAAAAACACTATCAAAATATAGAGATTAACCCAAATACTTAGAAGAAAATAAATTCTAAATATAACAAAACAATAAGATAGAATGAAAATTTCAGGCACATATGAAAGCAAATAAAAAAGACAAAACCTACGTTTTTTTTTTTTTTTTTTAGTTGAGTCTCTCTCCTTCTTATTTTTTTAATTTTAAAGTAAAGTTAAGTTTAGGGTTTTGAGATGGTAATTTCTAGGGTTTTAAGAAGAGAAGAGAGAGTCCTACCAGGAGTCTAAATAATATAAACAATTCAAAATATAGAACATTATCAAATTTATAACACCTGATTCCATTATCTTTTACGTTGAATCCAAACAAATAATTAATTGAAATTAATCCAAACAAATAATTAATCAACCAAAAATCAAATCTTTAATAAAAAAACAAAAAATCATATGAATCTAAATAAAAATTCTTAATAAAGAAAGAACATATAAAAATTTACCACACTTTGAGCTGGAAGATATAGGTTGCAGTTTTTATTTTTCTTCAAAAAATAGAGATACTTCATCTACCATATACAATATAAAATAATTATTAGAATTTCAATCCAAAAACCAAACCCATAAAAGCACTATCAAAATATAGAGATTAACCCAAATACTTATAAGAAAATCAATTCTAAACATAATAAAATAATAAGATAGAATGAAAATTTCAGGCATATATGAAAGAAAATAAAAAAAGACAAAACCTACGTTTTTTTTTTTTTTTTTTTTTTTTTTTTTTTTATGTGAGTCTCTCTCCTTCTTATTTTTTTAATCTTAAAGTGAAGTTGAGTTTAGGGTTTTGAGATGGTAATTGTTAGGGTTTTAAGGAAAGAAAAGATTTTGGTATTTTTATGCAAAAAACGTTATTTTAGGCATAGGTGATTTATTTCCTTGTTTTTAGGCTCTTTTAATGTTTTTTTAGGTCAAATTTGGTTCCTATTATGGTTAGGTATTAATTAGGGCTTATTTTAGAATATATTTTCTTGTCCATCAAGTTTTATAGAGCCCTTAAATAGGCTTCCAAGTTTATATACGTTTTTCAATATTATTGTTATAAGATATAAAACCTAAAATAAAAAGAATCAAAAATAAAAAGAAAAAGAAAATAGTGATGATGTGGAAAATTGTGAGAGTTTCAAAAGTTTCGATTTTATATATATATATATATATATATATATATATATATATTAATTTTATTGCACACTAATTACAATCAATGATCTTAGTTGTTTATTATATATAAAATAATTAAAAAAAAAAAAAACGATCTTAGTAATTGTGTAAAATTTTGTGAAATTTATAGTGCTTCTAGACTTATATTGTTAATGCATTATACTCTTGGTGAGAATCGTGTGAAATTTTTGGGTACATTAAATGGAAATAAAAAATAAAATAAAAGACAAGAAAGCAGAGTTTTTCATTTTCATGTGAGCTAAACGAAAAGGCTATTGTAGAGCTCTTGCATGGTAGATTCACAAAGGACTCCTAAGAAGAAAACCAAGCTTAAGAACCTTAAAAAGTTTCACGTGAGCGGGGCACAAGGAGTAGGGAATAAAGCAAAGGGTCCAATACTGTGATACGGATACCATAGATACAAGCATCCCAAAGCACTATTACAAGGTAAGAATAATTGGTTCCCCAAACTCCATTTTAAAAGTGAATAAGTAACGATATAAATAAAGGTCATTAATACTTAATAGAGATCACTTAGTTAATGAGCATCCCTCATAGCCTATCAAAGATAAGAAAATCATCCTCCAACTCAAGCAAAACTTTGTAGAAAAGAAGAAAACAATTTCCTCCCCTTTTGGTTCTTTGATTCACATTTTCTATTAGCACTACTGGAGGTGAAGGAGACACACTTCCTTCACACCAATCCTCATTGGCTATCGATCAAAAAACTCTTTTTTTTTTTCCATTTCTTTTTTCTGATTGCTGTATGCTTCACTATTACGTTCTATCTTGTTGGAGTTAGGAACTCGGCTGCTCAGGTACGTTACATGCAATATTTTAACTTCTTTTTCAAGTTTATGTCATTTTTAACATTTAAAAAAAAAAATTCAATAGTTAAATCAATAGGAGAGAGAAGATTTGAACCCTAGTTCTCTTTATAAAGGAAATAGACAATAGCCACAAGCCCACAATTCTACTGAGTTACGAAAGACTTTTAACATCTCCATGACTAAGTGTGCGTTTGGGTAAGAATGAAAAATTAAAATTATTTCACTATTCAGCTTGTTTTTGCTACTATTCATAAGCCCCATTGCACTTTTTGACATTATTTATGTGCCCTACTATACTATTTTAACTAACTTTTACTTTTATTTATAGTACTTTCAGCAATAATTTTTCAGTTTCAGCAAAATAAACGATATCAAAATACACCCTAAATATACTTGTAGGGAGTGTTGTTTATAGTTTATATGTTATATTTTTTACCTGTTTACGTATTCAAATGTAACTCAATAGTATATGATATGACTCATCAACAACACTCAACCTCTGTCATATATTCCATACATTACATCATATATTGGATTTCATGTTAATAGAATACGGATTTAATTGTTTCTCAAAAAAAAAAAAAAGAATACGGATTTAATAGGTGTGCAAGTTCTATTACCCTATGATTTATTTATTCTTTTTTTTTTCTATTTAAATTGTTGATCGGAAGGTTGTCTCAAATTATGCCATACTTGAAAGCTAATTAAAGTGCATTTGAATGTGACTTGTTAATTACTTATTTTCTAAGAGTGTGATAGATAAGATTGGGTTAAAATTAAAAGGAAAAAAATTTTGGTATGGAACCTATTAAAATTAGCTCAAAAACCCAAATAAGTTTTTTTTTTTTTTTTTGATTTACTAATAGCAAACTTAATCACTTGATACACATGCATTTGCCAATGGTTTTTTCTTTTAACTTATTTGCTTATGTCCAATTTTTAAAATTTTTTTTATGTACAATTATACTTTCATCAATTTTCTGTAAATAAGAAAATAAGTTTTTAATTTCCATCCACAAATTTTTTTGTATATAAAATATTGAGGATTGGGATTGTAATAAATTTTGCAACGCCTATCACATCTTCTATATGCATATTAATTTCGTATCCTTTATTTTATGCATGCATGTTCGTAATATCTACCTACCTCAATATAGCAAGGTAGGCATGCATGAACGCAGAATTGCTCCAGATGCCTTTGTAGAAAAAAAAAAAAGAGAAAAAAAAAGAGGTAAATCTTAGATGTGCATGTATGTTTACATCAGCTATACATAATCACATATGGAGCATAGAACTTCTTTCATTTTATGATGTGTCTATGTGTATTATTTAAACAAATCATATAGCTTTTTAAATAAGTAGTAGTAAATTGTAGATAGTCTTATCAATATAGTAGTAAATTGTATAAAATTTCTCTAAATCATAGTTGGGGAATAAACTTTTTTGAATCTACTGAGATTCCAGATTCACTCGTCTAACAAGAGGGATATCAATTACAAATCTGATTTGAGAATCATTTTGTTCTTCCTTTTCAGCCTAAGCTAGCTACCATGTGAACTGTAAAGTGTTGCATTATATTCCTCATGCTACTTGGTTTCGATTTCTAGTTTCTTTTTGAGCTGTTCTGTTTTGGTGTTTGGACTACTCGTTTTTTTGAAGATTCCCATTTCGTTTTCAACAGTGACTATTGTCATTAGGCTAAACGAATCACTTTGCCTTTTCATATTGGTAAGGTTTCGAAAAAGAATTGCATGTGTGGAATCATCGGACCAAGAGATGTCTGTCTCTGGCCATACATTCCTTTCCTTCTGTTTTGAGTCATGACCAAATCTTTATTGCCAGCTCTTTTTGTATCCTAGAAACTTGTTTTCCGTCCATTCAATTCGATTAAGATCTGGATTGATTAAAATACTCGTTACTCCTAAACCATTTTATATTTCGTGTTTAGATGAAATTTGCTATAAATAATTATTATTTTTAAGATAAAAAGGACACAAGTAAAAGCATGAATTCTATGAAAATCTTGGAGTTGAACCGAATTCAAAGTGAGTTATATATTTTATTAGTACTTGGGAATCATATTTGGTCTAAGCTAATTAATACCGATTTTCACCCCTGAATTACCCTATCCAGGTAAATGTTGTATATGACTGTTCCACGTTGAAATTGATGGATTTACCAAAGTCAAGTACCATAGGGTTAAGTTTATTGCTCAACATAGAGGTTTATATACATTTGTAGAAGACTAATTATTGTTACACACGCTGAGTTATACATTGTTGTATACACTCCAGTTGAATCGGGTTTTGACTTGTGAAATGGTGAAATTGTATTTTGAAAATGAAAGGATGAACTTCTAATTAACGTAGTTTCAAAATGTGTTTATGTTGCAGCTGCATTCTAAACTTTGGCAAAAGGAGAAATGTTGATCTTAGACTTGCTTCCAGGAGAGTTGGAGGAACTATGGAATACGTGGGGTATGATTACGCTAGCCTTAGTGAGCTTTACTTCGCAAATTGTGCTCACTCTCTTAGGCAGCCGCAGAAGGTACATCCCTGGAATCCAAATAAGATTTACAGTTTGGTTTGCCTACTTGTTGTCTGGTTCTGTAGTGAAAATTATTATGGGTAAGCTCACTACAATTGAGGTCAGAGACACTGAGAAACAAAATATCACCATAGAACTAATGGCACTGTTGGCACCATTGCTCTTAGTCCAAATTGGAAACCCCGATACTATTACTGCCTACTCTATTGAAGATAACAGACTGGGGTTAAGGCAGTTACTTAGCCTCCTTTTCCAAGTGGGTATTGTAGTTTATATCCTCATTAGGTGCTGGACTAATTCTCCACTCTCATTTCTATACCTGCCAACGTTTTTGGCTGGAATAATCAAGTATGGAGAGTCAGTTTGGGCTCTCAAGTCAGCACTATGGAACTCTGGTCTAACCACTGCTGATCTTGCCCAAGAAGAGAGTGCTCTTTCTTTATTCAAAAAGCTATCAGAGGACATTCCCGATCTAGAATTGATCTTAAAGGCCTATTACCGGTTTAATTGCTTGAAGCCTCACCTTGAGAACTGGCTTTACCAGCCATTTTATGAATCTCTTTCATGGATGTCCATAGATGCATATTCAGCTGAGGATGTCTTCCGAATCACTGATTCTGAACTTGGCTTCATGTATGACGCGCTCTATACAAAGGCTCCTATTATATACACTTGGATAGGTTGCATTCTCCGTATCATAAGTTTATTTAGTTTAGTTGTCACATTATTTGGATTCACAATCTTATTCAGAGAGGGCTTCATAAGTCATACAGATGCCGGGTTTACCTATTCAATGCTGATTGGAGCCATCATTCTAGAGGTTTATCAGATCATCCTATTGCCTTTCTCAGATTGGGCGATAATTGAAATGATTAAGCACTATGACATGCCATTTGTGATGCCTTGCTTGCGAGTTCTAGCTCCACGGTCATATAAGCGGAAAAGATGGTCTAATTCACTTGCACAACTCAATTTGGTAGACCTCTGCCTCCGTGATGAGCAATTCAAGTTCGGTGGAATCCTCAAGTTTCATGGAATGGACATGAAGATTAGAAAGTGCAAAAGTAAAACTCGAGTGGACTTCCCCAAAGAATTGAAAGAACTGATGGTCCAAGAGATGAAAGAGATTGATATAGAGAGAGGGTTGAAGCCCATCACTCAAAGAGGTCAATGGGCACTTCAAAGGTATGGATGCCTCAACCATGATTTTAAATGGAGTATTAAGAGAGATTTCGACAAGAGCATCACCATTTGGCACATTGCAACAGATATCTGCTATCGTTCAGATAATGCTCAATATGATACTACAAACACCCAAATTGAAATGTGCAGATTGTTGTCTAACTACATGATGTATCTTCTGGCAATACGCCCTCACATGTTATGCAGCACCACTGCAAAAATCATCTTTGAACATACTTCCACTAAACTCTCGACATTTTTAAGAGCAAGGCCATCAACAATAAAAGATGAATATGAAGCCTGCAGGATTATGAGGACAGAAGAACTTCGCAAGGAGTCAGAAGCCAATAGAAAGAACGAAACTATGGTCACGTCAAAATGGCACGTGCTAAAGGATGCACAAAGATTAGCTAGGAATTTGTTGGACAGGGAGAACAGATGGCTGATCATAAGTAGTGTGTGGATGGAGATGTTGTGTTATGCAGCGAGTAATTGCCCTGTTGATCATCATTCAGAACAACTTAGAAGAGGTGGGGGATTGATCACCCATGTCTGGCTTCTCTTAGCCCACAAGACAGATAAATTCAGTACAAGTGACTGATATATACCATTGAATTCAGAGTATCAAAAAATTATTTCTTTCAAATAAAATTCAAGTTCTGTCATGGGATATTTCTACAATAAATGCCTATCGCTTGTTGGCTTCTATAAGAGGTTTCCTTTGATGGTGGTGTGGGCTAGAGTCGTGTGTAATTTATGGATGGTAATACACTGTTTTTATTATAAGTGATTCTTCTAGTTTTTTTTTTATTTTTTATTTTTTATTTTAGAGGAGTCTTGAAACAAAGGCTTACGAATAACATTGATAAAGTCATTGCCAACAATATTTACTACAATGGCATTGAGTTATAAGAATTAATTGATCTTTTTTCTTTCGTACAGACTACGGACATCTTTAGGAAACCATCAAAATGCCTAGCACACTTCTACTTTCATTCTGAACTATTTGTTGGAAGTTTTCCATATGATCCGTATATAATTATAATAAATAAAATTAAAATTAAAAAACTATATTGATCCTAATGAAGCTAAGTAATGGATTATTTGTCACTTATTCCCAAATTAACACCATCACAATAATAATTACACAATCCAATGCAATAAATAAATAAATATATATATATATATATATATATATACAGATTTTGGTGAAAGTGGAAAACTTTCGAAGAATATATATACAGATTTGGATAGAACTTATTTTGCTTAACTGAACTGAACTGAACTGAAAACACTGTAGCAAAATAATTTTTAAATGTGTGAATAGTACCGCGGGACCCATTTTTAATGAAAAAGTTGTTAAAAAGTGATTTTTGTGGGACCCATGAACAGTGCATAACGCACTGTTCAAGGCTGAAAAGTCAGCCTTTGCGGCTACTGTTCATGAACAGTACCGTGAACAGTAGCCGCAAACATTAAAACGGGTGAAAAAAAAAAAAAAAAAAAAAAAAAAAGAAAACCAAAAAGGCAAACGCAAACGTTTGGATCCGCAAACGCGGATCCAAACCCAGCCTATAGTTGTCACAAATTTGTTTATACTTATAGAAACAGACTAGACATTAGGGGCATTTAGTTTACTGTGATATGCTCTTTATGTGATGCACGTTACGATGATATGACATTAATATTTTTGATTTATTTTATTTTTTCTAACATTACCATAATTTAAAATTGTAAAATATATCATATCATTTTAATGTCATTATCTTCCTAAACAATATAATATCATATTCTTATATTGACATTACGTTAATATAAGATTTTACTAACGTAAAATTACAGCGAAACATAGTTTCACGAATAACCAACGTTTAGTAACCCAGCACATGACTCATTTGTGTTAGCCGGTTAGGTCCATAAATGTAGGTTGGAAAATTGTAACAAAAAGTTTGTCTTGTATGTGCTTGAAAGTCTATTTGAAGTCCAAGATTCAAGCCCAAACCAGCTCAAAGCGAAAGGAAGTAATTGGAATCTAGACACTTAGGCCCAATAAGCTATCCAAACTCTAAAATTTTGAGCTCTAATTACTAGAGTACAAAATGATTAGTTACAAATGGGGATAGCAATGGGGCAGGGCAGGGCTGAAGGATGGGGTCTTCACTCCCGCCCCGCATGGATTTTTCTTACTTCATTCCTGCCCCGCCCTGCATGATGGAAAAAATTTCTTGCCCCATCCTCACCCCTTAAGGCCCTACGAAGCCCCGCCCCACCCCGTAAAACTTTATTTCTTGTTAATTTTCCCTACAACTATTACCATTTTTTCACACTCCTTAGTAATAGACAAACTATATTTCTCCAACAAAGATAATATAAAATAATGGGAAAGAAAAAAAAAATTAAAACAAATCGCCTTGGCAACGTCGTTAAACAATTAAACTATATTTAGCAACGTCGTTAAACAATTAAATTAGAAATCATAGCACCAGCAACACTTACACAAATGGGTATTCATTGGCCTAAAAAATACTAAAATAAATCTCCTTTATAACTTTCTTTTCCTCTTTGATAGGTCTAATTTTTTTCAAAACATCCATTTAACGGAAGATAAGAATAAAGCCGCATTCAAGATGCGTCTCTTTTACCTAGTAAATGTTATAAATTACTAAGTAGTGTGCATTATTTAATTCCTCCCATTTTGTGACTATTTCATAGAGAAAGGGACAAAGTCTCAAACCTGTACCTCATAACAGCTAAATGCCCACACACATGATGACACAGACACAAATATTCAGTCTCAGACCCGTACCTTGTTAAAAAAAAAATTTTATATTACGTTCATGATGAAATCTAAGTTGAGAAAGATGTATGAATCATGAATGAAATCAATAATTCAATACTATATAAATTTGTTTCTAATAAAGACAAAAGAAAACTTTAAAATTGGTACCTTATTTCCAATTTCACTAGAGAAAAAAGAAGCAGAGAGCCATATTAGGTAGAATAAAATAAGTTGATAATATTTTTGTTTAAATAGTAGGGTTTTAGGGTATGAAAAAATTACAATTTAACCCTTATTAATGCAGGGTGGGGCGGGGTGGGTCAAAAAGTGTAAACCTATCCTTGCCCCACCCTATGGTGCGGGTATAAAATCTCGCTCCATCCCTGCCCCACTACCTTTGCAAAGCGGGGAAAACTCGCACGGGACGAAGCGGGGAGGGGTGGGTCAAGCGGGGTGGGGCAAAATTGCTATTCCTAATTACAAACAACTTAACTAGGTTTTAAAAGTTGCATTTTTCTACGCCTAGGGCTTTGTGACCAAATTCTCACTCACCATCAATCAAAAAAGATCAAAAGAACTAGTGATCAAATTCAAGCTGCTGCAAATTTGCAATCAACATAGATGTGCTGCTGTGCAAATCTTCCATAGGATTCTTGAAGTCACAAACAAATTATGTAGATTAATCCAACGGAGTTGGAGCTGTGAGTGGTCAAGGGTCACATTAATAAGTATTTATTAGAGGTAGCTTTAGATTTATAAGGTTAATTTTATTGTACAAACTTCGATTTTACTAATAGATCTGTTTCCTTAAAAGTTTGGCAGTAAACCACCAAAGTATTTTTCCTGTTAGAGTTTTCACTTCATATTTATATTAATTGTATTTTTTACTTTTAACCAAAGAGTAATGCTACAGACAAAAATTATTTTATAATATTTTTACAAATAGTTATGGCAAGTAAAAATGTGGTATTAGTGATGGACTCATATTAGAACTAGTAAGAATTTGTCATATCAACGGTTTGTAAAAATGTTGTAAAATTATTTGTATATGTAGCATTACTCTTTAACCAAAACTAAATGTCAATATCATAATTAATTAATTATTTGAATTGGCTTAAATTTGCTAAACTGTTGGCAATTAGGGTCTAAATTCCATGCATACATCTGTGGCGAGATTTTCATTAAAAATATTGAATACATGTCTAGACATTTTTTCAAACACCTAGGGTCTGTTTGGATACTGCTAAAAACTGAAAATATTGTAACAAAATAAATTTTAAATGTGTGAATAGTGTCGTGGGACCAGTTTTTAATGAAAAAGTTGCTGAAAAAAAAGATTTGTGGGTCCCATGAATAGTGCATGAGACTCACTGGTCTGACATAAAGTCACAAAAATTGAGAAACGAGCTTCAAAAAAAAAAAAAAAAAAACCGTGAAACGCTGGACATGGAAACGCAGACGCCAATCCAAATGCATACCTAATGTACAAACATACAACTAGGAAAGCCAAAGTGAACAAACAAACAAGACATGAATCACATAGATACAAATACATAGCCTTATAATCTCAACCAAATTTGTGGGAAAATGTAAAGAATGTGAAGGGAAATTCATTATTAATAAAAAAAAAAAAAAAAGTTTCAGAAAAATTGGCATTACCCATCCTAGAGGATAGGGGTGTGCATGAGTTGGGTTGGGTCGGGTCAGGTTAAGGGGATTTTTTGACCCAACCCAACCCATCACATAAGTCCAACCTAGGAGTGGCAATTTTTATCCATATCCATGAAACTGCCCATTACCCACCTTATTTGGATAAGTCTTAACCCAATCCATTTAAATATTTAGGTTAAATGGGTAAAGACCCATTTGGTTATTTAATTAAATGGGTCTAAATAGATAAATCCACTAATAACCATTAAATCCATCTAAAATTTAAATTTAAATAAAAAATCCAAATGGCCTCAACATGGGTAAACAACATTGGAATGTCGTCGGAGAGCTTTATCGACCTAGACGACTCTTCAAAGCTCGCTGCTCCCAAGTCGCCGCCGCTGCAAGCTTCGCCAGCGAAATCGCTGCCTCCCTTCGAGCTACCAAATCTAGAAGCACCAGTTGAAGATTTCGAGTTCAGGCTAGAAGATCCATGCTCACCGCCGACGAGTTCTTCTCCGACAGAAAGCTCAACGACACCTCCATTTCCGAGATCAGGTTGCTGGAATCCCCAAAAACCCGTCGGAGACCAGAGATCTCCAGTACCGACCCGTACCTCTTTTCTCCCAAAGCTCCAAGATGTTCTAGCCGTTGGAAAGACCTTCTCAGCCTCAAAAAACTCTACCACAACTCAAACCTCAAACCCGACACCGTCGTCCACCGCCACCACAACCACAAACACCAAATCCCTCAAACAATTCCTCCAATGAAGCTCGAAGTCTGCCACCGCATCATTATCTCTATCTTCCTTATACGACTCGTCGTTGAGCCTTCCTTTGTTAAAAGACACAGACTCTTCCTCATCCGAGAGGTAGAGGAAATAGATGGAGGGGGAGAGGTGGTGCCGATGAGGAATTTGCGGAGGAGAAGACGGTGTAGATCTTATCTCTCTGTCTAAATCTCTCTCTCTTTCTAACGCTTTGTTTGGTTGCTGAGAAATGAAAGGAAAAAGTGATTTCTGAGTTTTTTTTTTTTTTTTGAAGTTGACAACTTTAACTTTTTCTCTTTCTTTCTCTAATGGTCTGTTTGGTTGTTGAGAAATGAATTTTGTGAAAGAAAAATTAAAGAAAAGAACAAAAAAAGTGATTTTTAAACTTTTTAATTTTTGTTTTTAAAGTTTTTAACATGTTATTTATTTATTTAGATCATATTGGGTTAAATGGGCAGTTTATTAATTAAATGGGTTAGGCGGGTAATGGATAATTAATTTATATATAAATGGGTCATAAATGGATAAATGGATAATTACACACCCAACCCATTTATAATCTAACCCACCCATTTGCCACCCCTAGTCCAACCTAACCCAATCCAACCCACATGGGTTGGATTGGACAATTTATTATTATTATTAAATTGAGTAGAAAAAAAATATAAATATAAATATATTAAAAAAACCCAAAGATTAGTACTAATATAACTTCTTAAAGGCAAACAACACTAATGACTATACAACAATAGTAATTTACTAGAGTTTGTGTGAACTAATTAGTTTTTATATAGAATAGGAAGAGTTAGTTATTTAAAAAAAATTATTAATTATAAAATATATATTAAATATATGAGTGGGTCAAGTCGGGTTTGGAATTTTATGACTTGAACCCAACCCAACTCAACCCATTATTAAAAAAAATTTTGTAACCTAATCCAACTCAACCCACCAAATCCTAAAAATTGACCCAACCTGACAGATAAGGTTAGATCAGGTCGATATTGACGGGTTGGCTACACGCCCCAACAACAGGTTGTAAAAGGAAAGCAAAATTGATCTGTTCTGATTGATTCATAATCAAACGGTGGCTGATTGGTTGGAAAAAGAAGAAGATTTTTTTAGTATTTAAATCCCAACGTACAAGAGTGCAGGAGTTGGGAATTGGGACCCATCAACAAGACCACTCTCTCGAATAATTCAGCACCCACCAACACCAACCCATCTGACCTGGCAGGGGGCACTCTCGTAAATAAAACCATTACCGTAATTTTCACTTTCCCCTCCTCTCTGCAACTACAAAATTTTCACTTTTCCCGCCCAAACGCCTCTCTCTCTCTTTCTCTCACTATACATAGTGAGAGAAAGAGAGAGAGAGAGAGATAATGTTCTCTTCACAAAAATGCCAGACCTCGGAAACCTCTCTCTCTCGTCTTCTCTCGCTCTGACTAACCTCAAGCTTGTTCCCGACCCAGACCCACCCAAAACCCTAGACCAAGAAGCCTGCCATTGGGACCAAAGGTTGCGATTCCCGATTCTTCACAAAGGGGAGGTCAGCGATGTCAATGGTAATGGTAATGGTAATGGAAATGGAATTAGGGTTTTGAAGCGGAGCCGGGGCTCGTTGGACCGGCCTAAGAAGGCCAACAACGGGAAGAGCTTGGAGGACCATGTGAAAGCTTGGGCTCTGAGTAAGATGGAGTTAGGGGTCCCCGAATCGCATTGCTCGCTTCCTTTCCTCGTTGGAGCTCCCAAAATGGTACCTTCATTTTTACTCACTTTTGAGAAATTGAGGAGAAGTTTTTGAATTTTGAGAAATTGAAAAAAATTTGATCTTTTTTGGTACAGTAATTTGGGAATTGTTTTTAGTATAATTTGTATGTGGTTTAAAGCTATTTTATTGAAATGAATGTTCATAAGAATGTTTAAGGGACAATTCTAGTTCTTCAAGATCGGGAGCTTATCTGCTTTAAGCTTTAACTAGTTCATCAATTATAATTTACAACAAGTTTACTAGCATCAAACATAGTCCCCACTTTGTTGGGTGATGATTCATACTCTAGGTTTCTTCTAATGTGAGGAGCATGAAGAGCAAATTTCAAAGCTAGAGAATTGCCAGAAGTTAATTTCAAGAGTATTTTTCTCTGTCCTGCAAGACTGCAAGTAATGTAGTATGCGCGTCTTCTAGATTGGTGCTCGGTCCATCTATGACTTCCTTATAATTGAGATTAGCTTGAGACTTGAGTGATTAAATTTGAAGCTTGTCCAATCTTTCCACCAGTTTTTTTTTTTTCAACGTAATGAACTTGTTTGAAAGGCGTATTTTTGTATTTTTTGTTCATGGACTTGTTAATGATTTTCAGTGAGAATTGTGACTCCAACATGATGATTCGTAATGCATTCTTGTCATTTGATACTTCCCCATTTTGTTCCTCTCTTTTTGGCATCCATTTCAGATTGAATGTCTTGTTTGTCATAATTATATCTACCCTGAGGAGGGGGTGTTATGCTCTGTTCGTGGTTGTCAAGGACTCTACCACATACAATGTGCAAAGGAAAAGCTTCAGGTCTCAAATCTGAAAAAATTCAAGTGCCCACAACATGTAAGGTCTCGTCAAACCCAATAGTAGTTTTTTTTTTTTTCTTGATTTTTGGATGTATAAATCACTGCACTGCATTAATTCACTTCAATGTAACATACACACACGCACACGCAACACGTAAAGTCTCATCAAACCCAATAGTAGTTTCTTTTTTCTTGATTTTTGGATGTGTAAATCACTGCACTGTGTTAATTCGCTTCAATGTAACAATAATAGATACACACACAGTCACACACACGCACACACAATATGTCATAATTTATGCTTGTATACAGCAAACAAGCTGGCTATTAATTTGTATTTTGAAGCTGCCGTGCGTATTTTTGTGCTTTATTGATTTTGATACACCTTCAGTAGTTGGTCCACTTATTATTGAAATTCTGTCTAGGCTGTCAATACACACTTAGTAGCTGGTCTTTTTTAAAATGTGGATCACATCAAATTCTTACTATATTGAAATGGAAAGGCATACCAAGACTTCTTTTGGTTCTTACTATTCCTTGCATTTTGTTAATTTGATTAAATGTAACAAGGTTGCGTGCACACTTTATCTTATATTATGCCTCTACATGATAAAAAAATCTTGCTTTTATTCTATACTTTGAAGGTGCTTTGTATATTTTTGTGCTTTATAGATTTAATACAACCCTTCTTATATTTGCACTACTTATTATTGAATTTTATATAGGCTACTGAAATGTGGGTTTCCTTGGTTCTTTTTTACTTATGAGCACCACACCACTCAACCCCAACCCCCCCCCCCCCCCCCCAAAAACCCCCCCTTTTTTTTTATAAAAACAGAGAGAAAGAATACCTTCATTTAATGCCATGATGTGCTTCTATTATATTGTTTGGTGTCTTATCTGCCGTCAAATGTCAGCTTTATTATCATTTTATCTCTCATTTTATTTTGGAGGTAACTGTGGTAATTATTTTCAAATCTAGTCATCTCTTAAGTCTTAACTTTTAGGAGAAATTAATAGCCCTTATTTATTACTTTGGAATGTCTCTTTTTTCATATCTGTTTTATAATACTATTATTTCTGAATTTTTTTGTCATTTTCTGAATCACAAATTTTTTTTTTTTTAGATGGTTAAATTGACACCTTTTTTGCCCCTGTTGATTGATATATGTTAATTATTATTATTATTTTTTCTGTCAGAATAATGAATATCTAGATATTCTTATTCATTACTATACTTCTACTTGTAAAGGTGCTAATGTGTTTTCCATCTTTCGATGAGCAGGCCTGCTTCATTTGCAAACAGAAGTTACATTGGCGGTGTGTGCGGTGTCCAATAGCATCGCATGATAAGTGTGCACCATGGCTAGACCAAGTAAGGCATTTTGAAAGCCAACCAGGGAAAGCTGTTTGCTGGAGGCATCCTAGTGATTGGCGACTAGATAGGAAGGTCAAATTTTCCTTTCCTTTGTCAATTTGGTTTCATTACTATTATTACCTTTTTGAAATATCTATTATAAGGGTATTGTCGTTGCCTATTTAGTAATATTGATAAATGCTTGTGATATCAATGCAATCCACATGAGGAGCATTCTTTTATTATATTATATTCTATACCTTTTGTATCGACTCATTGTACCATGATTGTCTTGATTAACATGAGGACCATTCTAGTTATATCAATGCAATATTTTTAGTTATATCAATACAATCCACATGAGGACCATTCTTTTATTATATTATATTCTATACCTTTTGTATTGACTCATTGTACCATGATTGTGTCTTGATTAACAAAAATTCATTAGTCAATTTTTATTAGTATTACATGTCTAGTTTTGAGTTTGTATAATTCATGTGAGGAAGCAACATTAGACAAGAAATAATTTCTAAATGTTCTCTTGTGAAGGCCTTTTTGTGTGTTGTGTGGGCATGTGTTGAGTCCATGTCTGGTGTTTAATGGGTAGATCTTAACTATAGAACAACTGCAAGAAATAGTAATTGTAACTTGATGTGGCTAGTGCTTTTCTTGAGCTGTGAGAAATGGTATCTAAGGACCTTGATAAGGACATTAGGGATATAGGTGGAAGATATTTTGATACCTAAATTGGATATGAGTGTGAGTTGCGTAGGCATGTCAATTTCCACATCGAGCATGTACTAGTTTAATCTGGGTTATATAAGCAATTATGAGGAACTCTAATTGTAACTTGACTAGTCCTTTTGAGAAATGGAGTAGATGTGGATAGCGTTTCCATCAGGTCACGACACACATGATTGCCAATCTTATCATGTATGCATGGACAAAAACACACTGAAGCTTGTTGTCTTTGCAAATGGATCAATGGGCATTAAATTTGTTATCTTATGCTCTATTGGCCTTTATTTTCCCTAAGGGGCCTCCCGTTCACCAATCTTTAAATTGCATCATTCCAATCTGCTTGTAGCACCCACCAACAATTTGAAGGGGGAATGATAAAGAGTCAAATCTTAACCATGATTCATGACCATGATTGATGCCTTCCATGTAATGGAGAAAATCATATCTTAATTATGATTCTTACCCATGATTGATGTGTTCAACTTGCATATTATTGTCAATGAATGTAAATTCACACTCTATATACAATTGTAAAGTCAAAGCTTAATGGTTCAATCTAATATAAATATAACATTACATCCCTAACAAGGAAACTCTTCCCAAATTACATTTATTAATTGCTCATGAATCAACATGTACATCTTAAGTTCTTTAGTCAAATCTCATTTGTAACGCTGTATTCTAGAATAATGGAATAAAAAATAACCTGCCAAAGGGAGTTTAGGAACATAGGGGTCAATAAAAGAAATTTCTGGGGGAGTTGAAGAGGTTGGATGTGAAGGAGGGGGTACATGGGCTCACTGAGGAGGAGAAATGCTGAAGGAATGAAGTGCCATGGTAGTTACAAACTTGTACATTTATGAGAACCCTTTGAATCCCACTCGTAGGTTTCTAGAGGTTGCGACTTCCCCAATATTCTCCATAGCATGACACCCTGACTTTATGACCATCTATTGATTATGAGGAAGAATTCTAGTGTATATGACCCCACTGGTAGGTTTTTGAAGGTTGTCCCTTCCCTGATATTTTCCATCTTGTGACAATATTGTTTTATAAACGTGGTTGGCATCAGTAAGTTCTATATTTTTTTAGGAAAATATAAAATTAATAAGTAAAATCTAGAAAATATCTTTTATGAGGAACGTTCTAGTGTCATTTGTTGTTGTTTTGTTAAAATCCATATAAACATTTTGGCAAGTGAGAAAAATTGTTGAAAGTAAGGCATTTTGTGTTACCTCTTCAAGTTTTTGGTTAGTTTGTTGCATTACTAGAATCTCAGTTCAATGTGTGTGTGTGTGTGTGTGTGTCTCTGTATAGTGCTTGTATTTTAGTTGCTTTCAACCTCTAGTTAAGCATTTAGAGTGCTGAACTGTGATCTATGGACTTCTCAATACGTTATCTTGTCATTTCTCTTTAAACCTATTTAACTAGGTAACTGATACATTAAGTTGCTGTTCTTGTGGGGCTCTTTGATTTACCATCTATAGTGCTTTTAATACTTTTGTGGTTTATCAAAGAGAAAAAGATGCTTTTGGGGTTGAGTTATACAGATTGAATTTTATTCAACTATCTCTCTGTATTTTTAAATTTTCATTGAAGTTTTATTTCTTCATTCAAATTTTTCATTGATTAGGCTGGCTGACAAGACTGATATATTTGTTGAATGAGCAGCATGCAGCTTGGACAAGTGACATAAAGGTAAAATTCATGAGGAATCTGTTAATATAATTGTTTGAACTTATATAATGTAATCATATGTTACATGAATGCCCTGAAATTATGTACCCATGTCAGACATGACAATTCTTGGTTAGGGGTATGGACATGGGATATGCTGGGCCTGCCTGCTGTCCCACGGTGATGTTATACTCATAGATGTGCCAAAGAAACGAAGAGAGTAACATTCAGGATCCTATGAATCTAGAAGATTTTTTTCCCAATATGTTGCAAGGATGAATATTTTATAATAAGAATAATTTTGTTGCACACAACTGTGTTTGCATGAATAATTTATTCTGTTGTGACATATAGAAATGAAAAAATTGAATCTTTTGGTATTGATTTGTCTCCTTTTGGTTAGAAATTGAAAGTGTGTATCAAAAAAAGAAAGAAATTGAAAGTGGAGGCACTCAATATCAGATGCAAGTTAACACCCAACACAATCACCCCATGTAAATGTAATTTTGAGAAATGCTTTAGGAAATTTGCATATTTTCATTTAATATTTTCCTACCTTCAAAGTCTAAACCTAGAAATTACTATGCTTTCTGTGAGTTCAGTAGAGGAGTTATGTACTTGTACTTTGGGTGTTAGTGTTTGTTGTTTACCTTGTCAGGATGGCCTTTAGTCTAGGCCCTTACCAAATCAAAGAATGAACAAAATGGAAGTAGAGGGAACATAAATCTTGATATGACTTGTGGAATCAGCAAATTTTTTCGACTTATACTGTAACTTTTTAGAGAAGCAAAGAAAGTCCTAAATGTTCTATTGCATATAAAGCTATAGATATTTGTTTAGTCATCATCATATACCAGTGTCTAACTCTCTTTCTCCCCAAAAAGATAACGAAGTTCTTCAAATTTCAGGAAGTTTTTGGTCGCTTGCCTCTGCCTTATACAGATGAGGAGTTCAATGTTGACTCAATATGGAAAGAAATGGAAAATAAAGTGGAGCCGCCCCCCTATATGCACATCAGGCGCAGTATCCTATTCTGATGTGTTCTATATTGGATTAGTTATATTTTCTCTGCACTATCATTGTATCAATCATTTAAGCAGATCATTGCATATTTGTTAAAAAATTTATTGAGCAACTTCTTGGTGAAACAGAGAATGTTGCTCCAATTTGGCAGGTTATTTTTTATTCCATTATTCTAGAATTCAGTGTTTATAACTACTATGGCACTGGCCTCAACTGAAAATAGATATCTACCTAGTTAAGAAGAAGCGTGATGATGCTGATGATGATATTGGATGCACAAATTGCAGTTCTATGTGCTCTGAGGATTGTGTCTGCAGGTCATTTTCGTTTCCCCTTTTTTTGGGAGGGTGCGCCCGCCTGCTCTCTCTTCTCCCCCCCCCCAAATTAAAGTGGGGGAGAGAGATATTATCCATGGGCATGTACTAGAGTATAGGGGTTTGATTCTCTTAATTATGGAATTGATTGGACATAAGGTTGGGGTAAACAGAGAAATCATTTCTTCATTTGAAAAGTGAAAAGAATAGCTCATATTCAGACCAAGCTATCATGTTTCCTCAGTTTGATAATTTTCTCTATGAAAAGTAATTGGTTAGTTTTTGGTAGATAAACCACAAAATTTTTCCTGCACAAATTGCAATTTGCCAAGTGCCATGTAACTCAAGTGGTTGTCACCTCCTAGTGTTTCTAAAGGAGACATCTAGGTTTCAACTTCCCCCTCCCCCTCCCCCAATTATCGAATTATCAAAAAAAAAATTCACTGTGCAGCAGTGGCACTGCTTTCTCTCCTACCTCCAATTAAATTCTTTATTAACTACATTGCTATTCATTTGAGAAGCAATGTTATAGATACTCTAGCTGCTTTAGCATTTTGTTTGTATTGCTTAATAGGGTTCAATGCATAAGCTGCTCTAAGTCATGTCAATGCTCAGAAAATTGCACAAACCGGCCATTTCGCAATGAGAAAAAGATCAACATCGTCAAGGTGAAAATTTTGAATTCAGGAGTGCATGAAGTTTTTTTTTTTTTACCTCAAACTTGTATTGTTCTAGGAGAAATTATTTAGGCTTTTTAAAAAAAAAAAAAATTATTTGATTTCTCTGTTGGTGTAGTTCTTGGTTTCTAAGTTTACTAACCATTTAATGGTTATCTTCCTCTCAGACAACACTCTGTGGTTGGGGAGTAGAGGCAGCGGAAAAAATTAATAAAGGCGATTTTATTATTGAGTACATTGGAGAAGGTAGTCTGTTTTATTTGAATTTAGCTCATATTGTCACAAGCCTACAATTTTTTTTTGAAAAAAAAATTGGTTTTTCACCTTTTGTTCTGTTGCTTTGGCTTTATTTTCATGAATAAGAATCTCACATTTTAAGCATTGCCTCTGTTACTCATGCCTTGTGATGCCAATCTTCTTTTTTATTTTTCACTTTTCTTGGGTGTATATATGATTATCAGGTCATTATATCCTGCCTACTTGCTTGGAAAGTTTGTCATTTTGTAATCATAATTAGGTAGGAGGATTTGGAAGTTTATTCAAATTGTTGTGTATGTGTGTTAAAACATAAGCCTTCGAAGCAACTTTTTGTTGCTGCAGCTGTGTGCTCATATAAATCATAATTTCTTTGCTTCTATAAGAGATTTCATTTGACTTTTCTTGGGGTTGCTAGTGAAAATGAAAAAATACTTTTCTTTGTAAAATAAAGTGTGGTGTCATTCTTGTGAAATTAAACATGTTTTTCAAGCTTTTTGTACTAGTTAAGTTGTTGATTTTCTGTTTCAGTCATTGATGATGCTCAGTGTGAGAAAAGACTTTGGGACATGAAATACAGAGGTGCACATAATTTTTACATGTGTGAAATTCGAAAAGACTTCACAATTGATGCAACTTTCAAGGGGAATGCTTCTCGCTTTCTAAACCATAGTTGTGATCCCAACTGTGTTCTGGAAAAGTGGTTAGTATGATTGGTTTAGTGACTGTTATGTCCTTTCCGGTTTCTAATTGATATTTTCCCTTCCAGGCAAGTCGAGGGGGAAGTACGCGTTGGTGTTTTTGCTGCTCGGTCAATCAAGATTGGAGAGGCGTTAACGTATGATTACAGGTATATCTGGTTGTACCTTGTACTTATGCTTTACTTTGTTTATATAAACCCATGTTTTATGTTGCTGGTCCTTTGTTAGTAGTCCAACGAAATAAACAATCAAAACCAGTCACGTATAAATAAATAAAACAATCAAAACCAGTCATACATATGGATGAAAATACAAAGTATTTGATATGTGCTTATATTTCGATTACTGTGTTTTCAACTTAATTCTAACCTGCACATTTTTGTGTTAGGTTTTTTGAAATATTTGACTGTATTTCAAATTTAACAGGGGACCCTGTCAAGTTTCATCAAGGCTTGCCTGAGTTTTATTGGTTGAAATCAACATAACTATATTGTGGTCACTTATGCTCCTTGATATTTCTTTCTTCTTTTTGTGTGTTTGGGGTTTGGAAGTAGGAGGGGTGGGGTGTTGGAACTTGTTTAGATGAGTCATAGTGCATCATATTTAATCTGCTGAGCATTTACAATTACACCATAGAGGCTCCCATGTTCAAATCTGCATAACCATTTGTAGTGGTCATGCATTCCATGTCTTCTGATAATGGCACCAGATTTCTGTGCTTCATCAAATTATACAAATGATGATGTACATTATACAAATTATGAACAAAAACTAAATCAGTAAATACAGAAATGTGGATGTGATGTGGTGGAAGTTTGCTGCACCTAATAAGAGGTTCTGTGGACTTTTATGTGTTGGACTGTCAATTTGTATCATAATTTAAACCATTTGTGTCAGGGTTTTCAGTGGCTTAGATGAAGAGATATCAGATTTCATTTAGACAAATTTAGTTGGAATAGGCTCTTTTTTTATCTTTTCTTTTTTGCTAACGTGAGTGTCTAGATCTTTTCGAGCATCTAACTATTTTCCTTGATGAGTGTAGTCCCTTCGTTCCACAAACACTAAGTAATTATGGGAAAGTATTCCTCAAACCTACTTATATCTCCTTGTCTTATTATTCCAATATGTGTTTAGTTCTGTCATGTCCTCAACAAAAGTCCACCTATTTGTCTTGCATACAATGAATTTAAAAGCATTGCTTTATGATCTCTCTGGTTTTGCCATAGCTGCCTTTCTCTCCGGAATCAGTGCCACTTCATCCGGAGACTAATTGTAATGAAGTTTTGCATGTGAACAATCTCTAAATTCTTAGAATGGGTGATTGATTATTAAGAAATTGGGTTCATTATCGTGACTGGCTCCATTAACTAATTATCGGCATGAAATTTGCTTGTGAGCAATCTCCTATTTTGTTTTCTGAGGTTTCTTTCTAAGATATAAGAATATTATCTATAGAAAAATGGGAGAACCCCTCCAGGCATCCCATAGCTGGTGGTTCAAATTAGTACATCTTGACTGAGAATTATATAAAGCAACAGGTCCTTGTTTTACTGATTTTTATGGCTACTACAAGTTTCTAGCATATAATTTGTTAAGAGTCAGGACTTGTGAGTTGCAAAAGAGTGAGAAGTTTTATGGTTTTTGGCATTGTAGATTTGTGCAATTTGGACCTGAGGTGAAGTGCCACTGTGGAGCTCCAAGTTGTCAAGGCTATCTTGGGACCAAAAGAAAGATTGGTAAAGTGGATATTTGCTGGGGAACAAAACGGAAGAGAACATCAACTTCTTGCTTAACTATCATAGCAGTATGATTTGTATTGACAAATGTTATAATAGTCATGTCATATATCATTCCCATACAATGTGGTCAAATAAAAAAAACTAAAGAAAAAGAAAAGGAAAAAGAAGGGGAGTAGAAAATACAGTCGTCATTGTTTTTACACCATTCAAGCTATTACATCCTCTCCAGATGTTTTTTTTTTCTTTTTTTTTTTGAACATCTAATTCCCCTGTTCCCAGAATTTTTCTTCTGTAGGCTTGTAAGTGTAGCATTGTGAGTCAGCCAGTTACAGTCAGGTAAAAAAATTCAGGAAAAAAAAATCTGAAAGAATGTCAGATTGGTTGGAATTATAGTTCTGATGTATATGCGGCACTGAAAGTTGTGTTCACAGCATCCTTTTCATGACTGATTGATTCCATTGTCTTGAGTATATTGTACCTGACATTATTATCATAAGAAATATTCTCAAATTCCCGAATAGTGTGCTGTTGGGTTTTTCTCTTTTGGTGGGTGTGATCCACAAGGTGCTGTGCTTGTTTAAAGGAGTGAATTCCTCCTCATAGGATTGCAGATGCTTGTCCATGTTCTTATTACCTTGTCCATCTTCACTTGACCAAAGAGAACCTGTATTCATTGAGGGTTTATTTATTTTATTTATAATCATTCATCCGAGTACACCAATACTTCTGTACCATACTAGCTAGTCTCGTATGATAGGAAGGATTATCTTGATTCTGCTTTCACATGCATTCTACCTTTTCCTCTCCAATTTCAGCTATACGTCAGCCTATATGGGGATTCCTAATTTTCTATATGATCCATGTATAATATATTAATATTCCTTGTATAAAATGGCATTTACATTTGTGGAGTTTGTTTGAATTAAGCTATTAAGATGTGAAAAGAAATAAGAATTGCTTTTTTTTTTTATAAAACATAGTATCAAAATTGTTAAACATAGTATAATTATTCAATTGAACCATGAGATGTACGGGTTAGTCTATTGTGTAAGAGTTTATTTTTTTTAATTAAAACTTAAAATCATGGTAAATAATTAAAATAGATAATGAAATGTCTTTTGAATAAAGTTAAGCTACAAATTTGGTTATAACCAATAATAAGAAGTGACGTGTGTTCTTGCTACGTGCAATGCACATTACTCACTTAAAACTTTATTTTTTAAAGTGTGCATGTTTTCTTAAGTCATGTGTATTACAATGATACATCTTCCTATTGTTGGTTGTAACCTAAGCTTCTAACCAAATTTGTAATCAAACTTTGTTTATATATTTTAAACTTGGGTTTATTCAAACTTCTTTTGTAATAGAATTTTAATCATATTACTTTATACTTATTAGACTTTTTTATTTGCTAAGTGATTAAGGAGAAGGTAAGGAGTGATAATGAAGATTTACCAAGAGAATAATTATCCTAATAATCTTAGGTGGCATTAGGTACGGGAGAATTCACAATATTCCTGATATCTAGATTTCTAGGAGTATGATGCTTTGTAATTTGGATGCTTAGGAATATAACTATTCCTATATTTGGTTTAATAGGGAATTTAATAAGATTCCTAAGAATATGATATTATAATATTTGGTTTATTTCTAAGAATCTTAATTAAATTATTTATTTTTTCCATTCTATCCTTAAATTTGTAAATCCAATATAAGTCTTTTTTTAAAAAAAAATTCCTCTAAATAAAAAATAAAAAATAAAATATAAACTATAAATTATGACAAGTTCATTAAAACTATAGTCTAAAAGAAGAAAAAATGAATATATCAATAGAGTTGTCTATCTTGTTTATGTTGTTTTGGCGGGAAGAGATACTGTTATTATGACAGGAAGAGATAAAGACAAAGAAAAAAATATTGATGATTTGTTTTATATTTTATCTCAATTGCTTACATAATAAGGAAAAATGGTTTAAATTGTTAATTTATAAAAAAAATATATAATTTAATTTAAGCTTGGGAATTTAGATACCCACCTGTTTTAAAGGAAATGCACATTTCTAATGAAAAGAGGTTAAAGGGAGAATCCAGATTTTCCTGGCATCTGATTCCTTAGTGTGATTTGCAAACAAATATAAGAATCTTTAAACAATCCTAAGAACCTTAAAACATTACCCTGTACCAAATGCCACATAATGTATTTAAAGTAAGATACTCAGGAAAAGTGTGTTTTTATAACATGTAACATTTATTAACTCATATAGTGTGAGAGTGTTTGGATATGTTATGCCTTGAATCCCTTTTAGGAATATGGAACATAAGATCAAATTATCCATCTCCTCTCTCTCTCTCTCTCAACAAACATAAACACAAGGGAGAGAAAATAGGGTTTTAATATAAAGACACACTACAAATTCTACTCAAAAGTCATAATAATTTTTATTATATTATTATTCCAAAATAGAAGAACCTCAAAATCATTAAAATAAATAAAAAGATAGATTCTCCACTTCATGATTAGTTGCACCTGCTATTTCCTAAGCGATATCTAATCAATGAATAACTTAATACACAATGTCAATAGGAAGGAAATACAAATTTGCATTGACAATAAGATAAGTAACAACATGATATTATAAAGAAACAAAGTTAAATTGTGAGCAATTAAATTACAATTATTTGTGTTTCTCAAAAAAAAAAAAAAATTACAATTATTTGAATTCAAATATGCAAACAATAACCCTATACTTCATCACTCGTGATCAATGTTTTCACTCTAGTTTAAGCGATGTTGTAAGAAAATGAAGAAAATTCTGTATATTGCATTAATTGATATCTGAAACTACAAATATTTATATATAAAAATTAAGCCCTTAACTAACTCCTTAATCAGCTCCAAACCATACGGAATTAGTTTCCCTAAATAACTAACTAATCAGCCACTTAAACTGTGACATGTGGCTTATAATATAACTAACTCCACTAACTCTGTATACTAAACTACAAGTAGCTTAAGACCATACAAAGAGAAAAACTATACAAAAACTACATGTCATTTTAGACTGATTTAAACTAACACTTACTGCTGGACTTGCTTCCTTTCTTTTTCTTCTCTTCTTTGTGAAGCCTTGGATCAGGATCCAACTTCCCCTTATGCTTGTTGTCTTCAGCCTTCTGATACTCTCCCTCAAGATCCTCAAGATGAGCAGGGGAATGAATATTGAATAAGTTCATCTTGGATAATAAAAATGCAAAGTGATGCAAACCAAGTGCTTTGGTTAATAAGTCTCCAATATGTGATTTTGTCTTCACATGCAGCAACCTGATTACATTTGCTAGAACCTTATCTCGAACCACATGGCAGTTTATCTCTATGTGTTTAGTCCTTTCATGGAACACAGAATTGGCTCCAATGTGAAGTGCAACCTGACTATCCCTAAACAAAAGTGATGTTTGAAGGTGTGGAACCTGAATGTCTCTAAGAAAATTCAAGATCCATGTAATCTCACAAGTGGCTACTGTCACAGCCCTGTATTCAGCTTCAGTTGAAGACCTAGATATTATTTGTTGCTTCTTGGACTTCCAAGATGCTAAAGAATCTCCAATAAACACACAATACCCTGTAATGGACCTTCTAGTGTCTGAACAAGAGGCCTAATATGCATCAACAAAGGTTTTGACATTCAATTCTGACTTGCTAGAGAATAATAGTCCCTGAACTAGTGTTCCCTTGAGATATTGCAGAATTCTTTGTGTTGCATGAAGGTGAGGCTACCTTGGTTTAGACATAAATTAGCTTAACCTATGAACTATAAAGGTTATATGCGATCTGGTTATAGTTGAGTAGAGTGCTGGTGCAAACACAATAATAATGGAAATAACACAAAGAGAAACTGAATAATACTTCTGAATATTATTAATTTGAAGAGAAAGAAAAAAATACACACACTATTTGGACTGAGGCGCAACACTCGCTCTTTTTAAGGAGATTTAAGCCCTTGGTTGGCTAAACTTTGTAACCGGTGTAGATCTTCTCTAACTTGTCTCTCTCAGGATATAACAGCCTAACAAATGTTGTATGGCTAGAACAACCTCTGCACAAAGTGTTCAAGCCCAAAGCTCTACCAGAAAAAAATACTCTTCTTTGCCAAGAGGCTGATTCATTTCCATTTTTGACACCTCCTCCTTTCACCCCCCCTCCTTGTGCACGTATCTAGCCTAATATCTAAATCAATACATATTAGCTCATTAATCACCACAATTAAAATGAATAAAATAATATCTTTTTTTTTTTTCAATGTGGGATTAAACATTTTTTGCTAACTTCTCATCTTCCATATTAACTCCCACATCTTTACATTTATATTGTAATATAAATCAATTTTAATTATATAATATTAAAATGCTCCAACATAGAGTAATCTACCAATTAGCCTCCTATAAGAACTAGCATCCTTCATTTCTGCACCTATGTTTTTGCTCAATTTCAAATTTTGTTTCATTGGTGTCTTGATTGTTTTACAACCAAACATGCATGCATCATTAAGCACCTCTAAGGTGTATTTTCTTTGACAGAGATTAATGCTTTCACTGGACCTAGCTACCACAAGCCCTAAAAAGAACATTAGGTCTCCCAAATCCTTGAGTCTAAACTGCTGGTCTAGTAAAACCTAAGTTCTACAATAGCTTCCTTATTATCACTAGCAATTAGAACATTATCAACATATACCAATAGGGCAATGAATAAACTTGAAGTTTGCTTAGTGATTAAAGAATAGTCAACTTTGGATTGCTGAAAGCCCATTTGTATCAAAGTACTAGAGAATTTAGAGAACCACTGTCTTGAGGCTTGTTGCAACCCATATAAAGACTTGGTGGGCTTGCACACAACCTTCCCCTTGCTGTGAAAACCAAGAGAAAATGTTTCAATATAGTCTAAGCCCTCATTTTGAGTAAAACCCTTAGCAACCAATCTAGTTTTGTACCTTTCTATGGAGGCATCAGATTTGTGCTCTTATGCTTGTTCTCTTCAATCTTCTGATAGATGAAGTATAGGGTTATTGAAGTATAGTATGGGTTACATATTTTTTGTTTTGAATTTTATTCAAAAATTGCATCAAAATGCTCTTCATACCAATGGATTTACATCTTTTTTTTTTTTTTTTGAATTTTATTTCAGGCTACTGGTCAAGACACTAAAGCATTCTACATATATCAAGCAAAGTACAAGAGCTGATGCCCGAGCAAGAAAATGGTGAGTAGGATGTGGAGATTGAGCTTGAGCTTGAGCTTGAGCTTGAGGAGGATGTGCAGGGGGCAAATATTCGATCTTATCAACATTTTTTAGTCTTATCAAAGGAAAAGTAAGTTAGTTGTACAAATTGTATTAAGTTAGTTGTTTTGTTAGGTGCTAGGCTTGTGTATATTGGTAAGTAGGGGTGACAATTTTTATCCATATCCATGAACCCACCCATAACCCACTTAATTTGGATAAGTCTTAACCCAATTCATTTGAATATTTGGGTTAAATGGGTAAAGACCCATTAGGTTATTTAATTATATTCTAAGTAGATAAACCCACTAATACCCCCTAAAACCCATCTAAAATCTAAAATTTAAATAAACAACAAAAAATTTAAATATCTAAACCAAAAAAATTCGGCAAGCTCTTAGTCTCACTCTCCGTCACGTCAAAATACATTCTTTCCCTCAGATTTTCTGAGTAACCAAACATGTTAGGACTTCAAATTAACTAAAATCAAGAGAGAGAGAGAGAGAGAGAGAGAGAGAGAGAGATGGAAGGTACCTAAAGAGCATATTTGAGGTCAGCTTCAATGGTGGTGAAGAGGTGAACGAAGGCATTGTCGAAGGTATGTATATTCGTATAGATATGTTATTTAGTTGTTAGTGCATTTTTGCAGGAATACGAAAAAAAAAAAAAAAAAACAACAACAACAACTTTAGTCTCTTGTTTAACTGTCAGCTCACCTCCTATTCTCCCCCCTTTTCAGATTAGTGCAGTGGACTCTCTTAATGCAACAAATTGGTGACCATTGGAGATATGAACTGAAGACTACATGTAGTAGATAACTATGTTATAAAATTTGCTTTGTTGTGCTTTTTAATTGTTGTAAACTCAATAATCATGAGACTATTTGAGGATGTATTTGGAGTCTTTATTTTCTCATATTTTATTTTGATGAATTGTTGAGGGATTTGATATAGAATAGTTACAATTTTGAATTTGCGAAAATCATATCCCATCCATGAATTGTGCTCTCTTCATTAGCAAATAGGGAGGATATTTAATCCTTTGGATTTTCTTACCCAAGGTCCAGCCCTAGCTCCCCTACTACTGATTTATCAAGCTTAAACTTGAAAATATTCTTTCTGCACCATATTGTTCTTTTGGCCAGTAATATGGTCAAAACGTTTTTAATATGAGAATTCACTTACATTGATATTTGGTCATTGACATGGCTTCTCACATTCTTCTATTTTTTAATCTAATTATAGCCAAGAAATGTTTAGTTGTATTGCCCTATAGAGGGATGGGGCACTAAGAAAACAACATTGTAGTTCATCAACTCTCTCTCACTCAATTGCCATCCAAGTTTAAATCTGTTCTTTCTCTTGAGGGCATGTAATGGAAAAATAAGTTTATAAATGCAGAAACTATACTAAACCAAAATCAAGAACAAGAGAAATAAATGTATAACAATGATTCATTTATTTCCTCAATAATAGAGATTAAAAAAAAATTGCCTTATTGATTTGCCCATTAGGAAAAGGAAAAAAAAATGATATCTGTTGCTAATCAAATGCTATTGTCTTGGGAATTTTTGGTTTTTAATGTTTTTTTTGGGTAATTTTGGACATTCTAGGGGTATTTTGGTAATTTTGGATGTCTAAGGGTATATTAGTAATTTTGGAAGTGTAGGGGTATTTGGGTCATTTTGGGTATTTAAGGGTATTTAGGTAATTTTGGAGATCAAGAGGATATTCAAGTAGATTTAGAGGTATTTGGATCATATTTGGTTAAATGGGTGGGTTTCTAAATTAAATGAGTTTGATGGATAATGAGTAATTAATTTAATATAAACGGGTTATAAATAGATAAATAGGTAATTAAACACCCAATTCATTTATGACCCAACCCAAAACTTGCCCAACTCGCCCATTACCCCTAGTGGTAAGGTTGGGTTTATGATTTTTGTGTTGTGCCTAAATGTAGTAGGTAAAGTTGTTGTTTTTGTATGTTTGCTGGATTTGGCTTTTAGCGTGCCTTTGAATTCAATTTGCTAAAACAAAATTGTCTTACTAATTTGTTAAATTTGCTCTTTGTTTTCTTGGTTATATTGTAGCTACTTTGTGAGAGATGTAGTTGGTGCAACCAAGAGTTGAGGTTGTGCATGGAGGAGGCATGTCGCTATGGAAGGGAGAAGAGGGTTCAGATTGTATGCAAGGTAGTAACTAGATTTTGTGGTGTTAGCTATTCATATATGGTATTGCTGTCTCATGCACATTATAAATAAATTTATATTGCTGTGACCGACTTGACATGGTTCACATTCTAAGCCAATTGGGTGCACCCCTCAATAATGGCAAGGAAACAACGGTGATGCTATTGGAGTGCAATGGCATGGTCTCAATCAACGGTGAACTTGAAATTGACTTCAAATGGATTGCTACGTTTGAGGTATGTCTTTAAAGCTTTCCATTTCTTGTATAGCTTTCCATATAAGTCTTCCTCTCTTATTTTCTTTCTCTTTTCCCTTACTTTCCCGTACAACAAACAACTTATAGAGATTTTGAATTTCTTCAAAAACTACACCCAAATATTCTTCATAAATACTAACTTCATCTTTTATGTTTTCAATTTTATGGTTAGGACACAACAGCATTCCACATTTATCTAGGCAAAGTGAAAGAGCTGATGCCAAAATAAGAAGAGGATGGGCTGAATGAGGTTGAGTTTGAGGAGGATATGCAAGTGAAGCAAGGTCAAATTTTGATAATTATTGGCCTCTTTAATTAAGAGGGTGTAGTGCTCATTTTCAGTATTTTTGCTTTAGTTTTATTTACATTTCATAAGATAAGAACAATGTTAATTTACAATTTTTGTGCTTTTTGGTCTTTGATTTTTAGATATATGTTGATTAAAGCATATACATCATTTGATCATAACTATCATGGTTATGTGCTTTTATAAAGCAAAGGAGAATTCTATAAAATTTTTGTTTAAGATTTCTATGACTAGATTCTTATGATATTGACCATTGATAATTGTTTTCAATTTATTAGATTAAAATTTTAAGAATTGAAATAACTTATAAATGTTATACAAGTACACTTACCTAATTGTTAAAATATACAAATTTTGAGTAATTATTATCTTTACTATATGTTACGAATATTTTATCATGTGATCAATGTTTTCACTCTGTTAACTAGTTTGAGCGATAAAGTATAGGGTTACTGAAGTATAGTATGGGTTAATAATGGTGACTTTCTTGTCTTTGTTGAATACTGGATTGGGATTGAGAACTATATAAAATATAATGTTTAAATTTTTTATGACTAGATTATTATGATATTGATTATTGATAATTGTTTTCAATTTACTATATAAAAATTTTAGTCATTGCAATAATTTAGGTAAAATTTTAACTTACAAACATTATATAATTACTGTCACACCTTGAAACCAACTATAAAAATAGGCATGTGACAACCGCCGCACGCTTATAAAGTAAGCACCCTACAAGTGTGCAAGGCCTTCTTAGCAACTAAAATTTATTATAAAAAATTAAATCAAATAAATCCAAAATACCTCAACAATTTCTTTATGCATAGATCTCCAATAATTTAATAGGAATAAAATTCAAACCTCATGTACATAATGCCAATTGGCTAATAAATATAAAATTATTAGAAGACCACCTAATTCCAAAATCACTAAATTTTTTTCCCTGCTCACTATACAACATCAAAACTCTCAAAACTTGCTTTTCTTCACAATCTGAAACTGGAGGGGAAAAAGGGGTGAGCTGACAACTCAATAAGTAACCAAAATCCTAATAAATTCCATCAAGCAATAGATTTGTAAAGTATAAGATGTAACATGTGTTTTCAAAAGTTATAATATACTATGTGTTTTCAAAATAACTGAAGAAGTTTCATAGTCTTAAAATAATAAGTTGCACATAGATCACATACTTTAATCTTACAAATATATCATAGATGGTTTAGACAATAGTCAATTTTCCATATATCAAAAGCTATACCTTACAATAGGTTCCAAAAACACATAAACTGTTTTAGTGACTCAAAATAGTTCAAATACTCAAACGTTTCCAAAATCACATACGTAGTTTTAAGGATTCAAAATAATTCAATATTCAAACGTAATTCATATCCTTAACAATCTTATGACTATGGTCACACTATATCCCTGTGACTGGGCATCAGAGTACCAATGAATAACCCATATTGGCTGGGTATCAGGGTACCAATGAATAACCCCCATTGGTTTGGGTATCAGAATACCAATAAATAACCCCCATTGGCTGGGTATCAGAGTACCAATGAATAACTCCCATTAATTTGGGTATTAGAGTACTAATGAATAACTTCCATTGGTTGGGTATCAGAGTACCAATAAATAACCCTTGTACGGCCTCGAGATATGCAGTTCTCTATGGGCCTTGGACCATTGGTCATTGATAAGGCCCAAGGGCCTAACTTTCTCACCACCTCGGGTTCCAACCCAAGCTCGCCAAAGCTATGAGCCTCGGCTGGGTATTGTTCAAGGACTCGAGAGCAGCTCGGGAAGGGTGTGGCCACATGGGTAAATGCCCAGTTAGTCTTGCCGAGTAAGATCGCGGTTGTTCAGCCACTCAGGCATTGACATGCCCGGCAGTGCCTAGGGAATGAAGCCGTCAGGCACATCTACTGAAGTGAGAATCATTTCCAAAGCCACTCTTACCACGTTCCACTCCCATCTAACCACCCACTTATGATTGACGATGTCGGACCTCCCATTGCACTAACCATAGGAATAATTATAGTCTCTCCATTAACTAAGAGCTATAAATAAGGGAAATTGGAGGATGAGGGGGAGGTTGTTGATAGTTTGCTCAAGAATTAGAGAAGATAGAGAGAGAGAGAAAGAGTTGAGTGATTTGAATGAAGGAAAGTGAGAGCTTTGTTGAGTCTCTGTGCTAAGAACGACCCATTGTAGGAAATTCAAAACCCACTTTACAAATTAGTTGTGAGCCTATGTGAGGTTAGACCCAATAGCCTCTTCTTAGGCGCGCACAATTGGCGCTGTCTGTGGGAATCTCCTACAAAGCTATGGTTCAACCGAGACTCACGCATGGGAAAATGTCTGGAAGGCATTCAGGGAGTGAAACTGAAAATGGTTCGATGGGATCTTCTCGGGGATCCTCTTGGCGAGAACAGAGGCAAAAGAGGTGCGAGGATAGGGATTGTGAATGAGAGGAAGAATGTTCCGGTCTAGGAGAGGGGTCGTACCAAACACAACGAATAGCATCCAGTGCCTCAAGGCACCTGCAATTTGACAAGAGGGATGAAGAGCTTGAACAGTTGCGCAGGCTGGTGAGAAATCTGGAGTTGGAAGCAGAGGACAGGCACCGTAGAAGGCACCGAGAAGATCGAGAAAGAAGACCTAATACGAGGGAAGATCCTCACGGGACGGGGTCCAATCAGTCTGAATATCGCCATCGCCGAGAACATTCGCATTCACATGGATCCCGTCGACGCCGAGACCGTTCGCATTCGCAGGAGTTCCGTCGATGGGGGGACCGATCACGTTCACGAGAATATTTAGATTGGGGTTTGAACTCCCTAAAAGAACGACGGCCCCATAACGTGGCCATGGATGCGATGAGCCATGCATTACGTAGAGCTGCTTGGTCGCCGTTTTTCGTTGACATTGAGCGAGCTCCTATGCCGGATAGATTTGCATGCCCTCCGTTCAATTCCTATGATGGGAAAACAGATCCGTTGAAACACGTCAGCCACTACATCCAGATGATGTCTCTGCACACTTATAATGACACGTTAATGTGCAAGGTATTTCCTTCAAGTTTCGGCTCGACCGCATTAAGATGGTTTAATGGGTTGCGGAAGGGCTCCATCCACAATTTCGCCAAGCTGATACAGGAGTTTGGTGCGTGGTTTGTAACTTACAGCCGGGTACCACAACTAGTGGATGCATTGTTGTCCATGAAAATGAGGGCGGGGGAAACCCTTCGTAGACATGCTAGCCGATACTGGGAGCTTTACAACGAGATCGGTGGGGGCAACGAGAAGATCGCGGTGAGCACTTTTAGGATGGGATTGGCCGAGGATTCCGAGCTATGGGAATTAATAACTAAGAAGCCTCCTGAAAACATGAGACAATTGATGAGGCGTATTGAAGAGTACAAGTGGCTGGAGGATGATCAGTTACAAAGCAAAGGTAAGGCTCCAATGGTGAATCGTCCTCGGCAGAATAATTTGCCACCTAGGGCCTGAGGGAGTTAAGGATTCAGGAGCTAGAAGCACAAGTAGGGGAAGTAAATGTAATGTTCAAGGAGCCAGTGCATAGAATTATAGACAAGATTAAGCACGAACCATACTTTAGATGGCCGAACAAGATGGGAGGCGATCCATCTAGGAGGAATCAAAACTTGTACTGTACTTATCACAAAGACAAAGGCCATACTACCGAATAGTGTCGGGTATTAAGAGATCATCTTGGGCAGCTGGCGAAGGCTGGCTACCTGAAAGAATTCGTGATGGACGCAAGGTAACCAAGCAAAAGGGAACTGCCTCCCACCTCTAATAGGGATTATTAAGGTCATCCATGTCGACCCTAGTGGTTACGCCGCCATAGGGAGGTAAGGGGTGTTGGCGGTAGTCCCTGTGGAAGGAAGCTTGAGTGCACAGCCGTCGGGAAAGAAGATGAAGCTTGCCCGAGAACCTATCGCTTTCGAGGATAACGATTTGGAGGGAACGGTCCAACTGCACGACGATGTGTTAGTGGTTACAGCTCGGATAAGCGGCTTTTTGGTGAAAAGAGTGATGGTAGACCAGGGAAGCGGGGCTGATGTCATGTATTCAGATCTATTCCGGGGGCTTGGATTGAGGAACGGGGACCTATCTAAGTACAGTACACCCTTGGTTAGGTTTGATGGCAAAGTTGTAGTACCTGAGGGGCAAATCTCTCTGCCCGTAAATATGGAACGTAAGGAGGTGATAGTAACATTCATAGTGATAGCTTCTTTCTCCCCGTACACTGCGATACCAGAAAGGCCATGGATCCACACAATGGGGGCCATCCCGTCCACCTTGCATGTAAAAGTGAAGTTTCTTACCAAGCATGGTATTGCTGTGGTAAGGGGAAACCAGCAGAAGACGAGGCAATGTTTAGTCACCATAGTTAATTGGAGGAAGGAGATAGCCGATTAGAAGGAGAATGCCGAGCAAAAAGACAACCCGCAAGAGGTCCCGTTATAGCAATTACAGGATCACCGAGAAGAGAAGGAGGGTGGCTGTGCCGAGGAAATGATGAGAGTAAAGATACTTCCAGATATCGGCAAGTGTTTCCATATAGGGAAAAGCATGGGCGAGCAGGATAAAGTGGAACTGTTGTTACTCCTGATACAAAATGTGGATGTGTTTGCATGGAGTCTATATGAAGTGTCCAGAGTGGATCCCGAATTCATTGTCCATAGACTTAGAGTTGACCCCTTGTTCCCCCCCAAGAAACAAAAGCTGAGGAGATTAGCCAGTGAGCACGTCGAGGCAGTAAAAGAGGAAGTTCAAAAGCTGAAGGACGTTGGGGCGATAAGGGAAATCTTCTTCCCAAAGTGGCTAGCGAATACCGTGGTAGTAAAAAAGAAGAACGGCAAGTTGAGAATTTGTGTGGACTTCACGGATTTGAACCGAGCATGTCCAAAAGACCCATTCCCCGTGCCAAAGATCGATCAGTTAGTAAATGCTATGTACGGACATCCGAGGATGAGCTTTTTAGATGCTTTTTAGGGTTATCATCAAATCGCCCTGGCTCTTGAGGACAAAGAAAAGACGGCATTCATCTCCCTCGAGGCCAACTACCATTACACAGTGATGCCTTTTGGATTAAAGAACGTCGGGGCCACGTACCAACGGATGATGACGAGGATGTTCCGAGACAAGATAGGACGTACGGTTGAAGTGCACATTGATGACATGGTGGTGAAAAGTAAGCAGGAAGTACTACATGTAGAGGATCTTCAGGGGGTGTTTGAGGTGCTTTGGCAACACAAGTTGCGTCTTAACGCTGAGAAGTGCTCGTTTGGTGTGGGGGCTGAAAAATTCTTGGGGTATCTGATTACTAATCAGGGAATAGAGGTCAACCCCGATCAAATTGAGGTTGTGAAAAGATTGAAGCCATCGAGCAATCCGAAAGAAGTGCAAGTGTTGACCGGGATGCTAGCCGCCCTTAATCGGTTCATATCTAAATTTGCAGATCATTGCCGATCATTCTATCAACTTCTAAAGAAGTGGACAGGATTTCAGTGGAGCGACGAATGTGACAGAGCTTTTTGGGATTTGAAGAATTATTTGATACAGGCGCCTATGCTCACAACCCCGGAACCTGGTAAGAATTTATTCACGTACCTGTCAGTATCTGATCACGCTGTGAGTGTCGTGCTACTAAGGGACCAAGGGATCCAGCAACCCGTATATTACATCATCAAAACTCTAGTTGATGCCAAGACGAGGTACCTACCTCTGGAAAAGTTAGTGTTAGCCCTAATACATGCTACGAGAAAGCTACCGCACTACTTTCAGGCTCATACGGTTTACGTCTTGACCGAGTATCCCTTACAATCATTATTGAAGAGATCAGACTTCACAGGCCGAATAGCAAAATGGGGGACTCGGCTTGGTTCTTTTGACATACAGTACAGACCGCGAAGTTCGGTGAAGGGCCAGGTCCTTGCAGATTTCGTTGTCGTGTTTTCGCCGAAGAACAATGGGGAGATAGTTTGCCACATGGAGACTCACCCGTGGAAGGTATTTGTGGACGGAGCGTCCAGCACCCTTGGAGCCTGCACCGGGATCGTTATTGTCAATCCTGAAGGAATTAGGTTAGAGCATTCTTTTAGGTTGGGATTTAGGGCCTCTAACAATAAAGTCGAGTACGAGGCCTTACTCGCCAGATTAAAAGCGGTATTGGAAATGGGAGCTCGGGACGTGGAAATGTATTCAGATTCTCGGTTGGTTGTTAAACAAGTACAAGGCAGCTTTAAAGCCAGAGATCCTCGGATGAAAGCATACTTACAGGCGGCAAAGTGAATTATAAGCAAGTTTGTTAAGGCAAAAGTGTCCCATGTAGGCCGAGCACAGAACAGACATGCTGACTTCTTAGCCACACTAGCATCATCAATGACCGAAGATGTTCCTCGAATAATTAGAGTAGAGCTTATAGCAGAACCAAGCGTTTAGGTGGCAAACAGCGTCAGCGTCGCGGGGGATATAGCCGCCGTAGTTTCAGTATCTGGGCCTTATTGGATGGACCCAATCATTACCTTTTTAGCTGAGGATAGAGTCCCGGATGACAAAAAGTTGGCCAGTAAGATTCGCCGAACAGCTGCTCGATATTGGTTGTTGACGGATGGCAAGTTGTACCAAAGGTCTTACGGAGGGCCATACCTTTTGTGCTTGCACCCTGAGAAAGTAACGGGACTTTTGGCTGAGCTACATGACGGGGTGTGTGGGAGTCATGTAGGGGGACACTTGTTGGCACATCGAGCGATGACCCAGGGGTTTTGGTGGCCACAGATGCAGAAGGACGTTGCCGAATATGCATGTAAATGTGAACAATGCCAAAAACACGCCCCCTTAATTCATCAACCAGCCGGTCAGATGAACCCGGTTAGCAGTCCATCGCTTTTTACGCAATGGGGGCTAGATATTCTAGAGCCATTTCCCCGGGTAACCAGAAATCGCCAGTTCGTACTTGTGGCCATTGACTACTTCATTAAGTAGGCGGAAGCCGAGGCTCTGGCCAATATCCGGGATGCAGACGTAAAGAGGTTCGTGTGGAAGAATATAGTCACAAGGTTCGGGGTGCCAGACTCGCTGATATCCGACAATGGACTGCAGTTTGACAACAAAGATTTTCGCACTTTTTTTAGTGATCTCGGCATCAAAAACAGGTACTCCACTCCAGCGTATCCGTAGAGCAATGGTCAAGCCGAAGCCACCAATAAGGTAATCTTGAGCGGGCTGAAGAGAAGGTTGGACGGTGCAAAGGACAGATGGGCCAAAGAGCTGCCACACATTCTATGGGCGTACCGAACAACCCCCAAGAGATCCACTGGAAAGAGCTTGTTCTCTTTGACATACGGAGCGGAAGCCGCGATACCAACCGAGGTGAATCTATGCAGTGAAACGATGGGATGATGGTTGAACGCTTGGATAGGCTGGAAGAATGCCGCGAAGTGGCAACTATACGACTCGTGGAATATCAGCAAAAACTTTTCTGGAGATACAGTCGATGCATAAAAACGAGAGGGTTTGGCGCTGGAGATTTGGCCCTGAGAAGGGTAGTGGGGAATATGCGGGATACAAACGCCGGGAAGTTGGCGCAGACATAGGAAGGGCCTTACAGGGTTACTGCCATTGCCTTGGCTGTGGAACGTCCATAATCTGAAGAAGTTCTATCATTGATCGGTTGTACGCTGATGTAACAAGAATGTAATATCGGTTGTACACTGATCAACCGTTGAATGTAATATTGTGCATATGTTTTACTAACAAGAATAGTGATGTTTACTTGTGCAGACTTGTGTTATTCTATTACTAACCCTCGGTTCGATCCATATCATCGAGCAGGTGGAAATCTTAAAAATCACTCTAAGGACAGAAACCTGACCCTCGGTTCGACCCATATCACTGAGCAGGTGGAAACCTTAAAAATCACTCTAAGGATAGAAACCTGACCCTTGGTTCGACCCTTATCGCCAAGTAGGTGGAAACCTTATTCTAGAATTTCTCTAAGGGTTGAAACATGCTTCTCGATTCGATCCCTATCACCGAGCAGATGCAAACCTTATTCTAGAACTTGTCCAAGGACAGAAACCTGATTCTCGAACCGATCTCTATCGCCGAGTAGGTGGAAACCTTATTCTAGAATTTCTCTAAGGATAGACACGCCTCACGGCTCAGCGGCCAAGCAGGTGGGAATCTTATGCTAAATCGTAATAAGGTTGGAGGTCGTCCAACAATTTGGCCATTGACTAAGTCTCGCTAATAGGAAACCAACAAGTACTGTCAGATTTCCGAACACTGAGGGGCCGACCAGCCCAGTTTTCTCAGAACGATCTTCCCTACCTGTTCATCAGGAGCAAACACATGCACGGAAACATAGAAATACAACAAAAAGACTAGCGTATTAAACCATGATCAAAACCAAACTTAAAAAAACCAATCGTTTTGTCATCAAAACCCGATGACATGAAGATTAAACCCTGAAACTAGAATAAGTGTTCTGTTGCCACAGCCCAGCGACTAAGGCAAACCAAATAAAAAGGAAAGTTACTTAAAAAGTGATGTAAAAATAAGTTCGGCAATTAATCAGTAAGGTCCACAGGCTGACCCTCGGCCGTCATCTCAGGAGGCTGACTTTCGGACGCAGGATTTTGAAACTCAGTGTTTTCACCAGACTGGTCTCCAGCAAGAGGATTACTGGTAGCTTCGGTCCCAATCAACTCCACATGGGCATCACTCTGCTCCACCAACTCCCGCAGGCTATCCGTCTCCTCCTCATCAATAGGCCCCGGAGGGTTCTGCACTACTAGAGAAGAGTCTAAAAAAGGAATTCTGCCAGGATCTCTTAAGGGTGAGTCTTCAGGCACTCCCAAAGCATGCAGGGCAGCCATCCAGCCATCTTGGAAAGATAACTGCCGAGCTTCCTTGACGACCGGTTCCACACCCCTCTCGGCATCTGCAAACCCTTCGTCATACCATTTATTTTCACAAGCCTTCAAAGCCGCTCGCAAGTCGGCTATTTCCTCGGCCAGGGCAGCATTCCGGCTCACCTCTTCGGCCAGCTTTAGGTCCATCTCGTGTTGCTTTGCTTCCAACTCCGCCGACCTCCCCTCCGCCACAACCCGGGCCTTCTCCACAGCAGCAGCTCTTTTCTCGACAGCGTCAACAGCTTTTGCTTTGTCTTTTGTCGATCTAGCAGCCGCCTCCCTGCCGGTCTTTTCTCGGTCAACATCCTGAGTGAGATCCTTCACCCGTTCGTTCAGGATGTGAGCTAGCTGGGCAGCCTGATGAAATGGTAGTGATTAGCACGGCAACGTAAGAGAACAATCCATAGTACCTAAGAGTGCTAAGTAAAAGAGGGTCTATGGGAAGCCTTACCCCACCCTCTAGGATCGATATCAACGAGAAAAAAGTAGTATTCGCCCCTCTGTGGAAGGCAATGTCGCTTTCATGGCTATACATCACTTCCACATCATTAGGAACTTTATAATCTCGCCTAAAGGTAACTAGGGACGCTTCGGTGTTCAACATGTGAGCATAACCCATCTTAAAGGCTAAGAACCAGAAGGAACTTGGGAAAATAAATTAAAGCGAAAAAAAAAAGGAAGGAGGCTTACTTTTGGCTCTAAGGGAGGAGTAGATTCTGGGTTGGTGAACGATAGCGCAGTGGGTGCTCGGCAAAGAAAAGTTTCAGAAAATAGAGAGTGAAAAAGTGACAAAATGAGTTGAAACGAGTTATTTATAGGAACCAGAGAGTAACGAGCGTCAGTTAATGGGCAATAATGGGGGTTAATCAACAGTAATGGTGCGAAGACAAAGAGAAAAAACCTTACAAATACCAAGGGTGGATGACGCACGCGCCTTGGTTCACGAACTGGCAGACAATGATGACGGCTGAGTCAGAAGGCTAGACGGAGCGTGCCTTTTTAGAAACACATTCAATGGATATCTGAAACCACCCAAATTGCACCCGTTGAGTTTCTTGGGTAAACGCTTCTTGTTTGGCTCCTTGATTCGTTCCCGAGAAGTCAAGCACGAATCAAGGGGGGGCTAATGTACGGCCCCGAGATATGTAGTTCTCTATGGGCCTTGGACCATTAGTCATTGATAAGGCCCAAGGGCCTAACTTTCTCACTGCCCCAGGTTCCAACCCAAGCTCGCCAAAGCTGCGAACCCCGGCTGGGTATTGTTCAAGGACTCGAAAGCAGCTCGGGAAGGGTGTGGCCACGTGGGAAAATGCCCAGTTAGTCTTGTCGAGTAAGATCGCGATTGTTCAGCCATTCAACCATTGACATGCCTGGCAGTGCCTAAGGAATGACGCCGCCGGGCACATCTACTGAAGTGGGAACCATTTCCAAAGCCACTCTTACCACGTTCCACTCCCACCTAACCACCCATTTATGATTGACGATATCGGACCTCCCATTGCACTAACCATAGGAATAATTATAGTCTCTCCACTAACTAAGAGTTATAAATAAGGGAAATTGGGGGAAGAGGGGAAGGTTGTTGATAGTTTGCTCAAGAATTAGAGAAGATAGAGAGAGAGAGAAAGAGCTGAGTGATTCGAAGGAGAGAAAGTGAAAGCTTTGTTGAGTCTCTATGCCGAGAACGACCCATTGTAGGAAATCCAAAACTCACTTTACAAATTAGTTGTGAGCCCAGGTAAGGTTAGGCCCAATAGCCTCTTCTTAGGCATGCACAACCCCCATTGGCTGGGTATCAGAATAAATTCATAGTCAGATTGTTCATAATCATATATATGAAATCATAGTTTCTAACAAAAATATATCTTATTCAAATATATATATATATATATATATATATAATCATATATTCAATATTCAAATCTATTTGTGATATTTCTATAATTCTTTACTTTAAATCAATATAGCTAAAAAAAAAAAAACAATTAAATAAAATAAACCTTATATTCAATGCTTATGTATATTTGTGAAAATTCTTTATTCTTTACTTTGAATTAATATAGCTAAAAACAATTAAATAAAATACACCATATATTCAGTAATTAGATATATTTGTGATAATTCTTTACTTGAAATCGGTAATACAATAGAAATAAAATTGTAACAACTGTAAACAATTTTCAGTAGTTAAAATACGCAAAATAAAACCAATTAGGATAAGGTTACTTACCTCCAAAAGCCATACCAAAAGGAACTTCTCCCTAACACTTCTTTTAAAATCCTTAGATATCACCTAAATAATTTTTCAAATTTCATTTACTCAATAATCTAATATTTTTAAATAAAACTTATATGAATACCCGACCAAAAAAAGGACGGCTAAAAATATTCAATAATTTTCCACTATTATTCCATGGTTAAAAAAAATCCACCGTATTCATAATATATATATATATATATATATATATATATATTTCCTCCACTTTCTGCCACTAATAGTACCCAGGGACAAAGCCTATAGATACACCATACTTATAGCCATATAGGGTCAAAAGTACACCACCTAATCTTCTATACGTGTGCTCATATATATATATATATTAAATCTCCATTCACCCCCAGTTCTCTTTGAGATGAGCACAAAACTAGGAAAAAGGTAATATATTCTATATCATACAAAATCAAGCCTACACAGACACCGTTACCTTTTGCAATTCGCCAAAACCCCAATTCGGTCAACCTGTGCGAAAAAACTGATCCAAGAGCCTTCTTTTACACTTAACTCAACACTGGGCACAGAGAAAATTAATCAAATTCCTTCTTCGTTTACATCATTAATCTCATTGGATATATAAACAGTCTCACTATTGGCCAAAATACTCACATAAAAAAAATATTCTAATACCATATAAAGTCTAAATTTGACAAAAGAACAAGATTTCTTAAGCTCTTACCTCAAGGGTATAGTCAATCTTTCTCTACTTCAGTCCTTTGGGTAATCTCCTTTCTCAAAATATCTCCCCTATATATTGACTTAATAAGCTTATAAATAGTTAGAGTTTCAACCTTATTTTCTAAAAAACTCCCTTATAATTAGAAATTATAAAATTGGCCCCACACAAAAATTTACTTAAATACCTCTCCTTTTAAATCTTTTTTTTTTCCGGGTATTACAATTACACTTACCACAAATTTTGAATTATTATTATTTTTTATTATATGTTAGGAATATTTTATTAGAAGTTATGAGATATTAAATTTGAAAAAAAAAATCCTAGACTTTAAGGCCAAAAGTGTACTCTAGCCTTTACTTAATTATTATAATAGATTTACCATGATGTTGGCTTTAGTCAAAAATTGAAAACCAACACATGCATATGTAGCATAGCAAATTTTTTAATGCCATAGCAATTTATTTTGTTGTTCTTTGTAATAATTTCATTAGTTGATGCGAAATCTAAGGTTAAACCAAATCATTAGGATCTTGGTTAAAAGGTAAGTTTATATCATTGTCTAATACAATTTCAGGGATCCAGATTATGTAATAATTATGGATGGATGATAATAGAATGGAAGTAAGCCTAATATTCACATGCATGACTGCTTTGTATGGAATCTATTTAGTAGTGTGAAGTATGTGATTCGAACATGTGAGGGAAAAAACATGTACACTCAATTTGACAAATCTCTTGGATAAAGTTATGAGAATTATTCTTTGGTGGCCTTGCCTAATGGGATCCCTAGCCTCCCACTAAAACAATTTCATTTCCAAAAGAATAGCACAGATAGGATCTGTAAAAGGTAAACTAATAACCACTCTATTGTAATGCTACACTTTCCAGATTCCAAGGTTCCTCGGTTACGTTCGTTTCTATATATATCTAGAAGAAGAATTGGATACTAAGGCAGCGTTTGGATTGCGCCTTTGAGCGTCCAGCGTCACAGTTCCCTTTTCTTTTTCTTTTTTCTTTTTTTTTAATCCCTAATATTTGACTTTTTAGCAACACAGTGAGTCCTGTGCACTGTTCACGAGACTCACAAATCTCACTTTTCAACAATTTTTTTATTAAAAATGGGTCAAATGATACTATTTATACATTTAAAAATTATTTTGCTACAGTGTTTTTATTTTTTAGCAAAATAAGATGTATCTAAATGGACCCTAATATTCCGGCTCCAATATGTATTAAAAGCCTTTCGATCGTTAATGTACAACTAAACTTATCCATAATTTTAGTGGAACAGACTTTTAAGTTAAGAAGCCTACTATATATATGTCGGAAAGGTTATGTTCCAATTCAGATGAATCCGTTTCTTTTGATTCAGAATTTTTAGATTAAAAAATATATATAATTTAAACGTGTATAAAGTGTTGAGTTAGATTAAATATTTTAAAAGATATAATATTCTCTACACTGTTACACCTAAAAATATAATATTCTCTACACTGTTACCCCTAAAAATAAAGTATAATCTTTATAAGTTAGAGTGGGCATAATCACCTTTGCGTTATACCCCTAAAAGAATTAGTCACAATTAAAACTTCTTATAATCGTGAATATATAAGCTCAAATTGATTTAATACATATTTGATGTAAGACACATGTACACATGTATAATATTTTTAAAGTTCAAATTTACACAATCTAAGTATAATCTAATCTACCGCACTTAAATCCACAACGCTTTCATTAAGGTTCAAGTTGAATTTTAGTGCCCCCAAGTCACGCAGGATGTTATTAGCTTAGAACTCGATGTGCTTATGTTGCCCAAATTGAAAAACATACTTGAAGATACGTTTATTCTTGAGAGGCTTTTTTGTGTGTGTGCAGAGGTTTATAATGCGGTTAGGTTAAGAGCCAACAACCATAGAGGCCGTAAACATGATGAGAGGGACAATGGTGTCGATTTCATTATTATTGTAGAGCCCTGCCAATGTTTCACCTAACTAATTTGTTCATTGGTTTAAATGCAAAACCTACCTTCTTCCTGCCTATTGAGATGTGAACATCATCAAAAACTAAAACATCACAGCACTTGACGAAGACCCTTTTACCTCCAAACCGGGTTTTAGTGAAATTGACACACCATTGCACCTCCAAACTAGGTTAGATGAATTTTCTTAAATCCACTATGTGACAGTTTAGACTATTCACATGTATTATTGCATGATTTATTAAATCATTTAAATAAGTTACATGATTATTAAGTAGGTTATATGACTAAAAGTACACATAAATAATTTTGTAAGTTACCATGTGTGAATTGGAGGAGTCTCTATCCATATACCTTAATCTATGTTAGCATTTGCATCAACTCATGCAAAAAATTTTGTCTATTTAGCATAATAACCTATTTTGTCTATTATATCTAGCCATTTTTCAAAACAAACACATTAGATTATCTATTCAGATACTTTATTTCATTAAAAAAATATCAATTTTTTTAACCATTTCTCTCTCTTTACATACAATAATTATAGTGATTTTTTCTTTCATCCTTGAAGCATAAAAAAATAATAAAAAATTATTTTGCATGAGTTACAGTGACTGGTAAGACGTGGACGTATTTTGGGCCTTATTTTATTTTTGCACATCTGATTTGATGTGAATGCTTTTTGGATATAGTTAATTAACAAAAGTATCCAAAACAATCCACAAAGCTTTGTGCTACAGAAATTCACTTTATCCCAGCTGCAAAACTGAAAGTCAATTGGCTTAATTTGTTTCCCAAATGGATATTATTCAAGACTGCAAAACTGAAAGTCACAGAAATTACTCCCACATGTACTTGAATCTTTGTTGTCAGTAATGCATTACAGTTTGTTAATTTTCTTAATGAAAGGATCTTACACAGTATAAGACCTGCTCATGCTAATCATGTTGGGCTAGTCTAAGAAAGAAAACAGCCCAATTTTTTTTTCTTAGAAAAAAAAAAAAAAGAAAAAAAAAGAAAGAGGATTCCAGGGTTAGTAAGAAAGCAAGTGACGTGAGTCTATCATCCCTTAAGAAAGTTCCTGCATATCCTTTCCCAGCACATCCTATCCGGTTCAGCTGTCTGCATTCCCAACCTTACTTCGTCCGCAAAACCTTTCTGTAATTATTCAAATTCATATATTTAAAAACAAGCTAAATATATATATATATATATAATATAATATAATATAATATAATATAACCAAAATAGAGACTATGAATCAATGGACAAAGTGTTTGTGTTTTTTTTTTTTTTTTAATTAAAAAAAAAAAACTACCTCCATAGCATCCGTACTGAGAAGGCGATCAACGAGATTAAGAAGAATGTCACTGGTGTACTCGGGATGGCCTTGAATGCCTAAAATATGGTCTCCAATGGCGAACATCTCCACACCTGTTTTGTCTGAGAATCCAATCACTTCAGCACCCAGAGGGACCTCAAAAACCTCATCTTGGTGACACTCAATAATGGAAAGGGATGTTGGGATTTCACCCAAGTCATCAAAGAAGTAATATGGGGCCAAGTCTTTCACTATACTCACCTTCCTTAGCCCCACATCCCACCCTGTATAGGCTTTACCAACTTTTCCACCCAATGCTCTACATAATACCTGTTTCATAAAGATTGATTATTAATAATATCATATTTGCATGATAAATCTTGTATTTGAATCAACAATAAATGGAGGCCCCAAAGTTAATAAAGAATGGATGTGACCTTCATTAATTTTTATGGACACTGCATGCAAATCCTGCATGAGATTTATGTGACTTTTTTTATATATATTATTAATTTGATAGTTGAGAACGGAAGAATTTGAACATAAACGTTTTTGCTTGAAATACCAAATCTTCATTTGAGCTATAAGATTTTTGACAAATTTACGTGACTTCAATTCAGAAAAAGTAGTAGCTAATTATAAATGGTCCTCAAAAGTTAATTAATTACCTGGTGACCAAAGCAAATCCCAAGGATTTTTTTCTCCATGGCATCCAAAGTTTGCAAGAGCAAGCAGAGCTTAAGAATCCAAAAATCATTGCCATAAGCATCACTAGGACTGCCACTAACTACAAAACCATCATAATTTTGGAGCTCATTCACGTCAGGGAACTCATCGTCAATAACCCTGAACAAGTCCCAACTTTCTCCTTCTTCACCAAAAGCTGCAAGGTACACATTGAAGTACCCACCATATACTTTCTTAGCATAGTCAGAATCCTTTGTTGCTAGAAGAACAGCATATCTTTTTCCTCCTTCAACCTTCATCTTCTTTAGCTAGAGAACAAAAATAGATTGAATAAAATCTTGAAACTGAAGAGGCAACTAAATATAGTAATATGTGTGTGCAAGAGAGTTAAGGAATTTAGAAGAAATTTTTTGGATTTGGATTTGAATTGTGGGTGTTTACAGAGGCAATGACCCCTTTTATAGATCTCAACAATGGAACCCTTTTGTGTAAGCGATAGAGATAGGCTAACAAGCAAAATAAAAAAAATAAAAAAAAAATAGAGTCAGATGAAATTTAATTTGTAGGTCCATTTAAATACTGCTTATTATTAAAAATTAAAATTATTATAATAAAATAATTTTTAAATATATAAATAATATTATAAAACTCAACTTTAAAAAAAAAGTTACTGAATAAAAATATTTATAAATCTCATAAATAATATACAAAATCTTAAAAAAAATACTTACGTTCAAAAACGCGCAAAACGCGCTTCGTAAACGAAGGCTGCTTGCAATGGGAATTTGGGTGAATAAAAAATGATATGCCACTGTAAAAAAAGTTGGGACCTTCGTCGCTTGTGCAATTAAAAAGTGAGAACGTGTGCCCATTTGACTTTGACAGACATTTATCTAGAAGGAAACACGATTTTGCTAGATTTCCCTTTGTTTTTTTTCTTTTTTCTGGCTACAGGTTAGGTTCCATTATTGGTTCTTCTTAAAGAATCACTAGATATGGGATTCAATATTAAGAAGAGAAAAAAAAAAAAAAATTAACTTTTTACATTCTCAATTATCAAATAAATAAAATTTACTTTTTCTTATTCAACTGCTGAGATCTCTACCATCTTGGTCTATATATCAAGATGGTATTACATCGCATGCAATATTCTAGATATTCAATGGCAGTTCTAGGAGTTCTTTTCAGGGATTATTAAAAAACTTAAATTTAACAAAATTTAATAATAAAAAAGAACTGGAATATATCGAGTTATTGACCGGAAAAAAAAATCACATAAATACATGATATTTTATTATTTCCTTCTATAAGTTTTCATATTTTGACATTATTATGAGTTTTCATTATCTATTATCAATGGGGAAAGTATAACCATTTTATTTTGTAAAGTTTGTATAACATTTTGTATTTTTATGTAATTGTCATTATCAATTTATCATTGTTTTTATAAAAATATTTTAAACTAAACAACAAAACTCAATTCACGTTCATTGTATTAATTATTAACCCAAAGAGCCACATCCATCCATACATATATAAATAATACACTATGTGTCTACTTAACCAATCAAATGTTTGAAGAATTACTGACTTTACTTTTTTTTTAATCACTAAATTTATAATAAAATGTTATTATAACATAATAACAATAACAAACCCTCTATATTTCCTAGTTATTAAATTTTATAAAGTTATATTATATTTATATTATACACGCATACATTCACATAAATAATATTTACATTATTACATTAATGTAATCCTTCTATTATAACAAAAATAAATAAATAACGCATACAATCAGTATAAACACATATTCGCACAAATAATATATAGATTTATAATAAAAAGAGATACACTTACAACTCACAAACACTCACTATTTACTTTTAAAGTCAGAAATACCAATAATTAGATAGAGAAAAGAGGTTCATGAGAGGGAGATCTGTGATTTATGTTATTGGTTGGTTTGGGATGGTCTAATTTGTGTTGTTTAGTTTTGGACTGAATTGATCTATGTTAGAGTGTGTAAAATTTGAGTCAAGGCGTGCAAAAACATTTTTAAAGGTAAATTAAACTAATAACATAATATTTTATACATATCAATTTTTTTTAATATCAAGTCAAGGGATTCAAATGAACCCCTTGAAGCATTAGTAACACTGCCCCTATAGGTATTATACAAGATCTTGGTCTATATATCAATACTTAATTATCATCTCATAAGTTTTTTAATAAAAAAAATAAAGATATTACAAAATTTATTGCAAATTATTTTCAAATTGATGTGATAATGAATATGATTGATGGATTTCAACAATATAATAAATGAATATTTAAGTTATTTTTATGTGGATTGTGACATATTAATTTGTAAATTCTATATATTAAATTTATATTATTCCTTAACATCTTATAAGATTTATTAAGAATCAATCTATTTTTGTGGCCCTAACATTTTTGGTTCCTAAAAACAGACTTCCCTTTTCATCCTTCTTCCATTTCTTATTATTTACAAATATAGTAATATGTTTCTCCAAAAAATAGTAATATGAGAAGTAAGAAGGCATTAAGCTTATTAAGTTGTCCTATTCAAAAGAAAAAGAAAAAAAAAACCTTTTTTAAGTTGTTTGATTTTTATTGCACTTAACAATGTTTGTTTTAATAACTAAAATTAATTTAACACACTCTTTTTTATACTTCAATAATTGGAGAGGGGGAATTTGAACCCTGGACGCCTCTCATGAAAACACAAATGTCATTTGAGCTATAAGGCTATCGGTGATAGCTCTAATACATCTACTCAAAAGAGCTACTTCTTCTGCTTCATATTGTTGGACCTATTTAAAAATTCAACTTTTTCCATATAAAAAAGAAATCCAATTTAATTTATTAAAGAAATATCATTAATTACATTTTTTATTACATAAAAAGATACAAGTTTTCAAAATTATCCTATTTATTTTAGAGTAATGCTGCAGTCACAAACTATTTTACAACATTTTTACAAAATGTTGATGTGATAAACCTCTTATTGGTTTTCATTTAGGCCCACCATTAATATTACTTTTTCATTTACCAATAATCACTCACTACATCAGTAGTTTGTAAAAAATTTTGTAAAATAGTTTGTATCTCTAGCATTATTCTTTATTTTAAATTTTAGTGAAAGATGAGTATTTAGTTTTTAAATAATGTGAAGAGTATATTAGGAAATTAATTTATTGACTTTTCAATGAAATTTTTTTTATTTTTGTTTTTTGTTTTTTTTTTAGAACTAATTACAACATACTGCTAACTCCGCAGCTCGAACTCTTTCTCTCCTAGGCCCCCAAGCACTTTGTGCATGAAGAGGTGTCAATTCAGTTACAAAGCCTTTGGCACTTTTTAATGAAAATTTTAGTTTGAGACATCCCAAAATAGAATAGATAACTAACAATTTGAGACAAATGAAATATTTAATAGAAGGTTCTTCAAGCACCTATTGTGATTTGTGATGTTTGGGCACTGAGTCTCGATCCCTCAAGACCCATCAACGTCCCCAACCCCCTTATGAACATTTTCTCTATCACATTATAAACGACGATATTACCACAACACATGAAAATTGTTGCTACTATATATTGCCACTGCCACAACTATCATCACCACATTGTCCCTTTAATTACAACGTACATATTATGAAGGCCATCAAAACTATCCGTTACCACTATTATTATTTAAATCACTACAAACGTTCACATTCATATACAGTTTAAGGAAAACGTTTTATTTTTAGTGTTTGGTTGTATTTTTGAAAATATATGGAAAATATTTTCTAACAAATATTTTGTTTCTGAAAACAAATAATAATACTACTAAATCACAAGCAAATTAGAGGGCCAGGGTAGCATACTCATCAAATAAAATAAAGCAAAAAAAAAAAAGGTAGAAAAGGCTTGAAATCAAATCCACTTAGAGGCATTGACAAAGACATGTATATTTTTTTGGGAGCTAAATATATCATGTAGTACAAATTTAAAAAAAAAAATAGAGGGGCATATAGCATATCGGCAACCTGAAAGCAACAAAGAGGTGGCTGGGTTGTGGGTTGTGTGGGAAGACAAGGTCAAAGGTGACATTAGAATATGTGGTGGCGACGGTGGCTATGGCATGCAGGAGGGCGGGAAGAGCAAAGATGTGAGGGGTGTCGATATATATGAGGTTTTTGCCCCGCGCGCGGGGGGGGGGGGGGGGAGGGGGGGGTGGAGTTTATGCTAAAATAAATCTGAAAACACTTGGGTCAAATCTGAAAATTTGGAAATTGAAACTTTGGTTTACACAAACAAACGGGCCTTATATTAATTATAAGTTATATACATTTATCAGAATTCAACTACTAAAATTATCAAATAACACAATAACATAGAAACAGTTAATTTTTAGTAACAAAATTTCTGAATTTATAATTTCATCACTAATAATTCAGCTCTTAATTCTCTGATACCAAAATTTTAAATATATTGAACAGCATTAAGTTGTTAAATTCATAGTGGTCATGAAGTCAAATATCATTTTTCTTTTACTTCAAGTAGAACACACAAAATGCAAACACATCTATATGTATGAACGCATATATTCGTCAAAAATAAAAGAAGCTAGCTGTTACCAATCAAGAAAATCTTACCTATGAAGTTCCGGAATTATAATAAAGAATGGAATTTTTGACAAAGCAATTGCAGTGTAGGAAGAAGATACACATTTTTACTTGGTCATGCGCATGTACTTCACACCATCAACATGACCATGTAAAAAATCATAATATATATGGCTGTTTTGGTTATATATTAAAGGGTTGTAAGAAACGGAAAGTTCATTATAAAAATTAAAGCAAATATTGAACAGTGAACGGTAAATCTAGATAAGAGAGAGACCGTTAGAGGGAATCTTTAGGAGTTATTTGAACAAAGACGGTAATAGGGAAAGGTGCATGCATGGGAGCTTAAACCAAAATTATTCGTAAAATATATTCCGAATCTTGTATACAATTGTAGACTGAAAAAAATATAAAAAAAATTTCAAATAAGGTCTCTTTGTAACAATGAAGAGTCATTGACACATAACCTTTTCAAAAGTCCAAGGGGTTATTCAATTTTGATTTTACCAATGAAATTGAAACCCGAGTTAGTACTAAGTACTAGAGTTAGGCAATGGCCAATGACCCATTGGCCATTATTTGACACACCCCCATGTCAAAAAGTCGTAGCATCTGCATTTCTAGTTTCTTTATTTGAGAAAAGGAAATCATAATGTACATATACATGAAAATTGACAATTTTGATTTTTTTTATTTAGAGAATTTTAACATATATCGTCTGCTCATTCTAATGATTGTTATTTATCATTAGACCAAAATATTAATTAGTACTAATTGAGTTAATTAGAACTCACATTAATTACTTGATTGTCAAAATTTTTTTTTTTTTTTTTACTATTTTCTATTTTTATACTTATAAAATAGCATTTAAAGTAGACTCTGCTAATATTTTTTAGATGATAAAGTAGACTCTTCTATTCCCCACTATTTAACAAATTGCGTGAGTGCATCTCTAGCTCTTTTTTTCTTTTCCCGCACGAATCTCTAGCTCCTTTGTCACAATCTAAACCAATTCTTTCACAATGCGAATTAAGACATATTATTTTTAGTTAGTGCAAAATCGTGTCTTTCAATGGTTTCTTTTCCCCCTAACTTTGCTCATATTGGACAAAACGACTTTTCTTTTTCTTTTTTTCTTCCAATTGTTTTTATGGATTTCTCGGTTTATAATTTTATGACCAATAAAATGAAAAACCAATTGTAGTAGTAAGTAGGAGGTGATCTTTTTCACGTGGGAATTTCAGGTTTCAACCAAATAAAACGTGGAGAACAACCTAGCGAACACGCTGAAGTTAACGCTCTTATTATAAAGACAAAATAGTCAGTAATATTATTATAATATTTGTGACGGCAGTGTGTAACTGTGAACTTTAAAGTTTTAAACGCGACCGCGTCGGATTCTCTTTACACGCAGCGGGGTCCACCAAGCGACCACGGTGAATTATGTGCATGTGCGGGCGGTAATGAACTGCCCTCCAACTCCAAATTAACTACTCAAATACCCTTAGCCGCCAATTACTTTTATGCCATCCTTATCCATAGCCATGGTGGGTAGAATATTTCGTTCATAATAATAATAAAATGATATTTCATGTTTTAAATTGGTGAGATTGTTGGTACTTGGTAAATTTCAGTGTCAAAATATATATCAAATTGGGTTGTTTCAAGAATTTCATTGAGTGAAATATGATTGTTTAAAATTGGTACATTATATTGTGGTCAAGATTTCGCTACACACTCGCCTAAGAGAAATTACTGCAAATAAAATGCTAGACAACTTAACTTAATGATTATCTATATATGAAAAGAATAAACCACCCTTATTTCACAAATCGAGGGAAGGGAGGTTACTGGCCTATAATATCAATATTACTCTAAGAGCAAACACTCTTGACTCTTGGACTTAAACAAATTTAAATTTCTCTTCTTAGCACGTGCATCTTCTGTGACATATTTTTAGAGTTTCTCTGAGTGTTTCTTCCCAAACGATTGATTCCTTGAAATAATAGAGTTCTATTCTAGTTAGTTCCCAGATGCTATGAATTTTTGAGGAGTTCCATTGAATGTTAGAGGTTTTAGCTCATACAAGTGAAGTTCGCTTATGCGAAAAATCACTGTAGAAGGATTCTAAGGGTTTTGGGACTATTGCGGTAGGAAGATAAATGAGGGAGTTACAAGGATTAATAGAGTGTATGATTGTAAAGGTTTTGTGACTATAGACTATTGTAATTGTTCTTTATAGTGGATTTTCTAAAAATATTGGATTTTCTAAGGTTTTTCCATTGAAGAGGCTATTCATTAATTAGTTTTCCATTTCGTTAGCAAATCTTTTTATGGCATTATCTCTACTTTATTATTATTTCTTTAGATTTGGTATTTGATTTTTGTGATTAATATATCTATTAATATATTCATTAATTTTGTTGTATAAATTACTGGGTCTAAAGTAGATTTTATTAAGTGGTATTAGAGTTTTTAAAACACGCAAGGGTCAAAATACTATTCTTCGAAACAAAACTCAATAAGAGAAATAAATTCATGTATCTCAAATAAATTGACATCACAGATTTCGATATTGTCAAAACATTGTGATCACTGATCACCATACTTATCGATAACCACAAACAAAATAACATCTAGAAATATTGTTAAAAAAATATGGACCAATGAATACAACATATTAAGAGATATTGGAGAAAAATAAAAATAATGATAAGATATATACAACCACAAAAAAACAAAAACAAAAATCAAAACAATGTATGCTCTATAGATTAGGCTATTTATGAAATTGTCGCCTTTAAGTATATATATTTTGTATAAAAAAAAATTAAAAGTCCCGTATCCCTTGGTCATAGTACAATACCATACTTTTATAGCAATCCAAATTAAAATATATATAAAGAGTTACATTTACGGTAAATAAGTTTATATGCTTTATATAAAATAAATGTGAAAAATTAGATTAAAAAAAATAAATATGAAAAATTATAACATTTATTAAATTTTAAATTAATCCATCTTCACCGTAAAGGTTTTTTTTTTTTTTTTTTTTTTTGGAGAAAGTACCGTAAAGGTTAATTAAGGTTAGTGGGTGATTCTATTGATTAGTAGCGCTGTAATACTGTTTTTGATAAGTTACGTTCTATCATATTATGCTTTAAATTTTATTCTATTCTAGTCCTATTATAATTTTATATTGTAGATGGAATTTTTTTTCATTTGTAAATATTTATAGCTATAAGTTAAAACAGTATGCTACAAAATATGATTTTCTTCAAATGAATAATATTTTTCTTCAAAATACAAGAGTACTAGAAATAATTGAATCTGAAAAATTGTTGTCTTGAGAAATTTGTTACTAGCGCTAAGCAAAATATAACAAAAAAGGGAGGTGAAATTTTGATGATTTAGATTCATTTTCAAAATTACAAATTTTAAAAGACTTTTTACAAATGAAGAAAAATACTTCAGTTGACAAACTAATGGAGACATCTAGGTTTGAATCATATATATTAAAGTAATGGAATGAAAATTACAACTTAAAAGTTTTTTTTTTTTTTTTTAAACTCAATGAAAACCTGGAAAAGAAATTAGGGATTTGGAGGGTAACATCTCATAAAATGAGTGTGCAAATGAAATTAGGGACTATGTGTAGTACTTATTTGATGATAAACAGAGACATAATTTAAATATTAAAAAAAATAGAGAGAGAGAGAGAGAGAGAGAGAGAGAGAGAAGTAAATTTAAAACAAAACAGAGGATACTATGGTACTCTTATATTTGTAATTAAAAATAAATAAAAATCAACACTACACTGATTACATGTTGGTGTACATCCAATCAAAGTTTTTAATTAAACCTGTTTCACGTGAATTGCATTGTCCAGCATTTCTCTTTCGATCATCATCAAAAAGCTTATAATTAATAATGGTCACCTAAGGATTGATGCGTAATAAACATCCGTTTGACATTTTCCTACCTTTTTTGCTTCTTAAGTAATACACAATAATTTGCACCAAAAATAAAATACACAATAATTTATAAAAATGGGATAATACGACCAATAAAAAAGCTATTTGAAAAAGATTTGATTTTGACAATAAATATAAAAAATTTCATATGCACTTTATTCGTCTTTGTTTGTTTGTTATTTTATTTTAATTTTTTATAGCAAAATCTTAAAAGACCCTTGTGATTTTGGTCAATTTAAAAAATACTCCATGTATTCTTCATTTATTGTTATTGACTTATGAGGTTTAAGAAAAGTAAAATTGATCTTTGTTTTAGGGAAGATCAATTTTACACAGCATGTGTTTGTGAAATATTGATGTTGCTATCAACAGGGTTTTCGTGAAGTAGATGAGTGTCATAGTTGTAGTTAAATAAAAGTTAATTTTTGACGTTTATTGAGTGAGTTTAGTTAAGATTAATCTATGTGTACAAGAAAAATGGAAATGTAAACAACTGAATCTGTTGATAATGAACCTTCATTTAATCACTTGTTGAACTTGTGTGATATTTGATACTGTGATTAATTTGTTTGTAAATTTTGGAAAAGTCTGTAATGCGCATGAAATGTCGTCATGTTAAGACAATGCATGGGTTGTGTAAATGTTGAAATAATGCATGAGCTATGTAAAAGTTTAGACAATGCATGACTGTGTAAATCTTAATGCAACACAAGAGAGCATCAACACCAAATTGTATTATTACCAAATTATATAATTTAAATAGATACCAAAATAGTAATAGTCATCATTTTTTTAAGTACTAATGACATGTTAAAATATAATCTATTAATTTCAAAATGAATAAATTTAAATTTAAAAAGTCTTTAGTAAAGTTATCCTAAATTTTTCTAAAATATTGGTAGTAAGAAGTGATGAGAGATTACAATTCTCTAGAGTTCTTAGCGTAATTCCACCATAAAATTTCTAAAATCCTATTTATCTATTTTTAAATGAATAGATTAAATTAAGCCACATTGTTGATAACCTAATTAAATAATAACCAAAATAATATATTATTAATTAATAATGACATGTCAAAACCCAATCGACGTGTACAACAAAATAAGAACACTCCATGCCTACGTGAACATTCCAGTATTGCTTATGGCTTATATACCTCATTTTCTAAAATTTGATAAACATCAAAATTTTGCTGACGGTACAGAATTTTGACAAACTGAAAGAAGTGCACTAGGCTTTCGTACTCGAAGTTGTATGGGTGCTCTTAATAATAGAGATTTTTTTTTTGTTTTTTTTTTGAGAAGATTAATAATAGGGATTATGATTCTACGAGTTGGATATATAATGAATGAAGTCTTGGCAAATGAGAAATGACGTAACAAAATCGAATCTTTCATCCCTACTAGAAACCAATTTCTCGATCCTTTCATGCTTTTGTAATTAGAAAGGCAACCAAAATTCCGATCGAAACATTGTATGTGGACGTGAAACCATCATTTATACCATTTTTTGCTGGATACGTCATGTGAGAGGATGCTTCAATTTTAGAGTATTGGGTTCTGGTTCCTTGTTAATTTTGGATTCCAATTCACATGGTGGTATGGTATATCTTACGATTACCTTCTAGAATATGCTTGTTCTTTAAGCAATTTGCTCCACTGATTAGCTTCTTGCGCTGAAACTGTAAGAATTTTCTTTGTCGTTTTAGTTTATATATACCTGCCTTATGGATTATCTTCACTTTTGATTTTTCATCGAATATGAGCTTTGCCATGCCTATCGCTATCAAATATATCAAGTTAAAGCGCACAGATGAGAATCTAAAATCTTCCAAAATTTGCCTTTTCCACATTCACTTCTTTTCTTTTTTCCGTATATGTTTCAATCTTTAATGAGATATGGCTTGCGCGGGTTTGAGTGATCAATTAAAGGAAAAGAATAATTGAAATTTTGGCAAAATTCCATACCCCCTTCAGATTGGTTTCATGTGTAGTCACATTCAACAGGGACAGAGTCACACTCACATTCCCCCATAAGAATATTGATTCTCCAACAGGGATTACTGATTCTCCAACAGGGGCGGCGCTACTAATACTTCAGGAGTTCAAATGAACCCTCTTGACTTGACATAAAAAAAATTATATATATAAAATATTATTTTATTAGTTTAATCTACCTTTGAAAATATTTTGCATATCCTTACTTTGATCTTGTACATTCTGAGTTTAACACAAAATTAAACAACACAAATAAGGCCATTCCAAAACCAACCAATAACATAAATTACAAATCTCTCTCATATGAATCTCTTTTCTTTATTTGACTACTGGCATAAATAGTGAATATTTGTGAATTATAAATGTATTTCTTTTTATTATAAATTTATATATTAATTATTTGCGTGAGTGTGTGTCAATATTGATTGTGTGAGTTATTTATTTGTTTATTTTTGTTATAATGTTATTAATGTGAATGTGTGTGCATATAATATAAATATAATATAACTTTATATAATTTAATAATTAAAAAATATAGAGGGTATGTGTATTGCATGTTATCATATTATAATAACATTTTGTTATAAATTTAGTGATTAAAAAAATAATAAAATTAGTGATTCTTCAAATATTTGATTGGTTAAGTAGATACGTAGTGTATTATTAATACAATGCATGTGAGTTGAGTTTTGTCATTCAGTTTAAAATATTATAAAAACAATGGCAAATTGATAATGAAAATTGCATAAAAATACAAAATGTTATACGAACTTTACAGAATAAAATAGTTACACCTACTCGCATTGACAATAGATAATGAAAATTTATAATGATGTCAAAATATGAAAACTTATAGAAAGAAATAGTAAAATTTCAAGTATTTGTGTGATTTTTTTTTTTTTTTGATAACTCAATATGTTCAAGTTCTTTTTTTTTTTACAATTTTTTTTAATTTAAATTTCTTAATGACCCCACTTAAAAGAAATCCTGGAGCCGCCTTTGTTGTCCAAGCTCTTTTTTTTAAAATTTATTTATTTATTTATTTATTATAATTCTTACTATCAGTAGGGATGGGGATTCAAAATCTGTTTCTCCTAGTAAATGAAACTAAATAATGTCACTAAACTAAGATTCTTGACTTAATAGTTGAAGAAATTTTTTTTTTGAGAAAAAAATATATTGATGCTTTAGAGAATAATCCAATTGCATCTCAAGTGTGTCAAATTGTCAATATTATACTATAATAAAAGTTTGATTCTAGAAATACTTAGTATTCTCAAAAAAAAAAAAAAAAAAAAGTGTTTATCCTTTTTATGTGGTAATTACCTATCTTGCTATCATTTATAAAAGATTTGAATAGATTACATAATTCCTCAATAATGTAAGATGGCTTTCAATTCAATCATAAATTTTTAAAATTTTCAATTAAAACAATAAAAAAAAAAAAAAAGAGAGAGATTGGAAACTAAAATTGATCAAGTTTATACGAGGTGCATTTGTAATGTAATATAAAATTAATTTTATTCTTACATATTTAGTATCTATTTATTATTAAATGTAAATAATATTATTGAAAAAAAAAATATATATATATATATATATATATTAATTTACATATGATTCTTTTGAAGTAAAGCAAATTTTTACTAGATGATACGAACAATTATTCTCTTTACTTCAATGGAATCCTTTGTCGGCTTATAAAGTTAGAAAAATTAATTAAAGAAGGAACAAACTTAAGCATCTTAAAATTGGAGCAGGTAAACCCAGGGGGTTGGCCGAGTTGATTGGGCTTTCGGTCTCAAGGTGCTTGTACTGGGCTTGACTGGGTGTGCTCCCCAGTTCGAGTCCTGTGCTATCTACACTTTGAAAATAATTTCCTGGGCCAGCGCTTTACCCCTTCGTGGGCCCACCCGGCGCGAACAGTGATTAGTCTCTAGTTGAAAACCTTAAAGAAACACTATGGGAAACCCAAAAAAAAAAATTTGGGGCAGGTAAGTGGGTCCAATGCTTCATCAGTGTTGCAAACTTCTTTACGCAAGTGTCAAGTTCATCGTCTATATGAAAAATCATCACATTCACGTTTTGATTCTCTCCAAAACAAATGGTATTTGAATAAGGTTTTTTTTTTTGTTTTTTGACTAAAGATGTTTCCTTGAACAAGCTTTCGTGGTTTATTAAAGATGTTTTTAAGTGGTGGACAATTGCCAAGAAGTCAGACAAATAAATTGAAAAGTGTTAGTGCATATTAATATTAATAAATATATGATTAAATTTCTGTTATTAAATAATTATTTGGATTAAACGAGACTAATAGTTGAAAAGAGTAGGAGTTTCAAACTTTCAATAATAGAAACTTAATGGAGAAACTCAGTGGCTTGAATTATAACTTTTTTTTATTAAATAATTATTTGGATTAAACGAGACTAATAGTTGAAAAGAGTAGGAGTTTCAAACTTTCAATAATAGAAACTTAGTGGAGAAACTCAGTGGCTTGAATTATAACTTTTAATCTTTAATTTCAGAAACTCCTTCCATATTAATGAACAAAATTTTATTTATGTGAATAAATGAGTCCTAATTCACACGAATCTTGAGAAGTTCTAATCCTATTCCTATAATCTTATAAATAAACCCCAATATTTGAATAGAATAATATTGCAAAAGCCATATACTTCAATTGACATTTTATAGTACTTCTAATGAAGATTTTTAGAGTTCTAATATCACATTTCCCATTATTGTAACTATTGGAGAAAAAAGAAGAAGAATAATATTGTATAACATTATATTTATAATGCACCAAATCACAATAATATATTATTTGAAAATATATGGAGAAAGAAATGTGTTTTTATGGTGAAGTTTTGGGTTAAGTTATGAATACAAACTTAGGTTAATTCATACATGAATTTTTCCTTAATTTAAATAAAAATATATAGATTTTGTATTATTATTATATTTTTTGTACTTATCTAGCGTCTAATTCATTATTGATTAAAGATAATTGATTATCAATTAAATGTAGGATAAAAATCAAATCAATTATCAATTTTTTTATCATTACTATATTAGGTTATAAAGTACTTGATTTACATTTTAAATTGATTTAAAGTATATATTAAAAAATACTTAATCATTATATTTTTGTTTTCCAACATTAATAAATTGTTTTCCAATTCTCTTGTTCAATAAGAAAAAGTTTTATCAGCTGAGTTGACTAAAAACACATTTTTTCTAAAAGAGAAGTTAACTAAAAACACCTATTGTATCATCGCTAACCAAAAGGAATAATGCTTTCTCTCATTTGTCAAAGAATCTTTGACAATAATGCCAAATTCGGTGTTATATATGGTTTTTTTTTTTTTTTTTGGTTAAGAAAGAAAATTATTTTTTTTAAAAACAATTGGGCAAATGACAAATTAAGAAACCAAAACACAAAGAAACGAGCAGAACATTTTGACCATCTGCAAGGGCTGAGGCTCCAAAAGTGACATTGATAGGCCCAATAAGTAGCTGAGTAAAAATTAAATTGGGCTGATAATTCTTGGACCTCAAGAGTTTAAAAACCATATATGAACCGGCTAATAGTGCTACTTTTGTTTTCACCGCCGATAGATCAGCAGCAAAGGAAGAGCCAGCAGTCAAGGCACTAGCTCAACACACCTTCATGATTACCAACTAATCAACTATACATTGGATCTAGGAGTTCATGTATTGGGTATTTTTGTCAAATAAGGGACGACACATAACTCAGCCTCGCCTACACTAAAAAAATATTAGTATCTTGATTAGATAGTAAAGCACAATAATAATAATAAAAAGAATGTCATATGTTCAAGTTTTATTGTATATAATAATAATAAAGATGGGTTCAAGTTACATACGATGTAACTTTACAAAAGTTACACATTTTTTAAATCATTGTTTTATATTTTTGATTTAATTATTAAGACCATTTGTGGGTATGTCTAGTAATTAGTAATTAGTGAATAAGACTTTAACTATCTACAGCCGAATTCTTCTCAATTAGTGATTAGTGAATATAAGACATTAACTATCTACAGCCGAATTCTTCTCTCTCATTAATGACTTCCTTTATAATTTACATATACTACCTCGCTAAGCAAAGAAGAACAAAGAATTGAACTGTACTTGCTTGAAATCATACCAGCGGTAAAGCAAGAAAGAAAATAAAAATAAAATTGATTAAGAGACTTAACTGTATTGTACTTGCTTGCGACCAAAACATTACAAATTGATATTCTTCTTTAATTACACTGATATCCTTCTCTTATCCTTTTGAGTTTTGAAGTCATGTTCAATGTTAGTTTGGATGTTTTTGTACATATTCATAGCACTTTCAAGAAAAACACATCCGCGATTGAGTGGACAAGAGCGGTTATGATGATGATGAAGCAGGCTATCTTGTCTCCTCATATTCATTTTCATTTTCTTCTTCATAAACTGTTTAGGAGCATAATAATTGAAACCTGGAAACTACAACAGTGCGATGCGGTATAATCACTAATAACGTTTGAAATGGGTTCTATTGAGACACTATCGAACAAGGAAAAAAAAAAAACCTCAGAAATTGCCTCTGGCTTTTGCTCTTCACACTCATTTGTGATATCTGAAACATGAGTCACGGGACACACTGGCATTTTTATCCAAAATATATTCCAATGCATCAGTATGGTTTGGCATTTGGAAGTTTTAATTAGATACTGTTTTCTTGATCCAACCGCCCTAATATATATATATATATATATATATATATATATTCTCTCAGACCAATACATGTGTGTTTTTTCTTGCTAGGAAACACAAATGCGGATTCAAGTTCGAATGTGGTGCAGCAACAAGGTAATTTTTGAAAAAGTAGGACACGGGTGCAACGGGATATGTTTATTAATTAATTATTGAATATATTTTTATTTTATATATATTATTAATCATTTTTTTATATAATGTTAAATATATATAAATTCAAGAGCAATAATGGATAATAAAGTGAATATATAACTATTAAATGATAAATCTATATTTCAGCCAATATATCAATATCAACCAACGAATTAATATCAAGTACAATAATCATAATAATAATAACAATAATAAAAAATATCTAGAATATATTAAGAGTGTTATGCACGTTGAAGTGATTTGCGGAAGAGTTTAAAAGTCAATAGAAATAATAAAATGCTGAAACTTTAGACCCTGTCTGGTTTGAGTGATTTTCATCACTCATCACTCATTACTCAATTCTCATCACCCATAACTCACTTTTTGTGGGCCCCACATTAACTCCATTTGTTTGGCTAAATTTTTTTTTACAGTTTCTATCACTCATAACTCAAAAAATTAAGTTTGAGTGATGGAAAATGAAAACAAATTTTTGGTGTTTTTAGATTATGGAATATGAGTTATGATGACAAAGTTGTAAAAGAAATCAAATCGGTACGATCCACCTTCCTGGCCTATTTCTATCAAGTCAGATTGAATGGTTTTTTTTTTTTTCTCCCCCTTTCTTTTCTCTCCTTTCTTCTTCACAGACTCACTCAATGGCTTTTTTCTTTTTCTTTTTTTTCTTCTTCTTTCTTCTTCTTTCTTTCTTTCTTCTTCACAGACTCACTCCGACGGCCATTTTTTCTTCTTCTTCTTCTTCTTTCTCTTTCTTTCTTTTCTTCTTCACAGAAACTCATGGGTAACTTTATCAAAAAACAGAAAAAAAAAAAAAAAAAAAAAAAAAAAAAAAAAAAAAACACATGGGTACCGATTTCTCAAACCCATAAACACATGAAACCGATCATACACACTAACACACAAACACAAACCCACAAACATGTTCATCCACATAATAAATCTAAAAATTTCTTCTCCCAACACAAACAAAACCCAGAAGTGAGAAACGAAAGAGAGGAGAGGGGCGGAGAAGGGGGGTGGAATTGGTCTCGCATGTCTCTATCTAGCTTCTATTCAAAGATTTGAGCCATAATTAGTGAACCCAAGCAAAAGCTAAGAGAAAATCAAGAGAGATAGCGCTAGAGTGAAAGAGAAAATTGAGGAGAAAGAAGAGAGTGAGAGGCAGAGAAAGATGAAGGGAAAAACAAAGAGGAGAGACAGAGAAAGATGAGAGTCAAGGGGGAAAAAAAAAGGAGAGAGAAAAGTTTTCTGACATTGGGTCAGTGTGTGGATCCACAACTTTGTTCGAAATTGAGTTTTTTTAAGTGAGAACTACACCCAAAAATAGCAACCAAACAAAAGTCTGAAAGGAGTAATAAAAAAGTAAAGATAAAGATATGAGAATTGAATTAGAGTTTAGAATGATGAGAAATGAGTTTTGAGAATTGAAAATTGAGCTATATCTAAACCAAACACCCCCTTAACTTTCCTCTTTATTGTTAGTCAAGTGGGGCTCAAAAAACAATGAAAAAAAAATTAAAACACAAAATAGAGAAGTGGACAACCTAAAACAAAGAAATGATAGACCCACATGCAACACAGTACACATAAATATAAAAAAGAAGAGACAGAGGACACAAAACCCAGAAGAAAAAGATGAAGAGGTGAGTGGGTGGGTTCCTTCACAAGACCAGAGACCAGTTTGTATAAAATTAAGTTTTTTTTTTTTTTTTTTAATAAGCTTCCCGTGTCCTGGCGTATTGGGTCACGTCGGGGAAAAAAATTCATTTGGAACGTGTATGTAGTCGCGTCCAAGCCGCACACCGCGTCCTGACATGTCTGACACGGGTGCAACGACCAAAATACCGCACCCGTGCTTCCCAACTTTTCCATCACCCCCTCCTAAAATGAAAATGTAGACTACAAATCTTTGAATTTCAAGAAAAGTTAATATAGTAGTAAATATTTGTTCTTAAAAGTCTTAATTAAATTGTGAATTTGATTTTTTTTTTTTTTTTTTGGCTGAGAACATGCTTTCTTATCAAGATACTTTCATGCAACATATCTTATTTGGTTACAAATACTAAATAGATTGATATTTCTAATAGGCATATAAATTTTTGAGGATCACCAGGCACATAAATTAGAGGCATGAATTAATAGTTGCCTTTAAAACAATGTTTGTCTACACTTAAAAAGTTGAATATAAAGGAAATTATATTTATATTCAATATTATATTTTTTTTAATCTAAATTTACGATTTGGATTGTTTATTAATACACAAAGCTATTTAAGCATATAAATTATATTGGTACTAATATTTTAAATAGTTTTTTTAAAACCATTTTTTTTTTTATAGGAATTATAAAAACTCCATATTACATTAGTATATGGTGTTTGTCCAGATAGTGGCACGTGAGTTTTAGATTAGATAGGAAACTAATTAATTTCATTAACATTGCCATAGAAATCTCACATATCAAACCTTTAATACACAAATTAAAACAGAAACACAGATTAATTAACATCTCCATCAAAACAAAGGGTCTTAAGGTAGATAACATGAAAGCTCAAAGCCGCCCATGTTATTAAAAAAATAAAGCATGAAAAGAAACTAAAACGCCTTTAAGGCTTAATTTCCCTCTTCCTCTTCATACATGGAAATGACACTAATGACAGTATTCTATAATCATAGATTACTTTACAATCTATGACAGTATTTTGTAAATGTGATGGGAAGGTAGTTATAGATTAATTGCTTTGCAATAGCCATATGTGTACCCCAAATGGCACTGCTCAAGGTTGTACAACATCTGAAAGCGATTCGATGCAATGAAGTTTGTGCTTCTAAATTGAACTTCATTTTTTATGAAGAGACTCCAAGATGGTGCGAACTTCTTGGAAAACTTGGACTTTAGTCCATTGTAGTAAATATGTTGAGTATATGTTTTTGCAGTCATATAGTTGAGTTTTTTTTGTACTCATCCCAACTAGAAGGCAGAGGACCATTCTACTTTTAATTTCATTGTAAATGCTTCTTAGCAATCAATATAAATATGCTTCTTAACAGTCAACAAAAAAAAAAAAAAAAAAAAAGTTATTCTATCTCCCCAACATCATCTAAAACCTCATGTAGCACTCTCTCAATTCCATCAACCTTAAAAATGAAAACATTATGTGACTCAAGGCAATTTCTTTAGTCTTAACGAAAAGTGAAGTTGAATATATATAATGCAAACTATACACTACAAGAAATAATGTTTATTGCAAAACGAAAAAAAAAATTAAAAAAATTAAAAAAAACACTGCAATAACATTAGAGTCATTGCAATAGTTGATACAAAGTATTGCAATAAAATTTGAGGTAATAAATTTGTGCAATAATTGATACTATGTTATTGTGGTGATATATTCGTTGCAGTTTCGTATTTGTCATTACAATAAATTGTAAAAGATAACTTCGTTGTAATAATCTATTAGTTCATAATTTTCGTTGCAATAGATTGCAAAAATAATTGGTATCAATTTATTGTAACAATTTCTTCATTATAAGCTATTGCAACAATTTTTCCTAAGCAATCGAAAATACAAGTTATTGCAACTTGTTATTTTTTATGCAATAATTTAGCACTTTTAAGTTACTATTGCAACAATTTTAACTTGCAGAATACTTGATGTAATAAACTCAATTTTTGTGCTTTGTTTATGGCTTGAATATTGTGTTTTTCCAAATGTACATATTTGATAATCAACTATTTCTTGTATGTATTCTATAGTCATAGATTGCAAAGCAATCTATGAAAATATTTTGTAAACGTGATGGGAAGGTAGCCATTGATTGCTTTGCAATAGCCATATGTGTACCCCAAATGGCACTGCTAAAGGCTGTATAACATCTGAAAGCGGTTCGATGCAGTGAAGTTTGTGCTTCTAAATTGAACTTCATTTTTGATGAAGAGACTCCAAGATGGTGCGAGCTTCTTGGAAAACTTGGACTTTAGTCCATTGTAGTAAATATGTTGAGCATATGTTTTTGCAGTCATATAGTTGAGTTATTTTATACTCATTCCAGCTAGAAGGCAGAGGACCATTCTACTTTTAATTTCATTGTAAATGCTTCTTAGCAATCAATATGAATATGCTTCTTAACAGTCAACAAAATATATATATATATATATATATATATATATTCTATCTCCTCAACATCATCTAAAACCTCATGAAGCACTCTCTCAATTCCATCAACCTTAAAAATGAAAACATTACGTGACTCAAGACATTTTCTTTAGTCTTAATGAAAAGTAAAGTTAAATATATATAATGCAAACTATACACTACAAGAAATAATGTTTATTGCAAAACGAAAAAAAATTTTAAAATTTTTTTAAAAAAATGCTGCAATAACATTAAAGTCATTGCAATAGTTGATACGAAGTATTGTAATAAAATTTGAGGTAATAAGTTTGTGCAACATTTACTTTTGTTGCAATAAACTCCTAATAATTTAATGACAACTTTTATGCAATGATATATTCATTATAATATATAATACTTCATTTTGTCATTGCGATAGATTATAAAATAATTGATACCATGTTATTGCGATGATATATTCGTTGCAGTTTTGTGTTTGTCATTACAATAGATTATAAAAGATAACTTCGTTGCAATAAGCTATTAGTTCATAATTTTCGTTGCAATAGATTGCAAAAATAATTGGTATCAATTTATTGTAACGATTTCTTCATTATAAGTTATTGCAACAATTTTTCCTAAGCAATCGAAAATATAAATTATTGCAACTTATTATTTTTGATGCAATAATTTAACTTTTAAGTTTCTATTGTAACAATTTTAACTTGTAGATGTGATGTTTTGTCTAATACTACTATACTTATTTTGTTGTACAAATATTTGATGTAATAAACTCAATTTTTGTACTTTGTTTATGGCTTGATTATTGTGTTTTTCCAAATGTACATATTTGATAATCAGCTATTTCTTATATGTATTCTATAGTCATAGATTGCTTTGCAATCTATGACAGTATTTTCTAAACATGATGGGAAGGTAGTCATAGATTGCTTTGCAATAGCCATATGTGTACCCCAAATGGCACTGCTCAAGGCTGTACAACATCTGAAAGCGGTTGGATGCAGTGAGGTTTGTGCTTCTAAATTGAAATTCATTTTTGATGAAGAGACTTCAAGATAGTGCGAGCTTCTTGGAAAACTTGGAGCTTTAGTCCATTGTAATAAACATATTGAGCATATGTTTTTGCAGTCATGTAGTTGAGTTTTTTTGTACTCATCCCAGCTAGAAGGCAGAGGACCATTCTACTTTTAATTTCATTGTAAATGCTTCTTAGCAATCAATATGAATATGCTTCTTAACAGTCAACAAAAAAAAAGGGTATTCTATCTCCTCAACATCGTCTAAAACCTCATGTAGCACTCTCTCAATTCCATCAACCTTAAAAATGAAAACATTGCGTGACTCAAGGCATTTTCTTTAGTCTTAACGAAAAGTGAAGTTGAATATATATAATGCAAACTATATACTACAAGAAATAATGTTTATTGCAAAATGAAAAAAAAAAATATATATATATATATATATATATATATATATATATATATATATAAAACATTGCAATAACATTAGAGTCATTGCAATAGTTGATACAAAGTGTTGTAATAAAATTTGAGATAATAAGTTTGTGCAACAAAAACTTTTGTTGCAATAAACTCCCAATAATTTAATGACAACTTTGATCCAATGATATATTCATTATAATAGATAATAACTTCATTTTGTCATTGCGATAGATTATAAAATAATTGATACCATGTTATTGTAATGATATATTCATTGCAGTTTCGTGTTTGTCATTACAATAGATTGTAAAAGATAACTTCGTTGCAATAAGCTATTAGTTCATAATTTTCATTGCAATAGATTGCAAAAATTATTGGTTTCAATTTATTGTAACAATTTCTTCATTATAAGTTATTACAACAATATTTCCTAAGCAATCGAAAATATAAGTTATTGCAATTTATTATTTTTTATGCAATAATTTAACACTTTTAAGTTACTATTGCAACAATTTTAACTTGTAGATGCGATATTTTGTCTAATACTACTATACTTATTTTGTTGTACTAATACTTGATGTAATAAACTTAGGTTTTATGCTTTGTTTATGGCTTGACTATTGTGTTTTTCCAAATGTACATATTTGATAATCAGTTATTTCTTATATGGAATATATTCCCATTTATTGTTTGGAAGTAATCCAACTATTGTGTGAGTTTTGTGGGGGTGCCAGTCCAAAATTCAAGAGGATTTGCAAAGAGGACCCTGTTCAAAATCATGTGCATTTAATTGAGAGGGTATGTTATATAAATTAATTTTAAACAAAATCGAAAAGTAGATGTGGTTTTAACGTGTGTCTATATATATATATATTTGATTCTTATTAATGTGATGTTATTAATTGTTTATAGTGTTCCGGCTATAGTGTGGTTACCATTCTAAGACAGTTAGGGGTGCCGCTGAAAAATGACGTTGAGACTGTTGTCATGGTTCTTGAAATCAAGGGGATGATGCTCATTGCTAATCAGTTTGATACTGAATTTTCTTGAACATGTAAATCTCTATTTATTCTTCTAGACTAGCAAGCTTAACAAAGTTATTTAGTTTGCTTCATTGTCTGTTTTCAGGTTACTGGAACATCTTCAATTCCTTTCAAGATTGAACCAGGACAACCAAAAGATGTGATGCAGCAGCATGATGCTGAGGAAGGTGATGATGAGAATCTAAGCCAAGAGCGAATGCATGGATACCATCTTTCTACATAGATATGAATGGGTAGGATTCACCGCATTTCTTGCAGTTACGAGAATGTGTAATATGTCTACATTTTTCAATCAATGTCCTTTCAATTGTTGTTCTACCACTTGATTGGTATACTGCACTATTATCTTTCTTTTTGTTCAAGTTTATTTGAGTCTTTTACTATGTAGTGGAATTACTGTTCTACTACTTGATTAGTTTACTGAAATATTATATGTTGAAGTTTATATTAGTCTTTGACTATGAAGTGGTTGGGTTTTACTAAATGAGTGGGTTTAATAAATCTCTCTCTTATTTATTTTATATGTTCTAAAAAGGTTTTACAGTATGCTTTTATCTTGCAGTCTAGTTTCTACTTTTTAGAAAAAAAAAAAAAAAAAGTTGTGAGAGGGGAATATGGTAATTGAAGAGTTTTTTTTTTTTTTTTTTTTTTTTAATTTTCCTGGCCAAATAACAAAATTGTCCTTTTTAGGTGTACTCAAAAGAGTGTCATGTAAAAAAAGAAAAAAAAAAACTATGGTCTTGTGGATTTTCTATATTTTGTTCCACTTTAATTATTATTAAACTTTAGGGTTTTGATTCTCTCACATGTACTAAAAAATACCATGGTCTTGAGGATTTTCTATAGAAATATGTTTTGTTCCAATTTTGAGTATTACACTTCAGGGTTTTATTGTCGCACACTATTTCACATTTACTTTTATGTATTAAAATGTGACATTACCACATCAATTAAGAATATATGTGTAAAATAGTGTGAAATAATATCATTTAACCTATTTTTTTATGACGTTAGATTTATAATTTCCTTATTTTTTTTATTATACTTTATGGCAACAAAAATGTTGGTCGAATGTAGTTATTTCTTTGCCCTTTTTTTAATAGATTTGAATTCAAGAAATTCTTGTTTTATAAAAACTCATTCAATGTCTAGCTCATTATTGGTTCTTCCTTCTTAGTTTGAATTTAAAACCAATTTAATTACCCAAAAAAAAAAAAAGTTTCTCCAAAACTAACACTATTATTTCTGCTAGACATTTCATTAAACATTTGCCAATCCCAACTTGATATGAGGCCAATCTATTAGCAATGAATAATAACAGGTCTGCATTAATGATTAATCTGAGGCCTGGATGTAACAGACTAAGGAGATATATCATGGACTTGGTCAAAAAATCCCATTCTTTGTAATAGATTGGGTACTAATGTCAGCCGGGCTAATTGGGACATATTTAATAACCTTGCAACCAAACAACTCAGAGCCCGTGCAAATTACCTTATAAAAACTTTGTTGCCTCTCCAAAAGATTCAAAATCCCTTGCTTCTCTAACCATTCCAAAAGATTCAAATTACCTTAGCTAAAGGGTCCATTTGGTTGGAGGTAGAATAGGGAGGATAGAGAAAAAATGAGAGAAAAGTGGAAAAATATGTTTTTAGTGGGTGTTTGGTTGGAAGGAGGAAAGGAAAAAATTTGGTGGGGTCCTGGTGTTTGCTACCTAGGCCCACCAAAATGTTTTCTACCCGCATTGAGGAGAAAACATGAGAGAAAATGTTTGGACAAAAAACACCCCCACAAACGTGCTGGGTTTTCTCTATTGTTCATAGTTTCTACATTTTTTTTTTCTTTCCTTTGCTTTCTTTTCCGCTTTGTCAGTTTTTTTATACACATTTTGTCATTCTTTTTTTGTTACATGTCATCTGTTTCCTTTTTTTTATATAATTTCCTTCTTTAGTTTTTTTATCTTTTTCCTTTTTTTTTATAATTTCCTTCTTTAGTTTTTTTGTCCTTTTCTATACTTTTCCTTTGGTAGGTTTTTTTTTTTTTTGGTTCATCCATATTTTTTTTTTCTAATTTGTTACTTTTTTTATTTATTAGGGTCATGAAAGTAAATTTATACAAACTATATGTTCTATCTCTCCACTTTTCAACTTTCAAACCAAACACCATAAGGGAAAACTAAAAACGTTTCTATCCTCCCACTTTTCTATCTTCTCTCCATTTTCTATCCTCTATTTTTCCATCCCTCCAACCAAATAGACCCTATGTTCTGCATTGCCAAATTCCCATGGTTGCCATCAAGGGCAACCACAGCAAGCCACCATCACAGTGACTTTTTTGGGTTAGTCACTTCTCAATCAACTCAACTCAAGGCCAAAACCCTAAGCTCCATCACCATCAAAGGCAACAAAGCACATCAGCAATGCCACCATAGATGGCCGCCATTCCTCCTCTCTCTCTCTCTCTCTCTTTCTCTCTCATTTGTTTGGGTTGATATTTGGTTTGATTTGTACAATGGGTGTGGTAGTTGTTGGATTTTTGTTGATTTTTGGTTTGATTTGTGCTGTGGGTGTGGTGGTTCCCATGGTGGGTGAGGCGGTTGCTTTGTCATGGGTGATTTGGATTTAGACTAGTTTTTGGCTTCTTTTTTTTTTTTGGATTGAATTTAGTGGTGTTGGAAATTTTGGGTTAAGAGGGTTTTGGTCTTCAAGGGACACTGTAGACGTTTTCGACGAGGGAGAGCGGATGTTGTTGGTTGTGTGGTAGAGCTTGGAGAAGTTGTGAGGGAAGAAAAGGAGGAGTGAAGGTTGAAGTGTGAGATTTGACGGTGGCTGGTTTGGGTCTTTTTTCTAATCCGACAAATGATGAAAAATGGGCCTAACGCCGTTTGGTGATTGTGTATAAATTGTCCACGTGTTGTGATGTAATTGGGAACCTAATATAAGGTACTATACCTAAATTTTGCCCATACTAAAAAATATTTATCCATTATATTTTTGTTTGCCCACATGGATAAATTGTTAGTTCTCATTTTTCTTGTTCAATGAGAAAAAACTTTACCAATTGAATTAATTAAAAACACCTATTATATCATCACTAACCAAAAGGAATAGTGATTTCTCTCATTTGTGGAAGACTCTTTGACAATAATGCCAAATTCTGTGTTATACATGAGTTTTTTTTTTTTTTGGTTAAGAAATAAAAATTAAAAATTGAGCAAATGACAAATTAAGAAACCAAAACGCAAACAAACCAGCTGAACATTTTAACCATATTCAAGGGCTGAGGCTCCAGAAGTGACATTAATAGGCCCAATAAGTAGCCAAGTTATGGGCTGCATAATTGAATATCAAATTGGGCTGATAATTCTTGGACCTCAAGAGTTTAAAAAATATGTCACTTATTATAATTCATAGGCCGAACCTCGCATGTTCAGCAGAGTGCAGATCTGCATGGACCGTTTACAGCAACATTCTTGTGATTATATATCTAATGGATGAGCCAAGGGCACAAAGGCGAAGGCGACCCTCTTTTTTCTTTTCTTTTCTTTTTTTTTTTTTTTTTGAGAAGAGTCAAGGCTACCTGAGCTTTCTTTTAATTTTCTTCTTTCTTAATTTTAGAGATTTAAGCATTTAATAATGTAATTTTTTTAGATCTTGAGCTCAAGAAACTTAACTTAAGCTTGAGTTTGAGCTTGATATTAAGCTTGAGTTTGGCTTGACTAATTAATCAAAGCAAGCCAAGCCAAGCCAAGTTCAAACTTTTTGGCTTTCCCCAAACTCAAGTTCAAACACTATTTTTAGGCTTGTCACAAGCTCAAGCCAAGCTCAAGCTTTTGATTTTTCCTAACGAGCCAAGCTTGAACATGCACTACTCAACAAAACTCAGCTCGTTTACAACCCTGCATTTGAGAGTTCAGGTAGTATTGGGTATTTTTGTCAAATAAGGGATACATAATTCAGTCTCCCCTAAACTAAAAATATATATTATTATCTTGATTAGATAATAAAGAACAATAATAACAAACAAAGGAACGTATGTTCAAATTCTATTGTATAATAATAATTGGACAAAACTTACTTTAAATTCCTCTCTTAAGATTCTGCTATATTACTACTTAACTTAAAAAATACACTTCCATCCATGAGAAAAAAGCTACATGACAGAATCTTAAGAAACGAATTTAAGGAATGACACCTAAATATTGTACCTAAGTCTTGCTCATAATAATATATATAATAATAATAAGGGTTTGGTTCAAGTTACACATGGTATAATTCTAAGTAATATTACACCACTCAATAACTTGTTATAGAATTCATATTTTGAAAATCCTTCCTTTGAATTATATGTTTTATATATTCTTAATATTCATGCCAATTTTCATGTCAATTGGATGTTATTTACCATATAATCCATAAACTCATCTTTTATACATTAATTTTAATGCCAAATAATCAATTCATAATACTCATAGTAAAATCCAGGATATGAACACCTCAGTAAGATCACAAATCATCGCTACTGTTTAATGTTTCCTTACATAAGCAGTAAGGTTACAACCTAGCAAAAACTTTATTGCGGTTGATGTTGGATCCACCCCTTAATCAGTATTTAGTAGTGTTATACCTTTTTATTTAAGCAGATGATATTTCAACAACAAAAAGTATTGTTTTCACACCCCCTTTCACTTGAAATGATATTTCTTGATCTGCTATTTCTTTTTTATTTATTTATTTTCCTTTTTTCTGAATAGAAAAATGTTTACTTAACAACAAAAGCTAGGCAATACAAAGAGTCTCTTCGAAAATTACATCAAGCAGAATAGGAGGCGAAGATGTGGGATGAAATCAGGATTAAGCTTGCTTTAAATTTAATATCCAATACTAAATTAGCCAATCTCCATGGAATAGTGACATCTAGCTAGGGAGGTCAGATACTGAATAATATAGACTTTACAGTCACTCTCCTTGGAACAGCACGAGAGAAAAGGAGATGTGGAAACAATACTTTTCGGAATTGAATTTCGGTTAAAATTAGGGGGTGCAATTTTTAATTTAACTTAAAAAAAATTGCAATATCGCATTTGTAACATTTTTAAATATTTAAGTAAGGTATGTGATGAATTTGCAAAAACAATAATACCTTTTAGCATTAAATAAGACTTAGGGTTAGAGACAACCTAGAACTGGTGATAAGTTGTTTCTACTCAAATAATTCCCTGTAACCATGTTAGAGACTTTTTGTTTGATGTTGTTGAGCTACGAAGGAGGATGATGGTCCATCTCCATCTGTTTATTTAGCTTCAATTGTTGCTGTTTCTCCATTTTCGTAAACTGATATAAATTTTCTCTGTAATTGCCTTTTCTCTCTGATCAGATTTGTTTTATCTATTTGTTGCTAAAATCATTGGTTATTTTGTTATTTATAGTTTTTATCTGTAAGGGTCTTTTTGGGATTTGCTTATTTTGCTGAAACTGAAAACTTTTTGCTGAAAGTACTATAGATAAAAGTAAAAGTTAGTTGACATAGTATATTGGGACCCATAAATAGTACTAAAAAGTGTAGTGAGAGCTATCAATACTCAATAGTAGCAAAAATAAGTTAAATAGTAAAATAAGTTGGCAAAATTAATCATGCAAAACGAATGTTAAGTCAAAGCATAGTTGGTTTGATCAGCCCATCAAGTTCTCACCTAATTTATTATATCCCTTGTATATACTATTTTCATCAATAAAAATCTGAAGTACTCTCTTTCTTTTTTCTTTTTTTAGTTGTTTTTATCACGTAGACTATTGAATGATTTTTCTTTAGAATTAAAGTCTTCACCAATTTTCAAGTAACAAAGAGATGTCAATTAAATGGGGAAATTATTCGTTGTTCACTTGATCCAAATGGTCAATTAAGTAAAGGTTTTCCAACAGTAATTATGCATTCTCTAAGGGTCTGTTTGCATGGAGATATGAAAAAATAGGATGATAGAAAATGGAGAGGGGATGGAAAATTGAAAGATATAAAATATTTAAATTTCCTCTCATTGTGTTTGATTGAGAAGATGGAAAAGTGTAGGGATAGAAAACTATTTTATTTAGTTGAGAAGAAAAATGAAATTATAGAAAACAGAATTTGTAGAAATTTACTATTATGTCCCTTTAGATAAAACAAAATGTAACACATTATATTTTTATTAAAAATTTGTGTATGAATGAATACTTCATTTAAAAAAAGATACAAGAAGTTCAAGAACCAAAACTATTTTCTTTAAAAAAAGAGGGCAACTTCTTAAACATAGCTAGGTGAAGAGCAAAGAAGGAAGGACAAAAATTTATTCAAAATAAAGGGGTAATTTTATCAAAAATGCCTTGAACTTGTGCTCCTTTTCTCATTTTCTTTATATTTTAGGAAGGTGAAATTTTGGTGAACTCAGAGAAAAAACAGTCCAGTCCCACTAATTTTCTCTTCTAAACACTCTTTACCATCAAATTTTCCTCTTATTTTTCACTTAGATTTTTTATTCCAAAAATCACTCCAACCAAGCATAGCATAAACCTCAAATAACAAGTGAAGGCATCAACCCGAATGCGAAGAACCTATTTCTTCCTTTCCAAAGAAGACATGAAAAAAGAGATCAAGAAAAAGGTAACCACTTCTATGAATTATAGGTAGAGCCTTTTCAAAAGTTAATATTAAAACCATTTATTCATGTGCCTATCACTCAGAAGTAGGATAGGCTCTCAAGGTTCAGGTTTCTGCAAAAGGACGTGGACAAATGTACATGTGACACACAATATGATATTAAAAGTAAAGTATCGGATTCAGCAAAAAAAAAAAGTAAAGTATCGGAAAAGATTTTCCCATACAACGTGGTCTCATCATGACAAAATGATCTCTTTATTCTTTCCTTTTCTTTTCTTTTTTAACGAATCATCTTTTTCCTTCAACTTTTATTTTCTTTTTTCTTTTTTTCCTTCCATCAGTCAGAAAAAACACATTAAATTTTACATTTTTACTACGAAGGTTCGTCGCCCAAAAAATAATAGTAGTAGTAGGCATTGGTTATTGGTATAATAGCCTTTTGGTCCCCCTTGCACAACAATTCTTTTATTTGCCCCACCATCTTGCCCTTTTTGGCTTATCTATTTCTTGATCTTTGCTCAATTTCCTAAAGATGGTATAAGATATATATATATATATATATATATATTTTTTTTTTTTTTTGTTCATCAAACATATAAAATTTTTTTTTTTTGGCAACAAAGAAGGAAATTTGATTGTAGTATTTTTAGGATGAACGAGAATATGAGATATCCCATGAAACTCTATAAAATTACGTGACCGAGGTGGATGATACTCACACGTCGTACGGTGGCAAAATGTTGATCAAACAGTCCAGATGAACTCTCTGCATGATGGCTCTGATTGATATATGGGTGGGCTGATGTTCGTGAACTAACTTCTATTTGCTGATCTATTAAATTGGCCCAAATAGGCTAGGCATTATTTGCGAGAAACCCAAGCCCAATTTCAACTAGCCAAAAATTAAGTGTTACGCATACGCAAACCTTTTATAAAAGGTGAAACTTAGCAACAATTTAGATTGAAAAAAGGAATCGTCAATTTTACTAGGAAAAGTCTCCTTCTCCTAAACCATTATATTTTTAGCGTAGGCGAGATTCAAATTTAAATGTCAAATCTCTTACACAACTATGATTTAATTAGCTAAATCTCCACAACAGCATTTGTCCTTACAGTAATTTACCCTAAAATTAAAAGAATTATGCAATCCAAAACAGGCTATATAAAAGCGACACACTAGTATAACATAACATGCATTTGAGCTGTCATCAACTTGGCTATTTTTGGACTGGGTCTGGGTGCCACTATCAGTCGGCACACTAGTTTTAAAAGTGTTCTTTCTCCATTTTGGTTACTAGCTAAGCTAATGTACATGTTTCTTATTTTGTTCATTTTTGTAATGCACATTCAGCATCACAAACCTTATCCTAAGTTCCTAACAAATAGTCAGGGCCAGCCCTAGGCCTAGGCTTAGGCCACTTAGGCCACCGCCTAGGGCCCCCTACTAGAGGAATGCCCCAAATTTTGGGGGAAAATTTGATATATTTAAAAAAAAAAAAAAATTAGAGATATAGAAAAAAAAAATAGTTTTATATTTTTCCTCTACTTTTAAAAAGTTTCAAAGAATTAAGTAATGCTAGAGATAATACAATTTTAAATACATGGGTTTTACAAATAAAGTAATGCTACAGTTACAAACTATTTTACAACATTTTTACAAATTGTTGTTATAGCCAACTTTTTATTGGATCTCATTTAGACCCACCAATAACATCACTTTTTTATTTATCTATAATCATTTACCATAGCATCAGCTTGTAAAAGTTTTTATAAAAGAATTTGTATCTCTAGCATTTTTCCTTACAAATATATGTTTCACTAATCACAAGAAATAATTCAGATAGGAAAATGTTAGAAATATTATTAATTTTACTTGAAAATTTTACAAATTGACGTGACAATTAATATGATATGTGGACATCAATAACCTATTAAATGCATTTTTGAATTATTTTTTGTGATTAGTGATATATCTTTGTAAGCCTCATGTTATGAAATTTATAATATCCCTAATATCATTTCATTCAAATGCTTGTTTATTATCTTCTTGAGGTGTCATTAATCGCATTCATTTCTACATCGTTTGAAAGATTTTTTAGTAAAATTTGTTCTAGTTTTAACATTTTTTCCCAAAAAAAATGCATATTACAAAATAAAAAAAATAAATTTAATATTAATTAAATATTATTTAAGTAATAATAAAAAAGCCTTATTTAATTATGTCGCCTTAAACCTTTAAATTTGTTGGGCCGCTCTGCATATGCTATAGCTTTTGTAGCGCATTGATTCACAGCCAAGGCTTGCCGTAAGTGGAGTTTGAGACACTGAATCTAGCCAAGCCTTTGGGCCCATCCGTTGAAACTGGGCACAGGTTTATTGTAGACACTTGTTGATATTATGGTGGACTGTCAAATGTACCACTAGCACTGCATGGTGTGTGGCACCCCTTGTAGTTTTGGCAAATATGGGGGTTAATTCATGTTTATTCAATCAAGGTTCTGAGATATACATAAATGTGGGTGGATAAAGTGACAAATCTTAATCCTGACCTGCTTTTCTCATTAAAGGCTATGAAAACCTAACCTTCTTTGTGGTTCTATTATCATGCTTCCCATCATATTTAAAAGCTTTTTATGTGATTTTCTTTAAGAGAAATTCTTTAATTAACACAACCCCCCAAAAAAAAGAACTAAAAAAAGAGTGAAATTTGATTTTTCATGTGAAAATATTAAATATGACATTTTAATTATAATTATTGGAGATTAAACAAGCAAAATTTAATTTCATTCGCTTAACAAAAATCCCTTTGTCTGTCTAACAATTTAAGGCATGAATTTATTTTAGTTATAAGACTCTCTCTCTCTCTCTCTCTATAGCTAGCACTTATGCTCAGTTGTTCACTAATGAAACTTCTAAACATCAATCTGCAAAGTTTAATGCACAAGCTTCAGTTTTCATCTAGCTAGGTAACACAACAGTAAGTTACGGGTTGATTAAGTAGCTAACTTAGTACTCTCTCTCTCTCTCTCTCTCTCTCTCTGTGCTTAGCAAAAGTGAAAAAAGTATCTCTCTCTTCCTCTTACAAGAGCACGAGTTTGTTCATACACAGTACTATCTTGTAGATGAGTATTGTACACATTTATCTTTGAAAACTGCCAATGTTTCAGTCACACCAACAAAAGCAGAACTTTCATATTCTGAAGATCTGGGTCGAAAACGATTTGATATCTTTGCACCCTATTTTCTTCTCTATACACTGAGACATTTCTAAATTCGTCTTCTTAGCCTTTCCTTCTCCAGTGCTTCTTTTTGTTTAAATTTGGAACACAACAAAAGCTCCTTTGCTAGAGACACCATGACACCCATCATTCTTGCGTGAGATATCTCGGACTTTCACATCCCTTTACATTCTTTATTGTTTTTTTTTCCTCTCTCTCTCTCTCTCTCTCTCTCCTTTTTTTTTATTTTATTTTATGGGTCTCTCTCTCTCTTCTTCTGAAGTTTGTGATATGGTAGTTAAATTCTTTTGGTGTGTGTTTTATTTTACAGATAAAAAGAGCTTTAATCAGGACCCTTGGCTTGATTCAATCTTTGTCTTGGGTGAGCTGCCCAACTTTCTCTTCAGGTTCTCACACCCTCTATTACTCTTTTTTTTTTCCTTTTTCTTTTTTTTACTGAAAAAATTCATTGCTCTTTCTTTGACTTTTCCTCCGGCATTCTGTTTTTTTTTTTTTTTTTTTTTTTTTTTGGTCTATGGTAAAATTATCTGTTGTGTTTAGTCTTTATAACCTGTATTTTGAGCTCAAAAAATCATGTTACATTGCATAATATTCACCTTACTCCCTCAGCCGTACACGTGGCAAACAAGCTTGATTAGTTAAATGGTGCGGTGTAGCTGGCATATGTAATCACACGTGTAAGATGAGTTCCGCACTTGTGGACTCCACCATTACCTTTAGACCTTTATATATATATATATATATATATATTATTATTATTATTTCTGCTAAACACCTTCATATGTATGTTAGTTTTTTAATCAAATTATTATACCTCTATATGTTTTAGAGTGAGAGACACAATCGCTTTCAAAAAAAAAAGAAAAGAATGAGAGACACAATCTTTTTAATGAAAGTATAGCAATCATGTGCAGTGTCATTGTGCAAGTTTGCACATCACTTATTAGATTGACCACAATGCCCCTCACTTATATTCAATCAGCATAACATCTTTGAAGGACATTGTTGTCAACTTCCTTTTATTATTTATTATTTGTTAGCTTCACGTTTTCTTTTTTATAAATACAATAATATTTTAAATCTTTAAGATTGGATTCAATTATTCTTTGTCATCAAATCAAAACAACAATTATTTTTTATTGCAGACAAGAATTATACCTTGGATCTTTTTAAAAACTTTACCGACTCACTTTTGTTGGCTAACTTTTTTTTTTTTTAACTTCTCTTGGACGAGGCACACTTTGTTCATCCATGCAAGTAAAATGAAGAGACCCATAAAGGGAAATTCACGTCACTTGTTCTAGGCTGAAGCCACTTTTCTGTTAAATTGGATACGTGAAATCCGGGGTACTTTTACCATTGATTACCAAATGACCTAAATACCCCCATTCGTTTCCAAAGTCCTTGTATGGGACCCACAATATTATAGTGCTTGCTAGTTATTATATTTGACTATAGTGTCGAACACATTTCTTGGACAAAGGAGCTATTTTTATTTTTATTTTAATTTTTGTATGGTTTTAATACTTATACTGCTTTGCTTGGTCCTCACCCCCCCCCCTAGAATCCATAAACGAATGTTAGGCCAAGAACCACTGTGAATGTAGGGTTTGGTGGCGGTCTCGATGTATTTAACCTCGGCTACTGTGCCTGTTTGGTCAGGTAGAGTCAGGCCTCAGTATTTTAAACTGCTATTAAAATAATGACTTTTTTTTGTTTTTTATATAAAATATTGGGTTTTTTTTTTTTTTTTTCATTTTTGAAGTGAGAATTTGAAAAACAATTTGAACACAGAAAAAGTTTGTCACAGTCACAGTATCACACTAGTAGGACCCCAAATTGGAGAGAGAGGGTGTAAGTGGGAATTTAAAAAGTTGATAAAGGGTAGGCAAGGAAACAAGAATTGGACAGTGATTGCTTGCGCAAATCTAGCTAAAGCTAATCTGGGCTTCTTGGTCAAGCAAAGTGAAAGTGGGTTCGAGATATGAGGGTTAAGTGAAACCAAGCAAAGCCATTCCCAAACCGTACATACGCATTTACTTGGCCTCATTATGTTTAGACAGACAGTCCCAGCGTGGGTCAGAAGACACGCCCACAAGGCAATCCTTCATGGCCTCAGCTTCTTACAACACACAACTATTTCTTCTACAAATTTTGCTTTCTTATGATAGGACAATAGAACCCATCACTCAAAGGGGGGGGGGTCTGTTTCACAAAGGAAAGCAGAAACTAGAAGAAAAAAACGTACAACTCTATTCCCATCAATATGTTATATCCCATGTTTCACTAGTCCTTTACGCTTTACAATTCATGTTCATTTTGAGTTTTTTTACCAAAATATGTGGCTACTCTCACTCACAATGTTCTATTTCAAGCTTCTTTTGAAAGATTTTGAAAAAAAAAACCCAACTTTTTTATTTATCTCATTTTGTATGTGTGTGCGCATTTGTATTGCTAGGCTTTGTGGTGAAGATCAGTGGCAACTGGAGCTGTGAAGAATGGAGAAGGCTGTGGTTGTCACAACTTGGAGAATGCTTGTGAAGCAAATGGGTTTCTTTGGCTTATGTGAAGGTTGGGCTGATTATGGAATAAACCCCATTTTCAAAGTCCAATCTTTGCAACTCGCTCTGCTCTTTCTCTTCTGCTTTGCCTTTTGATGATGGTGTTGGTGGTGGTGATATTGGCGGGACGGCTCAATCTCTTAATTTTATGATATAATTTTTATTTCTTTTTCTTTTTCTTTTTCTTTTTCTTTTTCTTTTCATCCTGATGTTGTCCATATTGAAAGTTTATGCAAATGTTCTTTCTAAATTCTAATGACACTAACTTGCCCTTTTGGTTTTGCATTTGTGCCTTACTGCTTTTTGAAGAAAACCCCAAATATTCCTTCATAAAGCAAAGAAAGAAAAAGCAGCAGATGATAGATTTTAAGCAGTAAATATGGGGCAGACAACTCTGTTTAGGAGTTGGTGAGTACCGAGTAAAGCTTTTAATTTTTTGGGGTCCATTAATCTGCAGAGCATTCAATGTTAAAGCACTGTTTTATTATCAATTACAAAATTTTCTGTCAGTCTTTTGCTTCTGTCTCTTTTCCATGTATTTTTTTGTTATCTCTTGGAATTGATAGCTAGCATTAAATTCTACTAGGTACTTTCATTTTCATTATGTATCATACATGTGAAGCAAAAAAATTATCCTTGGGGATTTCCTTTTCAACGATAAGATGTTGAATTCTATTCTTAATTTTGGTTTCAATTTGAACTGGTTTGTAATGTTCTTTTAGATCTATGATTTTGGGTATTGGGTGTATCTGAGGTGACAATGCAAGAACCATAGGGTCCAGTTATTAACACTGAAACTGCCGGTCTAGGTGTCCTAGAGTTTGCGCACTAACATAGAGAGAGGCATTTTGGATGGCATAGCAAAAAAGACTGAGCAAGAAAACAGAAGCAAAGACAAAGAAAGTTGAGGGTTTGAGTGATGGAAGGCCCTCATAGTCCATGGAAGTGTCCTATCAATTGTGTGCACTGCAATCTGGCTTCTCTCCTTCTGCTTTTGGTTTTTGTATGCATGTGAAAACCTGGCTTTTTGTTTAATTTAGCAGCTTATATACAGACTATTATTTTCAAAAGTTCTGATATGTATCTTTTGTGGGTCCTGGAAATGATGGTAATTTCGAGGAAAGTGGAGTTTGGGTGAATGCAAGGATAATTCTTAAGATTTGGCAATTTGTGATTTGTGATTGAAATTCAATTACCGTTTGGTGAAATTTCATTTCCACCCTTTTTCTTCTTTAATATTGTGGCCCTAAAAAGTTGGACAAGTTTTCTTTCAGCCAGAGTTCCAGTGTCTCTGGATTGTGTTTTTTTTTTTTTTTTTTTTCCAAGGATTGTGGAGCTCGTAAGTCGTAATTAATGAGTATTTGTATACCATAGTCTATACCTTTATTTTCGTGGATTCTGCACATTTTCGTCGCAAAATGTATGATTTTTTTTTTTAATTAGATACGTATATATAAAGTTGCAATGTGATACTCTTCAGCTCTCACTGGAGTATCAGCCTGATATTTTTCTCCAAATATTTGTATGGTGAATGCCCAGGTATGCCTACGTTTTTTAGTAACAAACTCTTGTCAAGAACCACCCTCACTCTCCCGAAAAAATTTATCATGTATCCGATGCATATTCACCCTCTAACATGAGGTGAATCTTAGAGTATTTTAGTCATGTATCAAGTATATTCACCTTTTTACGTGGGGTGAATATTAGAGTATTTTATATTTTGCTCCAAAGACTTGTTGGAGAATGCCCACGTTTTCAGATAATAAACTCTTGTCAAGTACCATTCTCACTCCATTGAGAACCTACCATGATCCAATACATGAAATGGTGGATACATGTAATTCCACCTTGACCCTCCCACAATTATTAAACCTCTCATCCATTGCATAGGTGATACCTAACAAGCATGTACACACTGCACAGAATTTTCCAATTTATATTCTTTGGAATTCTTCTGTTTTTCGAATAGCCTTGCTTCCTTTATTTTTGTTAAAAACATTTTCAAGGAAAACTAATTATTTTTATGGTGATGAGTTGTGGTCTAAAAAAAATTTCAAAAACATTTCATGGTGGTGTTTAAGGACAAAGCATTTTCAACCTTGAAGAGTGTTTAACTTAGTCATCATAAAATGATTTTAGTTTGACCAAGTTTTCTAGTCGGCTCCAAAAATTGAAAAAATACCTTTAAGTAACTAGCGCCTTAAATACTTTCTTCGTTGTATGTTTTAATAGATAACATATTAGATTGTAAAATAAACTAGTTTATATAGCGGTAGAGAAGAAATGATTCGTACCTCACCATTCTAGCCACTATTTTGGCCTCCTCAAAGTTCTACTTCGAGTCTCTTTCAAGATTAAAAGTTTGGTAACCTAGTTTCCAATAATGATAAACATATGAGAATAGAAATTAGTACTATAATGTAAGAAGTCGTAATAGAATAACTTTTTAAAGAATAATATAGAATAATTATAATTATTCATTTTTTTAGTGATAATTTGGTAAGATGATGAAATATTTTAGTTAAAAAATTAAAATAATCTTACCTATATAATTAGATTTACACTTTTTTTTTTTTTGGGTTCTCGCTTAGCATTCAATTGCATAGAAATTTAACGATTATATATATATATATATATATATAAGTATAACCCAAAGCCTAAGTTAGCCAAGGAAACAAACTACACAATAATGCAGGAAAATTACTTACAGCAAGACCCTACACAAAATGCAGTTAAAGGACTTAAGCAGCCTATATACCCGTGACAACACCAACCTCTGGTACTCCAACAGTCCATATGCCCCATTTAAAATTGACTTGGGTGAACTTGTCTCTGCCCAAAGTAAAACTTGTTACGCGCGTTCCAAATCGACCACGCCAAGATAGCCCATCGATCGAGGCTATAAGTGATTGAAAAAAAAAACTATTAAATTGATTGAGCCATTGAGGAAAATTGTTAGAGATAATTTAGTAAGAAATAGTTATTACTCACTTGTAAAGAATAACTACTCCCTAAAAGGAAAACACAGCTAAACAACATAATAGTTACCCCAACACCAAATATGTGAACATAAAGGCTCTCACAGGGTTGGGGACCTGGGGTAAATGGACAGCCAAGATCTCTAATTGCATTGTAAACTACTCATTTTGATATCTTGTTCCACCAGTTTTTTATTTTTATTATTATTTTTTTTTTTTTTGAGAAAGTCTTGTTCCACCAGTTAATTTGTGTAACTTGACACTAATCGAATGTTAATCCACACAAACGTCCACTTCTTTGGATAGGGAATTGTTTTCCAAGTTTTTGTTTATATGGAAATGTAGCATTGTTCAAGAATCATTTACCTAGCAAAATTCCCAACTTTGTCCACTTGTTCTAGTGTATTTCCTCTTGTTTGCAAATTTTAGGTCTCAATTTAATTCAGTCGTCTAGTCCATCTCAGAACTTAATGACAAGTTTTCACATGTCTTTTTGTGCTACTGTTGTCAGTAATTTTAGACCTATCTTTTATGTTAATAAAAGCCATATTTTCTTTTCAGTAAATAGACTAACCATCTCCAGAATGATAATATAAACCTAACAGCAGATATTTGCATGTCATGCACCAGTCAGAAACAGAAGCCAGTTAAGGTAGCTTGTCTACTTCAATTGTAATTCTAGAAATTGCAAAACTTCAGCTACTGATATAAAGTGAGGCTTACACCTAAACAGAAAAAGGAAATACAGTAAGGCCAAACCAGGAGATAAAAACAAGGGAAAGAGATAAATCAATAACCTAAAAAAAAAAAGGGCCTATGGAAACATCTAATATAAATGTCTTTTTTTTTTTTGCAAGCTAATAGATGTGCTCCTAAAGGGTCAGTCCTATTTGCCATAAGAGAGTGAAAATCATGCCTGCTGTGTCCAAGAGTCTGCTTCAAAGTACAAATAAGGGAAAACAAAAATTACATCCACCACCATACACTTGCCGGTCATAGACAAGTGAAATTAAATCTTCATTTTGGATATGCAAATTTGCAATCAACAATAATACTGGACAGAACCTCATGACAGGGGGAAGGAAAAAAAAAGAGAGGAAAAATTCAACATTTTCTTTCAAGAACAAAAAATCAAAAGCACTATTCCTATTATTCAGAAACAAAATGATACTACACAAACAATAAGAATCATGCTGAATTTAGCCACAAAGCTCAAAGTAAATTAATGTCAAGCAACTTATGCTTGCAAAAGGTAATTGGCCTACTGCTCTACAGAAAATACACAATGCCAAAAAAAAAAAAAAAAGAATGAATTAATATTAAAATATAGTTAATAGGATAAATTATAAAATAAAAAGAAGGATGTAGAGTGTTTTGTAGAAAAAGAGAGTTTTTGAACCGGTAATTTAGTCAAGGATAGAAAAGCAGATGTAAATACTCTTACAATTGATTGATTGTAAGATTGATTAAATCAACTCTATCTTTCTCCAAGACAAAAGCCAGAAAGAATGCATGGCCACAACACATGATATGACTACTAGCTACCAAGACAACAATCGTATTCTGATGTATATCTCAATTCAGCTCCAAAAATGAACGATCTAATAAGTCCCATGCCACATATAAAAGGAAACATTCCCTCAAATACATGCTTATACATCTGCCTTGTCACTTGCATCAGCTAGGACTTCATCTCCGATAGGGAGAGACAGCTTACATATCATAGTTTAGTTCCTGCTTTTTACAGTGGCCAACATCAATAATCAATCACAGGAAAAATATTTTAGCACTCCTTAAGGAGCCTAAAATTACGTTTAAGCTCCTCAAATAAAGTTAAAAACAATAAGATTCTGCACTAAGATGCAATTATCATAGATTGGTGCAAACGCTTGAAACATGTGGGAAAATGTTCATTGAATTGGGGGGGCCGGGGGTGTTTCAAATCTGGTGCCATGCAATAGTGAACTAATAACTGAGATTGAAACTTAAAAAATCACTTTTAATCTCAACACTTGAATCAGAAATTTTTTGATTTTTTCACCTTCCTAACTTACATCTCAAAAACACACAGTAATTACAAAATAATTGCACAAGATCTAAATCCGAATTGGGGAATGCATGACTAGTACCTATTCTATAGGGTAGAATTAACCTACCCTATATAACTCTAGCAAATCAGACAAAGGATAAAAATATAAACTAGAAAGAAGGTCAGGCCCAGTTTCTTCAGAATCTCAAAAGGCATTAAACGTTAAAAATCCTAATTTCCAAATGAAAAAGACATTTCTATAATAATATGGAGGACACCCAATAAATATAGTCTTACGAGCTATAAGTAGAAATGCACTCAAGAATTCAAGAAGTTACATCGAAGCCCGAAATAAAGTATCCAAAATATACTTAGAGGCAATTGTAAAGGCACAAACATTTGAGCCAGCAGACAGTTAATCAGTGGCAAACTGGCAATGGAAAGGAGAACAGGAGGAATACATGTTATAGGAACAACTTAACCATAGGAAAATCTCTCAGCACAAAACACGAGTTTCTTTGTAAGAGTATATGGTTTAACAAGGCTCTAAAATTTGACAGGTTACAATTTTATTGGTAGACTTATGTTGCATGTGCACATAAGGTTTTGTTGCATGAGCTGAAATCCATGTTTTTGATATCATTGTCGGAGTTATTGAACTCTTGGGACTAGTGATTGATACACATTTGATTTTAGACTTTATAAAGTTTCTGGAGTGTAATTCTTTTAAAAATGTAATTTTTCTGGAGAGCTTTATACAAATCCATCAGTTACACATTCAAGGAGTGTAGTTTTGCTAATCTTTTTTGGACCAGATTGGGTATACCTTGAGTCTTGCTTGCCCATTCTTTTAGGCTTGACATCTTAGGTTGGCTTGAGTTGAATTGTGAGTCAACTGAGTATCATCAAAGGCACTGACTTCCTTAAGTAGTTGTTTTGCACAGAAACCTCAAGGTATTCTAAGAGTGATGGGGTTTAAGGGATAGACCGATTCTAGCAAATCAATTTGATTAAACAAATAGAAGATGAACTCGGTGCAAAAGTTATGGATCTTCTCAAGTCCAATGCTTTCGTCAACAATGGTTGAATCTTTCAGTGTCCGGGAAGCTAATTGCTGCATCGATATTTTAGCCAACTATGGTTGCAACCACTGTGTAGACTATAGACTTTCTAGTGCACACATTTCAGTGAAAAAAAAAAAACAAGTTACACGAAGGACTAAAGTAGACCTGACCTGACCCATATTACTCCCATTTTTTAGTGAAAATGCTTTATAAGAGGTAACAGAAAAACCAACTCAATGATATTGATTTCAATGTTAATAAAAGTACTCATGGGAGTAATGCAGTGCATTTCATCTGAGAAAAACCAACTCAGAAAAACCACAATTTGCACATTTCATCTGAGAATTTGACTATATATTATAGGTGAGGAAGTCAAGCAGCTCACAAGACACTTCATCACTAGTTAATCAAAATTGAAATCAATGGGCAATGCAGTGCACGGATAGCAGAAGTATAAAGAAACGTATCTCATAAGTTTCCCCATCACAAATTAGCAGAAGATTTTCCATGTGTGAATATAACAGAGGATGGAAAAGAGAACAATAAGTTGGAAAATGAAGAAGAGAAATGGGAATATTTGTTCTAGGACCACTGTTTTAAAAACCGGATCGGACCGGCCGGTCCGACCGGTTCAACCGGGAACCGGTAGTTAAACCGGTCCGGTTAAAAGCCTAAAAACCGGTCAACAACCGGAAAACCGGCCAAAAACCGGTCAAAAACCGGGGTTGAACCGGAAATTGGGAAAAAAACGGTTTGATGCCCGGTTCGGTTTTTAAAACCATGTCTAGGACACAGAGTTAAACAACTGTGAGCTGGTTGACTTAAAAGTAAAGCACGGCAAAAGAAGCACATAGAGGGGAGAAGCCGGTTGACTCAAGGAAGATCACGATACTTTCAACTAATACAAGTGAATCCACTGTTTTAAAAACCGGATCGGACCGGCCGGTCCGACCGGTTCAACCGGGAACCGGTAGTTAAACCGGTCCGGTTAAAAGCCTAAAAACCGGTCAACAACCGGAAAACCGGCCAAAAACCGGTCAAAAACCGGGGTTGAACCGGAAATTGGGAAAAAAACGGTTTGATGCCCGGTTCGGTTTTTAAAACCATGAGTGAATCATATTTAATCATGGTTTTAAAAACCGAACCGGGCATCAAACCGTTTTTTTTCCCAATTTCCGGTTCAACCCCGGTTTTTGACCGGTTTTTGGCCGGTTTTCCGGTTGTTGACCGGTTTTTAGGCTTTTAACCGGACCGGTTTAACTACCGGTTCCCGGTTGAACCGGTCGGACCGGCCGGTCCGATCCGGTTTTTAAAACAGTGTATTTAATGCAACATTTTTTAAATATACACCAATTTACCCAGATGTCTTGCATGGCACCAACAACTGCAGCCAACACCCCTACCATGCGCCACTAGTTCCAAAAATTGTATAAGAATCACATCTGCACACAATCTTGGACAACTCATGTAGGCATTCTTAAACAATCATTAACATACAATGGCAACAACTCGTGCATATCATCTTTTATTTTTCAATATATATTTTTCTTTTATAAATACAGCTTTTGCACCCATACAGAACGAAACTCATGGCTTTACCTCCACCCATCATTCATTGGTGGAGAAGATGAAATTAGGTCAAGAGACCAATTAAGTCACAAAATTTATTAAAATTCCAACTCCAATTATAATATATAACAATTGAACAATAGTGAAACCATAACTATAATCCACAAACTCAGTACGGTATCAATTTCACTAATACAAATAGCACTTTTTGCAAAGTTCACAACAATAGCTCTGCGGCTCACTCAGTTCTCATAGTAACAATAACCCTCTAGCTGAATCTTAAGTAACAAAACATCTTAATTAATTATCCCACATTATTGGTACAAAATCGAATATCCATAATCCCCACATGTATAGTGTGTGTATATATAATCTAAGAAAGATAAATAACAATGACATAACAACAACAAATAGTCAATACTGAAATCACATTCAGCTTAAATCACCTGAAATCATTGCTCCACATGCTGCAAGTACCACTTATAGGTATCAACAAGGCCATCCCTAAGCGAAATCTTAGGGGTCCAACCCAATGCAGCTAGCTTTGAGCTATCCATGAGCTTCCTAGGAGTCCCGTCAGGCTTGGACGTGTCCCAAACAAGCTTCCCCTCGAACCCCACCACATCCTTCACCAGCTCAGCCAACTCCTTGATACTGACCTCCTTCCCACTCCCGACATTCATGTGCCCTAAGCCACTGTAGCTCTCCATCATGAACACCACAGCGTCAGCCAAATCATCGACATGGAGGAACTCCCTCAAGGGACTCCCAGTCCCCCACACCACCACCTCCTTCGCACTCTTCACCTTTGCCTCGTGAAATCTCCTCATCAATGCAGGCAAGACATGGGAGTTCTCGGGGTGGAAATTGTCATTGGGGCCATACAGATTGGTGGGCATACCCGAAATTGCATCCCAATTGTATTGAATACGATAGGCTTGACACATTTTGATGCCAGCAATCTTAGCCACGGCATACCACTCATTGGTGGGCTCCAACGGGCCAGTTAAGAGTGCATCTTCAGGGATAGGTTGGGGTGCAAATTTGGGGTAAATGCAAGAGGAGCCGAGGAAAAGGAGCTTGGAGACGCCATGGCGGTAAGAGGAGTCAATGACGTTGGTTTGGATCTGGAGGTTAATGCTGATGAAGTCGGCTGGGTACGTGTTGTTGGCATGGATGCCACCAACTTTGGCAGCTGCTAGGATGACAAATCGAGGCTTCTCAGTAGCAAAGAAGGATTCGACGTCATTTTGGCGGGTGAGATCGAGTTCCAAATGGGTGCGAAGGACAAGGTTTGTGAAGCCCAGGTGGTGAAGCTTGCGGACTATGGCGGAGCCCACAAGCCCGCGGTGGCCTGCTACAAAGATCTTTGCTGATTTGTCAGAGAAAAAGGACAAGGCAGATCCTGCACAAAATTTTGACGTTAGTTTTTTATAGACAAAGAAGTGGGGCAGGGAATTAGGGTTAGATTTTTTATGATTTGGGGGATAGGGAGTGTTTGGATGGAGAGAAAATGTGAGGAAACAAATTGTGAGTTTCATATCTTAGTAAGTTGAAGTTTAGGTTGTTATGGTTTATCAAAAGTTTAGGTATTTATGAGATATTATTCCAATTCTTCATTTCTTTTCTTATTTTACATTTTCTCAGTTATCAAATGCACATACAAACATATATATATAAATATATATATATAGAGAGAGAGAGAGAGAGAGAGAGAGAGAGTACCGTTGGAAGGGTCACCCATGTTCAAATGAAAACTATGTCGCTGTCTTGTCTATGCTGGCCAATTAGAGAGACAAATAAGATACTTAGTTCTTTTGAGGAAAACTGTGCCTTACCCAGTCTATGCTGAGTGCAAGAAAATACCCTGCAAAATAAGTAGAGTACAAGTAAATCAGCAACAAAAAATTACAAAAACCTCAAAGACAAATTATAGCAGGATTGTGGGAGAATAACAGTTCAAGTAAATACTACTTTACAAGCATTCTAAAACAGAAAACTTGATTTCAATATATCAACAACAACCCAACATTTTACATTTGTACCCAAAATTGAAACAACAAAATCATCCTCATACCCCTATTAAACAACAAAACCCGCAGCTAAAAGCAACTCTCTTTTGCTTTCAACTAAGTACTTACTATTCAAGACACAAATGACCAATTCCTATCTTTAAAAAAATAAAAAATAAAATCAACTTAACCACAAACCAAAAACAAGATGATCTGCTCAAGTCACCTTGTCTCAATTATTTACCAACTAGTTTTGAATGAGAACCATTATCGATCTGTATAAATACTTCATATCTGTATAGGCAATATGCCCAAAAATAATAGACTCCAACAAATTAACGCAATTAAATACTAACAATAAATAAAAATGATAAACACTGAGCCAAAAACACATTACATTATTTTATTTAACTGTCATTGAAGGAGCAAGTAGAGTGGTTTACGAAAGTAGAGTTTTTTAGTGCAAGCTTTGATGAAGCCCTTTACTGTGTCATAAACAAGAACAGATTTTCGATTCAACACAATGCAAGTTAGTTGATATAGCCCGGAATTAGACAGCTTTACCATCATCAAAAGAATCCTTTAGTCAAATAAGATCCACTGGAGAGTTGGGTTTCTTTAACAAGTGGGAAAACCCAGATTTCAAATGATTCCACCAGTCAAACATGCACACACCAAACCAATGAAATTAGTTTATAACAAATCTAAAAATTGTAACTCAAAAAACCAATAAATCATGCAGTAGAAACTAATAAAAAAAAAAAACAAAATTCTTATCTTCTAGGACCAAACTAAGATGATCCAGACAGCAATTGAAAAATTAAAGACTTTATTTTTTGTACCTATGAGTGAAAACATTATTTGATAATTTAAGTCCAAGACAATTGAAGCAACTAACACAGAAACATAAACAAACATGCAATGTAAACGAATTGTCCACACAACAAAGAATCTCAGCTCTGGGGACGAAATGAAGCAGACCCAGATTAGCAATTAGCAAATGAGTTCAATGTAGCTTAAAAAATTGACAAATCATGAAATGGAAACCAACAAGGAAAAAAAAAAAAAAAAGACCCAGATCGAAATTCAGCAAATGTACAACAAAGAACACTCCAAAACCACTAAATCACAAAAAGAGAAGAAACCCATATGAAATAAACTAATGCAGGCTAGGAATCACAGATCTCAGCTAAAATCCTTCATCCAATTAGCAAGAAGGGAAAAAAAACAAATGGAAATACAAGAATGGTGCATACGAGAGAGAAGTGTGTTCTGCTGTGGGCTGTGTGGGCTGTGGTGCCGGCTTTGCGAAACCAGCAAGTCGGTGGGCAGGGTTCGCGAGACTGTGTAGACACCGCCGGGGAAAGCAGCGAGAGAGACGTTGAGAGAGGAGGGGGTTTCCGTGTCTCTGAATGAAAGAGAATAGGCTGAAAATGTCTAAATAAGTACTGTCTTTTTAACAATTTCATTTTAATCTAAATTTTAAAGAATTAAAATGTAACAACTAAACAGGCTAACAGCTAAAAATTTTATGGTATTTTCAAAAAATAAAAAATAAAAAATTTCAGCAAAAAAAATTTTTTTTTTTTTTTTTATGGTATTGGTATCAAATAAAAATTTATGGGATTGGATTATATAATAGAATCAAACCAACTAGACTAATTATAATTAAAATTTTGTTCAGTGGAAAAAAAAAATTTAATCAAAACTTTTGAAAGCTAAATTTAAAAATTGAAATTTCATGCTAGCATTTTGGGCCATTCTTAATGAATTCTTCCATATAATAACCTTATTTGTCAAATAGTCTGAAGTCTAAAAAATATATCTAAAAATTGAAACTCAGTGAATATAGGACTAAGTACCAACTAGAGGAAAGTAAATTGTTATTTCCCTTTTTTCTCTAAAATTTTTTTTTATTTAACCACAACTTTCAAGAAAATACTTGAAAATTGAAAAATATTTTTTAAACAATAATTTTTTTTTTGAGAAAATAAACAAGAATATTTTATGTTAAAATAAATGGTCACTCTTACCAAAAAAAAGGGGGGTCTAATTATCAAAAGTCTAAGTGCATTTATTAAAGGTGAAATTTTTATTGCAATCAATTATTTTTTTATGGAGTTACATAATATTAAGTTAAAAGGATGTGTATTTGCTTTTACTACCTTCCAATACAATAAGACTTACTTTATTCCTCTTTAACAAGTGCAATCAAGCACCTGTTAACTTATTCTTAAAACAAACAGACATAACTAACTTGATACTGAAACTATCACCCAAACAAATTTTCATGTGAAGTAAATAAACCATATTCTAATGATTTATGAATTTTGAGTACAAAATATGAAAATTTCAAAAAGAATATTCAAGTCAAGCGATTTGATCCAATAAAAACCCTAGAAAAATAGGACTCCAAAACCCTTCCATGTTTTTTTTTTTTTTTTAAATTAAATATAAAAACCTAATTAGTAAATTTGTATCTCAAAAAGTAAGAAGAATGTTTTTTAAACAAAAATGTTAGAATATAAATAATTAAATAAATATTATTCATTTGATAATTAAATATTCATGAAATTCACTTAAATTTATCTGAATTTGGCGGTTAGGCCGTAAACCATACATCTGGCCTACATTATGCCTTAAATTTTTTGAGAAACACTGGAATTGTTTGCTTTCATAGTTCTTCTAAGCTAGTTTTGTGCTCATTGTTTAAAGGTGGGGAGGGATGTAGGAGAATACATTCCATTGTGTCCGAATATTTCTTGGAATCGTTCTTGCAAGTCTCTCAACCAAATGGTGACATTCCTTACATTGGACTATTTGTAAACACTCCCAAGACCCGAGTTGTTTGAAACCTTTGGAAACTTCCTTTGTCAATTCAACAATCATAAAACAATTGAATTATTGGGATCTTGATGTTGGGCTTGGGCTATCTTTTATCTCGACCCAACCGAAAAAATTGAGTTTTTAGAATTAGGCTTGTCTTTTTTATTGGTCAGCCCAACATTCAGAAAGCCGCGGATCAAAATATCCAGCCCGTAGAGGCCTAGGATCCACCTTTGATTTGCTTGCCATGGTCAAATTAAATGTGCATTGAAAATATATATATGGGACATTGAGATTGAACCCCTTTTACCATTGAATTACAATTTTTTATTATCACGAATTACAAACTTTTGACAAATCAAAAACTCAGTTTCCACTAAAAGTATTGTTTATATGCATAAATGTTTGTTTACTTTTATTAACTTAGGATTAATTAGCACGCATGGGTTCCAATTAGCTCAACTAATAAAGTCTTTAGTGGTTTAATAAGAAATCTGAGGTTCAATTCCCGCTTATACCGAAAACTAATTGGTGTTTTAGTCTGATGATAAAGAGCTATCATCAGGAGCTATCAAAAGTAGTTTCTAAACGAATGCCCTTAAAATATCCACTAACAAAATTCTCTCTCTCTCTGAATGAAAAGGAAAAGAAATTCTCATTACTGGCTCATACATACGCACATGCACAAAGAAATGCGTGTACGTGTTTCATATAATTTGGCACAAAAAGGAAGAAATTCAACAGATTAACAAACAAAACAATATAGAAATCTAGTCATGCATAAACTGTGACAGTTTTCGTTTAAATCCAGTCAGTCATGCATAAACATATACTAATCATGATGCATGCATACAAACCCAACCCATCTTGAAGTCGCATCATTGCCCTAATCTTACAGATTAGTAGTTCACCTAATTAAGATGTTCCCTCATGCAGCGCCTATCTAATTACTTTTAGCCTGACCTTTTCGACATTAATTGGTAAAATCATTTAATTAAACAGCATGGAAACATCAATCATAGCAGCTGTCCCTGTAATGTCTTTGATTCCTTGCGGATTCTTTGTTTCCTAATAAAGTGATTTATAAATTCCAATCCATCACACTTACTTTGTAAATTTTGTCATGCATTAGTGCACTCCAAATCACCTTTTGGGATTATCTTAGTAACTTCTCATCATTTATCAAATGATTTAATCAAATTTGGGTGCATGCTTGTATCTAATTATATGTAAAGCTTGCAAAAGTCTAAAAGTAAATCCAAACCACAAATGGATGTTCAAATTGAGGGAACTACCAATAATATTATCTAAAATAATGTTATTTTGGGTATAAAATTTTAGAATGATTCATTTAAAATTCTAAGTTTTTACCATGTTTCATTTAAACCTTCTATCACAAATTTGTTAATCTCATGTTAAACATCTCGTGTCAAGCTGGGTTTAAATGAAATAATTTCAAACTTTGAGGTTTAAATAAAAAATACTAAAAAATCTAAAGTTTGAATAACTATCCAAGACTATAGGTTTAAATAAAATTATTTGCAACTATAAGGTTAATTTGAACTTTGAATAGAACTTATCAAAACTGTAAGGTTTAAATGAATATTTCCTAAAACATGAATATTAAAAAATAGTTGGACTGTTACTATATGATATTACAACCTTATATAATTTATGAGCATCTTTTCTTTCTCAATTTTTTCATCTCAACAATTTTTCATTTACATTATGAGGGCAATACTTAAAAATAAGTATTAGGGAAGAAAAATGATAAGAAAGTATGATTTATCCTAATTAAAGAACAAAACAATGATTTATAAGTATAAAGCATTCTCCCTATAACAAACTATAGAGTATATTTGAAAAAAAAAAATCTATAGAGTATATCCGTGTAACATATTTAGCACATCATGCATTCAACAAAATATTTGGTAACAAAACATAAAACATCACACTGTAATATTTGGATAAATTAAATTTAAACTTGGTAGTATAAAATAGTTTTATTTAAACCTTATAGTTTCGAATTGTTTTAAATTTTATTTAAACTAGCTTGCAGTTGATGTTTAACGAGTAGTTAACATATATGTGACAAATGGTTTAAATGAATTGTTTTAAAACATTTTAATAGAACAATTTCAATGTTTAATGTTTTTTTTTTTTAAATATATATAATTAATAGTCTAAGTTTTGAGAATTAACTTACCCAATTATCTTTCATTTGTTGGAAACCAATAACGATGGCAATGTTCTATATGTAATGTTGAGTAGTGTTTGGAAAATTATTGTTCTCAATCTTTTAAAGAGAGACAAATAAATGGGTGATAGTTCAGTATGATCTGTTATAGTACATCTTTATATGCAAAAGCAAAAGTAAGGGAGCTAATAATAACATCATTATTAGCTTTATGCAAAGAGATTTGAAATGTGAGGCAGAGATAAGAGAAAGAGATTCATGCAAAGATAACATTGAAAAAGCAAAGTTTATCAAAAAAAAAACATTGAAAAAGCAAATTGTTTGTCCCATTTCAGAAAGAATGGTTGTAAATAAAATAGAAAAAAATTTGCCAAAAGAACCTCTTTTTTATTTTTTTTTAATTACTTTCTTTCTCACTTCCCCCACACTTGCCAAGACCTATCACAACAACAAAGCAGCATGCCATCGTATACAATTTGATGGGGCTGTCGGCCCATATCATTTGTCATCAATCAATCATTTTATCAAAGAGATTTGGTTTGATTTTTTATCCTATGTTAATTACATGCAACATCTTCAACCTTTGGCTCAAAAGGAACGAACGAAATGTGCCATCTCTAGTATTTCTCTAACTAATATACCTAACACCTATTCACATTTCGGCCACGATATTCTGACTGTGATTTTGTGCACAGCCAAATTTTTAGGGCATGCTAAGTGTGAACTCGCTTAATCTAAATTTCTCTACTAAAAAACAAGTAAGTAACTGGATTATGGAAAAAAGAAAAAAATAAAATGAACATTTCAACAATCCAATATTATCAATATTGACAAAAATCTAATAATATGTTAAAAACTTTGAATTTAAATAGTTAAATTTCTCGAAAAAAATTGCAAAATATGATTAGTATCACCACACATACATATTTCATCCTTTAGTTTAAACATTATAAACAAAGTCCATATAAAAATCAATAATAAAGGGGAGAAATATGGTACAATAGCATAATGAAAAGAATACCGAAGTTGGATTCAATGTACTGGTTGAGGCCCAAACTAGTGAAGCTTATTTTCATATATAGCCATTAAAATTGACAATTGAATAATATAATAATTATAATATTTTCCTGATATCACTCCATTTTTTGTGGCTCAGTCTCTATCTAAGCAGTGGGTGTATTCATTCATTAAAATATTGCTTGCATTAGAAACACTTTGGATTGGCTTTGCATAAACTATTTGCTTTGGTATTGCAATTTCAACTTTGCCCAAATGCAGCAAGGAATAAAGGTGCATCTCTCATAACTATTTGCTCATTTCTTCGATGCTTCCGAAAGAGAGAGTACTAATATACTATACGTTTAAATCTAGACCTTAGAAAACATTCAAAGCACCAAAGTACCAATCTCAATGAATTTTCTTTTTACTTTTTTCTGTTTTTGACTAAAAGATTCAATATATTTCCAAACTTTAGAGAGATTTCGAAGAAGTCACGAGAAAGACCATTAATGATCGTTTCACATGTGAAGAGACAGAGCTTTTCCAACTAAGCCTAAAGGGCATCTAGCAGGCAACCTTGTCAAACACGTACACCACGGAATAGGTTCTTTTTAAATGGTCATTTGGATTAGCTTTAAAGTTTTTAATTAATTATTTAATTTATACTTTATCTTTCATTTGTCCACTTTCAACAAATTAACAAAAAGCTAGTGTAAACAATCATCATATGTTTAGATTGAAATTTCATTAGCTAATCAAGACCTCAATTGACCAAAGTTGAATAAATATATAAAACTAATATTTTTCAACCCTAGCCGTCCTAATTTCCATAAATTAAGAGAAAAAAGAGACCGATTTGACATCTAAATACATTTTACACAATCAAATATGAAGGAAGAGTTAAAGAGCATAAATAAGAAGTGTGAATACGTTAGAGCCGTTGGGCATATTGTGCAAGAATTTCCATTTTCCTTCTCTCCTAGAAAAGGACAATTGGGCTAGTCAAATTTGTATACCGATATAGTGTAATTTTATTCCACACCAAACCAAACATCCATCACCATACCCATATCCTTTAAAGCCTTAAATCATTAATAATTTCTCCCATACATTTGAAAATAGTACCAAGCAACACCATTGCTACAGCAACAACATGACCACTGGTCAATGCTCTTTTATTCCAAGTAATAATAGAGACCAAACACCAAAGACCCAATACATTGGACTTGTACAAAAAAAAAAAACAAAGAACACAACATAACATAAAGACCATAGAAATTCCGAAGGAAAAGACAAACAACAACATAAATTACCAAAATGCCACTCAACAGAGTGACTGACAGCTGACACTCTGATTGGCTTCTTGGCTGTGGCCCAAAAAAAGCTCACGAAACGTAACGACACGTCACCAGCTCCTCTTCCTCCTCCACCACAAACTCCTTCCAGCAGTGCATGACAGCTTTCGCTTTTGCTTTGATAGGTGTGCACTCCTCTGTAGCCTTAGCCTCAGCTTTTTTCTCCACATAAGTCAAGTACACCAGGAAACACCCACCTGGCAATTCCTGCTTCACCACGTTCTCACACGTGTACCCCTCCACGTCAGCAGAAATAAACTGGGCCCCATTAGAACACGTGACCGCCACAGAAAACTCAGCCGGGCCAAAACACTTGAGCACCCTCTTGACCAGCGGCTCGAACCCCATAGCCTCGAGGTCGAACCCCATGGCCTCGTAGCTTGCGTAGCTGAACCCATCCTCTGGGGTCACGTGAACGGTAGAGTAGCTAGACCCCTCGATTCCATTCATTGAGTAGCCACACGGGTCAAATTCAAAGTCACAAATCACGTGAGTTGGAATAATTTCACTAATCCCGGACTTTTTTGTCATTTCACATGCCCCATTGCTTCCCCATTTTTTGAAAAACACGGAGGCGTTGTCGCGGTCCAACTTAGTCATGCACATCTCAAGGGTAATTTGGGTATTTTTATTGTTCTCAATGTCTTTACTCGCCGCCGAGTAAATGTGCCAATTACGGTTCGGAACATTGGGATCGCCGATGACGTAAGCCTGTGCGTTCATGTGCCCAAAGTACTCGTTCAAAACAGCGACTTCCTCAGTGAAGTTACGGTGAGGGGCAGGCTGGTAATTTGGGAAAATGAAACTGCCGCGAGAGTATTTGACCGAGGACACAGTGAGTGAGAGTGAGTCAGCGAGTTGGAGAATCGGCGGGATTGACAAGAGTAGCTTAGTGGTCCCACAAGTTTTGAGAATTATTTTGAAAGGGTAAACGAAGAGACTTGACTCGGACAGAACATATGAGTCGAACTCGGAGTTTGAGAGGTTGGAAACGATGGTGCACTGAGCTGGCTCGAGAATGGAGTCGAGTTGGGCCCGAGTCAGAGCTCGGAGACCGAGTCCCTGTGGATCTATGAAAATGGATGGCTCAGAAAATGAGATTTCCAAGCGTTTTTCGAAGCCTTCAAACCCTATTGGTGAAGGTGGTGGAGGATCGTTGAAAATGCCCATTGCTTAAAAAAAGAAAAAGAGTTTTTTTTGGTGTGCTTTTTGTTTTCTGCGTTTTGTTTGGCCAAAGAGAATTCAGATTATTGTTCTAACGAAAACGAAACAACGAAAGGGAAATCCTATTCTACCAAACAAGTCATCTCTCGTATCGAATATCAGGACGGCTTCCTCACACACTGCAACAATAACAAAAGCAAAAACAACAAGAGCGTTACAAAAATCAATTTTCATAGCACAAAAAAGAAAAGGGCTTTTGACGTTTTTTGAGGTTGGTTCTTACGTTGGAGTAAGCAGCAGATCTGAACTTTTCGATGCCACCGTTGGGTCTAACGTCTTCAATGATATAACCGAGAGGAACTTCGTACTGTTTAGAGCCACTACTACTGCTAGACTTCTTTTTACCACCTTTGGTCTCCATTACAACATTCACGCTTCTGAAATTCAAAATACCCATATTACTATTTCAATTTCAAAGAATGAATCTTGAATATCCAAACAACCCCATCAAATTTTCACACAAAAAAGATTATAGCTTTAACAACAGAGAGAATAAATATTGAATATTCAAAGAAAAAACCGTACATGCAGAGAGTGAAAAGACTTACTTTTCCTTGGAAAATTAATCTGCGGATGGGAAAATCAGAGATACTTTTGGTATGATGAAGAAAACCAAAATGATATTAGAGAACCAAGGGAAAGTGAAAGATGGGCAGGCTTCTGATTGATTTTAAGTTTACACAGAGAGACAGGAGGCTTTGTGTTTTGTGAAGAAGAGAAGATAGCGGAAAGAGAGTATTTATAGAGGAGCAAAAAGGATACCGAGGGCTATTGGAGTGGCCTTAGTGAAAAAAAAAAAAAAAAAAAAAAAAAGTAGGATTGTTTAATATAAAAAGAGTGCTTGTAGTAAAACTGTAAAACTAGTCCAATCTTATCTTCTTCTTCTTTTTTCTTTTTCTTTTTTGAGAGCAAATTAGAAATCTTATCTTATTTTTAAAAATTAACTTTTAAGAAAATTACATCTAAAACTTTATGGTAACAAAATTAACTAAAATATTTTTTTAAAGTAACAAATTAAACCTACTATTTTTTAAAAAGTAACAAATTAAATTCTAAGAGCAAATTACTCTTTAGCCAATTTGTTTATAATCTTGTAACTTAATGGGTTAAAACTTGAAACTCCATGATATTTCTCTAATAATCAATTAAAAAAAACTCAACCAATTTAGTGGATTGAAATTGTCTTGGAAGTTTAATATAGGATAAAGTTTTAATTTGTTACTTTTAAAATTTTGATTTAATTTTTTGTTTGTTATGCCCTTGAATTTACCATTTGTTAATGTGTATTATTAGGATAATTATTAATAAATTATTTTAAGAAAATTTTAATACAATTTTTCATAAAAAATAAAAAAAACTGTTAAAATTTTATTTATTTTATTATTTTTAAATAAAATATTTTTAAAATTAATTTATAAATTAATACAAGCATCAATTAACTTTTTCCTATAAATAATTTTGGAAATATGGTTAGATTCATGAATCCACGCACGTGAATAAATTGCATTAATTGTGAATAAATTGCATTAAACGTGAAGACTTTTTTTTTTTTTTTTTTTTTGTGTGTGTGGTAAAAATTCTGATGATGGTAGCAAACAAATAACTTCGAAATTGGAGTATTTCTGTTTCTGAATACCAAAAGCCATGCTTTTCAACAAGTCTTATATTCCTATAAATTAATATAAATAAGTTGTATCCAAACGGACCCTTAGTAGGAATCTCGAAAAAATTAATTTGGGAAGGGGGGGGGGGGGTGTTGGGGGGCGCAATTGGTAGTAGAGCCTTGTCACACACGCCATGCTTTTCAACAAGTCTTATATTCCTATAAATTAATATAAATAAGTTGTATCCAAACGGACCCTTAGTAGGAATCTCGAAAAAATTAATTTGGGAGGGGGGGGGGGGTGTTGGGGGGCGCAATTGGTAGTAGAGCCTTGTCACACACGTTCAGAACTGACACTCCTCAAAAATGATAAACTTGTTTTAACCCTCTATCCAATAAAATAAAAATAAAAACTTTGGCAACACATGAGGATTGCCTTTTGTTCATTTAAAAAAGAAAAAGAAAAAGAAAAAGAAAACTTTAGCCACTCTAAGATAGTTTCTTGGAAGATATATCATTCGGTTACAAATACTAATTAAACATGTTCATATTTCTAACACGCATGCGTATTGTTGAGGATTGTTGGGCAAATAATGAAATAACAAAAGAAATTAAAATGGCTTTTTAGAGCCACAAATTAATTGTTGCCTTTAAGATAATACTGACCCCTACCTAAATAGTTTGTTAAAAGGGTCAGAGGAATATTCGGAGAATTATGAGAATTTCTTCACAATGGTATAAAATTTGGAAAAAAAAAATATATATATATATATATTGCATTCATGTATATGCATGAGACTACAAACTAATTATTTATTATTAATTTTATTACTTATTAGTATTGTAGGGTCACAATTTGTAACCCAAGCCCAAGAGGTATGGGATGTAGGCCCAATGAGCCCAATTATATATTTGTAGAGAGTGAGTAAAAGAACTAGACTTTTTATGAATTTGACAACAGCTAGTATGGATTTAAGAGATAAACAAAAAAGTGATACATGTAAAACTGAATGAACTTGTTGTCCGAGGAGGTGAATTGTGGTATAAATCAATAAAGCTGAAGGTTAATACAGTTTTCAATGCTATAGTGATTCTTTCTTCCTTTTTTCCTCCTCGCTTTTAGGGGATCACTCTCCCAATATATAGTTCTTTTTCAATCTTCTTGATCCTACACTTGTTAATCATCCAAGCCTTCACTTGAGTGCATGTCCCATCAAACACCTTCTCTAGCTTTCTGTGAAGTGTGATAGCTCAGAGTGCACTGTTTAGGGGTCCTCTCCATATAAATGCGGCCAGAAAAGTAGCTGTAGTGCATTTAATGCGGTGGTAGCAATTTTTCTTTTAGATATTTTTGAGTGCTTATCGATCCTGTTCATGCATGAGGTTCATCCCTAATGAGGAAATTTCCTAGAAGGTCACATAGATTGATGAAATACAAAATTAACCTGTATTGATCACGTCCAAGGAGGAGTAACTCCTCAGACTATCCCCCTGCCGTTCTTTCCCTATGTAACTTTAAACTTGGGGTTTTTAGCAATTAATTCTCACTTCTCGCACACGCTCACATTCCCAGATAAGGCTCAATGCCCAACATACACAATTGCACCTTTATCCTCACAAGTACTTTATTAGTTATTATTATTCACTTTTATAAGGTCATATAATTCCTAAATTTTAAGCATATTGTATTCAATAACACATCACACTGCCTTGCAATCCTAAGTAATTTCACGCATAGCAAAACAAAAAAGATAAAGGGAGAAAAGATAAATAAACTCATTGATTTGAGCCATTATTGCTAACTAATTTCAAGTTGAAGTCTCTAATAGCTAAATAAGAAATTTAGGGTTCAATTCTCGCCTACACCAAAAAATGATTGACGTTTTAGTTTAACGATAAAAAACTATTATCAAAAGTGAACACTATAACATGAAACTCTCTAAAAAAAAATTAAAAAAAAAAGTTTCAAGCTTGAAGTTAGGATGTAAGATTGGTTTTATTCTTATTAAGAAATATAAGTAAAACATCCTTGAATTGAAAGTGTAACCTAGGCTACCTAGATAGCTGAACTATATTAAAATTTATGTTTGGACTCTAAACCTGGTTTCACTTTAGGTCATAGCCTCATAGGGTACATGGATATACAAAAGAATATCCTCATTATGTATTCCAGCCTTGGAAGTTAGAACCTCCCCTCCCTAAAAAACAAATTACAAGGCCTAAATTTGGGGTGGGGGGGGGGGGGGGGGGGAGGAGGGGACCGAATTATTTGATTCAACCAGTTAATAATGAAGTGGTCTAACTTTTTTTTGTTCCATTTATCCTATGAACCATAATTTTAGTTGAATTAGACTAAACCACATTGAATTGGTTAGTTCACTTGCTAATTATTAAAACAACATATTAAATCAGTACATCGTGCAAAGGCGATTACTAACCAAACCCAAATAGATTCATACAAAACACTAATTAATGAACAAAAATAGGACACACCGATGGTATGCTATCGTCCTCTGAGTCCTATCTTTGCTTTTTTCTGCCAAAACATCTGCATATCTATTGGCTTCACCATAGTCATGATGTTGAACTACTATATCTATACACTGCATGTTCATTGCTTCTTTGCAGTACTCCAGCACAAGTAGTGAAGACAATATATGTCACGGACAAATTGCCCAAGGATGTGAGTGATGAACTGATGATATAACTAACGAGGAATGGAATTGAAAACTTTTGCTAGAGGCTAAATTTTAATATCAACATGTATCCACACACATGCATGTATATTGAGAAATGAGTAAACTAACAACACTGAAAGATTATTGAATTTCAATTTCTCTTTTGAACTTCTTAATTTTTTTTATGTAAGTAAATTTTAACGTAATGATTCTTAATTAGATATTATTCTTTCATATATGATTGTATAAATCTTAATAGGAAACATACAAAGTTAGGGATTTTTATAACTTAATCTTGTTTACTAAAAACATGAAAGAAAATTAAACATTTGTATTGTTTCTATATATATATATATATATATATATAACTAGTATGTAACCCCATGCTTACACACATGACTTGTCAATTGTAGTGGTGGTATGGGTTATTAAACATATAGAACATTAGTTAATGTACTTTAATTATGACATGGATATATTCAATATTTTGTCATTTTAGAACTACTCATACGTATTTTGCTTTTTTTGGAATTTAATTAGATTGTTGCACGGTTCATATTAACGGTGATTGTTGGAGTTGCTCTCTATGTGTTTGTCATAATGTTTCTATGATTGATTATAGACTACAATTTGATATTTTGGTTTTGACCTTTGTTTCATAGTAAGAGCTTATTGTTTTGTCAGTTTCTTACACTTTGCTTATACATATATGACCATTAAATGAAAGATATTGGAAATTTGAATAATTATACTAAAATTGGAATTTGGAAATGGTTAAGAATTTAGATTAGATACTTTTGAAGAAAGCTTCAAAGTAATATTCTTATTTTTTCTGCTTCTTTATCAAAAAGAACAAAAGAAGTTGTCATCTTTCACTTGGATTTAGCTGAATATAATAATGAAAGAAATAAAAAATGTAATAAGCTTATTTTTACATCTATAATTAAAGCAATTATCATTTTGGTTTCCTATGCTATCATTTTCATAGCTATATATTATATAAGTAATGGATAATTTGGTCACCTAGCACACAAAAACATATTATTTTGCTGCTTTACTTTTCATTTGCAAAGTTGACATGAGGTATAATTCCACCCAATTTCTGCTTCTATGTTTACAATATCAGTGTAGCAAATAAGAATCTTTTCCTGCAAAATCATTTATTGGGTTAGTTTTAGTTTGCATAATAAAGATTTATTTGAAATAATTCAAGATAAAGAAAACCTTTACTCTTCCTGAGCCTTCCAATGCTTTAATTGCTACCTATGACATCTTAGTTTACATTTTCAGTCCTAATTCAGATTTTGGTTTTTAATCACATGCTGGAATATGTTGAACAACATTATCTTCGTCATCCTCAACAACTTTATATTTGAACATTGTAAGAGATGAATTAAACAAAAAATTCATTGGTAATCCATCATAGAAAATTATTAAAGTAAATGTCTATTAACCTATCAATAAGCTCAGAAACCTTCGTAATTCTGATTAATTAAAATGGAGAAGAGGTGAAGTAAAATATTTGGGATTTATTATAATGCTTTATATATATGAAGTGGTTATCTGATGAGCTAGGAGAAAGGTACCAGTCTCTAGAGTTGTGAGAATGCCTTGCAAATTATAATATATATATATATATATATATATATATTTAAAAGATGTTAACAGTATTATAGAAAGTGAAATAGATTTTTAAAAAAAATTATTATTACGAAAGATCACAAATTTTCCAATTATTACGTCTAAAGACAACCAAAGGAAAAACACCCACAAACCCAAACCCACCAAAATTTAGGCACTTAAAAGTATATAGAGTAAAAAGCAACAATGTAAAAGAAGGAAAAATAAAATTACAATCAAGTTCATGGTTGTGGAGGAGGAGGACCTATGTGAGATCATGTGTGGCACCAAAGTGCTTCTAATCAATTATTAGGCAACCATTGCATGAGTGAAAGAAAAAGGGTTTGAAGGAGGGGTAGACCGTAGAGGGAGGCTAAGAGATAGGCTTTGTGTTGAGCTTGAATGTGAATAACTCACATTTAATTGAGAATAAAATAATATTCAAACCTAATTTAATAAGAATTTTTTTTTTTTTTTTTTTGAGAAACAAATTTAATAAGAATTTTTGAATTTGTTTATTATTGGGTTACTTTATCATGAATTCAAATGAATTTAAATGAACATAATTTAGGAACGTGTATAATTTTTAAAACTACATTAACATTATTTATTACATAAATAATATAGATTTCTAAAATTTATGTTTATGTTTAGAAGAAAACATAAAATCAAAGGCTTATATTTTATATTGTATTTTACTAATCACATGCTCGCTTGATAGGCGACAGTTTCTTGTTAATTACAACATGAAACTCTTGTGCACAATTGCAATGTAATACCGATGTTTTAGATTAATCTTGCTATCATTTAGTGGAAGTCATGGAAGAGGTTAGAAGAAGAGCAAAACATATTTTTCACATAAAGCTATGTTCCAAAGGATTTTGAGGATCTGTACCCAAGTGTCACAACTACAAATACATGAATAATACACAAATATAAGGAATATAATAGTAACTAAAGTTAAAGTACAAAAACTTTTACCTCAACAAAATAATGAGCTTCAAATCTCTATTTACCATTACGGAAACAATCGATAAACCTACAAAACCCACCGAATTTAATACCTAAAAAAATTCACCTTTCCCAAAAAATAATACTACCACAATGAAATTAAAATCTAATTAAAAAGTAAACATGAAGATCCTACCTCGTATTTGACTTTGTGTTTCTTAGAATCCTTGAAAGGAACATAGAACTTAGGAAGATGTGTCTTTCCTTGCTTGTCTTGTAATAGTATCATACTGTTAGTATGAACAGTATATGCCAAAACCAAAGATTTTGTTATTGAAAAATAAAAAATTAAAATGAATGTTATAAGTAGAATACAATTCTTGAATTTAATAATAATAAACATGGAGATAATGGAATAGAGCATATGATAATAAAATTAAAAATGATATAGAGCAAAAATTCAGTTACAACACAAATTCTAATGGCAGCTTAAAGTCTTTGTGAGAAAGGAGATGAAGAGCGATGAGTTTGAGTTAGTTTGGTGATTACATTTGAATGTTAGTAATGTGATCCTTGGATTTAGTTTTTGGCACAAGATGGAAGAAGTAAATAAGCTAAATGAGGGTTGTGACTTGTGAGTGGAAAAGTGAAAGAAGAGAGAGTGAAAGGGGATGTAGCTACATTCTATTCTTTCAAGAACATCTTAGCCATAGATATTGTATCGAGATTGAAGCAGATGACTAAAAAATTTCATTCATTGTATCAAAATTATTTATTTACAATGAATACTTTGATGGATATTTATGATGTGGTCCCCACATTTGGCACAAAAAAAATTTTTTTTGGGACACATGGCAAAAAATTAGCTCACAATTGAAATCTAATTTTGAATCTAAAGGATAAGAGTAAACATTTGGTCAGGCTTTTACGCCAGCCAATAGGAGGCCGCCTCGTCATCTCTTTTTAATGAGTCATTTGCATTTAATATTTTATTATTTTTTTTTCTCTCATTCTATTCACTCCATCACTCTTTCTGAACATCTCTTTGTCCCTCATTCTCTCTGAACTCTCTCTCTATTTCTCAGTCTCTAACTCAAGCTTCTCAGTCCAACTTGTCGTGGCGCTAGGTGGCGTTGAAGAAGATGAGGAGGTAGTAGGGTCTTGGGGTTTTTGTAGAGGTGAGGTAGCGAGAGACGGAGTGGTCATTGAGGTGGATTATGCTAGTTTTGGATTGGGATTGGAGGGATTGGAGCTCTGAGACTCGGTCCAAGTCGGAGGAGCTAGTTGAGGTTGAGATGAGAAGAAGGGAAATGAGAAATATGGGCATAGGCAATACACCAAAAATTTCAGCAATGAGGAGAAAGAGGGGGAGAGAATGAGTGGGAGACATGGTTATGGGTTTTTTGGGGTTACAAAGAGAATGAGTTTGGTTTGTTTTTGTTTTGGATCTTTGGATTTTTGTTTTGTGGCTTGATGATGGTGATTGGATCTTTGGATTTTTGAATGGGTATGTGAATTTCATTGATGGTAGCTTGGTTGAATGGGATGGTGGCTGGGTTGTTGTGTGGCTTGATGATGGTGGTTGGGTGGTTGGATGATGGTGGCTGTGTGGGTTGTTTTGGGTCTATGAGAGAGGTGAGAGTTTGAGGTGGAGGTTTGGGCAAGCAAAGATGGAAGAGGGAGGAAGCTTTTGTCTGAGGGCTGTGGGTCTTTCTTAATTCGGTCTCTATTCCGGTATGTTTCCAAGCTATACGCACAACTTCAGCGAACTCAGTGTGTGGTGTGGTGGAGGTTCGGGCAAGCTTTGGTCTGAGGGCTGTGGGTCGTCTTTCTCAATTCGGTCTCTATTTGGACTCTTTGGAGAGGGATTCAAGTGACTCATTAAAAGGAGATGACGTGGCAGCCTCCTATTGGCTGGCGTAAAACACTGGTTTTATGCCACAGCCTGACCGAATGTTTATGGCTTAATTCCCACATAAATCTAGACACATGGCGTAAAATTGGAACTTTAATTGGAAATCTAATTCGACTTTCTCTCAGGTTCACCTATTATATATATATATATATATATATATGTAGACTATATTCTCATAATGAAATAACTTTGGTTTATGTAAATGTTCAAAACTCTTTAATATTTGAAATTTAAAAAATGTAAATTTTGTCCTTAGGAAGGAGCTCATAATTTTTTTGGGGGAGGCACAACTTTTTTTTAATGATTTGTTTAAGTAAAAATGCATTTTTCAAAATAGTAAGAGCATCAACATCAGTTGTGCTAAAACAAATTTTATTTTGACACATCAAAAAGTTATTTTTATCTATTTTAACACATCGTTTTACAATACATGCTACATTACATCGTCTATTTTAAGATTACAACACATTAAAAAATCTTAAAATAATAACCCCTATAGTATTAAAAAAAAATACAAATACAAATACAAAAACAAGCACCCAACAACCCAACTACCATCGGGGCCACCACCAGACCACCACCAAAATCAACCCAAGCTGCAAATAAAAACCTAACAAACCACAAGCTGCAACACAATTCACCAAACCCACCAACTAAGACCTAGCAGCCACAGCGCAACCCAGCCCAGAACCACTACCACCCACCACTAAGTCAGGAATAAGTGAGAGAGGATGAAAGAGGAGAGGGACCAAAACCCACCACTAGATTGAAACCCACAAATACCCCAAACCCACCACCACTTGCCAAAACCAACATAAACCCATTGAATCCACCAACAACAAAAAACCCATGGTCAAAACTAACCAAAACCATAATTAGAAGAAGTATGCAAAGAGAAACAACCTAATGGTGGCCGTCAAGTCATGGTGGCTATTGGCGTAACGAAGGCTTCATCCTCTGCGAAGTGTGTAGTGGAGAGAGGAGGGAGAGTGAGAGTGAATGATCAAGAGAGGAAGAGAGAGGAGAGGAACAACAAAATGGGATGAGAGAGAACCGAGAAGAGAATGACTTTTTTTTTTTTTTTTTAAATTAAAGTGAAAGAGAAAGTCTAAAAAAAAAAATTGCCCAAATATTATAGCTCATACCAAATTTATTTGGCATTTGACACATCCGATGAAATAATGTTTATTATGTTTGTTGTACTAGATGCTAATGCACAAAATTTAACATTTAATATACTTGATACTAGTGCTCTAAGTAGTAAGCCAAGTCCCTAGCTAGCCATGACAAGCCTACGAGAAAAATACATTTGTAAAGTTATAGTTATTTGTTTATTTAATTATAATGATCGAACATATAATTGATCTATCCAATGGTAATCAGCCGACCACCTTTCGGTTCCATGAGTGAGTTTTTTTTTTTTTAAGAAGAGATGGAACTTATCAACAAGTTAGGTTTGGTGTGAATTAGTCAATTAGGAAGATGCGATGCGAGTCCAAATATAGAATTCATATTGGACAGTCCTATGTTATGAGTGCACTTGTATGATTAAACTTGACCATGGAAACATGGTTTGCCTTTCCTAAAGTATAATGAGACATTGAACCTCTCAATTCTCACCCCTATCACTCTTTGATTTTTGTATATTATTTATTATTTCAACCCTTAACTCGAGTTATTTGGACTCCATTCACGTATTGATCGGGATCTGTTTTTTCATATTCTTCTATTACTTTTGTCCGCTAGTGAGTGGGGCAATAAAACCCTACGTAGGACACTCAAATTTTAAAATAACTCTCTCCATCTTTTTGCCTTACTCTCTTTCAGTAATCTTCTTTGACTATTATAACGTAAACCCATGCACATATAGGCACGTATGTTTCTGAGTGCACGTGTACGTGTACATAATATAGGCATCTATAATATGGGCATTTTAAACAAGTTTAAAAATGATAATAATATGAGCTACGTACCCCGCTATATAGGGTTTTTACAAAATATCACATTGGACTATGACATGAGTATTAATTTGGATTTAGATTTTTAATTTGAACAATTAACCCATTGACTATTAAGTTTGGGATAGGGCAAACAATATTCTATTGAATCATAATGGATTAATTGGCAGCCCAACCTTTCATATGTAATCTATTTAATGCAGTAGGACCAAAGCTGTGTATTTGATATTTTGATTCTAACAATCACTAGACAAAAAAAAAAAAAAAAAATTCCGCCCGTTTCCTCTTTAGAATCATTAGGTCAAATTGTTCCATCAATTAGTAATACCAAATGTTTCTTTGAATTAGGCCATATTTGTTTATGCAGGTCAGATTTTGAGGCTGTACTAGCCACTTTTGTAGAGTATCTAGTCATGCAATGTGCGACCAAGAGGTAGGGAATCCTTCAGTTAAAGCCTACACAACTAACACATGGTGCACCTTTCATTACACTAAAAGAGAATAGAGAAAAGTGCCCATTACAATATTTTAACAACAATTTGGCAGGTTGTTACTCACTGTTACTAGCAGTAAAAAAGTAATTTCAGTGATAAGTTCAAATTAAAACTAATAATAACTTATCACATAGTTAGCTTACTACACAAATACACACAAACAAATTCCACATTAAAAACCACCTACAATGAATGAATAAAGGAATCAACCCCAATCCCTTCTCAATTTGCTTCTGGATTACCCACAATGTCAATTGTCTGCACCAACCTAAATGTCTTAATTCACAAAAATCCTTTTTTTGATTCTTCTTGCACTAATTTCCATAATTTTTGTCTAGATGGGCATAGGTATTTCCAGATGAAATTCTCAATATCCTAGACATGTGAGTAGCTAGCACGTACATTAGCACGTGCTCTACATTAGTTTGCCTTTTCCCCCTTTATTATGATTTCTTGACCTCCACCTGATCATTTACATGAAATTTGCTTGCAAAGACAACATTTTCCATGCATTGCGGTTGACTACAATAATCTTTTTAAAATAATTATGAAAATGTTCCAAATAAATATTTATGAATATTTTCTTATTTTAATTGTAATGTTTTGAACTTCTATAACTTGAATGGTTGTTGTCAAATTTAATAATATTGGGATAATGGCACTAATAGATCAAATAATAATTAGGAGGGGGGTGGTGTGACTAATTCGGACATTCTTCTTATTGTTGTAATTTTTTTCGAAGTTAATTTGACTTGAATGATTGTATGCTGTTTTAATATTGTGAGAGATCACCAATTAATTAAGATTTTTGTGTCTATCTTACTAATTAATTGATTAATATATTTTTAACATTTACAAGAAAAAACTCTCGGTAAATTGACCCAAATTAAACCAATGTGAGTCAAACGCAAACCCTACCTATTGCTTGGTAATTCTATCCCCCATAAGAGCTAAGGTTACCCTCCTTTCCTGATCCAGTTTACCTTTCTCAATGCATGACATGTGCCTATTACCATGTAATCACTAGTCATTGTCACCTCGATCTGCTGCTATTGTACCAAATTTTTTTTTAAAGACGTTTTAGAACCACTCCACTATCTATATATGCCTTTAACGCAGCACTACCACCTAGTGATAATATGGGTTGTTTTAATGGGTGCCTGTTAACAACAATATTTTTTACAGTTTTTTGTCTACTTTTTACATCTTTTTATCTTTATTGACAATTTTTAAGTATTTTTTTTTATCCATTTTGACTATTTTTAATAATTTTTTGTCCATTTTATTAAGTGAGACTAAGAATATAAAAAAAATCTTAACAAAGACTATGCAGTGCTTGTTAACATTTCTCTAATAATATATCTTAAGGCCATCCATACAAAATGTAATGGATAAGTTTGGGCACGGTCATAAATCCCGGAAGAATAGTAATGGATAAGTTTGGGCACAATAGTCGGCCATCCATACAAAGCGTAATGGATAGGTTTCACTCCTGGAAGAATAGTTGAAACTTGTAAAGTTTTTTAAGTGGGTCATAAATCCTAATGTCATATTGGCCGGCCGGGTTGCTCGGGCGTGATTGTGATACTTTGGTACAAGCACTTGGAAGCAAAAGCTTACTACATTAATCTTGGCCCATTTGCTATAATAATTATAAAATAAGAGTGGCAGGTCCATATAATAGGGGGAGATCTCCATAACTAAGGTGGTGCATGTGTTTTTTTTTTTTTTGGGCGGGAATATATATATAATAGAAGCAAAAGCCGGTGTATTTTGGAATAATAATATCAAACCTGCTATTTTATTCGGTCAAACAAATTAAAATTTGACTAAGGTCGATCTTGTGTTAATCTTGTTCGAAACAACTTCTCACAAGCTCTGATACTCTTTTTTTTGTCAATGCCATAACTGGAATCTCCTTCTCCGGCAACAGGAAACAAAAAGAAACCACAAGAAAATGGTTTCATGATCACATTGTCAAGCATTATAAATATAATTGCTTTATCGGATAAGCAAAAAAGAAGTAAATTTTACCCTAATCATACAAAAGAAATTTGGATTTTTGGGAATAAAAAAAATTGGTAACATAACCCTTCTTGTATTTTATGCTAGTGCTTATTGTTTCCTATTCCCAAATAGCTAGTGAGGTCCAAGAGAAAATCCATTCTAAATATTACAAGTTTATATAATCTATGATTGAGTTTAGATTGCCAATTCTATTTTGTATTCCTTTTAAGCTGCACTTAAATTTATCCATTGTGCCATCCTCCTAAGCATCCACTATACATATATGAACAGAGCGGAACATAATGGAATCAAAAAATGGGGAATGGATAATATGTAGATGAGAGAGAGAAAGCAATGTCATCATCCTTTTTTTTTTTGGAAGGGGTCATACAAATTATTTGTTGACTCCCAATTAAATTAAACTTACTAAAATTAACCAAGGCTGCAATTTCTATCAAAAGATTTGAGTACGAAGAAGAAGAAGGAAGGGAAGAAAGAGAAACAACAGTAGCTTAAGAGTTATTAACTTATTTCATCTTTAATAACATAAGCAAGGAAACAATTACCGTGATCTCTTTCCTTTTTAGCTCACTTGCTCCTTCTTATTTCTTTCACATCATCAACAAGGTCATTAGAAATTTCAATAGAATCATACAACAAATTTTCCTTATTTTTCAAAGGACACATATGCTCAAAGAATATGGCATTTTTGGGTTCAAAAATAGTATATATGATTCTAATATATCACTTTTGATGACAAGAAATTTATAGCATAAACTATTGTAAGCATATAACCAATATCTCATTTTTCAGTATCGTTTTCAAAGTGATTTGAACACTTTTGAATTGTGATTACTTCCAAATTTTTGTAAACTTTTTAATCATCCTTGGATATGTCAAGCTCATCGTTGAGGTTCAGGGACCGAAATTTATCAATAGCTACAAAATAAGGTGTCTACACCCATGCCACCCCCACTTCCCAAAAAAAAAAATGAGATTGTCTTTCCATTTTCCATTAGCCCTCCAAACCAAAACTACGCGTACACTTCTTAAATTTCAAAAGTCTTGCCTATTCATATATTAGGCTTGACATCTTAGGTTACCTTAAGTTGAATTGTGTGAGTCATTTGAGTATCACCATAGGCATCGACTTCCTTGGAGAGTTTTCTGCACAGAAACCCCAAGGGTTGAGACTTGAGAGAGGATTTCCCAAAGTACTAGCCCTTCATTTTTCCAAACTCGTCTGAATTTATGCATATATATGTATTGTATTGTGTGTGCTTTATAGAAAGTCCCCTCATCTCCTCTCTGTGTAAGTGTGGAGGTATATATGAAAACTGACGAGAGTGAGTTTGAGTGACACTATGTTGACATTATAAATAACTAAAGTATGGCCTAAGTACTAGAGATTGCAACGGGTTGGGGACCGCATCAGAGTGAATTTTCTACCTCTACCCCAACAAGCATTTTTGGCTACTTGCCTTGTCCCATCTCGTACAACTACAATGTTACATTGAAATTTGAACTCAGTGCAAAAGTTCTTGTGGATCTTCTCAATTCTAATACTTGTGTTAGCAAAACTCTATCAAGTCTGTTGTGTGACTGTTGTAGGCTGTTGCTGAGCAAGTTAATTTGAAACTTCCAGTGTCCAGCATGTTTTCCGGAAAGCTAATTGCTGGACCGATATTTTAGCCAAATATGGTTGAAAAAATGTAAATAGACTTTCTAGTTTATTCTGCTCCTCCAGTCCACATTATTTTGTACTTAAGCCTGGATTTCTTCCAGCTTGTATTCAGACCAAGCGATCTTGTTTCTCCTTCATACCAATAAAAATTACTACTCCATTAAAAAGAAAATCATCTAAAAATATTACTTAAGCACCAGCGCCCTAGCAATAGATGATGCTTCTGCAATAACTCCGGAAAAAAATGACATGATGATGCTCGCACATTTTAGTTTAGGAATAACACGTTTCACAAAGAACTAAAGAAGACCAGTGACTCATACGACTCCCATTAAAGAGTGGAAATGCTTCGTATAAGAGAGTGCTACATGACTACATCACAGTGTAGCAGAAGACTTATTGTATGTGAAATTTCATGCATATCCTCTCATTTTGTTTTATTTTATAAAAACAATTTTGCACCCATACAGAACTAGACTCATGGCTTTACCCTCCGCCCATAATTCATTGGTGGAGAAGATGACATTATGGAAAATCCTACTACAATTATAATATATAACAGTGAGCAATAATGAAGCCATAATTATAAACCAGAAAGTCAGTACAATATCAATTTCACTAATACATAATAGCACTTTCTGCAAAGTTCTAACAGTAGCTTATAGCTCTGTGGCTCACTCAGTTCTCATAGTACGTAACGGTAACCCTCTAGAGCTGAAATAAATAACAAAGCATCACAAATAATTATCCCACAATATTACTGGTACAAAATCGAATATCCATAATCCCCACATGTATCTGAGTGTATATAATTTAAGAAAGATAAATAACAATGACAAAGCAACAATAAATAGTCACAACTGAAATAACATTCGGATTTAATCACCTGAAATCATTGCACCACATTCTGCAAGTACCACTTATATAGGTCATCCCTCAGAGAGAAATCTTTGGGGCCCAACCTAATGCAGCGAGCTGGGCATGTCCCAAACGAGCTTCCCCTCAAACCCTAGCACATCTTTGTGTGTTTTGAATCTTTTGAAGAAGCGGCAAAGTTTTTAAGGTAACTTGCATGGGCTCCGGGTTGATTTGTTGCAATGTTAGTGAATATGTCCCAATCAACCTGGCCCACGTGGCCACTCTAATACCCAATGCCTACCTATTACAAAGTATGGGCTCTTTAGTGCTGGCCAGGCCCGTGATATATATCCTGGGTCCGTATCTTACATCCAGGCCTCAGATGAAGGCGGACCTATTATTATTCACTGTTAACAGATTGGCCTCACATCAAGTTGGGATTTGGTTCGATTTGAATTTGTTTGTTGGGATTGGCAAGAAATAATGGTGTTAGTTCTGGAGAAATTTTATTTATTTATTTTTTTTTTTGGGTGGTTTTGAACTCTGGACTAAGAAGGAAAAACCAGTAATGAGCTTGACAATGAATGTGTTTTTATGAAACAAAAATTTCTTGACATTAGAGTTCAGGGCGATAATAATATAATAAATTAAAAACAAAGAAACAAGACCAACATTTTGTTGCCTGAAAAAAAAAAAACATTTTAGTTGCCATAAAGTGGAATAAAAAGTAAGGAAATTCTAAATTTAACGTCATCAAGATCACCTAACTGAGCAAGAAGAGTTGTATTTATACTCTACTAAGAGCATTAGCATCCCGAAATTTCAATTCTACTCTATTTTACCATTCCAAAAAGCCACTTTATTATTATACCATACCATTTTACAATACCTCCAGCATCCCCAACTTTTATTTTCCTATTCTACTCATTAAAATAATATTTCTACTCAATAAAATAATATATCCCAAAACCCAATTAAAAACAAAAACCCAAATCACCTTAACCACTTGCCGCCGCCGCCACCACCACCACCACGAAGAACATACCCAAACCGAAACCCATGGCCACGCCACCAACCCACGGCAACCCCAGAAACCTTAGCAAAATCAAATCAAAATTTACACAAACCCAGCGACAAACCAATGGATGACCAATAGCAAATTCCGAATCCCAAAATCAAATCAAACCAATAGAAAATTTCGAATCCAAAAGATGGCCCACAAAAAAAAAATCAAGTCAAAATTTACACAAACCCAACTACAAACCGATCTCGCCGCTGCAAATCATGCCTGAAACCCATGAACACGCCGCCGCAAACCACCATACCACGCTACCACATACCCACGAACCCAGAAAACGTACCCAAAAATACCCTAAAATCACCACCATTCCACGCCGATCTGACTTCCCCAGTCTCACCTCCACGCCAGAATAGCCCCATCGTGAGAGAGAGATGTGATGAGAGAGAGACGCCGTTGTGGAGAGAGGAATGAGATGAGAAACAACAAGAGCATAAAGTGAGAGAGAGAGAGTCAGAAAATGTGAATTAAAAAATATTATATGTTTTAGAATTGTGCTAAAGTGCAATTCTACCTTTAGAATTGTACTATAGCACAATTCTAAATATTTTTGCAATAGTCCCTTTTGACAATTTGTGATGTAGTGGTTATTTGGTGCATTAATGCTAAAATTCTCTTAGATATTGCATTTGCAATCTCAAATGCGGATGCTCTTAATATAGCTCACTTTGATTGAGTGTGTTTGAAATCCCAGGTGCCATATAATGAAATTCAAGGACTCTTCTAATGCAGCTCACTTTCTATATTTATACTATATCACTAATGCTAATGTAGAAGAACAGTATCAAAGTCAAAACAAAAAAATATAAAAAAATATAATAAAAAAACTCATCTATTGTTTTGTGTGTAAATATAATGATTTATAAAGAGGCTTTAAAGACAAAAAATATATTGTTTTGTGTATAAATATAATGATCTATATTATCGCAAAAACTAAAGGACAAAACTTAGGTACAGTATCTTAGGTGATGTTTCTTAGGTTCCCCTCTTAAAGTTTAGCTATATGGCTACTTAACTAAACAATACACTTCCTTCCTATGAGAAAAAATTTACATGGCAGAATCTTAAGAGGGGAACCTAAGGAACAACACCTAAGTACTGTACCTAAGTCTTACCCAAAACTAAATCTATCATCAAACAATAATACACATATAAATATAATGTTTTGTGCTTAAATTTATGTTGACTTCATTTCAGATGAATTTGGTAATTTTATTAGCCTTGAGGGTCGTTTAGTCATTTGGTGTAATATTTGATAGATTCTAAAATTTCCGTGAAAATGTAAGCAATTTGAGCATGATTTTGATAACTTGGAGTGCCTTTTAGCATTTTCTATAAGGGGTGTTTTTTTTTTTTGGTTGAGAAAAGCATTTTCAATAAGTTTGGATAGCATTTGTGCAATTATTAGAAGTTTGAAGATATTTGAGCAATTCTTATGATGTGATGGGGCTTAAGTGTAATTTCAAAAAAAAAAAAAAATACATGAGCCAAAGTGTAAATATATGGAATGTCAAATAAGGGTTTACTGTTTACAAAATTTTAATGAAACTGGGGGCACTTTCTGAAATTCAAGAAATGTAGGGGAAGTTTTGGGGGTTAATGGAAAATGAAAGGACAATCCTGTAATTTTGAAAAAGAGGGTGGCTGATGAGCCAATTTAATTTCAGGCTTGATTTTATGGATATGTACTAGGTCAATTTGTAGAGTTCTTCAATCCACGCTTGGATGAACTGAAAGTAGCTTGGTATAAAACTCTAGGCACACAAACATCTCAACAACTCATGTTATGCGTGTTTCTCTCTATCTCTTTGACAGCGACTACAAAATGTCTTTTATATGCTATGGGACCCTCGTATACAAATCCTTAGGAAGCCAAGTTATTGTGGGTAGAAGACTGAATTTTAAATTCAATTTACCCGAGACTCAATAGATTGAGAGATGTTGAGTAGGTATTGGGATTTATAATTTCAACTATTCTTGAACAGTCTTATATTTTCAATAATACCATTTGTTGTACTTCTTGAACACACTAAAAACTAACACTCAATTACATATAAATTGCGTTTTATCTATTGAATATGTCAATCACATAAAAGATGACCCTTACACAATTACGTTGTAACAACTGACATGAGTATGGGAAATCATGTTAGTAAGGAAAATCACAAAAGTGAATCAATATACTCAATATGCTCCCGCGACATGCGTATATATTAACATGTTTTGTCTTGTGTATTATGTGGGCCCCAAAGTCCAAATAGAACACTCGCAATAATTTCTTCTATTTGAGTATGAATTCTCTGGTCTAATGCATATTTAATTTAGTGTGTTAATTTCACAAATATTATGCAAATATAGGCATGAAAGGAAAATGCTCAAATAAATATAGTTGACCCTGAGCCATCTATATCTACACATATTTAAAAGTTAAAGCATAGTATTTATTATTCCTATACTTTAATTAAGCCACATTAGCAATTACGTTATCATTTATTTTCATCATTTATTTTAAAAAGGACAAAACTTATGTACAATACTTTAGGTATTGTTCCTTAGGTTCCTCTCTTAAGATTCTGTCATGTGGCTACTTAACTTAAAAAATACACTTCCATTCATGAGAAAAAAGCCACGTGACAAAATCGTAAGAGAGAAACTTAAGGAACAGCACCTAAGTATAGTACTTAAGTCTTGCTTTTTTAAAAATATGTATATAAATATTAATGTATGCAATAATGCATTACATCTTTAATCATTCTTGAATCTAAATGTAATATATAATTAAAAAATACATGTAATTTAAACACCTTGGATGGAGACATCATTTATTTATTTATTGTTTATATTCATTTGAAAAAATTCTCATTCCACCATTGTATTACAAATCCTTAGGGGCCAACCTAATGCAGCGAGCTTCAAGCTATCCATAAGCTTCCTAGAAGCCCCATCAGGCTTGGACTGTTAGACATGTCCCAAACGAGCTTCCCCTCAAACACCAGCACATCCTTCATCAACTCAGCCAACTCCTTAATACTAACCTCTTTCCCACTCTCAACATTCATGTGCCCTAACCCACTATAGCTCTCTATCAACGAGGAACTCGCTCAAGGGACTCCCAGACCTCCACCTTCGTCTCATGAAGCCAACTCATCAATGCTAGCAAAGCGTGGGAGTTCTCAGGTGGAAATTTTTCAAGGCCATACCCAAAATTAGGTCACAATTGTATTGAATATAGGCTTGGAACATTTTGATGCTAGCAATCTTGGCCACCATAGCAATAATGCATATTTACACACTTTTAAATAGACTGATATGGATTCTAAAAAATTATAAAAAAAGACTGATATGTGTGATTTTTGTGTTGAAATGTGCAAAATAAACATCTTAAACTATTTTACATGCACTGATGTGAGTGCTTTAGGTAACTGCAATCAAATCGACATCATTTTGACATTTGCAGTCCCAACCCTATAATTACTTCAAACAAAATGAGGTCCTTAACATTGATTCTTAATAGTGTCCACTAATTTCAGCAGCATTAAACCTCAAATTTCTTCTCTCTCTCATTGTCATTAAAGATTGCTAACATATTCCCACCCTTTCTCAAGTCTCAACCTTTGGTTTTCTTCTTCAATTAAACAAGCAAATAATTACCATCTTTGAGAACCCTATTGAAACCTCCATTGTTAGCTGACATCTCAATCAAATAGCATCCCTATTCATGAAAGAGGTCATGTTGATCTTAAATCTTACAATGCTCAAGTTGCCTATAGTAGTATAAACAACAATAAAAACATCACATTAAGAATCAAATATTTACACATCCATACATAGGTTAAAACCACACCTACTTTTAGATTTTGTTTAAAATTAATTTATATAACATACCCTCTCAACTAGATACTTATCATCCTGAACAGAGTCCTCTTTGCAAATCCTCCTGAATTTCGGACTGATAGCCCCACAGTGCTCACACTTAAGATGGATTACATCCAAACAATAAATGAGAACATATTCCATACAAGAAACAGCTGAACATCAAATATGTACATTTGGAAAAACACTAATCAAGCCATAAACAAAGCACAAAAATCATTAACCATCAAAATTGACAACTCTTTTCTCCACATTAGATGCATGAAAATAAAATTAGTTTTGGTTCACAAAAAAGTTCTATTATAATTAAGACATGTTAAGATTCTTGATAATCTTTAGGCGTAAATGCACTTTTGGTCCCTACATTTTGCACTTTTTCCATTTTGGTCTCTACATTTTATTTTTACCACTTTTAGTTCCTAAACCAATTAATGCGTGACATTTAAGTCCTTACCATCAGTCAATTAACCGAAAAAGCTGAGGTGGCAGACGGAACACCCTGTTAGCTGACGTGGCGCTAATGTGACAATTAAAATATTTTAAAATTTTTTTTACCACTTTTAGTTCCTAAACCAATTAACGCATGACATTTAAGTCCTTACTGTCAGTCAACTAACCGAAAAAGCTGAGGTGGCAGACGGAACACCTTGTTAGCTGACGTGGCGCTGATGTGACAATTAAAAATTTTTTTTTTGGCATTTTTATATGCCATATCAGCATTTTAATTTTAAAAAAAAAGCCACATCAAATAAAAATAATATAAAAATTTCTAACCTAATTATTTTTTTAAAAAAGAAAAGAAATTAGTTAAATTAATTTTTTTTTCTTTTTTCTTTTTTTTGGAAGAACATGAAGAACTCAGAACTATGTGTTCTTCATTTTCTTCCCCAACTAAGCTTGCCCAGAAAATTAAAAATTAAAAATTTACTTTTCTTTTCTTGCATTTTCTTAGCAACCAAACCCATAAAATCACTCAGGTTTACAAAATAAAAAGACATGCCCATAAAAATTTACAAAACACAAACATTCAACAAGATTTTCTTATGCTTTGAAACCAAACACAAAATACACAACTCAAACCCAAATTTTCGGCCTTCATGCACAACCAAACCACAAACAACCACACAACCTTAAATTCGACAACCCACACACCTTTAACCCAGATCTAAAGCCGCCAATTTAGTTAGCCTATGGGTTTTGAGAGAAAGCCACTGTTGGTTTCGGCCATCAATTTAGAGAGAGAAAGTTTGAGTTTTCGTCCATGGGTTTAGAGATAGAGAACTGGGTTTTCACTTCAAACTCAACCCGATCCATGCAATCATCATCCTTATCCATTACAGTAATGACAAGTAGCGAAGCCTAAATAAGATCTTTAGAGAAAGCATACAAATTCCAACAAACCCACAAATAGTCGATTTGGATTCAGATAACATACACCACAAACCCAAAAATCAATATACACCACAAACCCACAAACCCAGATCAACAAAACTCACAACCCACAAACCCACCATCGGAATACATATCTCAACCACAATCTCCACCACTGAGCTGAGAGATAGAGAGATAAAAGAGAGAGACTTACCGATTTGGGATAAAGAGACAACGATTTGTGAGTTAGAGAGAGTTTGAGCCATTTGGGTCTGAGTTTAAGCGATCCCACTTGCTATCTCTAATCGACTATGCCGAGTCCAGCTTCCAGCAACTCTTCAACCATTGCTCTGTCATAGTTTACTTTCACAACATCTCTAGCTAGTTGATTCCAAGTAGTTCGTGATGGCTTCTGCGGTTTAGGCCGATCAGTGGCCTGACTTTGGAATTCTGAGAGCAGAGCTAAAGCAGATTCGAACACTTTCCGAGAACACATAGTTTGGGGAAGAACACAAAGAAAATGAAGAGCACATAGTATTGAGTTCTTCATGTTCTTCCAAAAAAAAGAAAAATTTTAATTTAAGTTTTGTTTTTTAATTTATTTTCTTTTTTGGTTTAAATTATCTGATGTGGCTTTTTAAAAAAAATTAAAATGCTGACATGGCATATAAAAATGCCAAATAATATTTTTTTAATATTATTTTAATCGCCACATCAGCGCCACGTCAGCTAACAGGGTGTTCCGTCTGCCACCTCAGCTTTTCCAGTTAGTTGGCTGACAATAAGGACTTAAATGTCACGCGTTAATTGGTTTAGGGACTAAAAGTGGTAAAAATAAAATGTAGGGACCAAAATGAAAAAAGTGCAAAATGTAGGGACCAAAAGTACATTTACGCCTAATCTTTAATTTTTCTCTTAACATCCAATTAGATTTCCAAACAAATTATGTTACCAGATTTGCTTGGTTATATCTTCTTGTTAATAAATCTGAGGTTCATTCCAAGTTCTTACTTTTTAAGGCTATGGTAGAAAATCAATTCTCCACCCACATCAAAATACTCAGATCAGATGGGGGTGGTGAACAATGTCACCGCTAATACCTTTGAGTCTTTTCTGTCTACTAGTGGTATTGCTCATCAAATCTCGTCCTTATACCACTCAACAAAATGGTCTTGTTAAGAGAAAGCATAGACATCTCATTGAGACTACTATCACTATGCTTTCTCAATCATCTTTACCTACCCAATTCTGGTCTTATGCACTTTAGACTGCTCTTTATCTCATCAACTTACTTCCAACTTATGTCTTAAATTCCGTCTCACCGTGGACCAAATTATTTGGCTACTTTCTTGATTTGTCCCAGCTTAAAATCTTAGGCTGTGCTTGTTACCCCTATATCTCAGACCATATTCCCAACATAAACTGGACAATAGAACTAAAGAGTGCATATTCACAACTAAGGGTTATCTGTGCTATGAACCTATCTCCAAAACTATTTACACCTCTAGACATGTTCTCTTAATGAGTCCAGAATTCCATCTATTCCCTCTAACCATTCTTCCTTCACTTCTTATTCGTCTACCTCAAATCCAGCATGATTTTCTAATTTACTATATGCCTACATTCTACCAATCAACCATCTGTATTGGGTCCATATCCAAGTAATCCTAATCCAGGTACTACTTATTCTACTACTATTGCACACCCTACTCCCACATTCACTGCATCTCATACTCCTACACACATTACTCATGCATCATCTCATACACTCATCCCAGAAGTCATTAATCCACCCTCTATCTCTACTACTGAACCACATATAGACTCCCTTCAATTCTTGTTACTGCACTTACCACCACTCTACCTACTGTACTTGTTACAAATCATCATCCCATTCAAACCAGATCCAAGAGTAGCATAACCAAACCAAAACTATGCCATAAAACCATTCTGGATTATACCTACACAGAGCTAACTAAAACCTTCAAGAAAATCCGAATAAAGAAATCCAACTTCTTATTTTGAAAAATGACAATATATATATATATATATATATATACACACAGACAAACACACACATGGATCAAGAATCGCAACAACAATGAAAGAAAGATAAAAACTACCTCAAAGAAAAAAAAAAAACCAACTTCTTGTTTTGAAAAATGACAATATATATATATATATATATATATGGATCAAGAATTGCAACAACAATGAAAAGAAAGAGAAAAACTACCACTACAAGAAAAAAGACTTAATACAACGAAAAAAGTCGTTGCAATAACAACTAATGTCGTTGTAAGAGGCGTTATTGCAACGACAAAAAAGTCGATGCAAGCCGTTGTAATAAACTCCGAGGCAATAGGTTTATGCAAAACTAGATTTTCGTTGCAATAAATTTCATATATTGCAACGATTTACTTTGAAAATCTCGTTCCAATAGGTTTTTTTTTAATTAAAAAAAAAAGAAAAGAAAAAGGTTTATACAACACTAGATTTTCATTGCAAGAAATTCCATATATTGCAATTATTTATATATTGCAATGATTTACTTTGAAAATCTTGTTGCAATAGGTTTTTTTATTTATTAAAAAAAGTAATAGGTTTATGCAACACTAGATTTTTGTTGCAATAAATTCCATATATTGCAAAAATTTACTTTGAAAATCTCATTGCAATAGGTTATTTTTTATTAAATTTTAAAAAAAAATTAAAAAAATAAATAAATCATTTTTTAAATAATAATTTTTCATTAACCTATTTTGCAATTCAAAAACCATATCTAGGTAATATATTAACAAATTAAATATATGTATAAAAGATGAAAAATTCGAAATACTTCATTTCAATACATATGTCAAAAAACACAAATATATACACAACTTGTTAAATTCACATTCAAACACTTAGTTTCAAAATGTATGCAAAAATCAATACAACATGAAAGAAAAGTTTCTTCCTGAAGGTGTTATCCAAGCATGCTTCACGACCATTTCATTGACTTATCACCTATTATGGAAAGAAAAGAAAAGAAAATAAGTATAAATATGAAAAACATCATACATATATATATATACACACACAACACAACGACAACAATATACACCATCATTGATTCTAAAGAAAACACATACAAAACAATACTACTTGAAGACAGTACAATTAAACAAAGAAAAATCAAATTAAAAATTAAAGCAAACCAAAAAATTACCTGAAAGTTAGAGAGAAAGTCTTTAAATTGAGAAATAGTCTCTCCAAGGAGACTATGAATTAAGATTGAATTTTGAGTGAGAAAATTTAGAGTTAGTAGATATGAGAGTGAGATGAAAATTTGAGAGATAAGTTTTGTAGTTAGTAGATAAATTCAAATTTTGAGAGAGAGAGAGAGAGAGAGAGAGAGAGAGATTGAGATGAGAAAAACATGCAAATAAACTTGGGTGAGAGAAAGGGAAACTAAGATGAAAGAAGAAAAAAAAAATGAGGTAGGCGTGAGATAGAGAGAGAGAGAGAATTTGAGATTAAAAAAAAAGCAAAAAAATAGGAGATAGAGGTGGGTGAGATAAAGAGGGAAACTGAGGTGAAAAAAAAAAAAATAGATACGCGTTTGTGAGTTAATTTTGAGATGAGAAAAAGTAGGAAGATAGATGTGGTGAGAGAAAGTGGAAAATTGAGATGAGAGAAAAAAGGAAGACATGTGTGGTGAGAGAGAAATATTGAGATGAGAGGAAAAAAAAATGGATAGACATGGGTGAGAGAGAGGAAATTAATGAAAAAAAATAGCGTCAATTTCTCAAATTTTCCTGCTACTCAATTACTCACCTCTATTACAACAACAAAATTTGATGTGAAATAAAGATTTAACTTATTACAATAATATAGTTCAATGTGAAATAAAAAATTACCTATTGCAACAACATATCTCAATGTAACATAAAAGTTACCTATTACAACAACACATTTTAATGTAACATAATAATTATTACTATAATCTCACATTGATGTAATAAATTTAAGTTACTATCAAAACAAAAAAAAAAAATCAACCTAGAGATGTAAAAAGTATATATATTACTTCTATTTTTTATTTTTATTTTGCAATAATACTTGTTGTATTATGTCTTTTGTCTTGTAGTGTACCGAAAAACTGTAACAGAAAAATATAGAAATTTCTTATTTTAGGTTGAAACAAAGATGAGAGAAAGCTTGTAGCTAGAGAGCAGCCTTTCTTTCTTTCTAGTTTTCTTTCTCATTTTTTCACGCGGCCTTTCTTTCTTTTAGAGTTTCAAACTTTCTTTCTCATTTTCACAAAGAAACTCTACCTAGACTTGGACTTGGACTCTAGCTAGGACCCCTATTTATTTAATAGTGACTCGAAACTCAAAGTTACCTTGATGTTGAATGCGATTGACTCATCTTTCCATCCAGCTTTAGGTTGGAGGTCCGTAACACCAGTCATCTCTGCCGTGAACATCATGCAGTGCGTTGTTGACATGTTGATACCCTAGCCCTAATAGTGTTGGTAGTTCACTGTTCAACAATCTTCACTCTCCCCTTTTCTCTATCTTTTCAGTCTTTTCAACTTGCTGTTCTCTTCAATGTTGCGCCTTTTGTAGCGTACAATGAGAAAAGATGCGTGGTTCAAGAATGCAGGCAGGTGAGAAAGACGCGTGGGCTTAAGTTGAATTCAAGTGAGATTTGGCGAGTCTTCTGGCTGAATATTGTAAAAAATCGAGTTTATTTGTGATATAGGTACTGTTCAAAGTTATTTGGGAAATTAAGGAAAGAGAGTGAATTTCGGCAACATCATTACCGACATTCTAACAAAAAGTATGAGAGAGAAAAGATAAATGATGTGATAGGAGGAGGGAGAAAAAATTTGAATTTCGGTAATCTCATTATCGAAATTCTTGCTGCCCGAAATTACTGCCTAGCTGCCAGGTGAAGTGCCCGAAGGAGGAGTGGCTGAAAGGAAACCAATTGTGGCAACCAAGTTGCCAAAATTGTAGGGGAGTGAGGAGAGAGAAAATAAGAATTGTGGCAACCAAGTTGACGAAAATGGGAGAAAAAAAAAAAAAAGAATTGTGGCAATCAAGTTGCTGAAAACTTGGGGAGAAATTTAATAGTAATTTAGGCAATGAAGTTGCTAAAAATGAGGGGAAAAAAGAAGAAGATTTAGGCAGAAAATTGAAGGAAAAAAAAAATTGTGGCAATTGATTTATGGCAATGGAATTGCCAAATATTGGAGGAGAGATAGAGAGAATTGTCCGGATAAAAAAAAATATATATATATATATATATATATTTGGAGTCAATCACCTCACCTCTTTTTCTTGATTCTTATTCTCCAAGTACTTTGGAATATATTCTTTGATCATTCCCAATAAAACCTAACCTACTGATATGAATCTATGTCATGATTTTTTTTTTTTTTTTTTTTGTCTTTTCATTTCTCTCCTCGTTATAAAAGGTAGGCACCATCACTAAAGCATTGCATGTCCTACATTTTTCATATTGCTTCACTTGCCTCCAATTGTTCAGTGCTATATTACTCTTCTGCTTTGCTTTAGTGTGCACAACTAAGGATTGTAAGTTTTGAGTTAATATGAGTTTTTTTGCTTTACTTATTAATTTACAACTCTAGAAATTAGTAGATTTATTATTATTGTATAAATATATGCTTTGTAAATATTAGAAGCTAATACATTGTAAAATATTATGTATTGTTGTAGTTAATATTGTTTGTATGACTATGATTATGATTATGATTATTGTTGTTGTTGTTGTTATTATTCAAATTTTAGATTAATGAATTTTTTATGGTTAGGACTACAAGCATTTTTAGTTATATTTGAAATTTACCATAATAAACTGTAATAGTCACCATACATGAATTTGATTATTTTGTAGTTGATAACTTATAATCAGCCTATGACTTAGGAGCTTCTAAAAAAAAAAAGATTATGCTTTTATGCTAGGAATACTTTATTTTCACTCATTGCAGAATATTACCTTTTGTATAGCAAATCTCAAGTATCTTGTTGATATCATTATAAATACAATATTGTAGCAAAATAATTTTTAAATGTGTGAATAATGCCATGTGACCCATTTTTAATAAAAGTTTTTGTTGAAAAAAAGAGGTTTGTGGGTCCCGTGAACAGTGCACGGGGCCCACTAGAAAAGCATAAATTTTGCTAAAACGTGCTTCTCCAAAAAAAGAAAAAAAAGAAAAGAAAACGCAGACGCAAATGCAGTCGCAGTCGCAGTCGCAAATGCAAACGCAAACGCAGACGCAGGCACAGTGCTTTTCAACACTATCCAAATGGATACCTAGTCATGCAATATGCGACCAAGAGGTAGGGAATCCCTAAGTTAAAGCCTACACAACTAACACATGGTGCACCTTTCATTACATTGAAAGGGAATAGAGAAAAGTGCCCATCACAATATTTTAACAACAATTTGGCAGGTTGTTACTTGCTATTACTAGCCGCAAAAAAGTAATTTCCGTGATAGATTCAAATTAGAACCAGTAACAATTTATCACATAGTTAACTTATTGCACAAATACACACAAACAAATTCCACATTAGAAACCACGTACAATGAATGAATCAAGGAATCAAACCCAATCCCTTCTTAATTTGCTTCTGGATTACCCACAATGTCAATTGTCTGCACCAACCTAAATGTCTTAATTCACCAAAATCCCTTTCTTGATTCTTCTTGCCCTAATTTCCATCCTTTTTCTCTAGATGGGCATAGGTATTTCCAGATGAAATTCTCAATATCCTAGACATGTGAGTAGCTATCACATACACTAGCACGTGCTCTACATTAGTTTGCCTTTTCCCCCTTTATTATGATTTTTTGACCCGTTGGCTCCACCTGATCATTTAAGTGAAATTTGTTTGCAAAGACAACATTTTCCATGCATTGCGGTTGACGACAATAATCTTTTTAAAATAATTATGAAAATGTTCCAAATAAATATTTATGATTTTTTTTCTTATTTTAATTGTAATGTTTTGAACTTATATAACTTGAATGGTTGTTGTCAAATTTAATAATCTTGGGATAAATGGTGCTAATAGATCAAATAATTATGAGGGGGAGGGGGATGTGACTAATTCGGACATTCTTCTTATTTTTGTTATTATTATTATTATTATTATTTTTGTGAAAGAGTTTCATCCTATGACGTCCGCTTCTAGCTAATAACAATTTTTTATCATCAGACCAAGACACCAATCGATTTTTGGTGTAAATGAGAATTGAACCTCAGATCTCTTATTCAACCATCAGAGACTTATATTAATTTTGTGAGAGATCACCGATTAATTAAGATATTTGTGTCTATCTTACTAATTAATTGATTAATATATTTTTGACGTTTACCAGAAAAAACTCTCGAAAAATTAACCCAAAACCAATGTGAGTCGAACGCAAACCCTACCTATTGCTTGGTAATCTAATACCCCATAAGGGCTAAGGTTACCACCCAGTTTACCTTTCTTTTTTTTTTTTTTTGAAAAAAATCCAGTTTACCTTTCTCAATGCACGACATGTGCCTATTACCATGTAATCACTGATCATTGTCACATCGATCTGCTGCTATTGTACCAAGTTTTTATTTTTATTTTTAAAAGACATTTTAGAACCACTCCACTATCCATATATGCCTTTAACGCAGCACTACCACCTAATAATATAATATCTAAAGGCCATCCGTACAAAATCAAAATGTAATGGATAAGTTGCAAAATTTGGGCACAATAGTGGCTAGATCAATGTTTATTGATATAAATTTTTTGGTTGTTTCACTCCTGGAAGAGTAGTTGAAAAGTTTAAGTGGGTCATAAATCATAATGTCATACTGGCCGGGTTGCTACTTGCTCGGGCATGATTGTGATATATATATATATATATATATTTTAGAAAGATGATTGTGATACTTTGGAAGCAAAAGCTTACTACATTAATCTTGGCCCATAAGATACAATTATTATGAACTAAGGGTGGCAGGTCCATATAATAGGGGGAGATGGTGCATGTGTTTTTTTTTTTTAATTTTTGGGCGGGAATATATATAGAAGCAAAAGCCGGTGTATTTTGGAATAATAATATCAAACCTGCTATTTTATTCGGTCAAGCAAATTAAGATTTGGCTAACGTTGATCTTGTGTTAATCTTGTTTGAAACAACTTCTCACAAGTTCTGCAATTCTTTTTTTAATCAATGCCATAACTGGAATCTCCTTCTTCGGCAACAGTAAACAAAAAGAAACCACAAGAAAATGGTTTCACATTGTCGAGCATTATAAATATTATTAGTTTATCGGATAAGCAAAAAAGAAGTAAATTTTACCCTAATCATACAAAAGAAATTTGGATTTTTGTGAATTAAAAAAAATTGGTAACATAAGCCTTCTTGTATTTTATGCTAGTGCTTATTGTTTTCTATTCCCAAATAGCTAGTGAGGTCCAAGAGAAAATCCATTCTCAATATTACAAGTTTATATAATCCATGATTGAGTTAAGGTTGCCAATTCTATTTTGTATTCCTTTTAAGCTGCACTTAAATTTATCCATCGTGCCATCCTCCTAGACATCCACTATACATATATGAACAGTGCGGAACATATATAATGGAATCAAAAAATGGGAAATGGATAATATGTAGATGAGAGAGAGAAAAGGAGATAGTAGGTGTACAAATATGTAGATGAGGGAGAAAGCAATGTCGTCATTTTTTTTTGGAAGGGGTCATACAAATTATTTGTTGAGTCCCATTTAAATTAAACTTGGTGAAATTATAATAAAAAAAAAAAAAATTAAACTTGGTGAAATTAACCAAGGCTGCAAATTTTGCAAGGGGTCATACAATATAATTTTTATATTGTTACTGTTCATGAACAATAGCTGTTTGTCTACTTAAACGCCTGCGCAGCAAAAAAAAAAAAAAAAAAAAAAAAAACAAAACAAAACGTAAACGCAAAACGCAACAACCGAATCCAAACACATAATAATATCAAAATTAAGAATATTGAAATGGACACTTAAAGCAAAATTAGACTTCAATTAAAAGCTTGTTTAGATGTAATCTGTATTATAATTATGTTTCAAATTTAACATACTAATACACACTTTTACGCATATTTTTTTGCATGAAAATCATGATTGAAGTCATGATTTTAGTGTAGAAAGTGTGAGGGTACGGTTGTACAAACACATAATAATATCAAAATTAAGAATATTGAAATGGACACTTAAAGCAAAATTAGACTTCAATTAAAAGCTTGTTTAGATGTAATCTGTATTATAATTATGTTTCAAATTTAACATACTAATACACACTTTTACGCACATTTTTTTGCATGAAAATCATGATTGAAGTCATGATTTTAGTGTAGAAAGTGTGAGGGTACGGTTGTATGCAATAGGCCAGCGTGGAAAGGACAAAAAAACATTATGTTAATAAAAGAAACAAGGGACTATTGACAAGGTTATCAAAAAAAAAAAGGGACTATTGACAACTTCACAATCCAATCACAATTTCATGCAAAAATCCCTTAGGTGGTCTAACATAAAAGGCTGAACAACATCTCCAGCCCAATGGGTGAAGTGTGTTTAGGCCCACGGCGGCAATTTTGTTAATTAAATGAGAGAGACACGTGTAACTTCCCTCTAGATTCTAGAAGAAATCCCGAATAGTAATCGACTTTGTAATAAAAGTGCTCACTCGTACTCTAAGCTCAAATTTGTGTGTCACTCTCTATCCTTTCATTTCGTTTTGTTTTTAGGGAGCAACATTGTTTAGATACCAGTCTTTCTCTAGGTCTAGGGTTCTGTTCTTGAAATTGGGACAAATGGATGGATCAATGAAAAAAGTGAAATCAAAGGCGGAGATAGAAGGCTTTGTGGCGAGTAGGGCACCGGTATTTGTATTTTTTTGGAAGCCATTGTGCTTACTATCCAAGAAAATGGGAAACGAATTTTAATATTCTGTAATTAATTGTGTTGTTTGGTTTTCATCCGATGAACATCTTAATTTGTTTACTTAGTTCACAGAGTATTGTCATATGATACCAATTTCCACTTGTCCATATATTTGTTTCTTTTTTCTTATTTGAATTTTTGGTAAATGTATTGTACGATAATGCTGAAGAGCAACCTGAGATCTGCCAGGCTTATTCGACCTCTTCTGTTCCTTACTTTGTTTACTTTGAGGTACGGTATTTCCTACTCGCTTTTTGGCTTTATATATTATGGAGATAATTATGCTGTTGTTTGATTGTTGAATAAATTATAGGATATGCAAATTATTATATGTGGATTAATATTTTTGTTTGCATTTCAACTGCTAACTTATCGGGCTGTCTTTGGTACTACTGTTTCTGTTTGGGAGAGTTCTTGTTTGGATACTGGTACTGTTTTGTTGCATTTTGATTATTTGGTGGTCATCTGTCAGTATAATGTGTTGTTCTAATAGAAGCAATTTCCGAATCAAAAGTTAGTCACGTATCTCCAATTTGTTTTACTATAATTAAGACTATGTTAGCACACACTAATATTATTCCTGCTGTTTCTGAATTATAGATGTTATACATTTAATTGGCCTAAATTACAATTTCATATGTGAGTTGGTTTTCTTCCTTTTTGCAAATTATGTCATTTTGCAGTGTATAATTGGTGTCCTGCCCATGCATTAATATGAAGTCTTGTCGGTTTGATCAAGAGTTGTTTCTGTAAAAGCGCCATAGATGTTCGGAATAGGACTCATAAACACTCCATGTGTTAATTAAGCTTATGAAATCTACATATTCTTTTAGGAGTTTATTGTGTTAATTATGAAAATAAAATTACTGGTGAGTGATGAAGTTGATTTCTGAATTTCCTCACCTACCTAACTAGAATGTGGGGCATATGCCTCAAAGCAGAACTATAGTACGAAGGTTTTAAAAAGTTCTTTAACCCAGTGCTGGCCCAACTTAAGTGATGTCCTGGAAAGGGTGACTTGTATAGCCTACCATTCAAAATTTTCTTGCATGTGTACCTTGATTTGCAGATTAATTAATTATTCACTTCCCTTTCATTTCATTTCATGAATAGTAATGCCATAAACTGACGTTGATCAATGGGATTGCTATCCTTAGACTATAAACACACACACACACACACACACACACACACACACACAAATTCAGAAATCAACTCTTCCCTTTCTGCTCCTAGCCAAGCAAGCTTCTTTCTCCTTTTTTCTAAATATGTAATCTACTTTAATGTAACTGGTCTGGCATTTTGCAAATCTTACCTTCATACCTACGCATTTTACAGGAACATTTTCTCTTTCAAAATATAGATATCACTTTGGTATTTTCAAATCACCAAATGATGCTTTATGTTGCTTGTATAGAGTGATTTGGGAGAATGAGTTAACAAATAATTGTCACATTCTCCAAAGTGCATTATATGGCTTATGGCGATTCCAAGTATGTATTGAGCATTGAAGTGGCTCAAATGATCATTTTGTACACTTCTCATTTTCCTTTTTGTTTGATAATTGCAGTGTGGTGGTTCTTATTGAAATGGCCGGTTATGAACTTATGATTTAATTCTGTGGTGTCAATCTTCATTTTTGGCTGATCCAAGGGAAAAATCTCATACATCATCTGATTTTCCTTGAAATAACATGTTTTAGCAAATTTCACAAAAGCACTGTGGCTAGTGCGCATGAGTGTGTTTGCATATGCATGTGCATTTGAATTTGAATTTACCCTTTGAAGTTTAGTCAATATAGTTCAAATTACAATTGTACATTTGGTACCGCTACTCGGTCCCTTTATGTATGGCTGAAACTCTAGGGACTGCTTAAACAGATCATGAAATTTGAATGTTTTTGTTGTAAAGTTTCATAATTATTCACCCATGAATTTAATTACTTAATTAATTACATTGGTAAGTTATGCATGCACCACCCAATGATCTTTTCCTTGGGAGAAATGTCATTTGTGCCTTGCATTACTGTTAATGGCCAAGTTTGGGTGATAAAGTCCCCCCCACCCCCAACTTTCCTTTTCTTTTACTCCCTCAAAAATCAATGGGACTAGGGTCCTTTTGTTGTTAATACCGCCTTATAATCGTTTAGGCTGCTTGATATTTCGTTATGCTAGGCTGCTGGCAAGTACTCTATGTGTGTTAAGGATCATTTGTTATATTGTTGGGTTCTGTTTTATGGGCAGTTTTTATTTTGTTTTTATTGAAGTTTGCTAGTGGTTATTTTGGGAGGTTCTATTTTTTAATGATTCAATTGTTACAAGTGGGAGAGGGAGATTCCTACAAGATTCCTACTTATTCTACTTTGAAAGGAGACCAAATAATGCCATTGAGCTAAATTTTGGGAGGGACTTGATTTCAATTTGTTTTAGATACTCAAACTTGGATGTGATTTGGAAATTTATGATTTGATATCTACTTTTGTAACAGCCCCATTATTTTTGTAATTATATATATATAGAAATCACTGCATCGAAATACTTGAACCATCTTTTTTTCCCCCTACAATAGTGTTCTTTGGTAAATCTTTGGTGGTAATGAAAAATATACTTTCTATGTGAAGATGGTAAAAAGGCATGGCCTCTTAACCTTGGAGTAAGCCAGCCCACGGATCGGTCCGGGTTGGGTTTGTGCCCAACCTGGAATCGACCCGACTACTTCGGGTGATAGGAAATCTAACCCATCGTCGACTGCCGAAAAACACAATTCGATTTGGTTTCGGGTCAATTGTATAGCTTTGGTTTTGATCGAAACTGATGGAGCAACACCAGCGGCGAGAATTGGCTGGATCTTAATGAAATCTCATCGAGATCTAGCTAGATCTTGATGAATCTCATTAGATCTTGACGAATCTCGCCGGATCCGTGTCTGAGAGTGGTGGATCTCAGTCGGGTCGGTTGGATTCGGTTTTTCATGTGAAAACCCGCCAACTAACTTGCCGGATTCGGTTTCTGAACATGTAGACCTGTCGTCGACCGTCGTTGGAGTCAGGTAGGGCAGTTTTAGGTTAGGGCCCGGGTGGTTTGGTTGGGTTGGCCGGGTGCGGGTCAGCTTGGACACCCCTACTCTGTAGAACATGCTGCTCTTGCCAACCTTGGTATGGCTACAAACCTACTACCCTTGAGTTGATTGAAGAAGATGGCTCTTCAAAAGTTGAAAACCAACTGCAACTTGGTCACGTTGATGCGTTGAAAGAGTGATTGCAACAGTTGATTAACTCTCTCCAAATCATGCTAATCATGGAAGGAACCCTTGGAGAGCCTAAGTCTTGGAATAGCAAAGTGGTTGTTGATGTTTTGAGGAATGAAAATTTTATATTTGGAATCTTTGATATCCAAGGTGATGAAGAACTTTGTGAAGGATTGAAGAAATTTTCTATGTGGTTAACTTTTCTTGATTTCATATTTACAGCCATGCTTATATTTTTGATAGTGGATTCGATGAAATTGGTGATCATCAAATTGTAATGGTTTTTGATGGGATGATCAGACTTGCTAACTGGTATCATCGACTCTATTGCAAAGGAGAGCTTCTCGAGATATATAATTGTAAATAGATTGAATGAAGAAGATGTATTATAGCTTTAAAGGTGTAATACACCTTTGTCATGCAATCTATTTACAATTTTATACCCACCGAGAAGCTCTCGAGGATACCAATTAGCAAGTCCAATCATCCCATCATGAACCATTTCAATTTGATGATCACCAACTTCATCGAATCCACTATTGAAGATACATGCACACCTGTATGTAAATATGAAATCAAGAAAGGTTGGCCACATAGAAAATTTCTTCAATCCTTCGCAAACCTCTTTGTCAACTTGGATATCAAAACTTCCAAATATAACATTTTCATTCCTCAAAATATCAACAATCACCTTGCTATTCCAAGACTTAGGCTCTTTACGGGTTCCTTCTATGAATAGCATGATTTGGTGAGAGTTAATAAGCTACTACAATCACTCTTTCAATGCATCAGCATGGCTAGGTTGTACTTGGTTTTCAACTTTTGAAGAGCCATCATCTTCAATCTACTCAAGGGCAGTGGGTCCTATAGCCATATTAAGGTTGGCAGGAGCAGCATATTCTATAGGGTTAAGAGACCCCCCCACTTTACCATCCTGACATAGAAATTGCCCACAAATACTCTAGAATGAGTAAAAAAAAAACTTGAAACCTCTAAAATGACCCAAATATCTCCCAAATCTCTAAAATGACCAAAATATCCACAAACCTCTAAAGTGACTAACATACCTTGAAACCTAAAAAATGAACAAAAAACCTTAAAACCTTTAAAATGACTAAAATATAATCAAACCTCCAAAATGACCGATAATCCTTTGAAATCTCTAAAATGACAAAAAAATAAATCCAAAAACCTCTAAAATGACTAAAATACCCTTAAAACTTCTAAATGACAAAAATAACCCAAATATTTTGGTTATTTTAAAGGTTTTGGGTATTTTATGCCAGTTTAAAAGTTTTTAGGTATTTTGGTCATTTAGTGGTTTTGGGGGCATTTTGTTCATTCTAGTGGTTTTAAAAGTTTTTTGGTCATTTTAAAGGTTTCATGGTATATTTCGTCATTTTAGTGGTTTCAAGATATTTTGGTCATTCTAGTTGTCTTAGGAGTATTTTAGTCATTTTAGAGGTTTTGGGGTATTTTCATCATTTTAGATCTTTCAATGTATATTTGTTCATTTTAGAGGTTTCAATGTATTTTGATCATTTTTTAAGTTTAGGGGCATTTTTGTTTTTGTTTTTAGAGGTTTTGAGGTTATTTTGGTTATTTTCTTCAAATTTTGGTGGTATTTTTGTCATTTTTTTGGATTTTTTTTTTGGGGAGGGTTAGTCATTTAAAGGTTTGGGAGTAGTGTGGTCATTTTGGAGGTTTTGTGGGCATTTTGGTGGTTCCAAGGGTATTTTGGTCATTCTAGAGGTTTTGGGGTATTTTAGAGGTTTCTTGGTATTTTAGTCATTATCATTAGTAAAATAAAAATTATTAGTGTGGGCAATTTTGTCAATTCTATAAATTAGTATATACCCACAAAAAAATAATGAAGATTACCCCATTTAAGAATATGATGTGATATATTTTGTAATTTTAGATTTTACCTTAATCTTAGAAAGAAAAAAACATCTTATTGTCACATTAAGGTCATATGCATCACATCAAGGTCACATTATAACAAACTAAACATCCCTTTAGTGGATTACTGGTTTCCTTAGTGTTCTATGATTTTTCTATCATTTGTACATATTGATGAAAGGATTTTTTTGTTCTTTAGAGTGGTGAACATTTCTATAGTTTGTATCTACTGAGTGATCCGTTTGGCTGGTGAATTTATATTATTACATACGAGCTTGAATTACTATTGCAATACATGGCTGTGGGCATTTTGTCCGAAGTATGATGGAGTCAATATGAAGGCGTTCAAAAGTAGAGGACCTGTAAATAGTGTGAGAACATATAAAAATGACTAGGATTAAAAATGGCTAACCAAGTTTTGAATTCTCACATTAAAGGCCCTTGGCTGGTGAAGCTTTTTTACTCTTTCTCGCGTGGAGGTCAGACTTGTTATGGATGATAGCTAGTGCCCAACAAGCACTTTTTCCTTCAAGGTCGCATATTGTTGTCAAATTTCTCCCCAATCCTCGAGTCTATAAAAGGAAGGGAATACTTGTATTTTAGGCAAATTTTGCCTACATAGTTAATAAAGGTGGATTGGCCCGGGGATTTTCTCTTTATCCTTGAAAATTTTTCCACATAAAAGGTTTATTTTTTTACATGTATCATTTTCCCTCTTTTCCTTATTCCTAAGTCCTCTGTTTAGAACCCTAAGTACTTAATTGTCGCCCTTTTCTCATCAAAAGACTTGACGCATTTCTCCATTCTGTCTCTTTCACCAAGGGTAATGTCGTAGTCGTAAGTAACCATGAACATATTTTCCTTAACTAAAAAAAAATTCCATTGCCACATTCAACATATAATTTTGCTTTGCGACTCTATTAGGGCTGCGCACAGACCTGGCCAACCTGACTTGAAGGATCTTGAGCAGGTTGAATGGATGCTCAGGTTGGGTCTGGGCATATTGGGGTCTTCTTCAGGTCTCAGGTTGGTCTTGGGTCCAACCCGACCTGCCTGATCTTAAAAAAAAATAGCAAGAAAAAAAAAAACCAACAGAATTCAAGTATTTATGGTGAAGGAGATGACAGTATCTTCAGTGAGCTCAAGTCATATGTGCCACCAGTAAGAAATTAATAAGTAGTCAAATGCATGGGGGAGTTAGGTTAATTGGTTTGACGTACTATTTAGGCTTTTTTGTGGTCATGAAAGATATTGTTGGACTGAACAACATGATCAAGAGGTTACTAATGGAGTAGGCTAATGTTATTATTTGGCTCATTCCACAAAAAATATAACCATTTTATTTTGCTTGTATTTTCGACGTGATTCAGCCCACCACAAGAGTTACACACACCATGACGAGTTCAACGTCTTCACTCTTTCTACATCGTGAGATATAATATTTCTTTTTAATGATTCTAGATTTTGTTTGTTTGGTTTCTTTGAGTTGCTTCTCATACATCACATTCAATGCATTAAACGTCCTAATAATAAATAGATAAATAAAGAAGCTGTTTAAAAAGTCCAGGAAATAGATAAAGAAAGAAAGTGGAAGGTTGTCACTGCAGGTCTACTATAGGTTGAGCCCTGATTTGATTATTTCCTATCAGCTGATTAAGGCATTAAGCTCAAATAAATCCTCACTGTGCCTAAAATCAATTGAATCAGCGCCTGAAATTAAATTGGCCCATCAGCCCACCTATAAGAAATTGTGTCTTTCTTCCTTTGCCGAATACCAAAAAGAAAATTTGATCTTATTATTAAATGGTCACTAACTCGTGCAATGCATAGAATAACTATTAAATATGAGATTTAAAAAAAAAATTTCTTTGAATTCCCCACCACAATAATATAAATTGACCAAAATGCAAACTTTTAGTATAAAAACATAGATAATGACATTTAATGGATTAGGTCATTGCACAGAATTTTAGAAGAAAACAATTTGATTTAAAAAGTTGGAAACTTTGGGTTTCTCACTTCTTCCCTTGAATAATGCCAACTTTTAACAAATTAAATGCTTTAAAATTTGAAAATCTTAAAAAGCTTACATTAGCACCATTTAATTTGTCTACAAAGTCAATGCTAAATAGATCTACAAATTGTATTCTCATATCCTTTGTCATTTGTAAGGTGATTGGAGATAAAAATTTGTCCCAATAGAATTGTCTCTTTCTTTCATTATGGTTTGCATCCTTCCGTCCTTCAAAAGCCTTAAGAGGTGATATACATATAGTCACAGAATAAAAATGTGAATAAACACTACAAAAAACTGGTGCTATAGTGGCATTTTTTTTAGTGGCGTTTGCAAAAAACGCCACTATAGGTACCCTATAGTGGCGTTTTCCATAAACGCTGTTATAGGGTACCCTATAGTGGCGTTTGGAGTGTCCTATAGTGGCGTTTTAAAAAAAGGGTCTATAGCAGTGTTTTCAACGGTCTATAGTGGCGTTTTTCAAACGCCACTATAGGTCCTAGTCATACGAGGCCCTATAGTGGCGTTTGACAAACGCCACTATAGGCACTTTTTTTTTTTTTTTTTTTTTTTTTTTTTTTTTTTTTTCAGTTGGGTGGACCTATAGTGGCGTTTGGCAAACGCCACTATAGGCCCTTGTAAGAGAAGCACCTATAGTGGCGTTTGACAACCGCCACTATAGGCACTTTTTTTTTTTTTTTTTTCTGCTGGGATTTTTTAATTTGTGCATGATGAAAAGACCTATAGTGGCGTTTGTCAAACGCCACTATAGGCCTTCCTGTAGTGGCGTTTGTCAAACGCCATTATAAGCCCTTGTAAGTGTAGAACCTATAGTGGCGTTTGACAACCGCCACTATAGGCACCTTTTTTTTTTTTTTTTTTTTTTTTTTTTTTTTTTTTTTTTTTCTGCTGGGATTTTTTAATTTGTGCAGGATGAACAGACCTATAGTGGCGTTTGACAAACGCCACTATAGGTTCTTGAAGATAAAAATAATAATAATAATAATAAAATAAAAAAATGTTGCGTTCACTACATTTTTACAACATTTTCACAACAAATCATGGGTAGTTAGTTGTTATTGGTTCAAATTTGAATTTAGCACTGAGATTACTTTTTTAACCCAACAATAAGAACTAGTAATAACCCACCATTTAAAATTTGTTATAAAAATATTGTTGTAAAAATATTTTATGATATATTCCAAACTATTTCTTAAAATAAAAATAAAAAAAAATAAATAAAAAAAACTCAATCCGTAAAACAAAAACTATGATATGTTCTAGGAATATGCCATAGAATATTCCTAGAATATTCTATGGCATATTCTAAACTATTCTTAAAAAAAAAAAAAAAAAAAAAAAAGTCAAATCCGAATGGATTGTTCAGCTAATGTATATATATATATATATATATATATATGTATATATTATTATATATTTATATTTAAATGAGAAGTGTTACATTCACAATATTTTTATAACATTTTCACAACAAATTATAAGTGGTTAGTTTTTATTGGTTCAAATTTGAACTGAACACTAAGATTATTTTTTTACCCCAACAATAATAATCAATAACAATATGCCACTTAAAATTTGTTGTAAAAATATTGTAAAAATATTGTGAACATGTCATTTCTCTATTTATATATATATATATATATATATATATATGAGGTGTTACGTCTACAACATTTTTACAATATTTTCACAACAAATCATAAGTGGTTAGTTGTTATTAGTTCAAATTTGAACTTAACACTAAGATTACTTTTTTTTCTCAATAATAACAACTAATAATAACCTGCCACTTAAAATTTATTTTAAAAATATTATGTAAATATCCTTTATATATATATATATATATATATAAAAGAACCAAACAAAAAAAAATTAAAATTCGAAATTCAAAATTCAAAAACCCACCTAACCCCACCTACCCCCACTCCACTTATATCCTTGTCTCCACGTATAACTTCTTCAGCCTTCTAGCTTCTTTCTTTTATTTTCTTTTCTTTTTCTATCTCCCTTATCTCCACTTCTTCAGACTCCTTTGTCTTCTTTTCTGTTTCTTTTCTCTTTCTCTCCTATTTGATTTTATTTCCCCTATTTTATTTGTGGTGGTGTTAATGTTAGTGGGTTTTGGATTTGAAGATAGTGTTGCAACTAGTTAATTTTGTTCAAATTTGTAAATGGTGCTACTATTATGGGATTTGTGATTGAAGGAAGAATGCTATTGGTTGTATAGTTGCAAGTAAGTATTTTTTTTTTTTAAATTTTAATGCTTGTAAATTCTATTCCTTTTTTGATAATAGTTTTGGTCTATTCTTTGTCTACTGTCAACTTTGCTTCGTGGGTCTCTAAGGTTTAGAAATCTCAAGTGTTGTGATAATATCTTTCTCAAGTAGTGAAAAATTCAAAATCAATTTGATGATTTCTTTTTGTAGGTTATTGGTCTGTGGTGGCTGAATGTGTTGGGGTGGAGTTGCTTTTTTTTTTTTTTTTTTGTGTGTGTGTTTGATTTTGAATTTTTTTAGGTGGGTTTGTGTTTTTATTTTGCATTTCCCGGGATAGCCATAGTGTTTGTATTTGGAGTTGCTAATTTTTTTTTAATTTTTGGATGTGAGAATGTTGTGTTTAATTTTGAGTTTTTTTAGGTGGGTTTGTGTTTGATTTTGAATTTGCTGGTATAGCTATTATGTTTGTATTTTGTTTTGTATCTTTTAATTTAATTAAAATTGTAATATTAATTTAATTACAATATTAATTGAATTAAAAAAAAAACTTTTTCACGTCAAAAAAAAAATTTCTTTTGATTAATTTTTGGTAATCAATTTTTTTTTAGTGGTTTTTTTGGCTATAGTGGCGTTTGTAAGTCTATAGTGGCGTTTCACAAACGCCACTATTGTACCGTCACTATAGACCTATAGTGGCGTTTGCAAACGCCACTATAGGCCAATTTTTTTTTTATTTTTGAAAAAGGCTATAGTGGCGTTTGCTAGGTGTCCTATAGTGGCGTTTGCAAACGCCACTATAGGGTGGTTCTATAATGGCGTTTTTATAAAACGCCACTATAGGCCTATAATAGCGGTACAATAGTGGCGTTTACAAACGCCACTATAGCCAAAATGGGCCTATAGTGGCGTTTTTAGTACCTATAGTGGCGTTTCACAAACGCCAGGCTCAGTTTTTTGTAGTGAAAGTTTGGAATCAATAATAGGAACTCTTTAAATGCCCTGAAAAGGACCAATATCACTCAACTTAATAATTAAACTGCAAATATCACCGGCAAAGGGTCTTTTTGCTGCATCAACTTCTTTCCTATTTGATAGTGGCACAAATGGGTACGTGAAAGAGCAGCTACAACTGTTAAGGCAATATTAAAGGTCCTATAAGAAGCATTTTTTCTAGTATTTGGGCCCAATGGTTAGTACAAAGATGGCAACCTTTTACACAAAATTCTTCTCAATCCATAATTCAATCAAAAAATGTGTAACCAATGTTATATATGGAAGTGTTGAGGGGGGCAGAGAGTAGAACAAACATATTCTTACGACCACTGTTTCTCAAAAAAAAAAAAATTCTTACAACCACGCCTATATAGCTTCAAAGTTCTAACTATGAAATTCCACCAGCATTTAAATATCGCTTAGTTTAAGTAAAATTGTAAAAGTAAAAAAACTAACCCCAAAAACTATCATTGTGGAAAATTCTTTTGAATAAATAAATTCAAGCAATCAAAATCAAGCTAATCCATCTTAAAATTACAATTTCAAACACAATCACACAAACCCACTATGAAATTCCACTTAAAATGCCTATACTCTATACGCTTTTATCGAACCATTTGATTAACAAAATTGCATACAAACATCACTTGGTGTAATAAAAATCACCAAAAAAAGAAAAACCATCTCGGTGGAAAAATTACAGAGATAAATGAATTAGACATTTAAAACCAAACAAATTCATCTGCAAACATATATCTATGACAAACTCAAAATCTATAACAAATTTCCTGTCGTCTTTATTTTGTAAAGAAAAATGATAACAAACTACTATTATAAATTTCAGAAATTGCACTTATATCCTTTTTGATAAATAAGCAAAAAATTCACTGTACCATCCAATACTCAAATCGTATAACATTAATTATTCAAGTTCTGAGATTCCATGTTTCAACTGCTATGAACCTTCAATTCTTATTTGTCATCATCTCCCTTCTGCATTTACAGCTACAAACTATTTTGCTGAAATTATATGATATAAAAATGTGGCATATGTGTTGTGATTTTAAGGAGCATGAATTTGGAATCTGGCAATGGAAACATTTATGATTGTTGGATTTATTGTTTATAAAGGTATTGGAAAAATATTCAAATAGTAATATTATTAACAAAATTGGAATACAAATACCAATCCAAAAGACTCTGCTAAGTACAGAAGACAATAGAAAAAAATAGTATTAGGGTCTTGTTATTTCAGTTTGCCTTAAAATCATAGAGTTAAAGGGATAGCAATTTGAAACCATAAAAATAATAATCCAGGACATGGGTTCTTTGGTTAAGAAACTAAAGCAACAGACCACTTAAAAATCCAACCTTTGGATTCATTTTTCATTTGCTCACTTGTGTTTTTTCACTAACCAAACAAATATGCAAAAGACAAAAAAGCTACCAAAAAAAAAAACCCATTTATTATAAATGCACTGAGAATTAGAAAGTGATTCCAATATATATAAAAAGGTACAATCTAACAATTGAACACAATGTGATATAAAGTTTGAAACTACATAAAAGGACATGAATCCAATAGAGAAATAGAGTAAAAAATGAAGGGAAAAGCTTTCAAAGGTTTTATGGCAGAGATGTTTGTTACCTTAGCAATAAAACAGAATAGAGAAACCCCAGAAAGAAATTTTTTTAGAAGAAAGGAGCGAAGTGAGGTCTGTGAAGTATTTTGGCGGTTTTGAACATGGTTCTACAAAGCTTATACATCAATTTCTGTATCTGTACTACATGTCATTTTCTTTATTGGTCTTCATGGTGATTTCAAAAATTATCTGCCAACAGCTACAGCCTAACTGAAAAAATAAAATTTCTTTCTACATATTAGGAATTTAGGATCTGAGACAAACCTAAACAAAAAAGACACAAACTAAAACAAAGGTGGAAGCCTACAGGTGAATTGAAGGCGATGAAGATTCAGGGTTCAAGTAAATTTGACCATGGTTGCAGGAAGAGTGAAGAGAGAATTGAGAAGCAGAAGAGAAACTTAGGCTGCCCATGAAAGAGATGGGAGATGGGACTGCGTGAAGGAGAAGAACAAGGAGATGAGAGTGCGTTTGTGAGTTTGATCTGGTGCTTTGTTTTTGGAGGACTCCGCTGAGTTTGCAACTAATCGGGTTTTGTTTTTGGGTGAGAAAGAGTGTTTTATTTATTTATTTTTAAATATTACTGACGTAAAAATTTGTGATAGTTTCAAATCCTATCGGTCAAACTTTTTGAAAGTCAAAAAAAGTCAAAGTTTTAAATTTTATAATATATATAAAGGTGAAACTACATTGTTAATTCTTAAAGTTTACATTTTAGGTGTTTTTAGTCTCTCATGTTTCAAATGAGCTCTACTAGTCCTAAAATTTAAAAAATGAGCACTATTAATTCATCCGTTAAGTTCCGTTAGTTTCATTGTCTATGTGTCTAATGGAATGATGAGGTGGCAAATATTAGAGATGACACATCAGTTTTTAAAAAACTAAATTGCCAAATCAAATTTATTTATATTAATTCATCTTAGTTTAAAAATTAAATAGAAAAAAAGATCAAAAATTAAAATAAAATAAAATAATTATCTTAAAAAATTCTCAATCTCATCATTCATTTCTAGATTTCCTCACTGCGGAGCCAATCTTGAAGTACACCCAGATTAGGGATTGGGCATAGCGTTATCTCCTTTAGCTACTTCCCAATTGTCAAGAATAATAGTCACCAAAACGATAGTAAGTCATGATCTTAGAACCAAAATCAATTTTTGGGCAGCAACCATGTTGGTTTTTATTCGCATATTATGTTAATGAGAAAGCAAAATGGATGGCACACTTTATAATCAGCATCTATCCTTGATTTTCTTGGTTTCTTTCCTTTCTCATCTTTATGCCTTTAGGTACTTATATTGTGTAAACACTTTAAAAAAGTATAATGGCACATCGATGAGATTAACAGTGCGGTTCAAGATTAAGGTTGGCGGTGTGAAAGAAATCTGGAATGGACGATGAGAATGGGGATTTTTGAGAATTGGTTGTTTAGGTTTTAATCTTTTTCTTTTTAATTATATTTAATTTTTAGTTTTCAAAACAAAAATGAATTAATATAAATAAATATAATGTAGCGATTTTGTTTTTTGATAACTAATATTGTATTTGCCATGTCATTAAAAAAATGTCACATCATTATTCCTTTAGACACATGAACAGTAAAATTAACAAAAGTTAATAGAGGGACTAATGGAGCTCATTTTTTAAAACTTTAGGGACTAATAGAGTTCATTTGAAACTTGAGGGGACCAAAAGCACTTAGTAGGTAATTTTCAAGAACCAACATTGTAGTTTTGCCACACACACACATATATATATATAATACTAGTCTCATTACACGCACTTTGAGCATGCTTTATTTTCTTGGTCTAGTGTACGTGAGATTAGGAATTAAGGAAACTGGAAATTCAAAAATTAAATAAAAGAAACCAGTGAGTCTTGATAAAGTATAAAAAAAATAAAAAAAGTTGGAATGTGGTCTCGAGGGAACAATAAAAGTGGATTGAGAAGTTTTTTTTTAAAATAATTTTTCGATAAGTTAGTTTTGAAGACAAATTAGTAGGAGAGTGTTCTATTTTGTAAGCATTTTTTGTGGAGTTGGGATATATATTTGAGAGATACTACGTCCACAACATTTTTACAACAAATCACAGGTGGTTAGTTGTTATTGGTTCAAATTTAAACCTAATATTAAGATTACTTTTTTGACCCAACAATAACAACCACTAACAACCTGCCACTTAGAATTTGTTGTAAAAATGTTGTGAAAATGTTATAGACATATCATTTCTCTATATATTTTTACCGGGTTGTCATCAAGTTTTGTCCCTATTAAATGTAAGATTTAGGGGTATTTCTGAACTATATAAAAATCGAATCCAAAAAAGAGAATCTTCTTTTAGATAGTATAGAGAGGTGAAGTTTATAAATTCTGTTAGTAACTCTAATATTGCAAGGGCCTTTCAACTTTCAAGCTAAGAAATAAGGGGATTTAAAAAGGAGGAGAAGTTATCCTTAAAATAATAATAATAATAATAATAACAATAAAAAAAAAAGGAGTAGAAGGATTTGCTGTGGGCTTTATGAATCTGTAAACAAAGCTACTCATGATTGCATGTTGGGCCAACAGTCCATTGTTAAGTAAGTCCTGTCTCGTTTTTTAGAATGAATTTAAAATGTGAGCCATGCTTCGGACCTTTTCATTGGTTGGCCATGTCATCATCTCTAATGTTGGGCAACCGCTTGAAACCTCTAATGTTTGAGAAACCATGTGGTCATCATATGATTAATCAATTATTATATTGTGTACATTCTTTTTTTTGTACATTCTATTATTATTTTTTCCACTAAATAATAGTTTTTTTTTTTTTAAATATTTCTCCTTATGGTTGGAATAATAATAGAACATAAAAATCCACAAAATATATTATATGTCCATTTATATATAAAAATTACTAAAAAGGTATTCCAAAATCCTGTAAGAATATTTAAATGAAAAGAAAAAAATGTTTTATGTACAATTCCAGAAATTCACAAAAATCAACTCTCAACTCTAATTACAAATTTTCTCTTCCAAATCTAATAACTCGGTAAGTAATCAAATTTTCTTTTGGTTTTTGATGAACACAGGTTTTATGTCTCATTCTCATTAACTCTTTCCTCCCACATTTCTTTTTTACTTTGACAAATAGCACCACCGTACACTGTTGACCGGATGATCACTCCACAAGTACAAGTTCTTGTGAGGTTGAAGGGGCGAAGTTTCCAAGAGTAAGTTTCACATATTCATACACTTATATTATATTAGAGTAGAATTTTTATTTCATATATATATATAAACGGCATTAGTGCCTAGGGTATTATTGACTACTGTAACATATTTTCTATAAAATTTATATTTTTAGGTTAGTAGCCATGAACAAATTGTAACATTTAGAACTTAGTTTGTATAGTGGTTTAGTCTAGAAATATTCTGTTAAACAAGACTAATTAAGTTCTGCATTGATGGACAGGGTCGGACCCAGACATTTTGGGGCCTTAGGCGATAACTAAAATAGAGCCTTTTTTATATTTATGTATTAATTAAATTAATTTTTATTTAATATTTTTATATTATAATATATTTCATTTTAAATCTTATTTTCTTGCCCTTTGAGATGCGAATTGACTAATTAAATTTTTGTATTCAAGTGCTTCTAACATCTCATTTTCAATCGATAATACAGCTAATCAATTTAATCTTTCTTGGACATTGTCGATTTTAGATATGATTTAATTAATTTTAATTTTGAAAAACTTATTTTTACAAAAGCAATTGTATCAGGTATTATTAGTAAAATTCTATAAGCAATGCATATATTTAGAAATGAATCTAACCTTTTTATATAATTTAGTATGTCAATTGGAGTATATTCTTTTATTTGTAAAATTTCTTTTAAAACTTTTAACTCCAAAAATAAATCTAAACAATCAATATCATAATATACATCAAGTTTGAGAAAAGATTCAAGTTTAAAACAGTATTTTTGCAAACTATCATGAGCACAAAGTCCAAACAGATCACTCCTTTAGATCAGAGGAAGCATGAGCCACCAACAAAAGGATTTAAGAGTAGAACTAGTTGAGAGAAAAAATGAGAGAGGTGGAGAGCAAGAGCTAAGAGAGAGAGGCAAAGAGCAAAAGTGAGAGAGAGAAAAGGTATGAGTAAATTTTAGGGATTTGAGAATTTTGATTTGTTTTGATTTGAGATTGTTTTGTGGGTAATTTTTTAGACCGGATTTGCATTTTGTCCTGTTGAATTTTGATTTTTCTAGAGGTTAAGGAAGATATTTTTAAGATAATGATTTTTTTTAGGCCAAAGAATTTTTTGGGTTACCAATATTACAAGGATATTCCAAATTTTTTGTTCTTTGGTCACAAGGATGTATCAGATTTTTCAGAGTTTCTTCTGAAACTAAATTTTATTTTCTACTACCCCTTATTTTGCAAAATTTTGGGCCCGCTTCCACTTGCGGCCTTAGGCAATGGCCTAATTGGCCTAGTGGAAGTACTGGCCCTACCGATGAAGACTCAAGAAATTAGAAAAAGAAAAGTGCAGGAAAAAATAAATCACTTATCTCGACCAATCAAGATTCATGCAAATTGCAAATTGGAATTTTCTCTCAGCCATTTGATCTAGGGTTTTGATGGATCTTAAATATATATAAATACAAACCCTAGAGCATGTTTTTATCAATTCAAGAGGGCAATGTTTTGTACATAGATCTGGAGATTTTCCATACATTTTTGGAGCTACAGCTAGAGACTTTGTGCAAACAACATATCCAGTCTTTGAGTGAAGATCTTAAAGTCACAAACTAGAGAATTTGTGTTGTTTTACCAAATCTTTGAGTAGAGATCTTAGAGTCTCAAACTGGATTTGTTTGTGTGCAACAGTTTCACAGTAGAAGAGTATGTGGATTTGGATCTGCATGTGGTCACATGAGTAAATACTACATAAAGTAGTAGTAGATTTAGGATTAAGTCTATTGTACAAACTTATATTCTACTAGTGAAATGTTGCCTTGAGGATCGTTTTGGTTAAATTCTCCCCAGGTTTACTTTGAAACCACAGTTTCAAAAGTTTTTCTAAGTCATCATTCTTGGTATTCATATGATCTATGTTTATTTGATTCAAATCTATTGCATAATTAATACAATTAATTATTTGGCTAAGATTTGATAAATTTGAGACAACTGAGGTCTAAAAATATAATTAATTATTTGGCTAACATTTTCCAAGGGTCATATTTGCAAAATTAAAGAAAAATTAGTGTTATTTAAAATATATAAAACACACACACACACAAAATTGATCGCTCTTTTCAGTTTTGTTATGGCCCTTCAAAAACCTTAATAAGTTTTTATTTAATCGAGCCAATAATTCTTCAGGTGATAATTATTATTATTATTTTTTTTTTGAGAATCAAAAATAAATTCAGGTGATAATTAGGACTTTGGGATTTCTTAAATTTGGAATTTCATTCACTACAACTATTATTATAATATTATTCCGTCTCTACATACTTTTTTTTTTCCCCAGTAATAGGATTTGTGGGATTTTTTATAATCGTATTTTCTGTTATTACAACAAATTCAGGGCTTGTTTAATTATGTTTCTCAATCTAATTGATTTATGGTATTAGATAATAGAGATGTCACGTCTTGAACGATAAACATATATGATTAGAGCATAGGACAAAAAATGGATACAAAAAGAATATGGTACCCGTTGTATAGGATAAATTTAGGAGCATTTAGGGCTGGAGTGCAGTGTATAGGATAACTGAGTAAAATTATTCAAGTTTCTAAACAAAAAAAAAAAAAAAGTAAAATTATTCAATGCATGTCTATGTACCTGGTGTATTATATATACTACCTTAACCTTTACATCACATAACCGTGAGTCACAATAAGTTTTGTATATGGGGCTCATTTTTATATAAGAGTTTCTAGATAAAACTAAAGAGCATATGCCATATAGTATCACTATAGGAGATAGAGACAAGGTTCTTAGGACTAGTACTATTTATTTTTTAAGTATTTAACAGTGAGAGAGAGTTTGGCCTTGCAAGAGAAGGGGAATCAGGAATTGTTAAGACTGAGAAATCCAATTGCGGGGATAAGGGGTATCAAGAAATTTGTGATTGTGGATTATGATTCTTCATCTCTCTCTCTCTCTCTCTCTCTCTCTCTCTCTCTATATATATATATATATATTTAAAAGCTGAAGCGCAGCATTTATTGTTGCTACGCTCCAGTTGAGCCATATCAGCGACCACATCACCCACTTATTTTCAACCATCTTTCTATTATTTTTTGACTATTCTTCTTTCTATTGATTTTGTACTTTATTGTTACATTTCCTCAAACCTTTACCCTTCCATTTTACCTTTTCATTTCTCCACTATTCTTAACCTTAATGTAACTCTTCTTTTATCCCTTCATCTTCCTTTTATTTTTACTCTTCTTATCTCCATCATCTTACTATAAATTTCATATTCCTCTCATTCTATATATATTTTCCCATACAAAAAAAAGGTTACTACTCTCTCTCTCTCACCTGCTTTTTTTGTGGATTTTTTTAATTTTTTGTACTTTACTTTATGTTGTCAAATTTTGTGTTCTTTAAAACTCTACTTTGGGTTGATAAAATTTGGGTTTGTGTTTTTAAGTTGTTATTTTTTATTTTTCATTGTTATATAGTATATAAGAATATAATGTTATTATATAGCATGACTTGGATAACTTGGTGTGAATATAATCACATTTTGGGCTTTGCTCATCATCTTTCTTCTTTTATCTTTCTATTTTCTCACTTACACGAATGAGCCATTAATTTCAATTTTTTTTGTATATTTTGCTCAAATTTGATAGTGTTAGTGGAATTTTCATTAGTTTATTATGTTTAATATGGATTAGAATTGTATGGACATTGAAAGTATAAATGGAGGCGCATACACCTTTATGTTTTTTTTTTTTGGAAAACAATGTTCAGTGACAGTATGGTAAATGTAAATGTAATAAATTCGAATATAAGGGTACCTTTCTTAAGGTTTACTTTTCCTCAAGGTGGAACAAAATAGACCAAAATGCCAGCATATGCTGGAAGTTTTTCTCACTAAGTCTATGTTTTGCTACATATTTTACACGGTTCTGATATGAAATATTTCTGCTATTGTGATATACCATGTGTCATTCTCTAACCTTCCAATAAGAAAAGCTTAATGTATATCCATTTAAATTTAATTAATATTTTCATGATTTATTTAATTATTATTATTTATTTCTTTTCAACAATAAATAATTTTATTCTCTTAAATTTAATGGGAACCATTAGATTTAGGTGTGTAAATGCCAAGCCAATTGTGCAAATGCCAAGAAAGATATCTAATAGCCAATGTGTAAAAGTCGCGAGAGCAAAAGGTGTTGGTTGATGCTCTAATGTCTAGAAAGCAAACTAACATGTAAGTTCAAAAGTGGTAAATGTAAAGAGAGAGAGAATTTTTTTTTTTTTTTTTTTTTTTTTTGTGTGTGTAGAAAAACTATGCATATAATGGAAGAGAGAATGACAAATTTATAGTAAGAAGATGAGAATAAGAAGAACTTAAATGAAGGAAGATAAATGGATAGAGGAATAGTAACACTAAGGTAGAGAGTAGTATGGAGATGAAAAGGTAAAATGCAGGGAGAAATATTAGTGAAAGTGTAAAAATAAACTTGAGAATTAATAATTAAAAAAAAGTTAAAAACAAGAGAGAGATAATATTTTGATTTTTAAATAATGAAATTTTTAATTAACTCTATCTCTCTCCAAAAAAAAGTGATTACTCTCTCTCTCTCTCTCTGTGTGTTATTTATTATTTTTTTGCAACTTTACTTTAGGTTGATGAACAGTGGCGGCTCCACCTCTAAGCTAGGTTGGTCCTGTGACCACCCTGACTTGCAAACAATTATATATATTTGCCACCAAAAAAAAAAAAAAAAATATATATATATATATATACACTAAACTAATCTATTGTGACCACCCTAATAAAAATATTTGGCACCTTGACTTAAAAATCACAAGAATTTGAGTTCAATAAAAATAAGAGTATTGCTACATATACAACAATTTCACAATAAATCCTACGTAGTAAGTAGTTATTGATTAATTTGGGCCCAACACTGACATCACTTTTAAACCTTCTAATAACAGCTTGACATATAAGATTTGTTGTGAAAATGTTGTAGACATAGCATTACTCCAAAAATAATTTTGGCCCTCAAACATAATCCTAATCCTTAACCCCTTAAACAAAACAAAAAAGGTTAATAACAACAATAAAAACTATCCAAATTAACCAAAAATAAAAAATAAAAAATAAAAACAAGACTAAACTAAACAATAAATGAACAAATTATTCAACAAAAAGCCTATTCAAAAAAAAAAAAAATTGTAATCATTCCAATTTGTAACTAATTTATCACATTACATAAAAATAATCTATAATTTCATTTTTCCTTAGAAAACAATACCAAGAAAAATTTATGTGGTCGTAAATTCTTCTTAATGACCACCCTAAAAAAATTTCCAAGATGAATCATTATTTTTTTTATAACACTATTTTGAGTTAATATGATTTGGTAGTGTGTGTTTTGAGTTCTCCATCACAAGCTCTCTCTCTCTCTCTCTCTCTCGCTCTCTCTCTCTCTCTTAGCTTTTTTTTTTTTTTGACATAATACTTAGTTATTTTAAATGTTAGAATTTGAATTTACATCAAAATACAATCTTGCTATGTATTTGAATGTGTCTGCTAATTATTTGAGTAATATCAGGTGTAATTTGTGATAAGTTTTGATTATCATAATAATTTCCTTTAAAAGAATGAAAAAATTGAATAATATATTTGAAACTTAAAGAGTTTAGTTGTAAAACAAAAACATATATATAACGTAGCATAATATAAATTATAAAATATGAACCACCTCAAAAAAGAATAATATTAATCACACACACCAAAAAAATTAAAATGATACATTTGTAAAGATTGATAGATAAAAAATAATTTTAGAAATTGTTTACTTTATAGGAAGAACAAATTATCTTCCACAAAATTTAAAAAACAATTTATACATTATACCACAATTACAAAATACTTATTTATTTCCACGCATTGCGTGGATTTGCGACTAGCTGACATAATCATAATAATCAGTAACTAAGTCCCACCTCTATTTAGCCAATTGGATACTACTGCTACTACATACAAATAGGTCTTGGAGAAGTGATGCTATTTATGTCCTAATCATTGGAATAATAAGATGATGAAGTGGTGGGATTCATGCTAGAGATGTATACCTTTTAACTACATTAAAAATCTGCCTTTAACAAACACACTTGCTGTTTGTGTGGTCGAATAAAAAGAGAGGATTTTTGAAAAATACAAAGATTTTCATAATGATTTGGATATCATTGCGGTATCTTGAATGCAAACTTTATGCTTTTTCCAAATTCACCAGGAAGTTAATTGGAGTAAAGATGAAACTCGATATGATTTTGATATGATCGTGGGATTGTAATCACAACTTTTTTTTGTTGTTGTTTTGCTGGGACCCAATTTATGTCTCCAAAATATTTCATGTTTTACTTCGAAGTGGATGTCCATTAAGCATTTTGCCGAAAGTTCTTACAGATTAAGATGTTGGGGTTTATATATTGAGAGAGAGTTCAAAGACCTCTATTTCCAAGTTTTCAATCAAATCAACTAGAAAACAAATGTGAAATTAAAATGCCTACCAAGACAAGCAGAAAAGCTCTTGAGTTTGGATTATTTCCACAAAATTATGGTGAGGTCGGTGTTGGAATTAGGTAGAAACGATGAAAGCATGGCTGTAGGCTTGTAGCTAGTTATAAGGCTCTTGCTGTTTCTTCCATCAACTTCTTAACCTTGTTTTTCCATCTCCTTGAGAAAAGTAAGTAAATGGGAAAATATATAAATAAAAGACTTGCCACAAAGAAAAGAGTACAACCAAGAAAAAAAGATAGCAGAGTTTCATCCAAATTTACCTAGAAAAAAAAGGGTCATGGAATTAGAGAGATGGGGATTAATTTGTCCAAATTACACAACAGAGTCCATTTACAATATTGTGGCCACGAGATTAGTTTATCTAAAAGAAGGAATTACAAACCAACCATCAAAGGATTTAATAAGTACTTCTCTAAAAATCTAAATACCACAATGAGGTGCTCAATTGACCAGTGGGGCTGCAAAGAATTGCATGGATCACCTTCACAAATTGCATTCTTAGTGGTAATTGTTTTTCAGCCAATTCAATCCAAACAAAAAGAACTTTTCTCTTTTGGTTTCTACCCATTACTGCAATGCAAGATTTCTCCTCTCACAGCTGATTCACAATTGAATTTGACAAAAGGTTGACTACTTTATGCTATGTCATGTGCACTAAGGCTACACTAAGGCTGGGTTTGGATTGAAATGAAAAGCAACAAAACGCGCGTTTGCGTTTTTTCTGTGGGTCCCATCACTATTCACGGGATCCGCAAATATAAATTTCAGCAAATTTTTCTTCAAAACTGAGTCTCACGGTATTATTCACATATTTAAAAATTATTTTGCTACAATGTTTTCAGTTTTCAACAATAAGTGGTATCCAACTAGACCCTAAATATCTTCCCAAATTCTTCTCTTAAAACTACCAATTTTTATTTTCTTTCTTTAAATCGAAAAATTTAATGCTCCAAACTATGGCTTTCCCAATCGGTACAATACGATTTTGTGGGTGATAATGTAGTTTTGGTTGGCTTCAATTGCTAAAATGGCCAAACTGAAAGCTTCAATTTGGGGTAAAAATTTCCCTCCACACCAACCGAATCAAAATGAAATTAAACCCTAAACCCAAACCTTTATAAGTTCGTACTTGCAGGACAGATTACCCAATCCAACTAAAGTAAGGTTAGACTAGGCTTTCCTATAAACCTCCTATGTACAATTTTATTATATATATATATATATATATGAATATAAAGTTTGCTCTCTTTTTATCATTATCCTCATTTGTTTCATAAATAAAATTTTTGTTTATTTAGGAATAAAATTGTAAATTACACAAGCTAATTAGCCCATGTTTCATCAAACCTTTCCTAAAGTGAGCACCCCACTTTAGTATGTATGACATGTAGGTCCGGATCCACCGGCTATATATCATATATGAGACTTGTAGGACCAGAAATGACAATCTTAATCTTACCATACATCTGGCTTTGGGCTCAAAACGGCATAGTTTGTGGTCGAGTTCATACATTGATACATGCATTATACATTATTGTGGGCCTGAAAAAGCTGAGGGAGGTAGGGCACGGGTGCTTGACCTTTTGCTTTTTTGACATTCTAAACTCTTCGGAGCTTTTTCCAATTTTATTTTTATTTATATATATTTTTTGTTTGAGGAAACTTTTATTTATTTATTTTTATCTTAAGCACTGAGAAAGAGGCAAAAAGAGCAACCAAAAAAAAAAAAAAAGCCAACGTGGAAGAATCAATTCCAACAGCATGGAAGAATAAACGCACTCCAACGAAGATTTTGGTGTGTGAGGATTCCTATATATTAACATCACAGTTTGTAGTTGTGCGCATCTCTATAGGATATTAAAAAAAAAATGCTATGTTTGTGGCCTGAGTTGAAAAAAACTTCATGAGCTTCTCTATGGAGTATTATTTTAGTACTGTTGCTTTTTTTTTATTTCCTTTTTGGGGATAGGCTGATCCTGGACGCCCTTATAAAACTAGAATATTATTTTTTGCCTATGATAGGCTTTTTAGAGGGAATTATTCTCAAAATTTTAAGGTGGCTTTTGAGAATTGCAAATATTGGATCAACTTGGTCAAAAATGAGTTGTACTTGTCCTGTGATAGCCTGTCTGGAATTAGAATTAATTCCATTGATATGTTCCCCTTTCAAGTGGCCTTCATTGAAGGGATCCCGATGCTGTGATTCAAAAGGAATGTCATTATCTCTGGTTTCTATCAAAAATGTGCGTCATTGATCATGACTGCAAATATGACCCGGTTTAAAGGTTTAGATGAGTTCAGGCCGGTTCAAACGTTTTAAAGGTCTAAGGCGAAATCTTCAAATGAAACCTTTAAGTTATCATTTAAATAGTATTTAATTAGCATTTTTATATACTAATTTAAAAAAAAAAGGAAATCAATTCTTTTTACTTTTTAATATGATTTTTTTTGTTGTTGAAAAAATGCTAAAATTATAACAAATTTTACTACAAAAATGCTATAACATATGTGATCAGTGACATGAGACTTACAAAAATGCTAGATATATTATAAAATTTATAAATGAGAATTACAAAGATATATCACCAATCACAAAAATTCATTCAAAAATGTGGTCAATAGTTTGTTGAAGTCTACCTATCATATTCATTGTCACATCAAATTATAAAAGTTATGTAGACTATCGCATACTCTTGGTATAATGGTCATTCCACAAGTATAAGTGCTTGTGGGATGTAGGATGTGGGGGGCAAGAGCCAATATTCAAGTCTCTAAGAGGAAGTTTCATACACATATACACTTAGATAGGCTAGAGTATAATTTTTATTTTGTATAAAAATAAATAAATGAATAAAATTTATGTAGTAAAATTTATAGTATTTTTAACATTTTTTTTATTTGAATTACTAGTGATTAATAACATGTCTATTTGTAAGACCTATTTATTTAAAGTTGTCTTATATTTATCTCTAGTATTACTTAATTCTTTGGGGTTTTTTAACAATGAAAAAAAAATTGAAAGTAAAATTCTTTTAATATTTCCTAAAAATATTTATAAAAAAAAACTTTTGCCCCCAAATTTGGGGCCTTTCTCTGGTAGGGGGCCCTAGGCAATGGCCTAATTGGCCTAGGCCTAGGGCCAGCCCTGGATGAGTTTCACTTCAAAAAACAAGTAGAACTCTTTCAAGCATCATTTTTTGTAAAACTGTATTTTTATGCTCTAAATAAAATGAACTACACCTCTCATTGACCATTTAAAGATTGCACTTTCTACCACCACACACCTTTAGCGTGATAATCACTTCATATATATGAAGTTTTTGTGAGGGTGAGGGGTAAGTGCTGAGGACTTGGAGTTCAAGTTTCCACGAGAGAGTTTCACAAGATTAAATTGAGAGTATTCTAACACCCTCCCTCAAGTGTGAACAAGATTCTCCCTTAATAAGTGGGTTCAATATGTGAGATTTTTATTTTTTTAAATATGAGATAAAGTCGAAACATAGTTCAAACTCAAATTGTCTACTTTGATACATAATAAATTATTAATTGGGTTAAGCTATTAGAAAATACTTAATTTAATCGGATAACTATCATTCTAACACTTTTTCTATCAATTGGGCTTAAATATTCCAAAACTATGTTTATATGGACTGAACTATAGGTCTCAAACTTGAACTATAATTGTTACTTATTGATTTAATTATTTACGTTATTCCATTATTCTCTTTCTCATAATTTATTCATATTCTTATGGGAGGAGTCTTTCTCTTTCCTCCTCTCATAGGAAGAGAAAGAGAGAACAAATGACTCATCCCGTAGGAGTGAATAATTTCTTCTTTTTTCCAAGATCCAAAGTGCTCACTCTGATTATTAGTCTCCCTTCCCTCCCAATTACCTACTTTCATTTCCGACATACTCAAATGGTTGCATCTGAATATCTGATAAACTGGGTGCACTGCCTTTTCCAATCATTTATAATGGCCAAAGAATTGGTCAACCTAAGCGCACTGGTCAGAATCATGTTGACTTTTTATTCTTCTATTTATATTTGTGGTGAGGAAGATGTTTGATATAGTAAAAATACCAATTACGTTTCAAAAAAATCTCAATATCATAGTATCTGTTTAGAAGAAAAAGTAACCTTGCGTTCCAAACTAATACTATACTTGTTCCCTTTTTTTTTTTTTTTTTTTTTTAATTTCAACCTATGACAAACAAACGAAATACTAAATTGCTTTGGACAAAAAATAGACACTTTATTTTAGAGATGAAGAACAACGAAGACCAACTGATTTTATAGTAGAGAAATAACCGAAGAGGAAGAGATAAATTGAGCCTCGATCCTTCGATTGATTGGAAATTGCACTTAGCATTAGGAGCAAAAAACCTTGAATGAACTACATGGCACTTGCCAACAATATGAATGGTTTGATTATTATTATTATTATTTTTTAAATAACTAAACTATTCCCTAGTTATGGAATTTTAGTCATAGAATATGCCCAACGCTTCGGAATTGATTCTAACGAGAAATGACCTTAGATACCATTTGAAGTTATATGGTCGAAAAAGGACTAGTTAACTCTTTAGAAAATTCTTGTGTCGATTACAACCCAAAACCAAAACCAAAACCACAAGAATCCATTTGCAACTACCTATTTGTATTTTCTTTTGCTCACTGGTTCTTAATAATGTAAGATAGATACATTCGATAGGAATTTCTAGCAATAAGCTGTTATCATATTATTGCTTTAAACACACAAGCACACAGTTGAAGATAATATTCTCCAAGTTTATGTCCCCATGTTGATTGTTGAATATGATTCAATTTTTAGGTCCATCTCTCTTTTACTGGCAAGAGAATTGATAGATGATCAATCCACTATTGTTTGATGTTTCGTGTTTGAAATCTTTTTTTCCCCAATTCCTTTCTATCCTAATGCTCAATCATGGCAAAAGGTTAATACCATTTGAACCAAAAAGTAGTTGACGATTTGAAATTATTAAATCAAAGTTTTGTGAGCTTTTATACATTGTTATTTTCTAAAGTTTAGGTCGATGGTCGATTTTAGTCCTAAAATTTAATGTGATTAATTTTAATTCTTTAGATAAAATGGCCTAATTAAAAATTGACACAAAATTGTTTTATGAGGGTTAAGAAAAAAATTACTTAAAATTTGTTATGGACTAAAATCAATTACTTTAAATTTATTTAAAACTAAAAGTAAAGTTGGAGATAACAGTCGTTAATGGGCTAAATTTTAGAGATCGGGAGCTTATTTTGATCTTTTGTTTTCAGTTTTCAAATAGTAGAAAATGATTGTACACATCATTTAGATAATGTGATGGTCTTGATTCTCTTGAAGCATCAATCTCTTTTTCTTTTCTTTTTTTTAATTCAACTTGAAGCATCCATCTCATGCCAATTCCGTTACAGCGAATTTCCATTTTTGGGCATTTCATTTTGAAATGATGGTTGCAAGAGGTGGCCCACAGGTCCTTTTTTTTTTTTTTTAATATTTTAAGAGAGGTTAAATTTTATTAATGTACTCTGAGATTTGGGTTAATTAATGCCAACTAAACTCAAAACTTTTCAAAACTAATTAATTTTGTTCTAAAGCCAAATTAGTCCCTAAAACAATTGGAAAAAAAATAACTAACTGTTTAGGGACTAAGTTTGCTTTAGAAACCAAATTAATAAGTTTTTAAGAGTTTTGGACTTGATTGACATTAGCCCAAACGTTAAGGTATGTTAGTAGAATTTACCCTTTAAAATAAATGCATTTTGTGGATTTTATTTAGTAAAAAATATTAGTTGTCAAATAAAGAATATGAAATTATGAATTAAAATTTTACTTGCACTAAAAGATAATTGAAATCATAACTCGATGATAAAAAAATAATCATTATCAAACTAACACAATTGATCCAAAATTTCAAATTCTCTCTCTCTCTCTCTCTCTCTCTCTCTCTCTCTCTCTCTCTCTCTCTCTCTCTCTCTCTCTCTCTCTCTCTCTCTCTCTCTCTCCATATATATAGATATAAAAAGAAAAAATAGTTGCTCTATAACTTTCCCTTGGTTCTTTAATCATTGCTATATAACTTTTTGTTATATTAGTATAATTTTGGTATTGAAAATGCAACTAGTTTATCATATGTCCAAGGGAACAAGCTCTTTTTGGGTCTGGATTAGAGTACAGGACAACAGGTATAATCATAACAATTGGATGGGTTCATCTATTAATCCGCGTCAAGTTGGTCATTGGACCGAAGACTGAAAAAACTTATTATTTATTTTTTTCTTCTTGCTATTTTAATCAACCTTAAAAGAGAACTTCTCTTCTTTTAATCACATTCAAACGTATTGGTCTAAATTTCCATAGAGAAATGCTAAACTGACACAAATTTCACTATAACTTTAAGAATCCTTTTTAAGATTAAAATATAGATTTATAATAAAAATTCAGGAAAAAAAAAAAAAAAAAGAAGAGAAAAACCTACATAATAAAAAACAAAGAATGATCAAGAACAAAGATTCCAAGTTTATAATTAATTCTCCGTTAAGAAAGACTCGCTTTATAGTTATTTTTTTCCTTAGAAATTAGGCACATGGGTTCTTTTTGCACATGTCAGCTTGTCAAGATTCTTGAGTCATATGAAGGGGCTAGGTTGCTTAAGCTTTTCAGTCATAGTGCATTATAACACTATTTAGCTATTCTTTGTATAAACTTTTTTAGAGAAATGTTACATCTCCTACAATTTCACAACAAATTTTAAATAATAAGTTTTTTATTAGTTTTAATTTAAATTTACTATCAAAATTATTTTTTAACCTACTATTAATCTGTCACTTAAAATTTGTTGTGAAAATATTGTGAATATTTCTCACTTTTTTTTTAACCTCACTCCTTATCTGTCCCAGAGAGTAGATTCATGTTTTGAAAAATGTAAATATTATGCAAAGAAGAAGTTTGCTGACTATAAAAGTTTAGTTGGGTTCATGGATCTTATAATCGGTTTTTTATTATTATTTTTTTTTAATGAATAAGCTGAAACTTCATTAATAACTCAAAATGTCACGCTAATAATAATACACTAATTTGTAATAAAAATTATAAGGAATTCAAAATTATAATGAAATTCATTAGATTAGAGGCATGAGAATAAAAATTAGAACAAAACAATCAAGTTGAGGAGTGGAAATTTTGCTCTTTTTAAGAAGAAGGTTCAAGTCATCTATGATTGGTCAAGCCCACAAATTGGTGCAATAGACTTACATTTGGCTTGTCCCTTCTAGCTTACATAAATCCGATTGAATTGTCATCAAGGTGACTCGATATAATTTGAGGTTACAATTTTAAGTGGGAGAATTTTATATATTTAAATATCAAATAATAATTATTTAACTTTCAATAGTAATTTTTTTTATATTTAAAATCTATTATTCTTGTTTTTTAAGATGTAAAATTATTAATTAATTTTTGCAAACATCTCTTCTTCAATTGATAATATTTCTAGTCTACTTAATTTTCTTGTAAACAGTGGGTTATTCCCACATTGGAAAATGAGTGCGAGTTAAAGAGGTTTAAAACTTGTACTGTGTATTCAAGAGTTAGACCCTTTTTAATATATACCACTGTCAATTTCTTTACGATATTCTCCTCTCTTTTTGTGTGTCTGTCAAAGTACTTAGTATTCTAAAAAAAATACTTAATTTTCTTGTAATATAATCAATCTTCAATTTATTTATTATAATTTTGAAAGAATTTATTATGCAAAAGCAATTATAGTAAGTATTGTAAGTATAATTTTGTATGCAAGACATATATTTGGTATAGAATTTTTTTTTTTCATACAATAAACAATGTTTATAGTACATGTTTGAACATCATTATGATTATTTTTCATATTCTCTTTTTGTCGAATTATTTCATGACTTCTTATTTTTATTATTATTAATTATTGAATTCAATTGTGAGATTTTCATCATAATTTTCTATTATATTTTGTACGTTGCTATTAAAAATTTATTAAAAGATCCTATTTGAAATTCCTCTCTCTCTCTCTCTCTCTCTCTCTCTCATGTATACAAGTAAAAAAAATATTAAAAAATAGATTTGTTTGTGAATAGTAACTATGTATATTTACATGATTGTTATAATAACAATCCAAATTCACACAAATTTATGTGAAATGATGTGAGTGATTTTGGAATTGAATATGCAAAATTTACCCTTTATGCTATTATACATTGACTGATATGAGTGTTCACAGGTTATGTTGGATTGAAAACTTTGTCAACCCAAACTTGACCCAACCCATATTTAGAGCTTGTTTGACATAAGTTTCAATTTTTAGCTTTTAATTTTTCTGTATAACTTTTTAAAGCCTCACTTTTTTCCGCTTTTTCTCATTTTTTCAATTTTTTCAAGGTACAAGTATACTTAGTATTAATTTGGGAACAACTTATTTAAATTTTTGCTGAAAATATGTTAAAATATACTTATACCTTGAAGTTTTTTTGAAAAAGTAAAAAAAAAAAAAAAAAAAAGCAGAAAAAGTAAGGTTTTAAAAAGTTTTATATAAAAGTTTAAAGTGAAAAGTTAAAAGCTGAGCTTATAATCTGATTATAAACAAACACTTAAAAGGATCTAGAACCCAACATATTAATCCGTGATTTTAGAATCAGGGTGAATTGGGTTAGATCGGATTTATTGAATTGGTGGCTTAAATTCTCAAGCAATAGTGATACAAAATAAATAAATCATTAAAAAGTATAAGATTTTTTTCCCCACAAAATTTTGGTTTCATTACTTGAAATTCAAGAAACTAAAAGGTCCACATCTAACAATTAAATGATTTCACAAGTCACACCAGCACCTAAATCCACACTTCGTTTCTATTTGCATAGGTAAATAGGACCATCCCAGTTTGTTGAAGACCAAAAACAACGTTATTCTTTGCTTATTATCACAAAGGGATCTCTCCTTTTGGTTTATTCACACCAAACTGTGGAACTTTAAAAAAAAAAAATCCACTAAGAATATTAAGAAAAAAAGTACTAATTATTGAGGAAAAATGGCTTGCAAACGTAACAACATGATTCTGAAATTATGGCCAAAAAAAAAAAAAAAAAAGCAAGCAAAGAAAAATCTCCATAATAGTGGATTGGTAATAGGGGAACCTCTTAGACCTCTAGAGTCTCTAGACTATCAAAAGGAAAAAAATAGGAAGCGAGCCAAGACATCAGATCAGAGAGTTGGCCTCTCAAAATCACATCAACAGAAACCCCTATATTTTTTGGTTTTTGATTCTCTTTGCTATTTAAAAAAAAAAAAAAAACAGATTCTCTTTCTTTCAATAGGCTTTCAGAGTTCACTTTCTCCATGTTTAAGCTGGAATGAGTAAAAAATTGAGAGTGGCGCGTGTAGAAAAAAAAAAAAAAAAAAGGTTGGACAACAATCATTTACACAATTTTTGCCATTGTGAAAATAAACTAATGAGTCTATTTGAGTTTATCTCTTTACTATTCATAATTTCTCATATGACATATGGCGAGTTACGGTAAAAATTAAGTAAATTATTATTATTATTTTTTTTAGAATATTAAGTATTTTAATATATATGAAGAGAAGGTCTTAAAAAAATTGACAGTGGTATATATCCAAAACAGCTAACTCTTGGATACACAATACAAATTTAGTAAATTATTAGAGTAATGATACAATTAAAAATTATTTTATAATATTTATACAAATAATTGATGTAACAAAAGTTGGGTCCATTTTTTCTAGTTCTCAATTCCATCAAAAGCCCAGTAGTCCTAATTTTCACTTACCAATTACCACTTGTTATATTAGCAGTTTATTAAAAAAATTATGACTTTTGCATTTTCTAAATTATTATGATTCCTAGCTTAATAAAAAAAAGCCTTAGTTCTTATCAAAAAAAAAAAAGCCTTAGTCAGTTCCAGATACAGGAAACTCAGTACAATCTCAGTAGTACACACTACACAACTCACGTCCCTCTCAATTTCTGCGCACACACACACACACACTAGAACACCCCTCCCCACCCTGACAACTCGTATCACCCACCTGATTTGCCTCTCTCACTCTCTCTCTTTCTTTTCTTTTCTTTCTTGGGTCTTTCCACAGTTTCTCTTTTTCAGTCACCAACCTTTGCTTTACAAAAAAAAATTACAAGAAAAAGAAACCACATACAATACTTTATACACAGATAGAGGGAGAGAGAGAGAGAGAGAGATATAGTGTGTATGTTTTTGTGTGACTTTAGAGAGAGAGAGAGAGAAAGAGAGAGAGAGAGGTTGGTTCAAGTTCTAACATTTTCATGTCTTTGTGGAACATGTTATGTTGTTAATCACTACCATAACCATTCTATAGTCATGACTCCCAATGCCTTTCTCGTCTTCCACCTTCTTCTTCTTCTTCTTCTTCTCCCTTCAGCTCCACTTTGTATGTCCTATGAGCCTCGTAACCATGAGGGTAAGCAAACTCCATGAACCATATACAGTAAAGTTTTCATCTTTTTCTTCTTTTTATGTTTTTGTTCAAAAATTTAGTCTGGGTTTTTTTTTCTTTTGTTGTAGTGGAGGCATTGATAAACATTAAAGTAGGTCTGAGTGATCCACATGGAGTGTTGAACAACTGGGATGAAGACTCTGTGGATCCTTGTAGCTGGGCCATGATCACCTGCTCTCCTGAAAACCTTGTCATAGGCTTGTGAGTTGATGTATTCTTCTTTCTTTTTTTGGTTCTATTAACCTTAATGTCATACAAAAACTGACCACTCCATTTTCGTTTCTGGCTCTTTTGCAGTGGAGCTCCAAGCCAATCTCTGTCTGGTACTTTATCTGGGGCCATTGGAAATCTCACTAATCTTAGACAAGCGTAAGAATTTATGGGTCATAGTTTGTTTTTGGTGTTAATTGCTTGGCCTTTTGAAAGTTGAAATTTTTGGCTCTGTGTGAAGGTTATTGCAAAACAACAACATCTCTGGCAATATACCACCGGAGCTGGGCACACTTCCAAAACTTGAAACGTTGGATCTATCTAACAACCGATTATCCGGTGTGGTTCCAGGGTCTCTGGCCGAGTTGAATGGTCTCCAATACCTGTGAGTAATAGTATCTCACCGTGTTTGTTGTTATCCTGCTCTCTAATTTAATTGGTTGCCAAGAAAGTGGAGCTAAGGAATATAAAGCACAATCTGATTTTTTAACGTTTTCTTTTGTCCTCGTTGAAAACAAATTTTTATGCTCACAACCAATTAGTCACACAGTTGTAATACACTATTTTAAGGCGAAAATTGTAATTATAGATATATACATATATATATATATATATATATATACTGTGTATAGTTTATGTTTTGGGATTATTTATGCAATTAATTATATGATCTTATATGATCTTAGTTAATACTGTTTATTTTTGTCATGTTATGAGACTAGGAGGCTGAACAACAATAGCTTGTCTGGGCCTTTTCCCGTGTTTTTGGCCAAAATCCCTCAGCTTGCTTTCTTGTAAGTATGGTTTTTCGTTGTTTTTCACTTTATGTTCATTAACTTGTTTGTTTGTCGTGAATATGTCTTGGAAACTGAAACAATGTGCAATCTTGGTGTTTGGAACGTACATTTAAAAATTGAAAATTATTGATTGAAAATATTTGTGAAAATATATGCGAGTGAAAAAGTGTAAAAATACGTATAATATTATTTAAAAATTGAAAATTGTTGATTGAAAACATGTACTAAACATCAATGTATTTCTTCAATTGATGAAAACTATTTTTGTGCTCAGGGATTTGTCTTATAACAATCTCAGTGGACCAGTGCCTAAATCCCCAGCTAGGACCTTCAAGTATGGTTACTATGCCACTGCCACTGTCTCTCTCTGACTCTATTATGTAGACAATTATTGTATTTACCCTGATTTTGCTTTCTGTTTCACATTTGTCTTGTCTCATCTAGTATTGTGGGAAACCCATTGATTTGTGGAACTAGTTCCAATGAAGGGTGCTTTGGATCAGTCACTCTTGTCCCTCCCTCCTCCTTCCTAGAATCATCACCTGGTAATGCTCCAAAGTCTAAACCCTCCTCTGGTTTTAGACCATCTCTTTCTTTCTCTCTTACTTTTGTTTATTAAAAAAATAATAATAATATTTTTAATGGTCTGATAGGAAAACACAAGTCCAAGAAACTAGCAATTGCACTAGGGGTCACCATCAGCTTTACCTTTCTCTTATGTCTAGCAATTGCCATTTGGTGCAGAAAGAGACAGAGAAACCAAACTATCCTACACATCAATGGTCAGTAGTATTCACTATTCAATTGAGAAACTCCTCTAGTAAACAACAATGACTGATTTTGATTTTTTAACTCAAATTGGTCTTTAATATTTTTTGCAGACAACCAAGAAGAGGGACTTACAAGCTTAGGCAACCTAAGAAAGTTCACTTTCAAAGAGCTCCAATCAGCCACCGAAAATTTTAGCTCCAAGAACATCCTTGGTGCTGGAGGTTTTGGAAATGTATATAAGGGAAAGTTGGGAGATGGAGCTATGGTGGCAGTGAAGCGGTTAAAGGATGTGACTGGAGCCACAGGGGAATCGCAATTTCGAACAGAATTGGAGATGATCAGCTTGGCAGTTCACCGGAATTTGCTCCGGTTAATTGGATATTGTGCCTCCCCTAATGAGAGGCTTCTGGTTTATCCTTACATGGCTAATGGCAGTGTGGCCTCCAGACTTAGAGGTTGGTCCTATCTTACTTTGCTGCAACTGCTGTCACTAAAATTCATTGTCAGCATGTGTGTAACTGGCCAATTTTTATTTAATTAAAAAAAAAAAAAAAAAAAAAAAATATTGTTGGCATGATTGATTTTTATTGTTCTCTTGTTGAGTACTGCAATGCCCACAATTTGATCTTGCTATGGACCACAATTGGTCGGGGTCGTGTGCATATCTGTTTTAGTTCAAACGTCCGACATGTGTGTTTGGGGCCAACGTGTAGTTCATTTTAATTTCTGGATATCTTTTCTTTTGCTTTCATCGGTAGTTGTTTCCAATGGCTAATTTCCTTATAATAACGAAATTCCAAATATTGAGAAATTTTTTTAACTTTAGTCTGATAGGTTTCTGTAATTTTCCAAATTCGTTGAAGTATTGGTCAATATAATAAGTCAAATTCTTAACCAAATAAATATACCACCAGACTGACTAACGATACAAAGAACAAAAAGGTTAATAGCCAAATTTAAGCTTAAGTTGAAACTTCCTTTTACTTTAGGCAACCTTATGGATGCTTTTTTCTTCCCATTTACAAGCTGTATTACTCAAAAAATATGTACTTAATGAGTTTTGAGGGGGCTCTTTTTTATTTGATAACGTTTTTAGATCTTTAAAATTGCTATGAGACTATTTGATCAAAATCAAGAGGCAATCTAATCTGAAAGTCACTGTTAAGATGCTGAATCTGAATCTAGAATTTGTCCACCTATATGTTATAAATATATATTAACCACTCTGATCATTATAATTTTGATGAATAAATTGTTGATGAACATGGTGTGACAAGTTAATCTGGATGCATTCTGCTATTGGTAAAATCTTATGAGTCACATAGAAGAAAAAGGGCAAAATGAATGGAAGTTGAATAATTTCTTACTGACATAGAGCTACATCCCCCACAATGTGTTTTGCTGAGGCGTCAATGTTGATTTGATTACAACATTTTCTTCTAAGTGCTAAGAACTGTTCTTAAACCTAAATCCACCATTTATTAGCAAACTGCTGATATCCTGTTTCGATTATGACAGGAAAACCAGTACTTGACTGGAACACAAGGAAGAGAATAGCAATTGGAGCTGCTAGGGGTCTTGTTTATCTACACGAGCAATGTGATCCAAAGATAATCCACCGAGATGTAAAGGCTGCTAATGTGCTCCTGGATAATTACTATGAAGCAGTTGTTGGTGATTTCGGCCTTGCAAAGCTCCTTGACCATGCAGACTCTCATGTTACCACTGCTGTCCGAGGCACTGTTGGCCATATTGCACCAGAGTACCTCTCTACTGGCCAGTCATCTGAGAAAACTGATGTGTTTGGATTTGGCATTCTCTTGTTAGAGCTCATAACTGGAATGAGAGCTTTTGAGTTTGGCAAAACTGTTAATCAGAAAGGAGCCATGCTTGAGTGGGTAAGTTTCCTCTGGAACTACTGTAAGCTTAAGTCTATAATTCCATGAGCAAATGAGAAGTATCTGGTAGGTTTGGCTTGGAAGTGAAGTTTAAGGTCACACCATAATTTTAATTACTATTTAGATAGAATTTGAATTTCTTTTTTGGAAGTGATGGACTGATGGCATGGTACATTCTCAGTTACTTCAAGGTATTGATAAAAGTACATGCAGAGGGTAATTTTACATAAGAAATTAGTGAGTGCTTAGGATTTGCATTGCATTCATGGCTACAGGGCAGCATGTAAATTAGGTTAGATGGAATTTATGATAAATTATCACTTATACCAAAAGTCCAAAGTTTTCGGCATTGGTAAATTCAATCATTTAACCATTATTTTAATGCTTCCTCTCTTGTGCTGGTCCAGACTCCTTAGTCCTTAATAAGTGGGGACTAATGCTTCCTCTATTATTCTAGTGCTTAGTTCCTGTGTAATTCTTGTTCTGCTATGTTCTAATAGATTTATATATTCAGGAATTAGAGAGTGGGTTTTGTAGCTATACTTTTTGTCCCAAAAAATATAGTAGTGTTAACCCAAAAGCCTAGTATTTTCATATCTAAAGCTAAAGAATAAAGTTGATAATGTTGGTGACAGGTGAAAAGAATACAACAGGAGAAGAAAGTGGAAGTGTTGGTGGACAGAGAGCTTGGAAGCAACTACGACCAGATAGAGGTGGGGGAGATGCTACAAGTAGCTTTGCTATGCACTCAATACTTGCCAGCCCACCGCCCCAAGATGTCGGAAGTGGTTCGGATGCTCGAAGGTGACGGCCTGGCCGAGAAGTGGGCAGCATCACACAATAATACCAATCCCAGTATGAACCACTTTCACACTAACACTAATCCCGCTGCATCAAAACATGATGACAATGGTCATGATCGTTCAAGCATGTTTGGAGCTGGTGAGGATGATGAAGAACATTCCTTGGATTCCTTTGCCATGGAACTCTCTGGTCCAAGATAGAAAAAGAAAGTTCAAAAAGAAATAGAAAGAGGAAAAAAAATGAATTCTTTGTCTTAATTTAATTTCTTACAAGTCAGGATATCTTTGCTCCCAAAAAAATAGGTTTAGTTTTCTGTTTGATAAAACTTTTGTGTAGTTTAAAATTGCTGGCCTCTCTAGGCTTGTAATGTAAATAGTGGGGTATTAGTACACTTTTCTATTCCCCTTTTGCATTTTATTTTGTATGTGGTGGTTCAATTAGAAATGTAGGAAAGTATTAGGGGGGCATGCTATTTTGCTATGTGTGGGATAGGACTATACGGTCTATAGGATACATCATAAGATGCTCTGTTCCCAAGTGTGAGACAGAGTGTTTTGGTAAGGTTGATTTTGACTGTTTTTGAGTTTTGACTGAAAAATGGCAAGAAAAATTTGTCCTGTTTTTCTTAGCTGTTTGTTTTTATGGTGGGGCAAGGGTGAAACTGTGAAACTGTGAAAGGGGTTGTTTTCTTTTGATATTGCTTTTGCAGAGTCACGCGCCCTTTATTTTTGCTCAGTTTTTACTCTTTTTGGTAAATCAAATCCCTTTCACTCGCTCCATCCCCACTACTTCTCACTTTTTATGCGAATAAGTTCCAAATTGCTGCACCTCTTTTGACCCTTATCCCATATTCTCAAGAACATGCTCCAACCCCAGACAAAAAATGTCAGCAAGGCGTGGCCGACTGGCCGTTATGTCTAGAACAAAAAACATAATAAAAACTTCTTTATCATTTGTTAAATCATATATTTGGTCTTTTAATTTCAAAATCTACTCATATCTTTCTTGAATTTTTTTTTTCTTTTACACTTAAAACTTCTTTTATTAATTACAATTACTTGTTTACAAAAATTTGCTTATCTCAATATTCACCAATTATCCTTAACAGTTAAAAATACAGAAATTAGTCTTCTTACACTTACCACTTCAATTTGTTCCTCACCAAATGAATTATCAACTAATGTTTAGTCTAAAAACTAATGCTAATAATGACAATGAATAACAATAGTTTAGCAATGAAGAGGTATAGAGTAGCTAATGAATCTTGAAAGCAAAAAGACTTCAATTTCAACGAATAAAAAATATTTTTTGTCCTTTACGTATTGTCAGTGGTATTATGTTTTGGATGGACGGGGCAAGAACTGGGTGAGAGGTCTTTGTCTCGACCTGCACGGCGAGGTAGGAATGAGTTTTGGCTGTCTTGCCACGCTCTAAATATATTATTTACTACGATCTCAATAATATTATAGCTTGTTTCAGAGAGAAGGAGGATGAGTATAAATTGTAGAATGGAATGAATTGAAAGAGAGCTACGTGGAGAAGAAATTGAGATGTTTTAGAAATGGTGTGTTTAGAAATGGCAGGGTTTACATTGTCCAATATAACAAAAATTATGAAGTCACTTTTTCAAGTAGTTTGAAATTGTGAGATGTTTATAGTTAATAATGGGTAGTGTATAACGTTACTTTATCATGGAGTTTCAAATGATAATTTAATAATAATGACATTTTTATGGTGTCTTATATTTGTGGTTCGATGAGTTATAAAAGTTTAAAGTCTATGGTTTGTATTAAAGAGTTAGGCCATTTTAGATATACACTATTGTCAATTTTTTTAAGACCTTCTCCCTCTCCTCATGTATGTTAAAATACTTAGTATTCTAAAAAAAAAAAATTGTGGTTTGAAGTTTAAACGTCATTTTCCCATTGTCTCATTTAAAAAAAAAACATCTTTAACATGGATTTATGTTAATTTAACTTTTATTATATATCAATTATAAAATCATACTCCATACAATATATATACACTAATTATGAAAAAAAGTTTGTACTAAATATTTCTCACCATTTTATTTGAACACAAAATCCAATAAGATATAGAGAAAGTCTATAAGTATACAATAAAAAAAAAAGTCAAATAATTTGACATCTTATATTGTTGCAAATTGTTAGCAGTGAGAAAAAAAAATAATGTTAATAGTGAATTGAGCCCAAATAAAAATCTATGCAAACTTGCCACATCAAAATGTGTTAAAAATGTTGCGTAACAAGTACTTTGAGCTTACAAACTAATGTATCATGAAGTATAAAAAAAAAACTCAAATATTCGGTTACAATATATTTAAAGTCATCAAATTACAATTATTGCCATTCTCAAAAAAAAAAAAAAAAAACAATTATTGTCATCTCAGTTTCTAAAATTTATGTACTGAAACTTGTAATAACTTTAGTTTTTTTTTTTTTTGGAGCCGGTAAGATATGGGTTTAAAGTATGCACTGTATATCTAAAAGTGAGATCATTTTGAATATATATACAGTAAGTTTCTTTTAAAAAATATCCTTTCTTTTTTTGTCGGTGTGCGCCGTTAAAAGTACTTAATATTAAAAAAAAAAAAAAAATGCTTGTAGAACATGATATGGACTTAATGGAGTATCTTGGCAGCGGGACCCACTAAAAAAGTTTTAACGTCTATGTTCTGTTGAGTTTCCCTTATTCCAATCATTCCAGGAATTGAATTGAAGCTTCCAAGTTTCAGTCTCCAAGAAACGACCTCGATATTTAATAATCTTCCTCACAAAAAAGCTTCGCAACAAAAATCCAATTCCTTTAATGGCCAATCAGTCCTCCTCCTCTTCCTCTTCCTCTTCCTCCTCGCCCTACCCAATTCTCTGCGCTTCCTTCAACCAGGACGCCAGGTAGCTTCACCAATACTCTCTATTCTCATCCTTCTATTTTTTATTCTCTTCCGACTTAGGGTTTCTTATTTCCGGGAATTCATTTTCTCGGGAAAAACAAAATCGAATTCTATTGAACCAAGCGGATAATTCTGATTGGTTCTATTCATAAACGTATTGATTGATTGGTTTTTTTTTTTTTTTTTTTTTTTTTTTTTGACTTTTGGTTTTTCCGAATTTGCAGTTGCTTTGTGATAGGGACAAGGGATGGCTTCAAAGTCTTTGACACGAATACAGGTAGACTCTGTTATGAACGAGGTGAGTTTTCCAAGCAATACTCTTACATGGTTTCAAAGTCTTCTTCTTTATATGTCTATTTATTTATTTATTTTTTATAATTCGAGTTTTTATTTAATTTTATTTAAATTCTTAATTAGGGAAAATTACATGCTTATACTTAGCTTGTGACAATTACCTTCCCTATGATTTGCTTTACTAGGCATTTCCGATAAGTTTAACTTGATTTGATGATGTGACAAGTCTCAATAATATCCATTAGGAAAGAATTAAAGAAAAAAAAAAAATACTATTCTACCAAAAAGCTCACACCTTGTGAATTGACAAATTACCGATTGTCGCAACTATAAATCGTGAATTTTATCATTTAACTATGATTTTAATACTTCCCCTTACATGTGGGCCAAGAATGGAACGCAGAGCAGAGATAAGGTTGGACTTAGGGCCACCTGCTATGATAAATTACCAATTGTCCCCAACATTTAAGCTTTTAGGAAATGGCAAATTTAATTATTTAACCATAATTCTAACATGAACATATGCCTAGGAAGCACGGACCCTTCACAAGAAATAGAATTTCGTTAAAATAATCTTAGACATGTGTGTGTGCATGCGTATATAGAGAGAGAATAGTGACATGGTCAAAATTTTTGACCAATGATTTATCATTCGTTTATTACACACCTCTAGAAAAGAATTGAGCTCTTATCTTATGTCCACACTTGAAATTTGGAATTATTATAGCTTAAATTGAAATCCTAGATTCAGTTCATTAAAAGTAATCTATTTTCTTTTGCCTAGCTATTGGAGCCTTCATTATTGTTGAAATGCTGTTTAGCTCCAGTCTTCTTGCCATTGTTGGAGCTGGTGAACAGGTGCTTGTGCCATTTTACTCATAGAGTGTGTTACAATGTTCATTAACTTTACCTTCTCATTACTTACTAAGGTTGTTTCTGACACAACAGCCATCTTTATCTCCCCGCCGTCTTTGTTTGTTCAATACAAGAACTGGAACTGCTCTCCGAGAATTGAATTTTTTGACTTCAATACTTGCTGTTCGCATGAATAAGAAATGGTAAAAGATCGTACCTAGCAACTGAATTTCTGCCAGAGATTCTTGTTTTGATTTTCTGATGCATGAATTCAGGATGATATTTTAATAATTTTTTATTTGATGTTAATTATCAGATAGAGGGTTTGGGGATTAATTCTTAAGCATAATGTGTTTCATGGTGATCCTACATAACTTAGGGTTATTGTAAAGGAGACATGAATCATGGCTGTCAGAAATAATAATTATGGGGGATATGCGCAGGGAATTAATGTTCTCCTTATGTGAGCAATTGTAGTGTTGAGCTAAGAAATTTGAAATGCTTCTGTTTAGACTTGATAGGTATTTTTCTTGTTCTTTTGCTCTTACGGTTCTTCTGCAAGCAGTAACACATAGGCAAACAGATAGGTTACCATGGTAGATTCACAAGCGCACACTTTATTTTCCAAATATATTACTTCACAAATTATGAAATTTAAGGAGGCCTACTTCATGTCAATTTTGGTGGCATTAAAAAATTCCATCTAGAATAGGAACTTTTATTTATTTGTAAAATCAGTGGTGAGTGGGACTGGGCTGGATTTATTTAATTAAAAATGTTGTTAGATCAATAAATTTTATTAATTATTTTCTATCAAATTTAAGCTTTTACAATGACTAGTAATTTATTGATGCGTCAAAGTAGATGATCTTAAGTTTGAACTGTACGTCCTTTCTAGACGTGCCATTTATGGTTGAAAATTTCTGTCTTAGGCTTACTCATTAAGGGGAGTTTTGCCCCACTTTGTTAAAAGAGTGTACAATGATCCAATTCACGATTTACAACAAGCTTAAATTTTTGAGACAGGTGATAATTTATCAAGACTTTTCCATAGGATATTTGGACATACCATTCCTTACCTTCACAAGAAAAACTAAAATGAGTTCCAATAAGAATATGATACAGTCATTCAACATTGCAATTTATCTTGCCCATTCCTTACCTTCGCAAGGACAACTAAAATGAGTTCCAATAAGAATATTATATGGTCATTCAACATTGTAATTTATCTTGCTTCAACTCACAATTTTGTACTTCAGGCCTTGGTGCTTTTAACTTGAAGCTAAACCTCCCATATAATTTGGTAATATTTTGTCTGTTCATGGAATCAATTAGACCTTGGTGGTGTATAGGTACTAATAATGTCACAGATGTGCTTGGGATTCATTATGTTCTTGATCTTGCGCATTAAACACTTCTTATTTGGTAGAAATAGAGCTTCACCATTAGACAGAATTATTTTTTCATGAAGAGAACTCTAAGTTGTGTTTCCTTTCTCATTGATAATTTTGATTGGTTGTCTTGGCAAATGCAGGCTTCTTGTTGTTTTGCAAGATAAGACATATGTCTATGATTTAAATACTGTTAAAATCTTGGACTCTATTGATACAGTGCCAAATCTAAAAGGTGAGGTTTAAAAGTATTTGTTTTCTACCTAAAGTGGTATTCATAATTTGTTTACTGTGGATTATTTGTTTTTTCATAATATCTGGTTTCCTGTTTCTCTTAATCTTATTGTCTATTTTTTTCTTTTCTTGCTATTATTGATTCCTTCCATTTCAAATTTCCATTGGTTATAAGTGACTGTTTCTTTATGTTTCTTGAGTACTTGGTGATCCCTATTTGGCCTTTTTCCACTGTAATGAACTTCTTTACTGGTTAAAAAAAAAAAAAAAAAAACAGTGGTAGAACCTCCCTATTCATACAGAAGTGAGATTAAAATGGTTTCCAAAGTGTGTAAGTACTTTATATAACTGTACCTGGAAGGACATCTTGGAATTTGACTTGGAGGTTGTTTAGCCAGTTGGATAAATCTGACAATACATAAAATGAGTTATATTTTCTAACTCTGCCACTAGTTACGCAATTAAATATAATATCTGATACTTTTCTGAGTACAATGAAAATAATAAAGTTCAATAGTATCAGTATCAGAGTATGTGAATAAAATGCAACCTAAATGACTTTTCGTAACTTACAAGTTTTATTTTGATATGCACAAAAATGTTATGGAACATGCAGCATATTCTTCCTGGATCTCTAATCACACTAATGTGAGAAACTGCTTTGGCATGATGCTTATGAAGTTTATTGAACCTGTATGACTCTACATTAAGACTAGGTTTTATCTTAATATAGTTAAGAACACAGAAGCTTAGGATAAGCAAATGAAAAGGCCATCATGCAACTATATGACTTTTCTGTGATATTATTGTCTGAGATATTGAAATTTCTTGAGCAAGGATTACATTATTGAGTTTAAGTAAGTTCTATAGGGACTATGCAAAATATAATTTTGAACTTGGGAGGGTATTTTTATCTGCAATATCTTTTACATGCTTCCTTTGACTCATCCAATATGAATTTTGGAGGTGAGTTAATATTGTATTGGTTGAAATTATAATGGTTGGTTCTGATACGCTGCATCCATGAAGAAACATTTATACCACCTGCAGTTCTGTGTTACTCTTCCTGTAAGCATTCTTGTTGCTACAATGACCTCCATTGCTACCAGATACCTTTTCCTTGGCTAACAAACTAATCTTATCCAAACTTGACCCCAAAGTTTTCTGAGCTGAAGGAAAATATCTAAATTTGGAAACAAAGTCATACCTCTACAATTTATTAATTACTTTTTTTTTATTTGACTTGATTTAGTATTTTGGTCTATAATTTTCAATTATGGCGCAAGTCATCAAATAGTTATATTTCTTTTTATTTTTTATTGGCAAGTTACACGTGTCCAGTGGATTTTGAACATATGACCTCACTCCACCCACTTGTGAGAGAAGAAAATGCCATTTGAGCTAAAGCAAATTAGCCAAGTATTTATATTTCATAACAATCTAGCAGTCATACTGCGATAGAATCTGTAGAGCTTTGTCTGTCAAATTTCGAATTCTGCTGAATTAACATGACATTGAATGCTTAGATTAGTAGAAGTATTTTTTTTTCCCTTTTTCTTTCTTTCTTTCTTTCTTTTTCAGGGCTTTGTGCATTCTCACCCAGTTTGGATAGTTGCTTCTTGGCTCTTCCTGCTAGCACTGTCAAAGGGTCTGTGTTGTTGTACAATGTCATGGAGCTCCAGTCACATTGTGAGGTCATGGCATTATCCCTTCCTTATATATATATATATATATATAATGAAATAAATGATTAAATAACAGGGCTCCTTCCACCCCCCCAAAAAAAAAAACTGGGACTCAATTTTTTTGTCTATCATGATATCTCTTTTTTGTTGTGGTAATTAAGATTATTATTATCATCCTCTTTTAAGATGATGCTGATTTTGGTAGTAGGCATTTTAAAAGTGAATCAGAGAGCTTTCCTGCTTTCTATCCTCAAGTGGGAAGATAATTAAAAATATAGAATATCTAGATGTTATTTATGGACACTTGATACTCTCTCTCTCTCTCTCTCTCTCTTTTCAAATTTAGAATGTTTAGAAAATCAGTCACATGAACCATAGCCCGTAGGACATGCTAGCTTTTTCTTTGAAGTCTTGTGGCATTTTAGGACCAGTGGGCTACCTAGCCTAATTGCCTTGAGGGTCATGAGTTAGGGCGACCCTTAGGATGAACCTCTGGTCATATTTGTTGATTTATGGTTTGAATGGGTTCATTTTTTATTCATCTAGGAGCAAATTTTTTGAAACTGTGTGTCTTTCTTTCGCTTGTTATTGGATATGGAAATGAATCATGATCCTTTTTAATTCTCTAGCTCATATCATTTATCTTCTCACTCAAATTGAAATACAGATAGATGCGCATCGTGCCCCTCTGGCTGCAATTGTTCTTTCTTCCAATGGGATGTATATAGCAACTGCTTCTGAGCAGGGAACCATAATCAGAGTCCATTTGGTTTCAGATGCAACTAAGGTGAGAATAGCACACCATGCATTCACAGTATTTCATACATGGAGATCATCTATTGTAATTGATTATATGTTTCAATCAGGCTGTCAAAGACACAGCCACCACACAGGTGGTACACAATAAAACTACTAGAGAAAATTAGATAGTGAAATTGCTGATGTCTTAAAGGGTTGTTAAGAGAATCACTTTGATCCAAAGAGGTTTCCTAGATTTAAAGAACATTTTTTTTTTTTTTTAATTTAAAAAAATTTGTATGTGGCTCTAAATATCTTTTGTTAATTAGTGTAATGGATCTCAAAAGTGATCCACCATATGGAAAGACCAAGTCTTTTTGTGGCATGCATGTTATCTATGATGCATAACCATCTGTGCCCTAGGTTTATCCTTACCCCTCAGCTCAATTAAACTAGAGTTATTTTAATAAGTAAATATAAACTCGATTTTTGGAAGCAATACAATGCAGCCATCTTTGGTTGTAATACTTTACTTTGGGTTTGGAATCTAACTAGTCTTTCTTTGGCAGTCATATAGTTTTCGGAGGGGGACATACCCATCAAATATATTTTCCTTGTCATTTGGGCCTTCTATGCAACTTCCCGATATTCTTGTGGCCACAAGTTCTTCCGGTTCTCTTCATGTTTTCTCTATGGGATTTGCTATAAATCAAAGGTCAGAACTACAACTTTCTGTTGCCTTCTTTGTATTTTTGCAATTACAATTTTTTTTTTAAATGGTAAGTTACACACACCCTAAATAATTTGTTGAGGATCCATATTTGACCCCAAAATTTTGGGACTAAGGCTTTTTTGTTGTTGTTGTTGTAAGTTACACACTCAATGGATCTTGAACCAACAACCTCACCCTCCTACCAATTTTTATCGGAGAAGTTCATGCCAGTGGAGCTATATCTCATTGGAAAATGGGATAGAAACATAGCCAAATATTGTAGGATGTAATGTCATTATTGTTATACATCTGTTTTATGAAAGTCTTTAACTATTTTTTCAACCTGCTTTATAGTTACCTTGTATATATTTCTATCTATGTTCATAGAAATGGTGCCTCAGCCTATAAAGTTCCTTGTAATTGGACCTTCATTGATTCTGTTCAAGAGTTGTGTGGTTCTTGCTAGTGACAAGATTAAAGGCTAAAGAGCTAATAAAAATACTTACCAGAAGTTCAGAGAGAGAGAAAGAACATGGAAAAGGAGTCTTTTGCCATCATCGTAGACCGTCAGCTAATAGAGGGAGATATCACCCTAGGAAGAAAATATAGGGGTTTGTAACACAGAGAGAGAGAGAACATGGCAAAGGTCATTTACCATCATCATTGACAATTAACTAATAAAGGGAGATTTCACCTGAGGAAAGAAATAAAGGGTCAGTAACAATATAGATTAACTCGAAGGAAAAGTAGTTTCACAAACCTCAAGGGAATTCCTTTAGTGCAGATACCATATACAGGCCTTCATCACATGGCTGGACAATGGAGGCCTGCTGCCGGTTGGCCTGACTGATATTTATTAGATCTTATTTATTCTAGGAATTTAATTTGTATTTGATTTTATTAATTGGTTTAAGATTTATTTCCTTTCCTACTTGGTTTAAAATTTATTTAATGTCCTAGCTTGGCCAGAAAGATACTTTCCTTCACTAATGTAACCTGGGAACCCTATGTAAAGGCCCTAAGAATCAGTATTGTTATGCTTGAGTTACTTATAAAAAAGTAAGAAAGTATTGTTTTGGTTGAGTTGATTAATAAAATATATGTTGGAATCTTTCCAATAGTTTGGTGCTGATTCCTAGTTTATCTATTTCTTTTTATTCTATTTGTTCCCTGAAATCTTTTATTAACTGAAAGTAAAAGCAGCATAATTTCACAAACCTCAAGGGAACTCTTTGTAATGGATAGAAACCTTGTGAGGTAGTGTCTTGGTGTCTCTATAACAAAGTTCCATGCTGCTTATATGGGTTTTTTTTTATTTTATTTTTTTTTATTTTATATATATATATATATGTGTGTGTGTGTATATCTCTTATATTTCTAACTAACATAACCTTCATTTTTCATCAATTTCCATGCAGCCTAAATGGGGTCCAACCCCCCATTTAAATTTTTTATAATTATGCCCTGTTTTTGTGTTTAATGTCCGTTTGGTAATAGCTTATCTAGTTTTTTGCTAAAAAGTTTTTGCTAAAAATATTGTAGATAAAAGCTAAAAACTAAATAAAATAAGTTGATTGATGTTTTGCTAAAAGTATTGTAGCAAAAAAAAAAAAAAAAAAAACTAAAATTTGCTTATAATCTAATCCAAATGCACACTTTAACCTGTTTGGTATCAGCTTTAGCTTTTAGTTTTTATGTACAACTTTTTAAAACTTTACTTTTTCTCTCCTTTTCTCACTTTTTAAAATTTTTTCAAGGGACAAGTATACTTTAGCATACTTTCAACAAAAAGCTAAATAAGCTATTCCTAAACGACACAGTGTTATATATTATTTTCACAGCCAGTCCCAAGGCCAATGTAAAATTTAGTCACTTTATTATTTTGAATGCATGAACAGTTGTAGTTTACAAAGGATTTGCAAAATCATCCAATCCTTTTTCTCTATATCTTTCACTTCTTTGCTGAAACAGAAAATCAAGTAGTATTCTTGGATCAATAATACCTGACTCCGTTGCTGATGCTCTGGATCCAACTCACCATCAAGTACTTCAATGTGCTGTTACAGCAGGAGTCAAAAGGTGAAGCTGTTTATAACTGATATAATGTACCCTTTATTGGATTAAATAATTAGTCTAGTAAATTATAGCACTACAAATATATTGGTATGCCTGGGGTTGAGACATATGTTGGGGCATCTGCTTGACTGAGATTCAACAAACAAAATCTATACTTTCAAGTCCCACCTATCCCTCTATTATTCTCTTGAGCTAAACCTGAAAAACTTCCAAAAATAATATAGAAAAAAGGGTGATCAATAGGACTGTAAATAGCCTGATTTGTATTTTATTTATTACATGTGTCAAATTCTATTTTATTTTTTTTCTTAGTTCCATGGGAGATTAAGGTCTTTATTTTTTATTTGATTAACAGTGTTATTTCCATAGTGTTTAAAGTTGAATATGAATTTGAAGAATATTTTAAAACTCTGAGGGGAAATGGAAATTACAATTGCAGAATACAATAATACAAAAGGTGTATGAACATAGAGCCTGCATAAGCAAGATTATACTTGATGGCTACTATCTTTCAATTGAGTTTCCAGCTAAGGAAGAGATGTGGCAGTCCATTAGATATCAGATCTTGACGTTTTTAAATGGGCATATAAAAAATGACCTTTCTAGTAGATGTAGGATTTTGGCATTTGTCAAAACATCTTTTTTATTATAGAAGTGCATTGTTGCCTGTTATCTTCTTCTTCCTTTATTTTTTATTTATATTCTTCTAGCCCTTTTATTGATGCAATGAAGTTTTCTGTTCTGGTACAGCAATTCAGTGATTCGCAAAGTTGACAAGGTTGTTGCTGATACGTCCACATCTGAAATTGTATCTTGCAAGTGAGTTTTCTGACATTGTGCCCATCTTATTCTTCTTTTTCTTTTCCCCAAAGATGAGGGGAAAGGGGAGATTCAAACTCATGACCTTCACTTCATAAAGCATGGTCAATATCTGATTGTACTATCCTTGGGTTTAAACAATGTTCATTCTTCTTTTGTGGGGTTTCCGTTTATCTTCCTCAGCACTTTACTGTTAGGTTTTATCCTTTGTCAAATTAGCTTAACACTACATTAATAGATCACTTAACAAGTTTCATAAAAGGACTATAGAGTTCAACAATTGAAGAAACTCAACAAATTCAAAGAGTTTTGTAGTGATCTTAATGGGCATGAAGAGCTTTTGGATGTACTCTGTATGTTAGCGAACATGAATTCATTGAACCTTTCACACTGATTGCCCTTGCAAAGGTGAAAATTCTATAGCCCAAGAAGCCTGCTGTATGCTTGATATTTTAATTAGACATGTTCCGCTGCATGCCTTCTCTTCTGAAGGCAAGTATTATGATCTCATATGATATTTAGGTGTTTTGTGTCAATACTCAAAATTATTTTTTATAATGTCAAATGGGTGACATTATGGTATCTTTAGAGTTATGGTGGTGATTTGCATATTAATATTATGTGGAAAAGAGTAAATGGGTCCTTCCTGTACATAATTTTTTTGTTTTTTGTTCTCTTCTTTGCTGTTTGTACATATTTTTCTGGCTACTTCATTTTTCTAATTAAGTAGTCTTCTCTTAATACAAGTTTTATTACCTATAATAAAAAAATAAAAAAATAAAAAAAAAGGAGTAAATGGATCCTTGTACACCACTCTCACGGTGGTTACTGCTTTTGCTATTTCCCAGACACTACCTCAAACTTATATTAGTGATTCCAAAGTATCAATTGTGATGGGATAAAGTTTGGCTTTCAATTGGTATGGAACTATCTTTTCCAACCCATTTACATGGTGATTTATAAGACTATCCATGTTTATTATTTAAACAAATCACCTAACTCATTTAAAAAGTTATGTGACTATAACATGGATAGTCTCTTCAATTGCCACATAGTGGGTTGGAAAAAGATAGCGACAAACTGGTTTGGAGTTGAAAATTTTCCTTCGTGATGTACACATCCTTTGGTGACTTTGCTTAGTGTCAGTTGATAACTTCAACACAGTCACTTGATGCTTCTGGTGATTTCTCAGATCAATGCACAGGATGCTGTCGATAGCTATTATACCTAGTTGATGTTGAAACAAGAAATATGGGAAATCTTGAACCTTGGACCTCAATATATAGAGGGCACCAGTGCTGCCCATACCACTTCTTGTCACCTTCTCATTTGATCTAATTTCTGGATAAATAGAGCCATATTAATGCAAATTTTGGTTAAACTTATAAAAGGATACCAACTAGTTATTTTGGACGAAGTTCATGGTTCTCTGTTTGCTGTGAGCTACCTAATGCATTGGAGATACAATCCCTGAATTCTATGTGGAGATAAGGAAACATTTGCTGTTGTTAATCTTTCTTGGATATGCAGCTAAGGAATTTAACTAGCCTCCTCGTAGATATATTGCTTATTTCTTTATAATCTCCTAAATAAATTGTGGGAATCTTTCTATTGGCTTATGTTCTTTCTGTTTTGGATTTTCTAGGGCTACCATATCCATAATTACCTACAATGGTTTCTTCCAGGAGTACAGCTTAAGTATCAACCAGCAGAATGACCCTGTGTGGACTTTGGAGCATGAATTTAATCTTTTAACAGTGATCTCAGATAATGCCATTAGTTTATGATCAAATGTTGCATGACATCAACCTTTGAAGTCTGCATGTTTGTGTTACTACATGCTATCCTCTGACCTTTCAGCTCGCAGGATCTCATTGCATATATATTGTTGCTTACATAACAAAACCGATCAATGAAGTTATGAAACCGAGGAAAGAGAATTGTTGAAAATGGTTGTCCAGTGCAAGGGATTAGCCATTAAGGACGATGAAAGACTTCAAGAAGCAAGTATTTAAGACGTTTGTATAAGTTATTCAATGCATGTTCCATGTACAACACTTTCTTAATATGAAGTTCTTGTTGGCATGGAAATATGTGTAAAGCAAGCTTTGAATTTAAAGAGCATCCTTGTAAATATTACTTTGGCAAGCATTCAGCTATAATCTTACCAGTAAAAAAATTGCAATACTATTATGTATATTGCTATAATGTCCACTTTAAGATGAAATTTTCAACTTTTTCACATGTGAACCTCAAATTATTAAAACTACAAAATTTGAAAGTAAATCTCTACATATTTCATGAATACGAGATTAGTGATGTGTGATAAGATTAGAATAAGCAAACATAATGTAAAAGGCCTATGTTTCTTAGATGTTATGCTTAATTAGAATTAAGAGATCATAATCATCTATGGTCAAGATTTAATTCATATATGTCCATCTTACTGTTAAAAAATTTTTTATTTTTTATTTTTATATCTTCTAATTTGGTGGTCCGATTAATGCTCATTAATTGTTGTTTTGATCATTATGACCTCAAGATTTATTTTATGAGAAGTATTTAGAGATTAAACGGCCAGAATTATATGAGGTGTCTACACTGTTTTACAATATAAAAATTTTAATCAAGGCCTAAAATTTTAATAAATAAAATTTATTTTTAAATTATTATATTCTTTTCAAATGTTCAACATTTTATTAATACATATCATACTATATTTGCGGTAGTTTAAAAGTGTAAAAAATTTTAATCTTTAAAAAAATTTGCTCTTCCTTCTGCTCTCTATCAAAATTTAAATTAGAATTAATAGTTTTAAAAAAAATTATTGAAATCCATTGTTCAATAACTGAAGTTCAACATTGCCAAAAGAGACAATGATCATCTAAAATATGATATTCATATTGAAACTAATTGTTACGACATTTTTTGGCAATTCAATTGAAGCACAATGACATTGGTCAAGTTCAACTAATAATATTCTCTACATGTCAACTTTAAAGTTGCCCTTTTGACTGACTACATCATTCTCCCTCTAATTCTCTCTTATTTTTAGACAAATGTAAAACACGGCACATTCAGAAAATTCAATAGCCCCTTTTTTTTTTTGGTTGGTTTACATGAGTTTTTTAAGAAATCGATAATTTTTTTTAAATGCCACGTCTCACATTGCAAATAGAAATCATAAAATTAATTTTCAGCTAGAAAATTAAAGCCAGGAAGCCTCTAAAGATAAGTATTTTGCTCATCAGCAACATTGTTTTATAAGTACCATTTCCAATTTGATACAGCTTTGATTATCATCCCCAATTTTCAAAAGGAAAGGAATGCTATTGTGGCACGTTAAAAAGTTGATGTAACAATTGATATGAAATGATGAAATAAATGTAACAAGTAGTGAATGAAATGACAAAAGTGATAGCAATTTTTTTATAAAAATTATTTAGTATGAGAAGGCAATGTGAATGAACAGAGTCTATATATATATATATATATATATATACACACACATATATATTTTTTGTTGGGTGCACATGCACCATAGTCCAGCCCATGAAGAATAAAGACCCAAGTGATGAAACTCCTACATCAAGTTGAAATAAGAGATCATGGTCAGTTTGTACTTTGTGTGTTTCTAGGAGTCCAGCCGCATCTAATCACTACTCTTTAATGAGTATGTGATAGGCTTGAATAGCAAGGACCGAGGAGTCCTAATTCCTTGCAAATACGTGGTGTACCAAGATTCCTACTCCTAATTGAGAGTGTGATAAAAGGCATGCGTGTGGTGTGCAAAAGTGCAGGACACAAACAAGAAGAAAAAGGAGGTGCCGCACAGTGAAAAAAAAGGAGGGTGCCGCATAGTGAAACAAAAAAAGAAAAAGGAGTGTCGTTTTGAGAAAGATAATTTGTGTGTAAGAGCGAAAAAAAAATAGAAGAGATTTTTTTTTTTTTAAGCTGTGAGTCATACACAAGAATTATTATAATTAATTTGATAATAGTGAAATTATTCGGAGTTTATTCCGTAATTTTTTCCTTTAAAAAGAAATTGTTTTCTATGTAAATATTTGTATTCTTGTTTGTGATTGCTATTTTGGATGGCTAATATTTGTGATAATATTATTTGGGACCCAACATTTTTTTATGATTATTTTTTTTTAGAAACAACAGACACAGTGCATACATAATAATTGGGAAATGATAGAATGAGAAGGCATACTTGCAATCGATGATGAGCTGGCAGAGATTCGCCATGTGGCGAGCGTTCTCTTCCTTGCGCTTCTTCGCACCTAGATATGGATTATCGGAATTGACCTTGGTTGATTTTATTAGAAGACTAAAATGGCCGTACCAACCATCGTTGACCACCTAATAGAGTTAACATTATTATTTTTTTATATGAGAAGACTTAACTTTTATTAAACATCAAACCAAGTGAGATACATCGTGGACTAAAGCTTGCTCAAGAAAGTAAAGATTATCTTTCATTCAAGTCTCAAAATCAACAATGCCTATAACATGTTTTGCTAATAAATAGACTGACTTATTACCAAGTCTCCTAACGTGAGAAAAATCTACTCTGTAGCAATTCTCACAAGCCATAATTATCCCCATAATAATAGATTCCACAGAAGAGGGGAATCTGGCTAACTAACTATAAAAATTAAACTTTATAGTTAGTTGTTTCAGTTTCTAAACTATATTACTTACTAGCAAATCGAGTCTAAGAGACTCGATTTTGGCCTCTAAGTCGAGTCTCAAACACTCGATTTCCATGGTCTGATGTGGCATTTTTTTCCACGTAGAAACCACCTGGCGACCACTTGAAAATCGAGTCTTAGAGACTCGATTTACAATTCAAAAAAATTTGAAAAAATTTTCAGTCTCCAAGTCATACCCAAAAAAAAAAATACAACCAGATCACATGTTCATCAGTGAAGAAAAAAAAAAATCCAGAAACAGGCGGCCGGATCGGATCAGATCAGATCAGAGATCAGAGAGAGAGAAAGAGCTCGTGCGACCCAGGCCGCGCGGCCTGAGCTCGCGCGAGCCCAGGGTCGCGCGGCCTGAGCTCGCGCGAGCTCAGGGTCGCGCGAGCCCAGAGTCGCGCGGCCTGGGCTCGCCTGGCCTGGGTTCGCCGGCCTGGGTTCTTTCTTCTTCTTCAGTTTTTTTTTTTTTTTTTTTTTTTTTGCTCTGATTCTTTTTGGTTAGCTGCTGTTCTTTTCTTTTATATAGGGCTTGTAAATCGAGTATAAGAGACTCGATTTCCATGTGGACGCCACGTGGAAAAAGTGCCAACTCAGACCCAATCAAAATATGAAAATCGACCCTAAAACACTCGATTTATGGCCCCTAAATCGACCCTCTTAGACTCGATTTGCTAGAAAAATATATAGTTTGAAACTAATAACTACTAACTACATAGTTTGAATTTTATAGTTAAAATGCAATTTCGTTCCACAGAAGATGGTGGATTAGAGAGTCCACGTAGGGCATTAAAAACCAACAGAGAGTCTCCTTCAAGGGTGAAATCATAGACACCCATATCCATAGCAAATTCACACCCTCCTCCCATGCCTTTGCCTCAGCTTCCAACGGACCCAGCGGAGCACTAAATTTCTTACTCATCGTAGCCACCACCTGACCATGCAAGTCCCGAATTAAAATCTCAGCTCCGATGGTTTTCTGTTGCTTGAAGACAGCCCCATCCACATTGACCTTATACCGAGACGCAGAAGGAGGAACCCATTCCACCACTTGAGTTCGAGCGAGCTTTGGATGCCTCACATTTGCTTCATTGAACTCTTGAAGATACTGCATTGCCCATCTTTTTTTTTATTTTTTATAATATAGAATTTCTACTCTAACCTAATCTAAGTGTATATGTGTGTGAAGTTCCCTCATGGATACTTGAACTCCGGCCCTTGCCCCTCACAAGCATTTAAACTTGTGGAATAACCATTGCACCAAGGGTGCGCAGTGGTCATTCCTATCTTTTTATTTGTTAAGATTAACCAAATCTTTCTTGTTTTTTTTTCCTATTTTAAATACCTACTTTTAATATGCAAGTTAAAACAACATACTCCATAAAAATATATTTTTTCTTTGTTTATTATTCATTTATTCTTCTTTTCGATGGTCATGTTTATCCACCAGCCATATCTTTCCAATAGTCATAGATGTGAATTAGGACAATTTTCTTGTATTCTTACATTATAAATAAAACAATTTCCTGTCAAAAGTTTTGTAACTTAATTAGTTGTCATCTTTAGATTTTTTTTTATTTTTATACTTTTTATTTCACGGATGAATTGACATAACGTATAACAAACCATAAAACAAAAAAATGAAGATGAGACCCATAATATGAGAGGCAACCATCTTAAATTTTGGGGCATCATATGCATTATCAATATTAACTAAATTAGACGTCATGCCTATTTATTAATTCACAACTTACAACAACAAAATGCATGAAATTTGAGGCAAATTGAAAGGCAAAAGAGAGAAAACAGAGAGAAAATGATACCTTTCAATCAACGGCAAGGAACTAGTCTCACTAATAAACTTTTGTATTGGGTCTGAGAGTGACAATAGCATAGATGACTTTTAGAAGATTTTGCCCAACTTATCAAACCTACCCCAGTCCAATAAACAAAGAGTTGTAGAGATGAAATTAAAGAACAGAATTGTGAAGGTTGTTTCATTTTGTTCTCTTAAGTCTTAGATTTTTCATTTTGACGTACCAGATTTGGTTTTGTCGTCAAAATAGTCTTTCCATCCATATCCTGACTAATCTAGCAACAAAATGGTGTTGATTGTTCTCTCTCTCTCTCTCAACAACTATATAATCACATATGTGAACTGATTAGTCATTTTCAAACTCGAATAAAACTTGGTGAACCAAAATAAAAAATCTCAAATGCAAGGAGCCGTATTGAAAATAACCCCAAATACAAGGGCTAGAATTGTAAGTTGCTCATTTTATAAAAAGTTGAGCAAAACTAAGATAAAATCATAGTCAATAAAAATCATAATAAAAGATCTAAAGAATCATTGTAATATTTAAAAACAAAAAGGTAAATTGGATTCCAGACAAATTAAGTTGTCTTTAAACTTATTAAGTGATGATTCAAATGATCATCCAAATTGCAGATGGTTTTAATCACATCTTACATGACTTATTTTCAATGAATCATATGACTTGTTTATACAATTTAATGAATTATAAAATTCAAAATATGTGGATGGTTTTTATAAATGGTTGCCTAATTGTTTGAAGAATGTTCATCCAAACCTATTTATAAGAAAAACTTTGCCCTTACCAATAATCATGCTCTGAATTTTGTCTATGATAGGGGCGTTAAAAATGTGTTACTTGGTGTTGTTATTTAGAAATCCAGGGCAGCCAAGAAGTCCAAAATTTTGCCTATCATAGGGAAGTTAAAACATATTTTACTTGGGGTCGTTAATTGGAATACAGACCAAGGTTACCAGAAACTTGGAATTGGGGATTAACTATCATTATTTCTCTATTTCTTTTGGAGTATTTTAAGTTAAATTATGTCAGCTTGTCATGTGCCTTTTGAAGATAATATATTGTTTTATGATCCCAGGTCTCATAGCTGTAGTACCCAGTTGATGTAATGTTTAATACTAATCTTTTTTACCCCCCTGAATTATGCAATAAAATATTCATAAAACACACTTTATGTTTGGCATTGGAAGGGTCATTATCATATGCTTCCAAGTTTTTTTTTTTTTTTTTTTGATAGGAATATGATGTAATGTTTAGTACTCTTTCTTTCTTTCTTTCCAAATCAGTAGGAGTTAAGAGTGACGTTTACGTACACCGAATATGCTTCCAAGTTGTATCCATATGAATGGCAAAAAAAGTCGTATCCATATGCTGAACTTTTTGGCTAAAATGGGAGATGCTGGAAATGTCACATCTACTTAAAATTTTACAATGTTGTACCAGCACAACAGTATCTCTATGCGTCTTAAATATACTAATTCAATAAATATAGTGATAAATGATATATCCAATTTCACACATAACTTCATAATATATTTAAGGTGTCACCTATGAGTGGTCAACACTTTTTGCCAAATACTTTTTATATAAATTCATCATTTTTTATATCCAACTCATAATAGACCTTCTCAAAAAAAAAAAAAAAAAACTCATAATAGTCCATTTTAACATGTAATATTTTTGTGTGAAATTGAGTGTTTGTGTACATGATTTTTTATTATAATTTATTACTTTCTATTTATTAACAATAAGTATAAAGTTTGTAGTGTTATGTTGGATTCTTTAGGTTCTGAACTATTTATTTCTCTTAAGGAGACGGTTTATCATGCATATCGTATGCATGTTTTTTCCTTCTCACGTAGAGGTGGGCCTCACATGAGTTTTTAGGGTTAGAGGACTGGAGAGCATCATTTATGAGAATATTATCCCCATAAAAACACTTCGCTCTCTCCAGTAATAGGACTAAATTAACCAATAACCAATTGAATCTCTCTCTCTCTCTCGTGAAATTTATTCCTAAAGTAACATGTTAAAAATCATTGACTAAAAATAGTATTATCTTTGATAGATGACATAAAGATCCAACATGCTAAGAGCCTTGTAGCTTAGCTTGATATCTATTGATGTTCTTAAATAAGACATCTAGAATTTAAATCTCAACCCCTCAATTATTAAATTATTAAAAAAAATCCAACATAATATTCCTATGGAAAGAACAACGTGATCAAATTCATATGATCAAAGTTTTAGAATATCAAATTATGAACATATTAGATATTATAATTTTTTTTTTTTGAGCTTACTATAATTGTTATACAAAATCACAAGAGATGGTCTAGATTTACATAATTTTTTTTTTTTTTTTTTTTGTCATTCATTTGCTAAATAATTTTTACTTGCTATAAAAATAATAATAATAATACTAAGATCCATTTATTATATGATATATCTACTATATCCATACGCTGAATTGGAACAACTATCCCACCCCTTTTTTAGGTATCTTCTTATCTTCTTATCTTAAAATTAAGAGCCTTGGGACCAAGTCATTTTCTTTTTTCGTTTTCTTTTTTTGAAGCCGGGACCAAGTCATTTTCAAGTGTTCATGTTTATTATATTTTATTAAACAATAGTTTTACCTTCTATTTTTCTAATACCTTGATGGTGACTAAAAACTGTTCACATGAAATCCCTATCACATAATGTCATATTCCATGCTAACTGGGACAAAATTTTATCCAACCCTTTTTAAAAGAAGGATAAGGGAATATTTTTGGGATGTAGCTAGAAATTGTTCCGGCACTCTACTACCTTAGTAAAAGAACTGTTTTTATTCTTTTATATATATATATATATATATATATATTATAAAACTGTTTGTTTCTCCAATAAAAGAACAGCAAAATTGTTTGTATTGAAGTTAATAATTTATAATGCTTCTCTCAAAAAAACATTTGATATATGCTTAAAAAAAAATTGAATTTATACAAAAAAAAAAAAAAACCATTGTTCAGAACCCATTTATACTATTGTATCCTTGTATGGCAAAATATTTTTTGTGGAGACTTGGACATGTCAAATTATTCTAAAAAAGAATTATTACCAATATTAATCTAAAAAGGGTTTTTTTTTTTTTTTTTTTTTGTGAAAAGATAATTTAAAGAATTTAGTGGTTTTGAATTTAGAATATGCTGTGAATTTATTTTCAAAACATCTTTCACTAAAAAGTATTTTATTTTTAAATAATTTAGTAATTACAACAGAGATGAGGGAGTTGAACCCTAAATGTCATATACATACTAAAATGTGTCAACTAGTTGAGTTACAAAATTCTTGACCACTAAAATTTTTTTTGGAAAAGGAAACAAATTTTAAAAATGAAAAAAACTTTTATTTTCCCTAAAACTAAATAACTAACTGTTGATAATTGAGTTTTTAGAAATGTAACATTTTGATTTTAGTTCTAAACTTCTAATGTGTTTGAATGAATCTATTGATTATTGTAAGGACCCAATTTGTAATGGACCCTCAACAATAAAATTTGTAGAGCGTGGATGTAAAGGCTAGGCATTAGCAAGATAAACAACGGATGATATGAAATCCACAAGAATAATAGCAAAGTAATTTTACTGAGTGTTTTCTATGAAGATAAGGACCATGACTTTGGTTAGGTGTTTTGAAAATCTTTATAATGATTTTGGCTAAGTGTTTGTGAGGATCCTGATGATTTTGGTTAAGTGTTTGTGAAGCGTATTCATCCTCGGCTCAGTCCAAGGATCTATTTTTCTTTGGAACTGATTTTTAAATCTTGTCCTTTCTCTTAGGACTGATAAATATCAGGGGGCCCCCCTTTTTATGCTGGGAATCCTCTTGGTTATATAGTATTGTTATAGTTAATCTTAGCCGTCCATTCGTCAGTTATCCAGACTCTGTGTATATGGGTTTGTCCCATCATCTGCTTTTGCAGGCTTTATGTTAGTTCTTAGCCGCTTTTGCAAACTTTCTATTAGCTAGAGTGACGAAGGCACCTGAGTTTGCTGGTCACCTCACCATTAAAGCGGCCAGAAGATTGGTGGCGTACGTTTGATGGGTGGGGGATATTTTCCCTCTATCAACGTCGGTAGGCTGAGGAGGTGGGCATCCTCGGCCTTTATATTTTCCTCAGCGCGGGCCTTGGGCCAGATATGGAGTGGGCCGGGATTGTTTAAATGTTTGAACATCTGGGGCCCCACAATAGCCCCTCAAAATTCTGCTGCCCGACCTCTCGGCGGGGAGGAGGATTTTGACTTTCTCGGCACATTTTTATGCCCTGTTGAGCCTTACCTCTCTGTCAATGTTACCGTTACTTCAACTGCTCTTGCAATTTCTTTTTGGCGCTAAGGGACTGTCCGAGGAGTTTTTCCTTATTTTTACAAGGTTTTTATCTTTCTAGTTTATACTTTTCTACATGAGCTTCTTGTTGGTTCCTATAGGATGGGTAGGTTTAAGTCGTCTGTGCTTTAGCTCTCAGTTTCTCATGGTTTTCGTCCCTGATAGGGCTCATTATTTAGCATCAAAGGGGTTGGCTTTGCCGTAAATTTGGGCCCGCGATCAGTACAAGGACCCTGGTTCCGTTCAGCGCTTATATTGCTCCGTAGTGACCAGTTTCTACATAGGTTTGGGTCCGAAGACCATGCAAGACCTTGGCCTTCCCTAGCACTTAGTATTTCATGAGGAAGTGGTCTCCCTGTTGGCTTGAGTCCTTAGACCATGCAGTGCTTAAGTTTTGTCTAACACTTGGTTTTTAATCTGAAGTATCTGGTTTCCCCAGAGGCTTGAGTCCGAGGACCATGCAATGCCTTGGTTCTGTCCAGCACCTAGTTTTTCCTTATTTTTACAAGGTTTTTATCTTTCTAGTTTATACTTTTCTACATGAGCTTCTTATTGGTTCCTATAGGATGGGTAGGTTTAAGTCGTCTGTGCTTTAGCGCTCAGTTTCTCATGGTTTTCGTCCCTGATAGGGCTCATTATTTAGCATCAAAGGGGTTGGCTTTGCCGTAAATTTGGGCCCGCGATCAGTACAAGGACCCTGGTTCCGTTCAGCGCTTATATTGCTCCGTAGTGACCAGTTTTTACATAGGTTTGGGTCCGAAGACCATGCAAGACCTTGGCCTTCCCTAGCACTTAGTATTTCATGAGGAAGTGGTCTCCCTGTTGGCTTGAGTCCTTGGACCATGCAGTGCTTAAGTTTTGTCTAACACTTGGTTTTTAATCTGAAGTATCTGGTTTCCCCAGAGGCTTGAGTCCGAGGACCATGCAATGCCTTGGTTCTGTCCAGTACCTAGTTTTCTCATTTTCATCTGAAGTATCTGGTTTCCCTAGAGGCTTGAGTCCGAGGACCATGCAATGCCTTGGTTCTGTCCAGCACCTAGTTTTCTCATTTTCATCTGAAGTATCTGGTTTCCCCAGAGGCTTGAGTTCGAGGACCATGCAATGCCTTGGTTCTGTCCAGCACCTAGTTTTCTCATTTTCATCTGAAGTATCTGGTTTCCCCAGAGGCTTGAGTCCGAGGACCATGCAATGCCTTGGTTCTGTCCAGTACCTAGTTTTCTCATTTTCATCTGAAGTATCTGGTTTCCCCAGAGGCTTGAGTTTGAGGACCATGTAATGCCTTAGTTCTGTCCAGCACCTAGTTTTCTCATTTTCATCTGAAGTATCTGGTTTCCCCAGAGGCTTGAGTTCGAGGACCATGCAATGTCTTGGTTTTGTCCAGTACCTAGTTTTCTCATTTTCATCTGAAGTATCTGGTTTTCCAAGAGGCTTGAGTCCGAGGACCATGCAATGCCTTGGTTCTGTCCAGCACCTAGTTTTCTCATTTTCATCTGAAGTATCTGGTTTCCCCAGAGGCTTGAGTCCGAGGACCATGCAATGCTTTGGTTCTGTCCAGCACCTAGTTTTCTCATTTTCATTTGAAGTATCTGGTTTCCCCAGAGGCTTGAGTCCGAGGACTATGCAATGCCTTGGTTCTGTCCAGCACCTAGTTTTCTCATTTTCATCTGAAGTATCTGGTTTCCCCAGAGGCTTGAGTCCGAGGACCATGCAATGCCTTGGTTCTGTCCAGTACCTAGTTTTCTCACTTTCATCTGAAGTATCTAGTTTCCCCAGAGGCTTGGGTTCAAGGACCATGCAATACCTTGATTCTGTCCAGTACCTAATTTTCTCATTTTATTTATTATCTTATCTATTTATCCATAGCCATTTAATTTTACATTGCTATAATTTACAATAAGCATTAAATAAGTAAACTTTTCAAGCAAAGTAATAATGAACGCGTGCTGAGGTTGGGGTAGGAGAAGATCCGCTTTGTTCTGTCTCTTCGTTTGGCGTGACTCTTCTGATTACGAGGCGTCTCTTTAGTCGTTCAAGTAACGCGTTTTGACGCTTCGGTGCCTCATCGTTCATGAGGCGCCTCCTCATTAATGTCAGTCGTAGATTTATGAGGATCTAACGGCGAGTGAGCCCCTTGGAATTTGGGAGGAATTATTGCCTCCGAAAACCTCTCCCTGGGATTTAATGCGAATTGGTTCTTACCAACTTTTCGCCCTCTATAAAAGGCGTTTTTAGGGCAACCATTTTCTCCACACTTGACAAACATTCATCTTAAACTTCTCCTAAAAATATTGCCCAGAGGTTCTGCAAGAAGCAGCAGTTTGAGCCCCTTATAATGAATTGGCCCTTGGAAATGGCGGTACCGATGATGCATAGCCCCTATCAGGAGCCGAGGATGGCACCCCAACCCTGGACGTCACGTTGGGGTTGGGGTAGGAGAAGTCCGAAGATTCTCCTTCTTTTCAACCTAACCAGAGGTGGAACCCTCCTTGCCGTTTGGAGGAGGATCCAGAAAGAACGTAACCTCCTTCCCTTGGGTATGGGTCTGTGACCCTCCAAGCCGGCAGTGATGGGGGTGGGAGGGAAACCAGGCAGAACCCAGAAGTGGAACCGTCCTGTGCTGCGGCCTTTTCCGCCTTCCATGTTGCCTTCCTTCCTCCTTTTCTTTTTTATCTCTTCTTTTTTTGCTCCTCAACCAGCCTTCCCCTCTTCATTTCCTCTTCTCTTGCTTCTCATTCAGCCTTTTTTTCTATCTTTTGTTCCTCAACGAGCCTTCTTTTCTATTTTTTGTTCCTCTGCTAGCTTTGTTAGGCGTCTGTCTTTGTAGTTAGCTTTAGAACAAGCCCCACGGGCATCACTTGTAAGAGATGTAACTTTTTCTTCATATATTAATAAAGAAGTAGACTTGTTTTGTCTCTTTTTATTTTTCGCATATTCTTGTTTCTTGTGAGTGTAGACTTCTGAATGAACATTGTTGCTGTAAACTGTATTATTCTGGTGTGTTTTTTTTTTTTTTTTTTTTTTTTTTTAGTGTTGCTCTTGATTTTTTTTTTTTTACACCAACCGTCGCACCTGCTAGCGCACAAGTCATTCCCACAGACGGCGCCAATTGTAAGGACCCAATTTGTAATGGACCCTCAACAATAAAATTTGTAGAGCGTGGGTGTAAAGGCTAGGCATTAGCAAGATAAACAACGGATGATATGAAATTCACAAGAATAACAGCAAAGTAATTTTACTGAGTGTTTTCTATGAAGATAAGGACCATGACTTTGGTTAGGTGTTTTTGAAGATCTTTATAATGATTTCGGCTAAGTGTTTGTGAGGATCCTGATGATTTTGGTTAAGTGTTTGTGAAGCGTATTCATCCTCGGCTCAGTCCGAGGATCTATTTCTCTTTGGAACTGATTTTTAAATATTGTCCTTTCTCTTAGGACTGATAAATATCAGGGCCCCCCCCTTTTTATGCTGGGAATCCTCTTGGTTATATAGTATTGTTATAATTAATCTTAACCGTCCATTCGTCGGTTATCCGGACTCTGTGTATATGGGTTTGTCCCATCATCTGCTTTTGTAGGCTTTATATTAGTTCTCAGCCGCCTTTGCAGACTTTCTATTAGTTGGAGTGACCAAGGCACTTGAGTTTGCTGGTCACCTCACCATTAAAGCGGCCAGAAGGTTGATGGCGTACGTTTGATGGGTGGGGGATATTTTCCCTCTATCAACGTCGGTAGGCCGAGGAGGTGGGCATCTTCGGCCTTTATATTCTCCTCGGCGCGGGCCTTGGGCCGGATATAGAATGGGCTGGGATTGTTTAAATGTTTGAACATCTGGGGCCCCACAATTATTGTTATAGAAATAATGTAATGAAAGAAATTATAATTTGGGCCTTGTACATGAGAGATGACCATGCTCGGAGCACTTGGGCAACCCCAGGGCTTAATGGGCATGATGACTTGACGTCATTCTCACCTTTAAAAAATAAATTATTAAAATGTAAATTTTATTAAGGAAAAATAAAATGTTAAAATCATGTACATAAATTGATAATAAATAATAAATTAAAATAAATAAGACCTTAATGTAAAACTAAGAGTATTTTATTGTATTAAGTTTACTTAGACAGGTAGGTTTCAATTAACTCAACTAGTAAAGTATCTGATAGTTAAATAAGAGGTTTAGGATTCAATCCCGGCCTACACTAAAAACCGATTTGTGTCTTGGTTTGAAACCTCTCTCTCTCTCTCTCTCTCTCTCTCTCTCTCTCTCTCTCTCTCTCTCTCTCTCTCTCTATATATATATATATATATATATATAAATATATAAAAGTTTACTTAGATAAATCCTTGTGCATTAATTGTTCTTAGTGTTTTTTTTTTGGGTGAAAGGGTAATCTAAAGAGTTAAGTGGTTTTGAATTTAGAATATGCTGTGAATTTATTTTCAAAAACATCTTCGCCTAAAGAGTTATTTATAATAATTCAGTAGCTACAATAGAAGATGGGGGATTTGGATTATAAATGTCATAAACATACTAGAAACTGCTAACTAGTTGAACTACAAGACTCTTGACCACTAAAAATTCTTTTTTGAAAAATAAAAAAAAAATTGTAAAAATGAAAAAAATCTTTTATTTCCCCTAAAACTAGATAACTAATTGTTGATAAATGGGCTTTTAGAAATGTAACATTTTGATTTTTTTTGAGAAGGGTAACATTTTGATTTTAGTTCTAAACTTCCAATGTATTTGAATGAACCTATTGCTTATTGATATAGAAATCATGTAAATAAATTCTTATTTTGACCTTGAACATGAGAGATGACCATGCTCGAAGCACTTAGACAACTTAGGGGAAAGATAAAATGTTAAAATGTTGTGCATAAATTGATAATAAAAAATAAATAAGACCTTATTGTGCGTTTGGGTTAGAATTAAAAATTAAAATTATTTCACTATTCAACTTATTTTTTATACTATTCATGGGGCCCAATGCACTTTTTGGCACTATTTATGGATCCTACTGTACTATTTCAACTAACTTTTACATTTATCTATAGTACTTTCAGCAATACTTTTTTAGTTTCAGCAAAATAAGCGGCATCCAAACACACCATCAATGTAAAACTAAGAGTGTTTTATTGTATAAAGTTTACTTAGACAGTTCTCAAAAAAAAAAAGGGTTAATCCCATATTAAAAAATGAGTGTGACTACGAGATACTTCCCTCCCTTAGTTTAGCTAGGGGCCTGTTTTTGTCTCTTTTTTCAGTCACAATGGCAGAAGACGTTATCAATAGTTTGGAGAATATGAAGTTGACCACTGAGGAGGAAGAAGTCATTGCTATATCAAATGAAGGTCAAAAGGAAGAAATTGAAAGTTGCACTCTTAGTCTAATTGGAAAGTTCCTTACGTGCAAACACTTTAACAGAAAAGCGGCCCAATCTACACTGAGAAGAGCATGGGGGCTTGTGGATGGGCTGCAAATCATTGAAGTTGGGTCTAACCTGTTTCAGTTCAAATTTGACTCAGAGTTTGAGTTGGTTCGGGTGTTGAAGGGAGGATTGTGGATGTTTGACAATCAAGTTCTTTTGATGTGTAAATGGCAACTAGGGATGACAACAAAGAATGTTCAGTTTGATACGGTTTCTCTATAGGTGCAAATATGGGGAGCTCCATTTGATATGGCCTACCCAAAAGTTGCAGAAGAGGTAGGCAGAACCATTAGGGAGGTTGAAGAAGTTGAGAAACGTCGAAGACAGGATCTGTAGAACTTGTTCATGAGAGTTAAGGTGGCTATCCCAATATCGAGACCGGTGTGGAGAGGAGGTTTTCTAGCAGGGTCTGATGGAAAAAAGATCTGGGTGTCTTTCAAGTACGAGAGATTACCAATGTTTTTTCATTACTGTGGGCTGCTAGGGCATGATTTGAAGCATTGTGCCAGTTACTTTGCAGCCACTAAAAATAAGAAGGAAGCACCATGTCAATACAGGGAGTGGTTGAAGGCAAATGGAGGAAGACAGATGGCAGGAAGAGGGAAGGATATCCGAGGTGATCCAACGGAGGATGAAGGAGGTCGAAATTTGACCAGTCAAGGAGTAGCAGCGGAGGAGGAAAAAAACAAGGAAAATCCTAGTGAACACGTGGTAAGTGAAAAAGGGAAGTGCGAAAATTTAAGGACGGTTACAGAACATGTTATTAATGTCCCTGAAGTTATGGAAGGGGTTGATACGGTTATGGAAGGGAAGGAGTCAGATTGCATGGGCAACAGCTCACAGGATTTAATCACATCATTATAGGAAATAATGAAGGCGCTAGGGTGCACATGCAAAGCAACGAGATGAAGGAAGGGGTTGCGCACGTGGAGGATTGGGTGTGTGATGAGCCAAAAAATTCAAAAAATAGGCCCACTTGGACTAGATTGGCCCGTATGGTTGAGGGGTAGGACGTATCAACCTAATAGAATTCTGTAAAGTTGGGTAAGAGAGGGTTGCATCAGTGGGGTGAAGAGTCTGTAACAGAGGAGGATGGGCACACAAGAAAACGTAAGAAGCTTCATGGAGGAGAAATCAAAAACGCAGCGGCGAGGGTGCATGACCACCCTCGCCGGGCACAATGAGAGTGCTAAGTTGGAATTACCAAGGGCTTAGGAACCCTTAGACAGTTCTAGGCCTTTGCAAACTTGTGAGAGAATAAGTTCCCAAGGTGTGTTTCTTAATGTAAACTCGCCTAGATAAGGAAGGGTACAACAAGCATTGTAAAGAATTATCGTTTCAGAATAAACTGATAGTTAAGAATCCAAACTTAGGAGGGGGTTTGGCACTTCTTTGGAAATCTGAGGTGAAACTGGATGTGGTCAACCACACAAATAACCATATTTTGGCTAAAGTTGTGGAAAATGATGGTTTTGAGTGGTATTTAACAGGCTTTTATGGCTGGCCTGAAGCTAGCCAAAAACATAAATCTTGGGCTCTCTTGTCACACCTATTTACGTTGGTTGAGGGGCCATGGTGTTGCATTGGAGATTTTAATGCCATTTTATTCTCCTTAGAAAAGCAAAGTAAGCATCCACCACCGTACAAGCGGATAGAGGACTTTGGTTTGGCACTAGAATTGTGTAGGTTGACTAATTTAGGTTTTCGTGGATACCCCTTTACTTGGAATAATAAGAGACTTGGGGATGCTAACATAAAGGAGAGGCTAGATTGGGCAATAGCAAACTCGGAGTGGAGGGAGAGGTTTCCAGCTAGTACACTCACACACTTATTTTATCATGCATCGGATCATGCACCACTTGTACTATAAACCATGACAGACCATAGGTTGAGAGGCAAAGAGGTGAATGGCTTCAAGTTTGAAGAAGCATGGTTACTATGGGACGATTGTGAAAGAATGGTGACCCATGGACTGTTGGGCAAATAGGGGCAAGTTCGGCCATGTCAATTATTAAAGTTAAAATAATGAACTGTGGGGTAGACTTGCATGCATGGGTTCCTCAAAAACAAGACCGGATGTGGATGAGATTAAAAGGTTACATGCTGTGATGGAGAGTATTAATAAAAGTGAGCCTTCTAAAGAGACAAGGGCCGAATAATTGGAAGCTAGTAGATCATTTGATGCACTACTCCTTAAGCAGGAAATTTTCTGGCACCAACGCTCTCGGGTTTCTTGTCTTAAATATGGAGACAAAAACACAAAATATTTTCATTCAAAGGCTTCACAGAGGTGAAGAAGGAATTTTATCCAAGGTATTAGAGATCAGCAAAATAATTGGATGGAGGAGGTGGATGATATTGTGGAAATGGCAACTGATTATTTTGAGTCAATTTTTATTTCAGGTGGTAGCAACAAAATGGAAGAATGCATTGACTCGATACCTTACAAAGCAATAGATGACATGAGGGAAATTTTGTCTAATGAATATAGTACAGATGAAATTAAAGTAGCATTGTTTCAGATGGGACCAACCAAGGCTCCTGGACCAGATGGTATGAACGCCCTCTTTTACCAAAAATTTTCACATATTGTAGGTAATGATGTGATTGCTGCTGTGTTAGATTTCTTGAATTATGGTATTTTGCCGACTAAAATAAATTACACCTATATTGTTCTCATCCCTAAAATAAAGAATCCGGAGAAAATTACAGATTATAGACCCATTAGTCTTTGCAATGTAATCTACAAAGTTATTTCAAAGGTCTTGGCCAATAGACTTAAAATGATACTCCCACAGTTAATTTCTCCTTCACAGAGTGCTTTTGTCCCTGGTCGCCTGATTACTGATAATGTGCTGGTGGCATATGAAACTTTGCATGCTATGAACAATAAGAGATCTGGAAAAAAAGGCTCCCTTGCTTTAAAATTGGACATTAGTAAAGCGTATAACAGGTTAGAGTGGGGTTTTCTGAAGGGCATTATGTCTAAAATGGGTTTGCCAGATATGTGGATTGATAGAGTTCTGTGTTATGTGACATCTGCTTCCTTCTCTGTGCATATTAATGGAAAAGCATATGGTAATATTCGCCCTTCCAGAGGGCTTCGCCAAGGTGACCCCTTATCACCTTATTTGTTCCTTCTTTGCGCAGAAGGTTTTACATCCCTACTGGCTAGAGCACAAAATGAAGAGCGTATCCATGGGGTGGCTGTGTGTAGATGTGCACCTTCTATATCTCACCTGTTATTTGCAAATGACTTTTTATTGTTTTGTAGGGCTACCTAAGGGGAGGTGCAAGTTATTACTGAAATATTGCAGACATATGCAGATGCCTCAGGACAATGTATTATTTTTGATAAGTCCTCTGTCTATTTCAGTACAAACGCAACCATGGACCAAAGGGAGAGAATTAAGGTGGCGTTAGGTGTTCGTGAGGTGGACAGGTTTAAATCCTAATTGGGGTTACCCACACCGATTGGTCGTGCCAAATATCAAACTTTCTCTTTCATCAAGGATAGAGTATGGAAGAAGATCCAGGGTTGGAAGGGGCAAATGTTGTCGAGAGCAGGAAAGGAAGTTCTTATTAAACCATTAGCGCAATCTATCCCTACATATACTATGGGTGTTTTTCTTCTACCGACGAGGCTTTGTAATGATCTAAATGCTATGTGTGCAAGGTTTTGGTGGGGGTAGATTGGTAATGTAAGAAAAATCTATTGGAAGAGCTGGAATGCACTAACACAGTCTAAAAAGGAGAGGGGAATGGGGTTTCGTGACTTACGAAATTTCAACTTAGTTATGTTGGCCAAGCAAGGTTGAAGGCTATTACAGGAAGGGGATTCGATGGTCTATGGATATTTTAAAGTTAAGTATTTTCCACGTAGCAATTTCTTGGAAGCATCAGATGTGCCCAATAGTTCTTTTGTGTGGAAAAGTTTGTTGGTAGCCCAACCACTGCTAAAGAAGGGAAGCTGCTAGAAGGTAGGGAATGGTAACTCCATTTGGATCATGCATGAAAAGTGGATTCCAAATCACCCCACCAACCAAGTATTACAGCAACCAATTGATGTAGATGGTGATGGGAGAGTCAACGTGCTTATAGATGAGATAATGCACGAGTGGGACTGAGGATTGATTAGAGGGAAGTTCTCCAGGGATGACGTGAAAGCCATAATTCACATTCCCTTAAGCAAAAGAGATGTACCAGACACTGTAGTGTGGCTTACTAATAAAGATGGGGTTTATTCAGTTAAATCGGGGTATGGTATTGCTAGGTTGCTCTCCAAAGAAACAAATGGCATTGAAGGAAGCTCAGCTGGGCAGAACAGGGGGTTGATATGGCAAAGGTTGTGGAAGCTCCACTTACCAAATAAGATCAAAATATTTGGGTGGAGGGCATGCCATGATATCCTGCCTACGAAAGAGAACTTGGCCTAGTGAAGAATTACAGGGGATAGTGTGTGTGAGCTCTGCCAGCAAGGATCAAAATTGAGGATCCATGTTTTGTGGGACTGCAGAGTAACTAGAGATGTTTGGGCGGGCAGTAAGGGAAGATTGCAGAAAAGTGTAGGTGGACAACCAGACTTTATTCATTTGTTTGAAGAATTAATGGATAGGCTATCAAGGGAGGAACTCGAAGCTTTCCTAGTGCAATGTTGGCTCATTTGGAACCAAAGAAACTCTATTTTACACGGAGTTACCTTGTAGGATCCTTCTTGACTTGTTCAGCGAGCTGCGAACCTATTGGAAGAATATAATGAGGCGCAAGGGCAGTTGGCTATCTCTTCACATGTTGAACCGATGCAGCAGTGGGAGCTGCTAGTGGGTTATTCTTACAAGGTAAGGATGGCAATTTTTGCCCGACCCGCGGGTACCCGGCCCGGCCTGACCCTAATGGGCCGGGTTTTACCCAGTTCGATTATGAATAGGGTCGGGTATGGGTTTAAAAAAAAAAACCCGAAGTGGGTCCGGGTCGGGTCCGGGTTTTATCAAAAAAACCCGAGACTCGACCCAAAACCCGGCCCGTTTAAAAACCTAGTATCCTAAATTACAAAAATACCCTTTATATATATATATATATATACACACCTATAATCTAACCCTAATCCCTCATTTCTTCAGCCTCCCTCCCTCAGTCCGACACTCCTTCTCCCTCAGCGCACTCCCTCACTTCGACACTCCTCATTTCAGCTCAGTCATGCCTCTCTCGCTTTTGCAACCTTCCCATCCCTATTTCCGATCAGGTGCTTCTCATTATCATTTTTCATTGCAATCTTCATTGTTATTACTATCTTTCTCTTATTTTTGATTTCTTTTTCGCACACTGAACGATTTCATTCATTTGTTTTGATTATATATCCCTCTATTTGGATTGTATTCGTATTAGTAAGTTGTAAATATATTGGTTCTGTTGTGAAATCAAATTGTTGTATCATAAAAATGCTTTCTTTCTTGAGGTATTTGTGATGAAGTTTCGAGCTTTGTTGTGTTAGTGTCTCTTTTAGGGTTTGGAATGGGCTTGGAGGGTGTTTTGATTTTACTTAAGGCTCTGTTTGGTCCTTAAAAGAAGAATGGGTACACCTCGCTTTTTTATATGATCTCACTCATTCCGATTATTTTGGGTATCTGCTATTGCTCCATTTTGATTATTTTTATATGATCTTCCTCTGCTATTGCGCCACATTTTGTGTATATATTACTCGTGCTGATAAGGAAGATGTAGCAATTGTAAGTACTCTTAATTTTATCATTTTGATTTTGTGTTTAGCTTGCCATAAAAAGGATTTGGCAAGCTCACTCTGTTGTCCGATTTGATGATAAAAAGGCAAAATGTATGATCTATCTTTGCGATTTTTGGATTTGATAGAGGCAAAATGTCCTGTTTTTGTTTTAAAATTTTGGATTTTTTTTTTCAGTGTTTCATTAAAATTTGTTTGGAGGTTTTGATTGTGTGGTGGTTCATTGAATTTATTGTGATGATAATATTGTTTATTTGGGTTTTGGGTGGGTGAGGGTTTGGTTTATGGGTTAAGGTGTTTGTGGTGTTATTGGGTTTGTTTTGGTAATTAGGATTGGATTTGATGATAAGTAATACATTGGGGATGTTGAAATCAGTGACTCTAAGTGTGAAATATGGTAGTGAATTTTTGTACACATATCTTTTACCTTATTCAAGTCTCAAAGTATTCTGTTCCCCTGTTCTTTCCCTCATATCTGCATAGTTTGTTTAATGGAAGAAATTGTTTGTTTTTTGTGTTTGTTGGGAATGCAGAGCCTAAAACGGAGATGGAAGACAAACACAAACACAAACACAAACACAAACAATTCTTGATGATGGAGAGCCTAATGAAGAGGATGAGAGGATGGGAGTTGTGTCACAATTGTGGATGATTAGACATTTTGTATTAATTTAGTAGCCTTTTTAATTTCTTAGACTTGTTGGATTAATTTGTTGGTTTGTAATTATTCTAAATCTTTTTAGCCTTTTGTAATTTCTTAGCCTTTTTAATTTCTTAGACTTGTGGGATTTGTTTTGTAGCTTTTTAATTTCTTGAACTTGTTGGACTTGTGATACTTAGTTTTTGGACTTGTTGGATTTATTTTATTTTTATGTTTAGCTGGTGATTTTAGTTATGATTTATTGATTTATAGATGTATAATTAACAGTTGATTTATTGCTTTATGATTAATCTATGATTTGGATTGATTTGGTTGCATATGATTTGAATTGATTTGGCTGCCATATAACGTGGCCCAAATGCCAAAAATCTTAATACAAAAAAATCTTAATGGGCTTGAATTGGCTGCCATATATGGCTTGAATGGGCTTGAATCTGGCAAAAAATCTTAATGGGCGGGTCTGGGCCTGAAAAAAAACCCGATTAATAAACGGGCCGGGTTCGGGTCGCGGGTCTTGGCCTGCGGGTCGGGCTCGGGTATGCAAAAACCCAACTCGTTGCCATTCCTATTACAAGGTAAATGTCGACGTGGCGGTCTTCGCAGAGATAAACGCATTAGGATTGGGGGTGGTGGTGCGCAATGAGAGGGTTGAAGTCATGGCATCCCTAGCAGCCAAAGGACCACTGGTACAGGATAGTGAAGAAGCAGAAGTGCTTGCCTGTCAAAAAGCTTTGGAGTTTGCCGTGGAAGCTGGTTTCATGCACGTGGTGCTAGAAGGAGACAACTCGAGCGTGATTCGGGCTATCTTAACTGGGAGAGCCAATAGATCACGGTTGGGTCATATATATGAGGACATCCAGTGCCTTGCAACAGGTTTTCGAAGCTTTACTGTTAGGTTTGTTAAGCGTAGTGCAAATGGTGTAGCACACTCACTAGCTCACTTTGCTAGGAATGTAGATGATGAATTAGTTTGGCTGGAGGATTCCCCACCACCAGTAATTGAGGCCTTGTATTTTGACACTTATCGTTTTAATTAATGAATGATATTAGATTTCGCTTTCAAAAAAAAAATTGTGTTCACTGTTAGTTTTTTTTAAGACCTTCTTTCCTTTTTTCGTGTGTGTGCTAAAATAATTAGTATTCTTAAAAAAAAGAAAAAAGAAAAAAAGTTTACTTAGACAAATCCTTATGCATTAATTTTTCTATTTTACAATTAAGAATTTAGTAAAGAAAAAAAAAACATATGACAGGTTCACAGGAATTTGAAAAGTTCCAAGTTATTAATAAACTTAGCATATTAAAATAAATTAAAGAGAACTCACAAGTCACAACTCATCAATATGTATATGCGCCTTCACCATCCAACTCCACTAATAAGAAAAGAAATTGCACTTGTTTGATGTTGACATTTTAAAGACAATTCAACCCATATAAATATAATCGATCACTATTGCCCATATTTAAAAATCTCAAGTCCAATTGAATAATTCAATTCATACTTGATCACTACTGCTCTATATACTTAAAAATCTGAAATCCATATATTTTTTAATCTTTAAAATCCTATTCCATATCTAATAACAGTGATCGAAAAATTAGAGTTTTTTTTTTTGAGAAAAAAAAAAGAGACTTTTTTTTTTTGAAAAAAAAAAAAAAAAGAAAAAGAAAAAGAAAAAGAAAAAGAAGAGACTTATCAGATATAAAAGGCAAGTCAACATGTGTGACATTGGTTTCCTACAATTTTTCTTAATATATGCAACAAGTAGACGCCACGCCACTGCCGGTATTTGATTGAAACCCGAAAAAGAGCTAAAAGGGCCCCCAACTAGATAGTGGACCCCACCTTCCAAAAAATTATAGCTAAAAAATTGTGGCAAAGGGCCTCTGTTATGGGATTAAATCTTCTGTCCCACTTTTTTTGCTCTACTTTATATTCCACTAATAAAAATTTGTTACGTGTTCACCTAATTAATTAAAGAGTCATGCTAATGAGTACCTTTAGGGCACTGGTTAAGAATCCAGTTAAAGAAAGTTTTTATGGGGAAAAAAAAAAGCAATTAATATTTTAACAGTTTTTTTCATTTTTCATAAAAGTAGTGTCAAAACTTTTTTTAACTGGATTCTTAACCAGTACCCTAAGGGCACTCGTTAGCATTTCTCTTAATTAAATACTACTATTAATTAATAACTGCAATATTAATAAGTCAATAATGATAGTATTTAATTAATTAGGTAAACACGTGGTAAGTTTTTATTGGTGGAGTATATAGTGAAGCAGGAAAAGTGGGACAGAAGATTTGGACTCCTACTTGAGGCATGGTACAAAAGTGGGCCCCCCAAAATTTTTAAAAAATCAAAATCAAAATCTTCATTTTCATTTTGTTATAACAAAAATTTCATTTTCCAAGAAATACTTTTCTAACAGTACTATAACAATAATTTTTTGTCTTACACAATTTTCCATCAAAAAAAAAAAAAAAAAAAAACAGACAGCATGTGCCATGTGGTAATTCAAATTCATGTGACGTGAGTAATTGCAATATTATTGCATTACAGGTCAAGCAAAAGCTAACGTGTAAAGCTAAATCTATCCATCTTATTATACCAAAAACTTAAAAGGCAAAAAAAAAAAAAAAAAAAAAAAAAAGACCAAACCTCAAAACTACTGGGAGAATCATCGGAGTGTCTCAGATCATACACACAAACACACTTTTTTTTTTTGTTTTTTTTTTCTTCCTAATCTTTCGAGGTCTCTCCGAAATCATAGGTTGCTGTACTTGTTGTTTTTAGTTTTTGCTATTCTCGGTTACTGCTACGTGTGAGGATTGATTAATTTGATTCTTCCGAGGTACTACACAATTCTTTCTCTCAGAACTCAAAGAAACCCCCAAGACTCTTTTGGTAGTTCCAGTTTTATCGGAGTCTTTTTTATATCAGGTACTTTCCTTTCTTTATTTCTCTTAAAAAAAAAAAAAAAAGCTCATGCCATTATTCTAGATTTTTAATTTCTTTGGTTGAGATAATAGTTTTTGTAACAATTTGTTATGAGCTGGGTTCCATGCAGATTGGAAAAAAGAATGGTAGTTTTTGGTAATGAATTGTTGTTAATAGATATGGTTTTTTTTTTTTTTTTTTTTAATTATAAAAAAATTTTAATATGGGGTTTTTGTAGAGATGGTCAGTGATTTCGTTGATCAAGATATAATTATCCTGTACTTGTTTAATAGTTATTGTCATTGAAAAGGCCTATAGTTTATTATATTAGTAAAATTTTGTACCTTTTTACTGTGATTTTCATATTCTGATTCTATGTAAATATAATAGTGATGACCGTGAAAGGCTTATTCTGTGTATTATTTTAGTTTATGAAAGGACCTAAGAATATGTTCTGCTTTCAATAATGGATTTTTACTGCTATTGTTTTAGGGGCTCTGTATATTTGTAGGGTTCTTTGAAGTTTGAAACCACTCCTTAATCTCTTCTTGATTGGAGGCTTGGAGTGGCTTAAGCTTATTGGAAATTTCTATTGGGACCTCGGATTGAAGATGAGAACATTGGTCCGATCCCTTCGCCACACTCGATTGTCTCTTCAGCATAAAAAATGTAATTATTCGGGTGGTTTTGTGAATACCCGGAAGCATTTGATAGAGACTAATACTGGGTCTGTTTGTAAACTTACTAACAATGCCGAATTCAAAAGATTTCGATACCTCACATTTACGATCTCAAGAGCCATGCCAGCTGATGCTGCTAAAGTTACAAATGGAGGTTGCTTTTGATTTCTGGTTATCATTAATTGAATTTTTATTCCCTTTTATGAACAAAATTGTATTGAACTCTGACTCAATTTTTCTCTTTTTTGTTGGTGATGATTTTGGTTATTTTTGGTTAAACTGCAGATGTGAATGGAGCAGGGCCTCTAGTTGAGTATGAACGAAGAATTGCTGCTGGCGAACTTGTGGATGGCGATAGCTTCCAGGTATTATACACTTCAGCCCTGCATGCTTGAGTGTCAGTTTTGAGACATAAAATTAGGGAAATGAAAGGTTAAAAGCTTAGGAATGCCCCAATTATGTAAACTATTTTGAGCATTGTACTTTCACTTCTAGTCAACTTCTTTTAGAACTAAATTCTGCTTTTGTAGAGAATTAGTGCACACTTTGAATTCACCTTGACCTATTGTATAGCTTATTATTTGCTTAATTTTCCTGTTATTAGCCAATGGAATTTCCGTCTAGTAGCACATCCACCACCTTATTGGTGGGAAATGTTAGGGGTTCATTCCCTTACACCTTCACTTATCAGGAGGGGGAAAAAATAACATTATTTGATTTTTGGATAATTGAATATTGTACGCCATTAATAACAGATATTGTTAGATGTGAGTATACTGTAAGATTGGTTAAGAGCTTAATTGACTTTGTACATAGTTGTAAGGCAATTACTTTCATATCTGCTATGGTTTTCCTAGTTGAATGGATCTAAGAGCGTTTTTGCAGGTAGACACCTTAAGAGAACTTCAGAGACTATATGATGAGCTTGTTGCTTCTGCTGATGCCTGCCGGTTGGATAGGTATTCGGCTTCTGAAAAAGCTGGAAGGTAAATCTTCCATTTTTTTATGATATTCTGATAACACTGACAAGTTCTTTATTTTATTCTGAATATGCTTTGGCTATAGAATTAAAAAAAAAAACCCATTTGCCAATTAGTCACCAATTTGTTTGTATACAGGAGTAGGTGGTTGTGGTCTCGATTCATACCCCAATCTTCATACTCGCCTGTCAAAGGTCTATATCTTTTTGGAGGAGTAGGGACTGGAAAAACTATGTTGATGGACCTGTTTTTTGATCAATTGTAAGTTTGATATGCAGATTTGATCTGTTACCGTTTTTGGCTTCCTTGTTGTTATGCATCTGTCATTCAGAAAAATTTAGAAATACTCCTAATAAGAGCATGTGTAAAGGCTATATGGCATTGATATAGATGTTATTAATCTTAATTCTCTTGATTTCAACTCTGACTTATCACCATTATTAATGGATTTATCTGATACTACTCAATTTCCCCTTTGTCAGGCCCTCTAGTTGGAGGAAAAAAAGGATCCATTTTCATGACTTTATGTTAAATGTTCATAGCCGCTTGCAAGTAAGATTCCAGATATGTTTTAATTTGGTTTCTTAAATGGGTCTGGTTAATGTATGTCCTTAGGGCATACATTAATCATCCATTTTTGGAAACATTTTATGGGGAATTGAAAAAACTATCAAAGAAGTTAATAACTTTTTCATTTTTCCATAAAAAGTTTCCTGAAATGGGGGCATACATTAGTAAAACCCTTCATAAATTCAAGAAAATTTATTTTCAATAAAGATTTTATTTTTTGTACTTATATAAAAATAAAAAAATAAAAAATATTTTTCACACTTAGCTCTAAGTTTCCTGAAGCTGATATATATATTTTTCTAGTAAACTGTCAGGTAGTCCTGCCACTAGTAGTTTAGATAATTTTCAAAAAGGGCAGAACATACAATGGGTCAGTGAGCAATCTCTTGGATGGTTAATATCAATAGGCTTACAGGCCAGGCTGTTGTAAACCTCTAACTGGCATGCATATTGATGAACTATTTTTCTTCTTTGGTCCTTTCAGCCTTTTCTTATTGGTAGTTTGAGAAATTGGTCTAGAAAGCTAAATCTTTTAGTTTAGTTAGACCCATGAATTTTGTCTCTTACGAACACATTGTGAAATTTGTCATCACTTCCCGGTCCAGAGTTCATCTCATTCACTCAAGTTTTTATGTGGCACCTAGTCTTATGCAGATTTTGAAGTTTGTCATGGATTTTGTATTTTTTTTTTTTTTTTTTTTTGCAGAAGCACAGGGGTGTGGCAGATCCACTTGAAGCTGTTGCCGATGAAATATCTGATGAAGCAATTTTATTATGTCTTGATGAATTTATGGTAAAATACTACTAGTTGTCATATAGTTGCCTCTGTATATCATACTTATCATAAAAAAGTTGACTCTGTATATCACATCCAATTGCTTTGTAATTTTATAAATATACTGATTTTCTTTGTAATGTGGCTCCCCATAGGTGACTGACGTCGCTGATGCATTGATACTAAACCGTTTGTTTAGACAGCTATTCAGCAATGGTGTTGTAAGTATTTTAATTGCCTCTGTTTTCTTGTGTTCTTTGCTCTACAATTTATTAACTTGTACATTTATTCTGAAAGAAAACATAACAATCGTATGTTTGTGTTTGTGGTGGGAGGTAAGTACAGATTCTTGTCTCCACCTCAAATCGTGCTCCTGATAACCTCTATGAAGGCGGACTGCAGAGGGATCTTTTTCTACCCTTCATTGCGACTTTGAAGGTGTGTATATTGATGTTATCTCGTAAAGATTGGTGATTAGATAGCTTAATCCATTTGAGCTTAGCATATATTTTGCTCAAAAAGAAGTTTTTGCATTGATTTTTAACTTTCAAAAAATTTTAAATTCCTGCCAAGCCACTTGTTTTGTGACCAAAAGTTTTCTTTTGAGTTTGTGTGTGCAATTCCTCACTTATGCCTGTGATTTTTAAGGAAGCGATGATCTGATTATGCGTTTGTTTATATATATGAGAAAGCAAAGACTTGAAAGAGTAGCATTTTTCCAGAGTTTCGGGAATGAGGCTTTCTTGTTGTTGTTTTAGTATTAACATGCTAAATTTTAAAATTATATTGTGTAGGAACGATGTATAGTTCATCAAATTGGTTCATCAATAGACTATCGGAAGATGACTTCGGTATGATATCAGCTCGGTTATATGTATATATAAAGTTTTGTCTGCATATTCAGCTGCTAATTCCTATTTACTATAGATTTCTAACTTTTCATGTTTGCCTTGAATTGCAGGCAGAGCAAGGATTCTACTTCATTGGCAAAGACATATCTGGCTTTCTCAAGCAAAAGTTCCAGCAATTGATTGGGGAGCACACAGCTAGTCCACAAGAGGTTGAAGTAGTAATGGGAAGGACGTTGCAGGTATCTGCAAAGTTATATTGTGCAATGGCTTATGCAGAGCATGTACTTGGTCAAATTTTTCTTAAACCCTTTCTTAAAATAATTCATATTGTTAGGTTCCTCTTGGTGCTAATGGATGCGCATATTTTCCTTTTGAGGAACTCTGTGACAGACCACTTGGAGCTGCAGATTATTTTGGATTGTTCAGTAAGTCAGATCTTAGCTTTCTGGATTTTGATGTGCTTGTTAGGATATATGTATAGCCAATTCAAAATTGTTGGATATCGCTATATTTAACTGAGATTGGTTACATGTTATAGATCTGGAATATAATTTAATTGATAACTGTCATAAAAAATGACTATTATTGAACAGGAGAGTGGTTACACACAAAACATACAACTGAACATTCATAGATAAATTTTAATGCTTATTTCTTTCTGAATCTTCAAATTACTTTTCCTTAACCTTCTTTGAAAAAAAAATTAATTAAATTTGGTGTTTTCTTTTCCTCTAAAAGTGGTTCTCTTTATGCTTTTAATATCCAATTCAAAATAGTTGGATATCGCTATTTTTAACTGAGATTAGTTGCGTGTTATAGATCAGGAATATAATTTAATTGATAACTGTCAGAAAAAATGACCGTATTATTGAACAGGAGAGTGGTTACACACAAAACATACAACTGAACATTCATAGATAAATTTTAATGCTTATTTCTTTCTAAATCTTCAAATTACTTTTCCTTAACCTTCTTTGAAAAAACAATTAATTAAATTTGGTGTTTTCTTTTCCTCTAAAAGTGGTTTTCTTTATGCTTTTAATATCCAATTTGGCATAGGATATATCGTAGCTTGTAGCTACCAAAATGTCAAGTTTCAAACATCTTTATGCTTTCTAGATGTCTGAAGTGTCATTCTTGGGTGCATATTGTGTGTGTGTGGGTCGGACTTTATTCATATGTAACATTATTCATTTGTGTTTTGCAGAGAAATTCCATACCCTGGCATTGGAAGGAGTCCCAATTCTTGGACTACACAATAGGACAGCAGCATATCGGTTTGTCACTCTTGTTGATGTATGCCCCAATTGTTCTTAACTATTTCGACCTTTCTAAATATTATATTACTAAAAATTGGACTTCATATACTAGGTTAGACTTGAGAAAACTTAGCTTCAGCTATTTGGTCATCCTCATGTCACAGATTAAATATGTTTGCCACTTGCAGCCAGCCAGCTCTTTCAGTTTATTGTCAAACATGGTCCTTTCTCCAACATAGTAATTTGGAAAAACTTATTATTTTAAGTCGTGGGAAAGATGAAAAGCTCGGAAAAAAAAAGGACCCATAGCAATTAAGAATTGCAAAAGTCTTGAGTCCCAAGTAGAACAACAGATATTGTTTTAGAAGCAATCGAAGCTAACTTTCGTAAGTTGCTTCTACCTTCTAGGCATGTCATGAATGTAGAAAAGTAACTCTTTCTTTGTATGGACTAAACAAAAAAGTAAAGAAAATAGGCTCTACTTGCTCATAGTGGTTGTATATGAAAATAAATTTGAGTTCAATCTCTCTGTTAGTCATCATGGTTTTTTGTTATGACTTCTTGTTCCTTTAATTACTTTCCTCCTATTTTTCTTTTTAGGAAAAAAATTTATATAAATGCAATATTACCATCAGTAATGATGAACTGGTTATGCCCTTAGACTTTAAAGAATCCTTTACTGAGATAACGAAGCTGATACAACAAAGCCTTACTCTCAAAATTTGGAGTAGGTTATGGATCCTTGACAGATTAGTTTGGGTCGGCCACATGAATAGGGGATGTTCATAAGAGAGTGACTAAATTTTACGCTGGCCGCCAACCTACTGCAACCATCCTTTACCTGGGTTCGGAACCGGCTGTGGACTAAATATATGCCACTAAGCACAAACATAGGCAGAGTTATCTGGAACTGGCTGTGGACTAAATATTTGCCACTAAGCACAAACACAGGCAGAGTTAGATAAAGAAGCTGATAATTCACTGAAATGCTGGGGGAAGAAAAAAGAAGGATGAATACCCTTTCTTGGATACCAATTCCAAAGAATTTCTATTACTTGAAAGGCCATAACCTGAAATTGAGATTTTAAAAAATCATGTGAAAATATTTGAACTTGAGCATCTCTCTGGCAAGGCCATTGTATTTACACTTTACAACTTGGAATTTTCCATGTTTATCTTCTTCTTCTTCTGATGAGTAGCTAAAATTGAACTAATTCTTTTACTCTTGCCACCAAAGGTAATGTATGAGAACAAGGGCAGACTGTTGTGTACAGCTGAGGGGAGTCCTCAAGAACTTTTCGAGAGGATAGTGACAATTTCTGATGCTCAACACAGGGCACCTAGAACTTCTTCAAGATCAAGGAGAGTTGATGATTTTGACCTTTGTGTGGACAATGAACTGGGATTTGCAAAAGACCGCACCATTAGTAGGTACGGTGCCCCTATATTAAAATCTGGATTTTAACTATAGCATCAGTCCCTTTTTCTTTTTCTTTTAATGTGGTTGAGTAGAGATCGTACATGACCTTAATCATTTAATGCAGAGTTGGGAACTGTCTTTTTTCTTCCATTCTAATATCATGATTACCATTTCTTGCGTATGCACCTGACTTAGAGGCAACCTGATTTCCTTCATGCAATATGCTTTTATAGACCAAAATTGTACTGCAATTTGTATTTATGCAATCAAAGCAACAATGTTTCAACATAGCTATTCTTTTGCTTTTCTGTTTTGTGGAGTAGTTTATACAATGTCATAATCGTTTTCCTGCTGTAAGTGCTGATTGACACCACCAATTAATGCAGATTAACTGAGATGAATAGCAAAGAATACTTAGAGCAGCATGCCGATATGTTTTTAGCTGGGAAGTAGCTCCCATAGGAATGTGGCAGTCAGGTGCCTTACAGGAATGATATAGAGAAGTATCCGGCATCTTACAGGCAACATGGGGAAGTATCAGATATCTTCCTAATCTGTTTTGCCTTAGTCAATAAAATTCTATCCTTTCATATAGTGAGGTTTGGCTCTCAGTTTTGGTGCCAAGAGTAAATAATTTTTATCATATCTATCAATTGTATCTTGAATAAAGTGTAATTTATCATTGTAATGTTAATGTTCTGTTTTAATGGGGTGGTTACAAAGTTACACCATTGTCACCTAATTTATACTAATAATGCTTTCACTTTTCACTTCAATAGATGCTGAGTCACAAGATTATCTGTGATATAATCTGGTTATTGGTTTAGTATCCTTTAGGGTTTTTAGGATAACTCCATCATGGAGTACTACTTGAATTGAATTTTGTCATACCATTAATAATCTAAACAAATATTGATTAGCACTATTTTGATACTATTAGTTTATATTATTACTCATGTAAAAAAATATTAATTTAAATTATTGATGGCGTGAAAAAATATACACAAAAATAGTTCTAATCTATCGTGGTTTCCAAAAGTATTCATCCAGCATTTTTGTTTAAATCTTATCTGTACGCTGTGAAATGAGTAAATTAAGTTTTACCATGCCATTAGTAATTTAATTTCATAACTCTTATTTGTTTAAATCTTATTTGTTTAAATCTTATCCATATGGTGTGAAATCGGTAAATTAGATTTTACCATGCTATCAATATTTTAAATTAATATCAAAGGGGCTAATATCAATATTTTACCATGCATGAGGCTATAGTTTTAGGTCGTACATGTGGCCAGTTATAAACTTTATGATGACTGGCTGGGCCTGGTACTCTCAAAATTGATTCTGGTAGTCCTTACTCTTTGGTCACTGCCAGCGGCGTAAGAAGCATAAATTATATTATCTAATAAAAAAAAGAAATTCATATATTGACAATAATAATAAATAAAAAAATACGCAAATACATAAAATTTACAATGACCTTCTACGAGATTTCATATTTTGAAATTGTTGCATATTAGTCTCATTATCAATGTTACAAGCTACAAGCTTCATCTCTTTTTTCTTTTTCTTTTTTTTCTTTTTTTTTTTTTTTTTTTTTGAGAAAGAAGTCAATCATTCAATTAGAACAACAGAAACGTCTGTCAAACAGTACAAGATTAAGGGCATCACTATGGATGTCATTTAACCAGAATTGGGGGGAAAGGGTCTGTCTGGCAAGTTTTGCTAATTTATCAGCTACACTATTTCCTTTCCGTTTTACATGAGAGAAAACAACAGCTTGAAAACCAGTCACCAAGTGCCGAGCATCTTCTATCAGGTGGCCAAACGGGGCTAAACACTCAACGTTTGAGTTAAGAGAGTTTAAAACAATTTCGGAGTCACCTTCGAAAACCACACACTGAAGATTGAGCTCCTTTGCAAACAAGATCGCCCTCCTACATGCTAGTGCCTCTACGTCTTCAACAGATGGAGGTAAGGCTATTCGTTCAGAAAGAGCTCCAATAACTTTGCCTTCATGATCCTTGAGCACCACCCCTAAACCTGCAGCTTCTAACTCTTGGAAAATGGCGCCATCAAAGTTGGCTTTACACCAAGAATTGGGAGGTGGAGACCAACGAGTTGGTGTTGGAGGTTGGAGTGCAACCAGGGGCATGTCATGGACATGGTGGAACTCCTGAAGCCGCTCAATGGCATCCGAGTGAATCCGAGAGGTGGGCAGCGATGGTGAACCATTCCTGGTCGCATTTCTCTTAGACCAAATACTCCAGGCAATAATTGCGAATCTTTCCGCCAATTGAAAGTCCTTCTTGTTGAGAATTCCCAAAAGGAGGTCCTGGAAACTGACGAATCTTTCCGAGATATGAGGCCTGCATAATACCTCTTCCCACCAAATTTCTTTAACCAAGTAGCACTCCCACAGAGCATGAATTCCGTTTTCAGGGTAGTCCCGGCAGAAATCACAGGTGTCATTTGTGATTATTTTCCTGCGGCATAGGTTCTTTTTTGTTGGTAGAGACTCAGAGGATGCTCTCCAAAGAAAATGCTTAATTTTATTAGGAATATTAAGCTTCCAAATGTTAGTCCAGAGCTCACTGTGGGCAGAAGGGTTAGAAGGGCCAGGTTGGTTATTGCAAGCCGACTTAGCCAGGAGATGATATGCTGACTTCGTGGAGTATATTCCATTCTTTTCTTCAGGCCAAATTCTGACATCAGTAGGCTGCCGAGAACTTAATGGGATGCTAAGGATCTCCCTAGCCTCAAAAGGTAGGAATTCACTTCTAGCCCGATCTTCATCCCAAAATGTACCATTTTCTGACAACAAAGCGCAGACCTTGGTGTTCATAGGGAAGAGTTTTTGGGGGGACAGGACTTTCCTTGGTTGTCTACCGGGCAGCCAACGATCACCTCTGATCAGTGCTGAGTGCCCATCTCCAATGCGCCAGGCGGAACCCAATTCTACAACACGGCGCGCCTTGAGTATGCTCTGCCAAGCAAAGGACCCGTTGGTTTTGACTTCCGCGTCCATGATTGAGCAAGAGGGAAAGAACCTAGCTTTAAAGACCTTATAGAACAAGGAGTCCTTGTTATGTATTAGCCTCCACACTTGTTTCCCAAGGAGTGCCAGGTTGAAGTTTTCGATATCACGAAATCCCAAACCACCTAGACATTTGGGGAGGCAAAGCTTATTCCAAGCCATCCAGTGTGTTTTCCGTTGCTCACCCCTGTATCCCCACCAAAACTTGCGTAAAAGCGACTCTATGTCTTTGCATAAGCTTTTTGGTAATTTGAAGCAGTTCATAGTGAAGGTTGGCATGGCTTGCAAAATAGACTTGATCAAGACCTCTCTGCCTACCTGAGAAAGTAGTCTCTCCTTCCAACCCTGAATTTTATTCCACACCCTTTCACGGATGTAGCTGAAGCTTTGTTTCTTTCCTCTTCCCACTAAGGACGGTAGTCCTAAATATTTTTCGATCTGGTGTGAATCAGTCACCCCCAAACTGGCTTTTATAGAATTTCGGACTTGCTGCCTAGTATTGGTACTAAAGAAGAGTTGAGTTTTCACACGATTGATCCTCTGCCCCGAAGCCCTTTCATACTTGTCCAACAATTCCAAAACAGCGGAGCATTCCTTGTTGTTTGCCTTACAGAACAGCAAGCTGTCATCCGCGAATAAAAGATGGGTCACCTTGGGTCCGCCTCGACATAAGGAGACACCGGTGATTTCACCATTGTCCGCGGCTTGCTGAATGAGAGTGTGTAAACCTTCTGCGCACAAAAGGAACAGATAAGGTGATAACGGGTCCCCTTGCCGGAGACCACGTTGGGGGTGGATTAGACCATGTGGAGCTCCATTAAGTAAAATTGAAAAAAAAACAGAACTGATGCAAGAGTTAATCAAATCAATCCATTTCCTATCAAATCCTAATTTCTCCATTAACTTGTCCATGAATTGCCACTCACCCCGATCATAAGCCTTACTCATGTCGAGTTTTAAGGCCATAGAACCAGTTTTCCCTGTTCGCCTTTGTTTGAGATGGTGTAAGGTTTCAAAGGCTACCAGAATGTTGTCTGTGATGAGGCGGTTGGATAGAAAGGCACTTTGGGATTCAGATACCAGTTTTGGAAGGCATTTTTTAAGACGATTGGCTATGGTTTTTTAGATGAGTTTATAGATGACGTTGCAAAGGCTTATGGGTCTGAAGTCTTTTGCAGTTTCTGGAGATTTGATTTTGGGTATAAGACTGATAAAGGTATGGTTAATATCTGGTGGAACGGTTCCGGAATTTAGGACAGAAAGAGTAGCAGAAAGTACATCGTGACCAACAGTGCCCCAATAATGTTTAAAGAAAATAGGAGGCATACCGTTAGGACTGGGTGCAGAAATGGATTTCATTTGTTTCAAGGCTGTCTCGACTTCATCTGCTGTATAATCCTTCGTCAACTCCCAATTCATCTGTGGCGTCACTTTTTTTCAATCCCCTGAAGGATGGGATCAAAATTGGAGGGAGCATCTGAAGTAAACAACTCTTTAAAATACGTGACCAACAATTGCCCAATCTCCTGTTCCTCCTCAATGATACGGCCATCCTCACACGTCAGTTTTGAAATAAAGTTTCTCCGATTTCGTTGGCTTGCTCGGCTATGAAAATAGCTGGTATTAAGATCCCCAGCCTTAAGCCAATCCACCCTTGATCGTTGATGCCACATACAATCCTCCTTCACCATTAACTCATAAACTTCCCCCTTTAAAATCCTCACTTGCTCATGATTTTGTCCTTTCATTGACAAGGCTTCAGCCCGGGCTAACAGTTTCTTTTTCTTCTCCAAAAGACTCCGGATGTGCCCAAAGGTAAGTTTGTTCCAAGTTTTCAGGTTAGAGCCGCACGCCTCTAACTTGGAAGAAACCTTGTTCATGGGATTGCCAGGGAATTGGTCATTCCACGCATTTTTGATCACCCCTTCACAACCGTTATCCTTCATCCACATCACTTCAAAGCGGAAAGGTCTGCCGCGCTTATAGAACCGGACATTTTCATCATCAGAGCAAATCCATAGAGGGCAGTGATCAGACAGAGAACCAGAGATGTGATGTACTCGCACTGAGGGGAACCTTTGCAACCACGAAGCCGTTGCCACACCCCTGTCCAATCTAATCCAAGTAACAACCCCATCGAATTGATTGTTGCACCAAGTGAACAAAGCACCTACAAAGCCCAGATCCCTGAATCCACAGAAGTCTAAGGCACCTCTAAACTCCACCATTTGGCGCTCACGCCGCGGAGCACCACCCATTTTTTCCCCTGCCTTCATAATCTCATTAAAATCACCTATGCAGAGCCACGGAAGATTCATTTGGAGACAGAGGTGCTTGAGTAGCGCCCAGGAGTGTTCCCGGTTGGCTGTTACCGGATTTCCGTAGAAACCGGTAAGTCGCCAGGCGTCATCCACTCCTGGATCAACTACTGCATCGATGTGCGATGGGGATGAGCTCTGCACCTTCAAATTAAGGCCATCTTTCCAGTACAGAGCTAAACCACCACCAGTGTTATGTCTAGGAACAATAAACAAGTTATTCAAATCAAGTTTATGGCAAAGGCTTTTGAGAAACTTATCTTTTGATCTGGTTTCCATCAAGAAGACGAACCAAGGGGAGTGCTTTTTCACCATCTCGGTGAGCTCCGCAACTGCTCGTGACCTCCCCAAGCCACGGCAGTTCCAGCTGATGCCGTTCATGGCTTTCGGCGTGGCTGGGTATCAGCCACCGCTGTTGGTAGAGAACATCTGACTTCATCTTCCGAGGTATTTGGGCGTTTCCTAGGTCGTGGGTCAGCATTCTGAATTGGTTTTCTTCTGGTTTCAACGAGACAAACATCTGCCTCTTTAAGTGGGATTTTTATTTCACGTGGGAGTCTCACCCATGTACCTTGTTCTCTGGGCTTAGGACCAGTGGATTTTCCTTTCTTTTCCACTAGTGGGTTTCCCACTGAATCAGGAATTAAGATGGATCCATTGGGCTGGGCCTTCACTTCGAGCTTAACCAACCGGGCTAGGTCCGTGTGCGAGGTAGCGTCCTGCGCTACTAGAATTTCAAATGGAGTCTTGATAGGTTCCAGTATGGAACCTGAATTTCCTTTTCCCGTGTTTAAGCCTAACTCCTCATCAATTTTCCGAAGGGTTTCCTCAAAATTTGACTCTCCAATAAGCGACTTGGGACCTTCCCACTGCATGTCTGCCCCTACTACTATCTGAGTCTTTTCTGAGCTCAATGACATTTCACTAAAATGGGTTGCCTTATCTTCCACCTTTCCTGTCTCCCTGTCAACCTTACCTAATTCGTGAAAAACCTCCACCACGCCTTCCGTCTTTTCTGACGTTTCTGCCACTCCCAATGAGGTGATGGGCTCAATGCGTGAGGGTGCCTGCATGTGATTCTTACTACTTCCAACGCCGGTGACAGGTAGCGATGGCCGCTCCGTTAGCTTTTCCGGACGTTCTTCGGTGACCTTTTCCTTTTGACCATTCTCCCTACCCGTTCCCACTTGGGTTGAAACCCACCCGTTTCTCCTCCATGTGTCACCTCTCAACCATGCCCCGTACTGAAGGCTATCTTCATCAAGCCTACATTTCTCCGCCCAGCCTTCACGGCACTCTTTCATGGAATGGTTTAGCAAGCCATATCCATAGCAAAAGTTTGGGAGTCTTTCGTACTTAAAGTTCACCCATCTGCTATCCCCACCTTCCACATTTATCTTCTTCCCTCTGATCAGTTTTTTTGTAACATCCAACCGCACCCGTACGCGCAGGAACTTGCCCCACTGGACCCCAGAATCAGCCACATCCACCTCCAAAACCTCCCCCAGCTTCGAACCGATCGTCATACCTGTTTCTCTAGTTCTACTCTTCAAAGGAAGATTATAAATTTGGATCCAGAAGGGCACCCACTTCAGAACAATGTCTTTAGGGACCAGCTCCCCTTCGAATTCCTGCATGAGGACCAGTTGCTTTTCGAAACTCCATGGGCACATATCAAGGATTCTCTGTTTTTCCTTACCTTCCCCAAATTCTACAAGGAAAAGGTCATTCTCTATTTCCGAGATTTGAACCCCTCCAGTTGGCTTCCACAACATCCTCATGTTTTTCCTCAGTGCATCCAGATTCACGCACCTGGACGTAAGGACCTTCATAACAACACAGTTTCTCCCTATGGCCCTCGCTGCTTTAGTGCAGTTGCTACCCAGTTCAACGCCTTCGTCTTCCTCCTCTGTAAAAGATAACTTGCTCCATAACTTCTCGAGTTCTTCGGCCATGGCAGACTCTAGTTAACACTAACACTTATACTTCTTTTTTTACTTCGGTGACTAAGCCCAAACGACGCTCGACCTCACACCAAGGAGGTCACGAAAACTCCTGTAAGCAAGCTACAGGACTACACTGCTACCACATACGCTAGGCATGAGAGCCTTTTGTCAATGCAAAGGGATTTTCAAGCTTCATCTCTTTCAATATACACAACGAAGCAATTATTCATCCACTTAATGTAGAACAAATTATGGAGCAAAATTTAATTTTATTGGCATAAAAAAAACTGGGGGTGTTCGCAAATTTTTTTTGAAGTGTAGACAAATAAATTTTTTTAAATTATTATATATATAAAAAAAAAAAATTCCGTTTAGGGTGGTCTTGGGACCACTCTGGCCTTAAGGTGGCGCCACCCTTGGTCATTGCGATGGGGAACAGATGAGAGTCTCTTGCAACTTGCAAGTCGTAGAGGTTGGACTAAGATTTTTTTTTTTTTTTAATTTAATTTTTTTGCACAAGGGAAGTAAAATTAAATTTGAAGAAATTATGCATGATGATGGCATTAAATTATATATTTTGATCGTATGTTGAATTTGGCCCAGTATAGTCCATGGGTATGAGATTGAGAAGTGAAATGATGATGCTGAGGTGGTTATAAGACATAAACCCTCAGTCAGAAATTTGCCAACCCAAACCACTTTCCAAGCCCCATTGTTTGCATCACTCCTCTAAAAAGTAGCAATGCATTTATAGCCCAAAGGGGTTCTACTCAAATTAGGAATGTCAAAATCAACCCAAACTCATTTATCCACTCAAATCTGCCCAATTATTTATTAGGTCAAATAGGTATTAAACCAAATGGATTTATACATAATAGTTGGATTAAATTGGATTTAGATTAAAAGTAATTGGTTAAATGGATGATAAATAGACCCAATCTAAACCCACCCATTTAACGCCCGTCTCAAATGGTACGTTTCATATAGTATTGTACTTGTGCAATGATCAGATTTAGCTATTTATGGGAAACGACCTATTACCAGGCTCACTTTCTAGGGACAAGTATTCCCGAACTTTCCATAATCCATCTAGCCCTTTAATCAAGAACAAAGAGAAAAGTATTTCTATTAATGGGTTCCAGGCAGCGTACGAGACCCTTCTCCCAAAGCGAACATCATTATCATAAAACAATGAGTCAGATATTTAACTCCATATTATATGAGGGAAAGTTCAATATGAAAAAAAAAAAAAAAATCTCTTAGATGTATATAAAAATTAATAATTAGAATTTGTTAGAAATGAAAAGCATTTACCAATTTAATTAGAATTTGTATAGAAAGGATCAAACCTAATTTAATCAAAATTTGTTATATTATATTAATGTTCATATAATACCAGTGACATGAACAAATTTGAGCCTTACGTGACAACATTAGAAAAATAAGCCAACATAATAAAAAGTTTATATTTTATAAATTCTAGATAAATAAACCTCATCAAAAGCAGGAGCTGCAGAGAATATCAACAATAAAGAACTTAAAATACAAGTAATAAACTTATGGTAACTCGCCCATTAGCACCACCACAAATGGACACTGCATCACTTTCTGCTCTTATGAAAGAACCAAAACTATTCCCCAAACTCTATCATTTTATCAACCTTGCAATTTTACTTGTAACACTTGGACCCAGCATACAAAACTCCGCCCCACAGTGGTATCATTCTATGACTGCCTCCATTCAACATCGTTGAAGTAATTACATGACCAAATGCATCCAGACTAACGTTGGAACGAAACGGAATAAGAACCAGTGTTTGGATCTTTGACAGCCTTGAAGTTGTCAACACTCATCCCGAAGCGGCCCAATAAAGAGTTGCCCATATCTTTCAGCTTTGCTGCTCACAAGAACAATGTAATGTAATTAACTTCTGTTGATAATAGTAATCATGAAGTGTTCAAAAAGAAGCTAGTAAAAATTTGCTTAAATCGTCAATAATGCAGAAAATACAAGTCTATGAAGCACCCAACGAATGAACATCACAGGATATGTCAAATATACAAAATTCAAGTGTCAATGTACTAGAATAAAATCATAAACAAGAAATTTTGATATAAGGACACAAGTGTAAATAAAAAACAACAAATGTTCATAGGCAAGAATGTATGTTCAAAACAATTTGGGCAGCTGAAAATGTCATGCTACTTTCAATTTCCTTGCTTTTAAGGGTCTTGAGCAGTCTTTTTTTCCCCCTCTTTAAGTGCTGGTTTGGATACCAGGTTAAGTTGCGGTGCGTTTTCACTTGTTGCGTTCTCAGTTTTTTTTTTTTTTTTTTTTTGGCCGGATTTTTTGACTTTTGGAGACAAAATTTACTGTGCATGAACAGTGCAACACTGTTCATCACTGTTCACATATTAAAAAATATTAAAAATAGGTCCCACAGTACTATTTATATATTTAAAAATTATTTTGCTACAGTGCTTTCAGCAACAATCAGTTTTCAGCAACTTTCAATAACAATAAGCTGTATCCAAACGGATCCTAAATGCTAAAATTACACAAGTACCTAATGGGCCTTGAATGCATGACCCTCCACCCAATCCTAAAGGAGAGGAAGTGTCATTTGAGCTAAAGAGCAAATATAATGGGATAGGCCTCCAAAAATGCCTTCTACATATAAGATATTACTTAGAGCATGAAATAACCCAGGTATGATGGGGCCATAAAGGCCGGACGTTCAAATGAGTATGTACCTGGTTGAGTCCATTGTTCTAAATAGTATCAAGAGCAAAATCATGTGCTTAGGAGCTAATTACCAAGTTCGGACAACTTCATCCATAAAGCTCAATACAAGTGCATGGATATATTAGGACAAAATGCAAGTTTTTCTTTTTATGGAATTCGACTAATTCCCCTACAATGAGATTTTCTTTATGATGCCATGGTGTAGTCTCTCCGTTGCAAAATGATGCTATTCATTTGCTTAATAGAGTGACCATACTATATGAAAAATCTGAAGCTATGCAGCAGAATTGATGATCCAGATGAAACAGACATTTTAGCTGTTGAGTTGAAATGCCAACTGTGATATAGTTCAAAGTCAAAAGATTGACATATAATTTACGAATATTTATTTTACTTATATAAAAAAAAGGGAATATTTAAGTATAGACTGAAAAATGTTTGTTGCATAGTTGCTCAATTGACAGTGATATATCAGTCAAAATCATATGTTATTTTGGTAATTCTTTTGAAAATGGAAGAAAAATTTCTTTTGAATTGAGATAATATGCATTTTTTCTTAATAGAATGATGCGTTAGATGAAGTTATTTTGAGTCATGAATAAACACAAACATATATGAAACAGATTTAAGGTTATTTTGCTTTAATGTATTTTCCCTAAATTCTGGTCATCTTTTATTGACTAGTATGAACATCCAATTGCCAGAATCATAAAACAGGTCTTTAGAAACATAACTTGGCAAGTGATGAAGTGACCTTAAAATTAGTCTAATTTGCATGCCCATATACCCCTATAATAAGATAAGGTGATGTGAGTAGTCAGAAGAAGCTGTGATGCCTCAAAGACATTTCTTTCCTCTTTGTGAAAGCTAGGCATGTGCGTGTGTAAGGCACAGAGAGAGAGAGAGAGAGAGAGAGAGAGAAAGAGAGAGGGGGGGGGGGGGGTGGGCAGATTCTCAAATATCTTGCCCCAAACCCAACTTGGTAGGAAAGAGCATCGCAAATAACAGTTTCCAAAAGGGTTTTTTTTTTTCTTTTTTTAAAATTAAGAATCAATCCTCATGTTGCATCCTGTTCTTTTGCCAATGAACTCTAGCTCAACTAGCGCTCCTCCCTCCCTTATAAGTTCTAAGGGGAGGGTGAGGTTTGGGGTTCATGACGGGTGCATGTGTAACTTATTAATAATAAAGGTTTAAAAAAAAATCAATCAATCCTTTCTCAAACTACTAAAGGTGAGAAGATGAGAAAGAAGAAGGCACATAAAAAAATTCACTACACTTACAAATCATCTCTTCCTTCATCTTTTCTCGCTTTTCTGCAGCTAACGGCTCCAAGCGGCGAATAGTTTTCCTAGCTTGGTCATTTGAAGGATCCAATTCCAAGATTTTTTTCATATCTACAAGTAAATCAGAGAATGATATCAATTACAAAACCCCCATCATATCAGCATACGGATCTAACAATGCAACATAATCCAGGATATCCAATCAAACTATTTATTGAACAAAAATATAACTGTCTAACTATTATATTAAACCCAAACGTACCAGCAATAGCCTCCTCAAAATGTTCAAGCTTTTCATGAGCCTCTCCCCTTCTAACCAGAGACTTCATATATGTAGGATTTAGTTCTAATGATTTTGTGCATTCCTTGATTGTTTCATCATATTTTCCCTAAATAAAAATTTTAAAATTTTAAATCAAGAGTAAAAAGTTATAAAATAAGAATTCCAGAGAACCTATCAAGATATCAATAGAACAAAGAGTCTTAAATTAAAATTCTGTGACTGGCTGGCACATATCCAATTATACCAAATTTCATACCCATTTGACAGTGTAGAACAACAGCATGCTTCTATATATGACCTTATCACAAATATTAGCCTTTGGCCTCTTTCATAATAAAACCAGAGTTCTTGTTTTTTAGCTTCATAAGCCACTCCACAATAGATTTTCAAAAAGACATAAATCCACCAAGCATTATCAAAAGATGTTGATAATCATGAATATTCACTATTCAGTGTTGGTAAAAGCATCAAGCACACTTAAGGCACAAAGAGCAAGTGTGCACCTGATTGAAGTAAAGCACACAAATTTTCAAATATAATATATAATACCTCTAATAGAAAGATACATAATATATAATAAAAAAGTTAATAAACTCAAAATAGTAATCTATTTTGCGTATTAGCTATAAAATAGACTGTGCAATTGCACAAAGTTTGTAAGTTAAAAATTTTTTTTGGCTAAGTATGTAAAATATTATTAATATGAAGTTTGCAAGTTCAATTCTACATAAGATGTAATTATTTCAATTTCTTAATTTTTATATTAGTAAATTTGAAAATAATTATTAATGGACAATATGATGATAATCTAGTGTTAGAAATTTTAAAATAAACATTTATATAATTCTCTTGTGCTTTATAAAAATACATAATTGTGAAAGCTATGATCAAAAGAATTAAATGGTACTATCAAAATATATTCAAAAGGCAAAGGCCAAAAAGTACAAGAAGTCAATAACAGTAAATTATTATTGTTCGTAGCTTCTAATATATGAAAAAAATATTGCTTGTGTAATACACCACCTTAAAATAGTGTTTGTATAATAAAAGATGTCTATGTCATTTCCTTCAAGATCAAGCATTTAATTTTAACAATTCATCTTTTTTAGAAGAAAAAAAAAAAAAAAAGGCAGGCTTTGTGCTTCTTCAAAAAGAACTAGAAAAAGAGTGCCTAAGGCACGCTTCAATACACGAGCTCTGCTTAGACCAAGTGAAGTGCTTAGAAACTGGGGCTTAGAGGCTTAGAGCTTAAAGCAAGCCTATGCACAATTTAACAACACTGGGCATATTTCTAAAAACAATTCACACAAAGTTGATCTCACAAAGCGATCAACATATCAGAGAGAGTAGCAATCCAAGGCTCAAGGAAAAAAGTTATTTGGAAGACTTGGTCCACAAACTTAAGCACAACCCCAACAAGTCTACAATAATATTAAACAAAGTAACTTAAGAAAACTCTACAGAAAGTGTATAGTGTAGTGATCTAATAACGTGAGTGTCTTTCAAGATGAGAAACCATAAAGAGTTTTCTTTAGTAGTAAGGTCAAAATATATATCAGCCACAGTAATTAAATTATTACTAGCATTGATATGTCCAATAATAGAAACAGAAATAACTAATAATATGAACATGAACATTGTACAGGTATACAAATTTATGTTTCACTGCATAGAATATGTAAATTCTAATTTGGGGTTTCTGAACAATCAAAATTTTTTTTTTTGGTCTATGTATCATTGGAAAGAAAAACATACCAGTTTCGTATAACATATTGCACGATTTGCATGGCATATGGAGCGTAATTCTGAAGAGGAAGGCATATCTGGTGCAACTTGTAAAGCAAGCTCATACTGTGATAGCGCCTCCTCAAACTGCCCATCTCCAAACAACTTATTTCCTTCCAATTTCGCATCGTTTGCTTGCTCTAAGGCTTTCGCAGCATTTGCTTGCTCTAAGGCTTTCTGCTTTAAAACAAAAATAGAACAAACTCAGGTTTATTTTATTTTTTGGAGATAAGAAAAATGGTGGATGCAGCTAACAAAATCAGATTCCATATTTAGCATTAAATACAGATAAAAAAATCAATTCAAGTTAAGTTTGGCCTGAAAGAATAATACTGAAGATGCTCTCTAATTTACACATTGGATGTTAAAAAGATCCTGTGCTTCATGAGTTTACTTTCCTTACCCAACAATTTGCTTTTGACTGAAGAAAAGAACAATTGGATATAAAAAATATATATATGATTTCATACTAAGGTTGCAATTTGAAGATTAATAATTCTTATAGCACATAAATAGCAACTGATTCTTCAAAATTTGGAAGATTAACTCTTTTTTAGAAATCGGTGCTGAAATAGATGATATATAAGTTGGCATCATCAAAGATTAAATGTTAATCTAGTGGAAATGATTAATCAGACAATAGAATAGAATAACGTTACAATCATTCATTCATAAAATAAATAAATAAATAAAATCCAAAAGGAAAATCGGATCCATCAGAAAATCAATGAACTAGTGTACTATCCAAACAGAATGACTAACCTGTTGTTGGAGTGCGTCGTCGTTTTGGGAAGAAGAGTCGGCTTCGTCGTGTTCTTCAGGTTCAGGTTGTGGAGGAACAATCTGGTGGTCCTCTTGTTGTTGTTGTTGTTGTTGTGCATTTACGGTGTTGGTTGCATCACCGCCATTGTCTTCGTCGTCGCCGTCGCTGGGTAGCTCGCCGTCGCTGGCGGTTTCGAAGCCATCGGAGGCGTTGTGCGATGTCGATGATGGTGCTGGTTTTGGAGGATTCACGTTGCTCTCTTCCACTTCTATCACCACCATTTTTTTTTTCCTTCTTCTTTTTAGGGTTTCTCACTTCTCAGAACAATTTGGGGATTTCGGAAGCTGAAGCTATTGCTAATTGCTATGAGAATATACAGTAATTTTTTTTTTAATATAAAATATAGTGAGTTTCCAGAAACCTCTCTCTTTATTTTTTATAGCTAGCTGTGAATGATGCTATTCGATCTTTTCTCCGCACTCCTCCTCACTCCCTCGCTTTCCTTTGCCACCGTTTCTCAGTCTCTTACCCTCTACGGCCTCGAAACGCAACGTTTCGGTATTTTTAATAACATATTTCTTAATATATTTAAATGAATTTACATTTTTTGTCTCTTTAATATGAATTTGTTTTGATTTTGGTCCCTCGGCCAATTTTTAAAGAGTTTTATTATTATTATTATTATTATTATTATTGTTATTTTGAATTTTAAATTTGTTTCAATTTAACCCATTTCTTTCTTTTCCATTACATATTATGTATTTTTTTTTTAACAAAATCATTTTTATTTTACTAACGAGGTTCAATGTACTAAAATCCAACCAATCACATATTTTAAAAGACAATAAAAAAGAAAAAGAAAAGAAAAAAGAAGCAATTTACGAATGTGGCATTATTGCTAGGTTTGTAATAGCCTGTAATGAACTTTGAATGAAAATTGCATGAACTTTGTATACATTTTGATAAAATATAAAATTATAAGAGAGCATTGCAATTTACGAAAGTTTGTATGAAAATTGCATGAATTTTGTATGCATGTCACTGGATAAAATTATCACACAGTAATAGCCTGGAATTTTTTTTTTTTTTTTTATAAACGCCTGGAATTTTCTTATATTTTTCAAGAAGAGTTGACTGCCATTCTTCCACATATAAAATTATGTAATTTTCCCAATGCCTTGGACAGAAGCCAATTTCACACAGGCGTGTTTGAAATTCGCTTCTGTCCAACCCACATATCTCAATCAGTGTTTCCATTTTCTTCTACCTTCTCTAAAAATAATAATAATAATAATAAAAAAAACTTCCATAAAAAATAATAATTCTCACGATGACATAAAACATTAAGAGCAGAAACATATGTCCCAAAAAATTGCAGCTTACTAGACTACTAGTAACTACAACTGTTTTATTTTTGCATAGACAAAATTGGTTCGGATGAATCTTTACTTAGCAACTTCAAAAACCCTTAATGTATATTTTTAATTACATAACCTACTAATGAATGGTCTTTTGAATCACTATCTTCCAACTTTATGATCTTCATGTATTTTCAAATTAGTAGTCTATCGCTCTATTTGTTTTAAAGTAAAATATTTTACATGTAAGATATTTTCAGACATTTGACATACTATGTAAAAAATTTTAAGCACAAACCACCAAAATTTGTGACTCAGCCACCGGAACCTCTAGTACTAAAGGACCGATTTCAAGTTTCAACTTTTGTTTTAAATTTAAAAAAAGAAAAAAAGAAAAGAAGCTAAAATTAGTTTCATTCATGTCGATTTCAACTATTTTTATTTTTATTTATGAAATCGGCAATAGTAAACCAATTTCTTTTAACTGCTTCATTTTTTCCATATATATAGTTGCATGAGGAGTAAAAGGTCAAAACGTTTTTTTTTTTTTTTTTTTTTCATACAATTTTATTTTACTAAACGCCCTTCAAAATTCTTTGGTTCTTTGTAGATGTTTCTCCTATAAGTTGAGTAAACAATCTTCCACTCAACTTCTAATTCATGTGCATCACTTTCTCTTTTACTGTCTCCATCCCTCTTTCATTTAACTAAATAACTTTTCACATATGTATATGAATTAACATAATTTATTTTGAACAAACTTTATTTATAAAATTAGTTATAGCATAAGACTACAATATCCTTTAAAAAAAAATTAACATTACTATATATTTTGAAAATCTAACCGTTGAATTACATATTATTTACGCTCTTAATATACTTATCAAATCTTGTGCCAATCGAATATTGTTTATTATATGATATATAAGCTTATATATTATGCATAATTTTAAACTACAAAAACTTGAAATTTAAACAATTTATTGATGACATAACTATTGATTTTTAATTTTCTAGAAATTTTGCAAGCATGGAGGATATAAGAAGAAAATGTAATCCGATGATAGATTTGTCAAAATTTACCTCAAATAAAAAAGATATTGAGTAAGGTTGTAAACCTTAAGTTATAACTAATTTTATAACTAAAATTTGTCCATATATTTTTTAAATAGTTTTTAAGAGGAAGAAAAAAAAATCACATGTCCAATTATGAAAGATTTGAAACCTTATCTTATCTTACCATTACTCTCTTTGCCAATCTCTTTCTCTCCTTTTTTTTTTTTTTTTTTTAAATACCTTCTATGAATTTTTTTTTTTTTTTTTTAGAACCTTCTATGAAATATTGAAATAGGTAATTTTTAAAATAAGAGTATCGTGTGGGTGAAGCGATTAGTTCCATTCTCTTGCTTGAGAAAAATTATTTTCCCTTAATAGTTTTCTAGGCCTCTATTTGATTATCTAGTGATCCCAACGATATCCCGATGTTCAAAAAATAATGATGTGATCCATATCCACATTCCTGTTTATATATTTATTATTATTTGGAACAAGATAGGTGGACATTGTTAGAGGGGATCATTTAAAAAAAAAAAAAACAAACAAACACACATATAAGGGAGAGAGAAAAGATTCTAACACTTGTTATAGGGGATCATGGTGAATAAAAAAATGTTTAGATAATGAGTTTTTTTTTAGAAGGAAGGGAGTGAAGGAAATGAGAGATTGGCCCATGATCCCCACCATATCTCCCTTATCTATTTAAGTTTTGGGAATTACTAAATCTTTACTATGGAGTGTACAATCTTCATTTCAAACAAATGGAGAGTAAAAATTTGAATTTAGTTTGAATTCTTGATTGGACTTTCTCTATGCTTTCACATTAATATTAGTTAGCAACTCATGTAATGCATGAAAAAATTTAATAAAATGTGTTTTTATTTTTAAAAAAATATTTGTTTTCTCTTCTATTTTGTATATAAATATGAAATTTGATAATTACGATAGTTATTAATTAGACATATTTATTAGGATTGTATTTTTGTATGGAATATTAAATATAAAATTAAATAATTTGGTAGTTTTTAATAGCTATCTATTATGATTTTATTTTATATGAAATTGTTAAATATATAATTATGATAATTATTAATGGATATTTATTATGGTTGTGTTTGTATATGAAACTATTTATTTTATCAATTAAGAGAACATGATATATTAAGATTCTTTTTTCTTGTTAAGAAAAAAAAAATTCATATACAGACACAACCGTAAAAAGTACTCATTAATAATTACCATATAATTATATAGTTAATATTAATCTATAATCATATTATAAAAATTGGATTCCAAAACTAGTGGATGTATGCTACAATAACACTTATTCATTTTCAAAGCATCTTATAATAACACATGGCAAATTCTTATATTTAATTAGTATGATTGGACAAACAATGCCACGTGTTAAAATATTATTTGTAATTAAAATTTTGAATGAAATAAATACATTTTTTTATTATGGTATTTAAGTTTACATTTTTATTCTTATTTATGACCTCTAATTCTTAATTTGTCACTTATCTATTTATTTTCCTTACCATTTCCATTCCAAAGACTATTCAAGTATTTTTTTCTAAAAAAAGTAATTTTTTGAAAAAAAAAACTTTAATCGAGTAATTTATCTGTAATCTAATTATATATTATATATTGAGATTTTTTTAAAAACTTATTTTGAAATCATAATTAAATACATCACAATTAGGAAAAAAAAAAGCCTAGAAGTCATTTTATTTTTTATCACTTTTTAAACACATGAAATTAAAATTGTATCTCATTATCAAATAAATTTTACTATCCTTTTTTTTTTCCCTTTCTTTTACATCAAGAATTATATCAATATCGTAATATAAATATTTTATATATCATAGTATAGTCTCAAATTTTATATAACAATCTTTCTAAGTGTTATATAAATAATTTTAATATAATAATGTTAATATATTAAGGGATTTTAGTGGAATTTTTATGTAATATAATTAACTCAAATAATAGAAATAAAATATTATTCATTGTTTCACTATATTGATTAGCAACTATTGGAAGCAAAAACAATAATTTTTTTCCAGGATTATGATTATGGTTTTTGTTAAATTGTTACTTTTACTTAATATTTAAAATTTCAATACTTATGAGTTTCCATGTATCACAATAATAATAATACTAATTTACAAAAAATCTTTTTAAAAAATGTGTGCAACGCACTCCTATCACTAGTTTCATATAAAAATAAAATCATAATAAATAGTTATAGCTATTAATAACTACCATATTATTTATGATTCTAATTGGGGTTGAATATATAATAGAATTTAAACTCAATTATAAATGTATAAAATTGCAAGGTCTCATAAACTTATGTGCTCATAATATTATAAGGTCAACTAAAAGTTAAAAAAGTTTTGGTTTTATATATAGATTACTAGTTAGTAACCTGTGCAATTAACAATGTTTTAATATAATATATTTCAATTTTTTTTGTCTAAATATAAAATTCACTAATAAGTATTTATTATGATTGTGTTTATAGATGAAACTATATATTCTATTATTAAAAGAAAATATATGTGTCAAAAAATTCTAATGTGGGGTATAATTATGGAATGAAATTTTAATTTAATTAAAAAATATATATTAGAATAATGATGTGTAATATTGTGTGACCTCAATAAGTGGTAAAATATTATTAAATCAACAAAAAAAATTGTTTTTGATTTAATATATGAAATTAAATTCTATAAGGATGTTGTGTAAAACCCAAATTTTACATTCTTCAATCCTAACATACATGTCACATCATCTTATCACATATTAAAGAATAAATACAACCATACTCAATCAATTCTAATATCCATATGAAAATCAATTCTATCAAATATGGTAAGATGTATTGAGTTTTAAATAAAAATATGATATGTCGATCTCTTATTAAATGGTGTAAAATATGAGTTTTACTCCAAATTCTTACTGAATTTATACTCTTAATGTATATTATAGATAGATTATAGTTATATGGTATATGATTTGTAATTTGTTAGGTACTATGTATATCAAATTAAGATGATCAAATTCATATTTATCTCTCTCTATATATATGTAGATAACTTTTCATTGTTTTCCCAACAGGTTTATTTGATATATTCCTCACTAGTGTCAAATGGCTTGCACTTGGAAAAGTTTGGCTCTACTTGTATCTATCTTTCTGGGTGTCATTGGAGAACCACACCTAATGTTTGTGAATGGAGATGCTGAGATGCAACACTAATAGACAGTGTGTGTCGGAAATCCGGAGCTGATAGCTTTTGCCACCTGTGCTTTTCTAGCTTTACATGAAGCATAGGTGAGGATGCGAAAGGCGTGGGATGCACATCCATTGATTGTACACAGTTTAAGTCTATTCAAATCATGAACGCTTTGGGCCTCTTTGTAAGTAGTGCCCCAAACGAGCAAATCAAGAAACTATTGGTGGATGGCGAATTCGAGTATCATAATGCCAAAAGAGAATTGGATGCTGCACGCTCTAGTTGGCAGGATGGGCATTATGCAGACGCTAGCAATAATGTACTGGCTGCTCTGAAATTTGGCCAGGATTATGAAGATTTGCTTGGATCACTAGTTCCCAATGAAACTCTTGCAAATATGATCGATACATTTGAGGGTCTCGCTATAGAATCTGCTGGAGTTCTCAACGAACTTTAGTTATTAAGCAGCTTGTTATTTCAACACTATGTGATAATTTCATTTGCTTCTTATTAATACTATTTAGAAAATGTGAGGTTGCATATTACCTATTAAAAGAAAAATAAAAGAAGCAAAGTGTACTAATTCTCTTTTCTTAGCTCTTGTCTTGTGTTTGGATCAATTTGTTTTTATTTGTTTATCTTGTTTAAGAATCAATGGTGTAATTAAATAAGTAAGTTACAAAAAGTTGTAGGTAAGGGTTTGTACATAGCTTGTCATTTCATAACAAATCCATTGCTTGTTGACAGATAGTTGGATTGCATTCCTATGTGCCCAAATCTTCCACAACATCATGATGCATAATAAGCTCGCTTCCTCTTGTTATAATTGCTTGTAAACCTGCTCAAATAATACATCAAGAGCTCCAGTTGATACAACATACATTCCTTAATTGATCTATATATCCCACTAGCCTGACAGACACACAGTGAGGCAATTCTAAATAACCAAAGGGCATGAAGCACATCCTTATCTTCTTCACAATGCTTCTCAAAAATACCACTTTGATAGGCCAAGAATGTATTGACCTCTTGGGTAAATTAACCAGTTAATTAGCCAAGTGAATTAATTAAGTCAATTAACATGCAATACGCCTGGTGGTACAAACAAATTACCAAATAACTAAATGCTGTGGAAAATAAATTTGACATGGTGATTTGTTTACGAATGGGAAAAACCATCGAGGCAAAACTTCGCTGGGTGAATTTAAGATCACCACTCCCGATAATCTAATATTATCAAAACAAGCGGTTACAAGTAAAGGAATTCCATTACCTTATACTAACCTACAATTGAACCCTTACCCCAATACATAATTGGACTTGTAATGTAGTGACAATCTCTACTTTCAATGCACGACCTCAAGTACGTAACTAACCAATTGATGCACAGATCCAAGTACGTAACTAACACACCAACTTGAGAAGGATGTTGGTTGTAGAGTTCTTCAGTTCATCCACACGATGAAGATCAAGAAGCTTCTTGGTCACAAAATCTTACGGCGTACAAACATAGCAGCTTCTTCAAGAGAAAGATGAACTAGGGCAAATTGTCTTCGGTTACAATATGCATCAAGTTAGACGGCCCTTAAAATAATCTTTATATATATATCTAGGGTTGTGAGAAAAGAAACCCTACACAAATAGCTGGGATATGCGTAAAAAGTAGATCTGAAAATCTGAATTTCGTAATTCTCGATAGATACAGCTGTTGAGCTATCTGTCGAGTTTCAAATAATTAAACCTCGATAGATACATCTATCGAGCTATCTGTCGAGTTTTAATGAACAACACTTCTTCACTTGATTCTTGGACAGATTTCCATGGCTTCAATACTTGGACTTGAACTCTTGTTTCTTGAAGTATTAAACACATCATAGATTTATCCAATTATAAGTAAAGTGTGTTTTGTCAAAAGATTAGCTAATTCTAAATGACATATGTTCTTAACATATTCCACATATATCCTAACACACTTAGAATTGTATTCTTCATAGGCAATATTTCTTAACATGCTATATATCCATGCTAAGTTTTTGTCCTTTGCTTAGATAACAAAGCGAGGTTGAACTTTTGTACATCTCGAAACCCAATCACTCTCTTTGTTACGTCAACAATATGGCTATTAGAAGTTGAATAAGAGTTGATTAGCACTGTGCTTATCCTTATCTGTTGCTTAGGTTGATTAGTTGCTTCTTTCAATTTGGAGTTTGTAAGTTTATAACACTTTGCATAATAATATCAATGAGAAAATTATAACAGGCATTAGTCTTTTGAGAAAGTTAAAGGTTGTAACACACTCACTCTCATTACAAAGTTTATCCCAAGCAAGCCAGTGAATTTTATGTTTTTCAGTTTTTGGTCATTCTTCAACCAAGATCTACTTATAGTGGATATATTATTTTATTGTAATGGATATATTATTTTATTGTGATATTTATATTATTTTATTGTGTTGAAAGCTAAAATAGATCCACTGATATTAGATGTTTTGTAAAGTGAGTAGGTAAAATAGATAAAATAACTTTTTATGGTACCAAATAGCTAAAAAAATAGCACCATTATTGTGGATGCTCTTGCTCTTAGCTATCTAGAATAGGCATGATTCATAAACATTCCTCCATTTTTAGCTCTACCAAACAGCAAGCTATCATCACCCAAAAAAAAAAAGGGGTGTGTTACTAATGAACTCATGACTTGGGCTTCTTTATTATAGAAATAAGATACTCTGCACGTCAAAGAAACATGCATGTATGGTGACAAAAGATCACCCCATCAAAGTCCCTACTTAGGAAAAATACACCCTTCTAGAAAACCATTAATCATAATAGAGTACAAAACCGATTGCTAGCAGGCCATAAGGCCCATAACCATATTTATCCATCCATCCTACATCAATATGCTCAATTTCTACATAAATTTACGAAGAAAGACTCATGATTCATCTACATGCTTGTACACCTTACATCATTTTATTTACCACCACTTTTACCCTGTGCATCAAATGTAAGAACTTTTTTTTTTGTTTTTGTTTTAAATTTATATATAGGAAATGTAAGGACTTAAAACAAAATTAAAAACTAATTCTTTTTTCTTATCTCTTGTATAAAGACTTACCGATAACCACCACTTTTACTACTTTTATCCGAATTTAAAAGGTGAGAAAAATATATAAAGTGAGACTCACAAACAGTATATGACTTTAGCCTTTTGACCAAAAACAGTATCAGGCCATGTGAAGAAAAAAGCTATTGAAGTAATTCAATATGGAACCTGCAACAGTAGAACATTAATTAGCTAAAATAGATTGTTCAATTGCACAAAGTTTGTAAGTTAATTTTTTTTTTAAGTACGTAAAATATTATTAATATGAAGTTTGCAAGTTTTTTTTTTTTTTGAGAGAGTAAGTTTGCAAGTTCAATATCTTATGTAGAACCATAAACGTATATTTTTAATTACATAACCTACTTATGAATGGTGTTTTGAATCACTGCGTATCTTCCAATCTTATAACTTTTACTTATTTTAAATTAGAAGTTTACTTCTCTATTTGTTTTGAAGTAAAATATTTTACATGTAAGATATTTTCAGGCATTTGGTATGTCATGTAAAATTTTTCAAGCACAAACCACGAAAATTGGTGGCTTAACTACTAGAGTCTCTAGTATCAAAGGTTCAGAGGACCGATTTCAACTTTTGTTTTAAATATATATAAAAAAAAATCCTAAAATCAGTTCTATTCATATCGATTTCAAGTTTTCAACTATTTTAATTTTTATTTAAGAAATCGGCAATAGTAAACCAATTTCTTAAGGTCTTCACTCACTCTAGAATCTAGAAACAAAAACTCATGAATAAATAAATAACAACCTCATGAATAATACCAAAAGTTTAATTATATGATTCTTCAATCCAAATCCTTGTCTAAAATCAGTATCACACTATGTTATTAAGATTGCCATAATAATTTCAAACGAACATCCTTCACTTTATCCAATTCATCAAAGGGAGTATCTTGATTAAGAGGCATCTCAACTTTATACTCTCCAAAATTCTCAATTATGGCATTTTTTAAGTAGTGTGACCAGCATTTGATATGAGTAGAACCGCAACAGCCTGAATCTTCTTTGTGCATCAGACACTCGCATAGGAACTGTAATTCAAGTAGGTGATAGAGGGTGGTTAATAATAACATAGACTCTTTAAGACTTTTTACAATATATACACACATACATTTAAGGTCACAACTATATAGTTTAATATAAACCAAGTGTTCAAAAGAAGTTGATAGTCAAAAATACATTTCAGAAGCTATTCTCGAAATCATGTGAATGTGCAAAAATTTCAAACATATCTCCCATTTATATTTCAAATGCAACCAAATATGGTGGACCATTTGTAAAGCAATGCAAAGATATTAGCGAAACAATGTAAGCAACCATCGTTTCTCTCCCCAAAAAAAAAATTTAAGTAGCCATCGTAAAAGCAAAATTCAACATATGGACTGTGGTGTAAATAAGCTATGTGAACCTAATTAATTTATATGAGAAGTAATTAGAAAAACAATGTGAATAAACTGTATTTGAAGCATAACTCAATATATGCCTGAACCATGTTTATGAAATGATAGTAAAATGATATATTTTGGGAGGCTAGAGGAATCAGAAAAGAAAGAAATGAAGAAGTATATACGTACATTTTTGCAGGAAATGTTATTGTACGATGAGTGGACTAACAAAGTCTTTGGATGAAAAGTCAAAAACAAACCATTGACAATATCTGAATAACCTGTCGATGGTGGAAGTAAATTTAGCCTCAAAAATTCAAGGTCATATGGTGGAGTCGGAAGAAATTCTTCCAAGTTACAAGCAACCTTCATCACCAACACAAAATGCAAAAACAGTTAGATTATTTGTAATACCACCAAAATAACAAAATGAAATTAAAGTCGCTTATCTAGACGTACCTGCCCTTTAATATCCAGGGAAAAAGTCTTGGCCCGAATTGCATTTTTAAGGAATTCCCTCAATTCAAGGAGCCACTCAGTGTTGAGGTGATACTGATAATTGGATCGGCTGTAGGTTAAACAATAAGCACTTGTTTGACATGAACCACCACTCTTCAAAGATAATTTAGGAAATTTATCATAGCTGTAAACTTTGAAATTCCGTAAATTAGGGGTATCAATCTCACCCTCCCGTAGCTTTTCACAGAGCCTCAATGTTAACATATTGAGCGAAGGGCTTGAAATATGAACCGTTTCCAACATACTACAACGAGATAGGTACAAAGTTTGAAGATGGGGAAATTTTGTACCGAGATCATAAAGACACTGATCAGTGATGCTTGCAGCGGTTAAGCTTAACTCTCTAAGATTTTGACAAGCATTCACCTTGATCTCACCCAGTTCTCCACCAATAGAATAGCCATAGATAAGATTTCTAATACTTGATCCTTCAATGTAACAAACTGTCTCAAGTTTTTTTGACGACAAAATTGTTAAATATTTAAGAGGTGCATGGGCGTGAAAATTTTTTAACCCGATACAATATTCAAGAGTGAGACGCTCAATTGAAGGGCAGCAAGAAACCAGATTCTGAAGCATCTGCTCCTCTACATAGACGTTCCCCAAAGACAGTTTTTTCAACGAGTATAAATTAATAGTATTCTTCATATTGGAATGCTCCAACCTACAACCAACTAATTTCAATACTGTTAATCTTTTGGCAGAAGAGACTATTTCTGGCAAACGATACAACGTTTTCTTATTTTTTGTGACAACAACATCAAGCACGTTGACACGATTCTCCACTGCCATTTGTATCCATTTGTTCACAAGAGCAGTATTTTTTTTATTAAGAAGGGTCACCTTAAGCATCAAAGTGTCTATGCAAATCTTCTGCTCACAGAATCTTAGGAGGGAGTTATTCAAAAAATGCATCACCTTTTCTCTGGTTTGAAATTCTTCATACTTTGGCATAAATTTCTGTTCCGGCTTGTATTCACGAGTCTGAGATTCTTTATCTTGAAAGTAGTCCTCGTTAAAATCTAGAGCAGGATATGAAGACGTAAAACTGTTCCATCTCTTAGAAAGCAGACTGGTTTTAACAACAGCTTTTGTGGCAAGGAAAGAAAGTATATGATGGATGATGAATTCAGGCAATTCTGAAATTCGATCCTTGGCATCGACTCCCTCATTATTCACGTTATTCCTCAGATCAATTCCTTTGGGCTCCATTATGAATGATGACTGCTTTTCCAAATATAAGTCATAAAAAAAATTGAAAATCTCGCGATGCAAGTGTGTAGCATATTTATGATATGTAACATTACAAATTATGATACCGTTAAACGTGCACAAACATGCATTTATGAAGAACGAAGGTAATAGAAAATTTGAAGGACATGGTTCACTCATGATAAATATCTCCTATTAAATCTAGCTTATCTACCATGTTAAACCTCACCAGCCAACAAAATGTAGTTGAACAAACTCAATAAAACAATATAAATAAATAAAGCCTGGTCTAGTTTAGTGATAACTTTAATTTCAAAGCACAAAATTTATCAACAGAACATTACTCTACTTCAACAACACGTCAATAGTCAAAACTACGTTATTCTTCTATCCCAAAAACTTGAAAGTGTATCAAACTTAAAGTTGCAGAAGCTATCAAATAAGAAAAACTTATTTCAGAGCATAGAGAAAGAGGGAGAGAGAATAGACTCAGAGCTTTGACGTCTTCAAAGACTCATGTGCCACTTGCACACAATTGCAGATCTCTCTGACTAAAAAAAAAAAAATTGCTTGTTTGTTTTTGTTTTTAAATTTTTTATGGCATTGATATGTTCAAATTTTTTCTTTATTATATTTTGTATAATTTAAGTTTCTTATTGAAACCTCAAAAAAAATTTTTTAGAACCGCACTATCTTAACTTAGTTTGAAATCCTAGGTACGCCTAGTATCCTTAAGACTCTTACAAAAGCAAAAAAGAAATCAATAACAACAACAACAACACTTTTTCAATAATCAATCCCCCAGTTGCAGATTTTATCAAAGTGAAAACATACACAGAGTGTAGAAACCGAAAAATAATAACCTGTGAGAATTTTCGGGCGGTATCGCCTCTGCCTTGGCTTTCCCAGTCCTCGGCTTTTGCTTCTATTTCTTTAGACTGCGTCTGCAATAGATTTAAAGAAAGAACGTACCATGCACTCCCAACTTCTTTTTTCGAGAAGAACCGTTTTCTTAAGTTACGTATCATGAGAAGTACGAAACCCTGATATATTTATAACCCTTGGTTTAGTTTTTACTTTTTACAGATCTCTAGTCTCTACTAGTCCTTGTGCAATTCGGAGTCCAAACACTTGCTGTGGGCTGTATTGCTTCAAGCCCAAGCAAAAAGAAAACTTTGATTATGTAGAAACAGAAAAATAATAACCTGTGAGAATTTTCGGGCGGTATCGCCTATGCCTTGGCTGAGATCTTCCCGTCACAGTTACTAAAAAAAAAAAAAAATTATTTCTTTTTCAGAAGCGCAGTTCTCTCTCTCCTTAGCTTGGCTGTGATTCGGCTCTCTTTGCAAAATCACACCAAACTGTGTTATATATATTATATATATATAATAACCTTTGCCACCTCAGTATCTCCTTAAATCAATTGTAATAAGAAAACCTGACGCGATGACTATCTATTTCGTGTACCTCATCCTCACGTCGTCAAAATTCTTTTTGAAGTAGGATACGTGTTGATTTAGGAGACTTTAAACATATCTTATTAGGAGTATATCATATATGTGGATTGGACTTTGTGCACTCAGGGCGGGCCCAAGGCAAAAGGGCCCAACAAACCCATGTCAAGTGCTCTGTTCACTGTCCAATGGAAAATGAAAAGAAAAAGTTTGGGCCCTGCCTATATAAACAGTAATTTCTCAAAAGACTTCCACCGTAGTTTAAGGCAAAGCTTTAAACAGCTTCGGTGATTGAGCTATTAATTTTGGAGGTTTGCTTATAATTTTTTACTTATTATATTAAATACTTGAAAAAATTTTACTAAAAATTTTTTATAAGTAAAATATTCTATGTATGAAAATATCTTACTTTAAAACAAACGAAACATAATAGGATTGTTATTAGAATGTCAAGCTGCCGAGTTCCTAGGCCTTTTGGATTTTTTAAGATTTCATCACCATCTATTCCAATTTAAAAATATAACATGAAATGAAAATATGGATTTCTCTTAAAATGTTCTTTTGAAATATCTGATTTCTTTACACCAATATTTCAAAGTAAGAGGTGCAAAATTGTTACAACTTGATTGGACAAATTAAAACTTATAACTTGACTAAAACAACCAAATATCAAACAAAATTTAATTAAATTATCTCTATTCTTCTCCAAATTGGATCCATGCTGTTTCCTGCAAGTACTGCTGGGACTCTTGTCCTGATATAGTGATTAAAATCATAGCATAACAGGCTGGTTTTGGATTGAAGGCTATGGCATGCAGCTTGCTCAGGAGGCTATTGGCTGAAATTTTCCCTAACGAAAATTTATATTACTACATTGGTTGATTTTTTGAGGGAAGGATAGATGCAGATGAAATATTAGCAGCAAATGCTTCTTTGCTATAGGAGCTAATTTTAAGAGGTCATCTTAGGGATGCAAAATCAAGAGTTTTCTTTGTACCTTTTTTTATTTTTTGTGTGTGGGGTTGTTTTAGTCAAGTGATAAGTTTTAGGGATGCAAAATCAAGAGTTTTCTTTGTACCTTTTATTTTTTGTGTGTGGGGAAGAAGTGGGGGAACAATTGTTCCCATGTAATTTGTTGTACACATGTTGTATCAAATAGAAAGGCAGGAAGGGATTTATTCATATGTTGAAAAGGCAAACATATACTATAAAAAGCTTGGTTTTAGGTGATGTTTTTAGGTAGGAAATAGATAAATTTAGTAGATATAAGAAAGTATTTCACCCCTAGGGAAGAGATATGTGAAAAAACCTTGAGAGATGTCTTGTTCATTGTTTAGAATACCTAAACTAGAGCATCAATTTAACCATCAAGAGTGTCCTTAAACGAAGATCAATCTCATGAAGAGGGCTTACTCTTTCTTTGCAAGAAAGATCGAGCCACCAACCATCCCTTTTCGTTGTGATCTTCTCCTATTCTTAAATCAATTATATATATGCACATTTCACGCACCATGCATGCAATAAGGGGTCAAGGAGGATTATTGTTATCTGATGGGATAACCAAAAAATTACATCTATGGCTCGTCCAGATGGGTCGTCCATCACCAATGGTTAGCCAAACATCCAAGACAATCTCTTATTTGTCCAGAGCTCTCGTCCTTGGGAAGTTGACTAATTTAATAAACCCCTTAATCAAGTCGAAGGGGTCGCCCACATGCGAAGCGCATGGACGACCAAACAATGACATGACAAAGGGTCGTCCATAGGCATTGCACATGGACGACCCCACGATACTTAGCAAAATCTGGAGCAGGTAACTAACCTATGTTCATCGCCACCAATCCCTCCTCCAAGTATGTAACTTCCAGCGACGATTATGGTTTCAACAGCAGTTGAGGTCTGAATCCCAAGAATCTGGGGGAAGTTATCCAAACCCATAACCGCCTCGAAGTACCTTATATAAGGACTGGTCTGAACCATGCAAAGGTATGAGAAAATTCTGAGAAATTACTGCCGAAGAGTTGGAACTACATTTTTCTTTGTTAGAAAACTAACTTTATCATTGGAGGGTATTTGGCCGGTCTACCCCGATCACCCCTTAACTGTTTCCTTTTCAGGCCTTCGCTACCGCCGCAGCCCACCGAAGCCGAAGTATTCAACCAACTGATTTAACGCATCATCATTATCTACTAGCATACAACTATGTAATCACTTAGAGAATATTAACATTCAGGAAAAAAAAACAAAAAACAAAAACTGTGACCTCAGAGCAACTTCACTTTGTGTATAATTAGTTTTCCTTTTTGTCTTTTGTCCTTACAGTTAGTTTTCTACTTCTAATTTTACCACCACATCAATCTCTTTCAGTAGGTTAGTTGCATGGTGTGCTACATCTTTGTGAGTGCAATGCATGATACCCAAGTGAAATGAGGTATGGATCAACTTCTGAACTGACATCAACGTAGTGCTAAAACACATCACTCTCAGACAACAATTGTCCCAAAACCAATACCCCCGATTAATGCCAAATCACCGTCCCTAAGCGTGCCAATTGTGCTACATTATCTTCCATTAATTGGCCAAAAATTCGGCCACACACAGAAGATTTACAATGGGCTAAAAATTGGCCACAAATTTGTAGGCCTGGGCCGACCAAGCCTTAGAAAATCTCCATTAAAAAACCGGAACACTTTATATTAAATTGGTCAATAATGGTCATAATTAATCAAACACAAACTAGGCTCCACGACACTATCTACACACTCCTTTGAAATTGTGTTTTTTAAAACACGATTTCAATGCACACTCCTTGGATTGCCTCAATATTCTTTAAGGGTCTGTACAAAAGGGCCAACCAAGAAGTGAAATTGGAGTACAAAGAAATAGAGAAGAGGAAGTATAACTTGTCGAGGAGGAGACAGATTAAGGCGGAGACCGAGGCGTGGGAGAGAATAGTGGAGGAGTATAGGGGGCTAGAAAGAGAAATGTGTGAGAAGAAGTTGGCTCCAACTTTGCCATATGTAAAGGCATTGTTTTTGGGATGGTTTGAGCCTTTGAGGGATGCAATAGAGAAGGAACAGAAGATGCGGCGGACGAAGAAGCATAAGGCGGCGTTTGCACCTCACATTGATTTGTTGCCGGCAGATAAGATGGCGGTTATTGTTATGCATAAGATGATGGGGTTGCTTATGTCATAAAGAATCCGGAGGGTTATGTTCAGGTTGTTCAGGCTGCAATCAAATTGGTGTGGCTATAGAGCAGGAGGTGAGTGGTAAAGTTCTGATTTTGTTCTGTTGCTTTCAGATTTTCAGTTAAAATTAGGTAAATAGTATGTTATTGGTTGTTACATATAAAAAAAAGTAATCTTACTGGTTGTTTGCATAGTTTTTAAATTAATGTCATAAAGTATGCCGATATCCAGCTATGATTCAAACTATTTTAAGTCTGCAATGTTACTGAACTATGGGGATTTGGTGTTCATGGTGGAGGAACTATTGCTGGAATTTCTCATTGTTTTCGAAGCGTAATTAAGTCAATATTAAGAAAACGTGTAAAACATTAGGTTGTGATTACAATCTATTTTCACAATGTTGGTAGCTTTTCTCTTCAATTTCCTATTGGGTACTAAATGGATTTACTAGAAAAATATGGCTACAGCCTATGGGAAATCTTTTAGACTATAAAAGTACGAAACATAAAAATGTTTTTTTTACAAGGAAATAAAATTAGTGATATTGTTTACGTAGAGCAGATTTATTATTGACGTACTCAAATGATCAGATCCAACTGGTCAACAAATCAGATGTCTGTCTGTGAAGTTAAGAAGCAGAAACTGAATTATGGCTTGGTCCAAGAGCTACTGAGCTGTATGCTTGGTGGCATTGTCTAAATCTTTGGTAATTTTTGCTTGTGTCAGATTCCCATTCCTAGAGTTTGAATGGGCTATTGCCATGGTTCCAAATAGCTCCCTGAAGCTGCCAGGATGTTCAAGGGGTCATTCTGAAAGAAAATCAAACACTCACATACAACAATCCCTTTTGATAAGTAAAAATATTTAAGAAATATATTTATTTTTAATAATTCAATAGTTGGGGGTGGGGGGATTTAACACTCACATACAACAATCTTTTGGTCTTGGTTAATATGTGTATGAATTTCAGACAATAGAGAACCATGGTTGCTCTGTATTCTCTTTGTTTATGGCTATGCCTAGAACAGTGGTGGAGGTGTTGGTGTTTGTAGGATGAAATGGGTGCTTTGGCAGGCAAAAAATAGTGAGATTTGGTGAGCCATCCCCTCGTGTCATGTAGTGGAACTGGGTACGGAGGAGCGCTAGGTCATTTGAAGGTTCTGAGAAGTCAGTGGCAATTTTAAGATTGCCTTACGATTGGATAGCTGCAAATAATTGCACGACCTTCTCCACTTCACATGATTTCTTGGACCTCCTAAATTCTGTTTCTTCTTTGTTCTATTTTACTTGTTCAGGCACTTACTAAAAAAAAAAACTTGTTCAGGTGGCTTCTCTTATTTAGCACCCAGGTTCTGGGGTTTGCATCTTTCTTGTACTTTTATATAATGCTTTACCTGTAAAAAATAAAAAAAAAAAAAAAAAAAAAAAACCAGGTAAATATGTGGTGTAGTTACTTGATCTTATAATTGTTATTATTTTCTCAGGTTAGAATTCATAGTTTCTTGGAGAAAACTAAAAATTCCCAGAGCAAGAAGATTGTAGCTGATACTGAAGATGGTCTACACAAGGAGAAGCAGATACTCAGAAAACGTGTAAATAGTTTAATTAGAAAGAGAAAACTAAAGGAGGCACAAAAGCTATTGAAGAAAGAAGAATTTAAGCCTTGGGGTCGAGATACCCAGGCTAAGGTTTGTGGCTACTTTGAATTCTCTTCCTCACTGTGCTAATATGTCAAAATTTCCTATTTATGTTTTATTATTTTCTAAATTTGGAAATTAATTGTCGCTAAATGCAATTTTGCATCTGGGAAGTCGTTTGATAGAATTATTAACTGAAACAGCTAATGTTCAACCTCCACTTAACCAGTCAGCGGATGGTCCACCTGACATTTGACCTGCATTCAGGCGTAAGTTTAAACCTGTAACAAAGAATCCAGGGTGAGAAGTTAATCTTTTTTCCTTTCCACCAGCAAATTATCTTTTAGGACTGGACCCAATGCTTCTAAATTATGATCACCTTCACACGGTCAATCATTTGGCCATTTCTCAAGATCGGAATTTGATTAATCTTTGTTATTATTTGAAGTTCCTCATATATATTTATACTATGAGCCTGACCAGTGGTGAACTTTTATTCACTCATGTCAATATTGTCATTCTGAATCATTCTTGCTCCTTGTAGACAGAAAATTGTGAAGAATTATGGAATTATAGAATGTGACCCTCTAATCCTTATGGGGCTTGATAAAACTGTAAGTTAAGTTATCTCTTTTTGCTTTGATGTTACCTGTTTGGTGCATTAGAAATTAGTTGGGATTATGAACTCAATTAAATGCATTGTCATTTGGTACAATTCTCTGACTTGAAATAGAAAAAAGAATACCACTTGGATCTGCGATATTACCCATTTGGTCGACTTAAGACAATCAAATTATCAAAACCTAGCATATGTAAATGCATCGGCTTAATATTTCTTGCCTTTTCTACATATTTGCTAACATGTTGTCCAAGATATTGCGTTTGAATGGACTTCATAATTTTTCAATTCTTTTCTTTGGGGTGGTTCTACCAAAAGATGACATGAAGTTTCAAAGTGGGATTATTCATCTTTCACTTAAGTGCATATTAGTCATGATAATATTGTCAAACCTATTTGTAATTGCATGTAGAGATTCTGAGCATGGTGGAGGTATTGTGGACGTGTATTTGCTTTTAACTTCTGCTACTTAATTACTATCATATGTCTTTGTCTCTGTGCAGGCTAAGCATGCGTTGATTCCTTATGTGCCCATGTTGGTACCTCCCAAAAATGGAAAAGGTATGATATAGATGGAATCATTGATCTTAATGTTGAAGTTTCTCTTAGTAAGACTTGTTATTGGGTATGCTTATGTGGCTGTAAAGCTGACATGCTTGGTTAAGTTCTCCATCCCTTTCAAAATTGAAAAAATAATTGATCTATGAGTGGAAAATTAAAATTTGTAATTATTGGAACGTAATAATTGACTTGAAACAGAAGAGAATAATTAGCAGTTGGCACTCTGCCGCCTGAATATTGTTAATATTTTGCAATTCTTATTATAAAAATCTTTTGAAACTCCCACCAGGTATGACAAGGGTGGGCATTTATTCCTACCTTCTTATGTCATGCGTACTCACTGATCTAGGAAGCAACAGGATGCAGTAAAGAATGTTCCTGTTAAACAGATGCAAAAGGTTTTTGAGGTAAGAGAAATAATTAAAGTTCTCTTATTTACTTAATTTCATCTCTTTTCTTGTGGTAGGTAGGCCTAGGCCAAGGCCATAGATGGTGGCCATCTTTGTTGGTTATTTCCTTGTTCCATTTTTTATATTCCATTTTGTTTTTTCCCTTCCTTTGATAGCTGTAACTTCACGTTAAACTTAGCCTGGAAGATGCAAAGCTTGTTTTTTGTTGATGTGAGCATCAAAGGAGAGTGGCACATTTACTTTTGGAATTGCATTTAATTATCAGTTTTCCCTTTTTGTGTTTAAAAAAAAAAAAACATTTTAATAATTATTTTTGTCTTTGTTTTACTTTCAACAGTTTCTCTACCAGTAATCATGTATAAGGACATAAAATTCTAGACTGACTTATGATTTAAATGTATTCTAATTTATGGCTTTCCGGATGTTGTTTTCAACACGTTGTGTTAGTTTCCAAATGCGGCACACTCTTTCTAGATGCATCATGCATGATCACAGTTTGGATCTGATTGATAATGCTTCTCTAACCTAGGACTTGGTTTTAACTTTTTCTTCGTCATGAAGGTGTTGACCTGTTTCTGTTCTGAATGCACAGGCTCTGGATATGCTTGGTAACACCAAATGGAGAGTAAATAGAAGAGTATTTAGTGTAGTGGAGAGCATTTGGGCTAGAGGAGGCAATATTGCTGGCTTGGTTGAATGTGAAGATGTGAGTACCTAATGAAGTTTAACATCTGAGAAACAACAATGTCTCTTTTTTTTTTCTTTTCCTTTCTTTTTTCTTTTTTGAAACATATGTTTTGTATTCTACTTTTCTTTACTTATTATTAAAAAAGGTTGTATTCTACTTTTGCATTACTGTCTTGTGAACATTATTGAAATTAGTGTTTTTCAAGGCATGCCGTAAAGGGAGGGGCAACAAATTTGCACTAAGACATAGATTGATTGCCCTCCAGGCATAGATATTCCCTGTGGACACCTGAAAGGTATTCTTTGCATCTGTTGACATAAGCATGTACATCACATGGTGGGATTTGTTTTTCCCATGTAGCCATACCAGGCAAACCTTTTGTTGACTGCTCCTCTATTATAGATTTTGTGGTTAGAAGTAAGCCATGGTCACCTTTAGAGCCAACCATTATTAAACCAAACTATCAATATTCTTTTACCTTTTACAACTGGTGAGGCCAAACAAAGCTTTCTTAAATTGAGTTGAGGGAAAACAGAGTACAGCTGTGCTGGCAACAAATTCCTACTTGCTGTGAGTTTCTCTCTAATTCGATCTCAGCTAGTGTTTCTGTTTTGTCCTCTTAAAAGAAATCCTTGCCTTTATTCTGCATGTATTCATTGATTTTAGTTTCCTTTATCTTTAGTGCAAATTTTCCTCACAAAACTGGTTCAATCAAAGTTTTTTTCTTCCAGTTTTCAGTTTGCTGGATGTTGGTTGGGCAATATTTGAGGACTTAAGCGTTCCTGCTTTTCAGTTTGCTCAGTAGCGATAGGCATGTGTAGCTGGTTGTTAGTTCTTCATTTCTTTATTTTTCAACTTTTACTATATAATTAGTCCTATTGTTGCAGTTTTCAGCTGCATATTCTTAACAATATGTCCAAATGTACTCTGTTGTGTTAAGTGTTTACAATTTAATTTGGGATGCCGGGGCGGCCCAACATAAGTTGGGGCCTAAGGTGAAAAATTTATGCGGGACTTTTAATATGTAAATATTAATTAAACAAAATTATTTAATACTAATCAAATTAAGGTTAATTTGATACATCAAATACATAAATAATACCAACTAGACTAATGTTAATTTCATATAAAGAATTGAATATTATAGTTGAACCTATAAAAATTAATAAAAAGAAATAAAAATATATTGCGATTGAAAAAGATACTTTATTTTGGATATAAGACGATGCATAGTTAAATAAAGTTGTAATCTAATTTTTATTTTTAATTTTGATTTTAAGAGAGAGAGATAGATATTATTTGGTGTGTGACTTTGTAGAATATAATTTTACAAAAATCAAAGTTTCAAACTATTAGGAGAGATTAATCTATAATTGATGATTTAACACATTTGCAACATCTTTTTGAAATATTTTAGGGTTTTAATTGAGTTAAGGTTTTATTGATCTCGTACTTTGAGAGTCTTAATAGAAATGAAAAAGAAAAATGCGCTAATTAAAAGTACTATAAAATGTTCAAAATATAATGTGATATTGTCTCTCATTGATGAACTTCATCAATTTAACTAATGAATGTTTATATCACTTTTTTGTGATTAATAACATGGCAATTTGTAAGCTAATAGTAAAATTTGTAGTATCCTTAACATCACTAATAAAAAAAAAATGTACAATCTTTAGAAAAAAAAAAATATATATATATATATATAATTTTATAAAAATTTGGGCCTTTAACTATGAAAAGTGGGGTCTTTTTTCTTAAAGAAAATTTTGTTTTTTGGTGGGGCCTTAGGCCTAGGCCTTGAGCCGGCACTGTTGGGATGACAACTTCACTTTTTGAATTTTCATCTTTGATTGAATAATTAATGAGTTTTTTTTTTTTTTAAATAATAATAATAAGTTGTCAATTACATAAATCTTTTCAAGGCCCTTGCCTCACCTCCGGGTTGAGACATCACACCTTTGCCTTTTTGCTGTTTAATATATGCTTGCAACAATATTATTATGGTTCTTTTGCAGATGCAGGATGCCCGAACCCACCAAGTGATGGCTCCCATTTTGCAAATATTCTCTTTAACACCAAAATTGACTTGGTTGAATGATCCATGGACCATGATAGAAAATGCCATTTTCGTTCCTAAATTGGGGTCGGTATCAATTTGGTCCTTTCCGTCAACTCACTAATGGAAATTGATTGCGAGTTGACTACAAGTTGAAAATAATAGGGACCAAGTTGACCGTTACCAAAATGTGGGACCAAATTGACATTGACCCCATAATGTAGGGACCAAAATGATATTTTTGCCTTATTTTTTTTGCTAATAGATCCATGATATTAGATAATTATATTATTCCCCTGACATGTTGAGACAACCCATAAGAAATGCTATTGACTAAAGATCACTCAATCAATTGCTTTGTGTTAAAACTGTCCTGGGTTGAATTTTGTAGTTTCTTTTGATTGGTAAATTTATAGCTAATTATAGTAGGATTGTTGTGTTCATCTGTTTCTTAACTGATTCACCCGGCCTGTATTTATTCTTCCATTTCCTTGTAGGTGCCTATACCAGAGAAGCCATCCTCAGAGGATTTAACAGAAATTCAAGAATGGAAATGGAGTTGGAGAAAGGCAAAGAAGATTAATCTAGAGAGGCATTCTCAACGATGTGACACTGAACTTAAGCTTTCTGTAAGATCTTCAGTTCTCACATATGAATTTAATTAATAAACTTGTGTTAGTGTCTTGTGACATTGAGGAGTCCATTTATCCACTTGCTAAGCTGGTTATCTTATGATCCTGCACATGTCACAACAACAAAGGGGGGAAAAATGTTATGTGTAGTTTATTGTGAATAGGTTATATAAATGCAATTTAACTGTATAAAACTTTCTAGACTTTGGCGGGAAGAATTGCGTTCACACATGCTTTTCCTTTTGTAAGTATTGATATTTGATATTGATCAAACTCATTGATATAGGTGGCTCGAACAATGATTGATGAGGAAGGCTTTTATTATCCTCACAATCTTGATTTTTGTGGCCGAGCATACCCAACGCATCCACATTTGAATCATTTGAGTTCTGATCTCTGTCGAGGGATACTTGAGTTTGCTGAAGGACGACCGCTAGGGAAGTCTGGCTTACACTGGCTGAAGATACATTTAGCGAACCTGTATTCAGGTGGTGTTGAGAAGCTTTCACACGATGGACGTCTAGCCTTTGTTGATAATCATCTTGATGATATATTTGATTCAGCAGACAACCCTGTTAATGAAAACCAGTGCCGGTTAATAGCTGAAGATCCTTTTGAATTCTTAGCTGCTTGTATTAATCTTTCAGAAGCCTTAAGAAGCTCGTCACCACATACCATCATCTCCCACCTGTCGATTCATAAGTTAAGTGATTCATCTGAAGCCATAAAGTAGTGAAAATAAAAATCTAGCTCATGCCACTTTCTCCAAAATGAAAATATATTGTTAATTTTTTAAATAATTATTAACTTGAACTCTGTAAATTGCCTAGACATGTAAATATCTTTAGGCTCATCCTTCGTGTAGATATCCTCTATATTTGTATGAATATCTGGCACACTCAGAAATTGTTAGTTCAAAGGGAACCTTTTGTTTCTTTTGCAGCATGGAGCAATATCAAAGTTCTTTGTTCTATTTTCCTTTTGACTGACAGGCACCGTTAATTTTGTCAATTTTCCCACCAAATATCTAATTGAGGTGTTCTTGGATTTGTAAGGACCTGATGTGGAGCAAAGTCCTTAAATTATTTTAGTTACTCTTTCTGCTAGACTCAGAATGAACTTGATGAATTTGCTTCTTTTGTCATCAAATATGCGATTATTGTCATAGGCTGGACCTCTGGAGAATGTCATCTTACTATCATGATGTTAACTTTTTAAGTCTGATAATTCACATAATTGTGTAGAAGTAATCAAGTTAATACTTTTGAATTCCATTATAGCCAGATGTTATTGGAATATAAAGTTAACACACTAGTGACAGCATGTCTTTGATAAGAGACAATTCTGTTAAAGTCACAACAGTGATTTCTTTGTGCAAGGTTTTATAAAGTAGCATATACTAGGCTATCATTTCTGATTTTGGATCAACTTTTGGCGTTTAAAATATTCTTAAAGAAGTCACCAGATATTTTTATGTATGTCATATATGGAGGTCACTAACTATCGATTCGTGATTTGTAGCCATCTTCTTTCTGTGCTGCCATCTGTGTTGAGTTTTGTCACTTTAAAGAAACGTGTGAGTGTGACCTATTACCTCATGCCTTTTTCACTAAATTTTGTTGATATTTTTTCTTGGTTGTATTTGTATCGATGCCTTTTCCATTGTTTTTCCTAGTACTAAAAGCTATCTATTATTTCATGTTGATTTTTTTATCCCTTTCCTTGGGCGTTCTTGATAATTTTCTTGCACAATTCTTTATTATATACCTTTTCCATCGTTTCTTTACCTTTCTTATGTTAATGTTTCTTTATTTAGTGTTTTTTTGGGGAGTATATTATTAATGCTGAGCTCAAATATTTTTAGGACGGTTTGTGCAATGGTTTACAGCACTATGCAGAACTGGGAAGAGATAGTGTAAGTTTGCTTTGTCCACATGTACACTTTTTGTTATCTGCGCTAGATGAGTTATTCTTTGCTCGTCACACTCCAAATGTGTTGCCTAATTAGATTTTTGTGTTTCCTGGATATAAATGGTTCCAGAACTCATAAGGCTGATGATACAATATAATTTAATATTCATTTATGGCTCTGGTGGGTACTTAGACTAAGTTGATTTGGTAGATCAACTTAAATTCCATTTGTTTTCATTTTTGGTCAGAATATTTTATTTGTTATCTTCTTTTTTGAATGCAATTTTGTGCTGGAAATTTTAGAAATTATTTCCTTTTCCTTATTTCACTTTGCAATTTTTTTGCGATGCCTTTACCAGCATCATTCTTTCATGTTATGCAACTTGTTCTGTAATATAGCTTCATGAACATATAATGTCAACGATGAGCACCCTTTTCTATTATCAGACTTTATTTTTCTTTTAAAATTTTCATTGTTGTTTGTACAAATCTAGGTCTGTAATGATTGACTTATTCCCAGCTCTGATGTTTGCTATGCTGGAAATCATTTCTTTTAGTAACCTTGGAGGCATGCTTTAAATTTTCACGAAGTTGTTTCCTGGTGTTCTGAGTTGCTAAATGTGAAGAGCATTGATATGAAAATCATTCTACTACTTGATTTGAAATCTGGTTATAAACTCTACTTCTGTATCTTTTACTGCAAAATTGTATTTTAAATCCTTGCATAGTGCTTGCCAAGTGTAAAATGTTGTAAAAGCTGTGCCTGAAATTCTATTTGTTTCTTTCTATGATCAGAGCATTTTATCTGATTCCTTACATTATACAATCTGATCATTGAGTACTTATGGTATAAGATCTTTGTTTTGCTGATGATTTGAAATACAATTGTGTCCTAACTTGTCTCCTTTGGTAAATTCTTGATCTGAGATGGAAGCAGCTGCAGTCAACTTAACTGCTGGTGACAAACCTGCTGATGTTTACTCTGAAATTGCTGTGAGGTGTTTTAGGATTTAGTTTTAGCATATTAACTTGATCATTACCTCCCATAGGTCTCAGACACATTTGATGTCTTCTGAACACATACTCAACAGTTTATGTTCCGTTTAGTGAAAACTCAACAGCCAACACTGCTGTGTAATACTTCCATTGCCTTATCTTCTACATGTTAATGTGGGCGGGGTGCATGATATTATGAAAAGGGACAGCAACAAGGACCCAGCTACAAATCCACATGCTTTATTAGCGAAGGTCTTAATTGATCTGGTTGGTCTTCCTCATTTCTTCTGAGTTTTGCATTGTACTACAAAAGAAATTATTTACATATCAAAATTTCTAATTTTTAAATACTTTTTGCCCTTTTCAACTGACAGTTTTAGATTGCTTTCAAGTCGATCGGAAATTAGTGAAACAAATAGTGATGACTTCAGTATATGGGGTTACTTCTGTTGGGGCACGGGAGCAGATAAAAAGAAGACTAGAGGAGAAAGGTCTCATTACTGATGACAGACTACTGTCCTGCAGCTTGCGATGCTGCTAAAGTAAGCAACCAGCCACTTAAACAGTTGGGATATGGTTCTAGCTATTAGAGACCATATTTGCCTTGAAATGCATATTCAGCTAAAATGTTAGGGGGTCTGGGTTTACATGCGTTTCTTGGATTTATTCATGAAGAAAATTCTCCAGGAAGTTGAAGATAGAATGCAAAGTCAGCCAGTTTGGTGTTATATTTTAAGTAACAGGTTTTAGACTAGATGATGGGCTTGCATAACAGCATAATTATAAGTTATTATATTAATGGTTTTTGGGTTATGCTATTTCTGAACCCATTTTAGATTGTTCCACACCATCATGTGAGTGATGGTGGGACCCACTGTGGAACCCATCTCCACATGATGATGCAGAGTAATACAAGACCTGTGTGGAAATATAATTTCCCGTAGTTCTTTGAGCCCCCGTTTGGATTGCACTTATTTTGGAGTTTGCATTTTCTGCTTGCCTTTTTTTTTTTTTTTTTTTTTTTTTTTTTTTTTTTTTTTTTTTTCAGGCGTGTGAGGGAGTATAATGGGTACTGTGTGGCTACTGTTCATGTGAACAGTCGCTGCAGTTGTTGACTTTTGTCTCTGAACAGTGCATTTGTGCACTGTTCACAGACCCACAAATTTCACTTTTTACCAACTTTTTCATTAAAAATGGGTCCCGCAATACTATTCACACATTTAAAAATTATTTTGCTACAGTGTTTTCAGTTTTCAGTTTTTAGTTTTCAGCTGTATCCAAACGGACCCTCAGAATCTCATATTTACATGCTTTTGTGATTCTAAACACGCATTTTACATCTGAATTTCCCTTTCAACAATTTATCTCTTTTTCATAGGTAACATTGGCTGCCCTTGGAGAGATTTTTGAAGCTGCACGTGGCATTATGGGTTGGCTTGGTGATTGTGCCAAGGTATATGCGTTCTTGTCAAAATCTGGATATTTTAAATTTCACTGACAGCCCTATGGTGGATATAGAACATTTTGTTATAGTTTTTGTTGGATTGCCAGTGAACTCTAGCTCAAATGGAATTTTCCTGTTCCCACAAAAATGGGTGGAGGGTGAGATCATGGATTCAAAACCCACCGGATGTGTGTAATTACAAATAAATAAATAAATCTGAACTGTTGGATTATGAACTTCTGCAGGTAATTGCTTCATAAAATCAACGTGAGCGTTGGACCACTCCTCTTGGTCTCCCAGTTGTACAACCCTACTGCAGAAGTGAAAGGCATCTTGTGAGTGTGACATCTGATTATTACTGATCCAAATAGAGGTCATGTGCATTTTGTAATATCCTTAATGGCTGGCACAAGGAAATGGAAATGGTTTATGAGTAAATTATTAGGGATAGGGTTGTTTGGTAAGAGATCATCAATAGAAGATCAGTGAGTAACCTAAACCAGGAAAAATGATGGTGAAGTTCCAAAATCAGGTATTTGGAGAAAAACTTGAAGCACACAAAATGCCAGGAATGTATAAAAGCAAAAACCTGTCTTCATCACAGAATGACAGAATGCTGTCAGATCAAAAGGAGCATTGCACATCCCTAAATTTTTTTCTGAAAATTCATTAAGCAGCTTTTGACCATTTAGTAATTGAGCATGTGTTCCCCTTTGTAGTGCGAATTGGTTAAGAAAAGGCAATACAGGTTTTTGGAGATGGTCCTATACAAACAGAAACAACAGAGCATGTCATTACCATTATCTCCAAGAAAAGAGGCTAGATTATTTACTGTCTTGAGAAATATGAGTACAAATTAATCACTAAGTAAGGAATCACATTTGACACGAACGAGTTGGAAGCTAAAAAAATGAAATAAAATAGAAATTTTGGAGGGTTCTACTCATGCGAACAGTCCACTGTTGACTATTACCAATCCAACAAAAGCTTATCTCATAGCATCAGTGATAAACTAATAGACCACATGTTACTTACATTGTACTTCTCTATAAGATCCCTGAGCTTATTCCGGGTACTTTTTGAGTTTTTAATTGACAGCAAGCTTTCTGCACGCTCCCCATCCACATAGTTTCAGAAGTTCTTTTAGCTCTACCTCAATATTTCTTCTAATAGCTTTTATGTGCTCCAAGATGCTTGAGTAAAAACACATTATTACCAACCAAAATGAGTCCATAGATCTTTGTCACCAAAAGAGAGCTGGGGAGAAAAAGAACTGTGAAACTGGCAGACTGTGGGAAGTGTGAGCCCACATCAAATCTTACAAAATTTAAATCTTCATACTTATTAATAATCCTATTCCCATCATGCTATGAACGATGGGAATAGAAAAAACAAAACCCAAGAAATTAAAAAAAAAAATGAAGGCAGATATATCCCTAAAATGAATAAATGGTTTGTCTGTAACGTGTTGAATGGTGGGGTTTGTATTTAGATTATTTAATCGGCAACTTTATTGATTTATCTATTGAAAATTAGTGAAAAAAATATTAATATCTTCAAAAAATGGGACTTAAAAAAAATACACAAATAATTTAACAAAAAGATATATAAGAAAAAAAATCCTAACGTGTTATTAGTATCTAACCTCCCACATGTTTTTATTCTTTTTTATGGACCAAATATTGATAGTTGAACTTGTTTATAATTTTTCAAAACTCTATTGCTTAGAAAAATATTCTGTTTAGTAGAAACTGAAAATAATCAATATATATTTCAAAACTCTATTGTTTAGAAAAATATTCTGTTTAGTAGAAACTGAAAATAATCATATAAGTGATGTACAAAATGCGAGTCCTCCTCCACTCACATCATGTGAGTCACATGCCCTGTGCTTCGGTTATTGGGTAATGGACGAAACCAATCTGAACATCCTTTTTGGCACAAGTTCCCAATTTCGAATCCAACCGTTAAACCAAATCAAGATTCAAATTCTACGGTTACAAACTCCTTTGAGTCGAGTCATATCAGTAGACTCTAGCATAGTAGTACAGAGATACATCGTATCAGTGATTCAGAGGAAAGGTACCAAATTACAAATTAATCGTTAAAATCAAAACTAATAACACAATCCAACAGTCACAATTAGAGATCAATTTCTTTATTAGATATCTCAATCTCTACCCCAATCCAACGGACACAATCTCAGACGCTCTCTCTCTCTCTAATCTCCAGTCTTCACCGAATCATCGAACTTTCAAAGATTCATTCACCACACCAATACGGCATAATAAGGTAAATTAATGAGTACAGTGATGTCAGAAAAACATTAATTTTAGTTATAAACGCTTGGGTCGCTTGAAACCTTGAAATTTGAATAGTCTAAACACCATTTTTGTAAATTGCAAGATTTTAGGAGTGGGCTCGGTACAGGTATTTAAAAATTAAAAATATATATAAAAATATATTTAAATAAAAAAGTGTTTAAAAATATATAAAATATTATTTAAAAACAAATTGTGGTAAAACCAAAAAAAAAAATTGGTTATCTCGTTGCTTAAAGCATGTTGTGTGGATAGATGACTCAATAGTCACTGACTCACTGGCATATGGAATAACGGTTGTGACCTCAACTTTCCGTTGATGTGAAATAACTTGAGTGGCAACAAAACTTGAGGCTACAGATTTGGTGAACACCGTTGATACAAAAGAAGAAAACACGCGTGCACCCGCACATTGACCACTTTTGATACTGGCTCATATTGTAGGATGCAAAAACCATATTTGGTTCAAATTTTTACTCAATAGTATCATTTGGGAAAAGTGACTAATTTTTATGCTAGCCAACAATCCATTTTCTGGGCTTGGGACTGCTCATGAGTAAACAATAAAACACTAAGCAATAACACAGGCCGAGTTACTCTCATATTATCTAATCTGCTCCATAAATAATCTAAATATTGTACTAACTTTTCTGACCATGGGGCTGCAGATAAGGATGTCTCTTCAGATTTTGGCTTTGCAGCGAGAGGGTAACATGGTAGGCTTATGTCATGGTCTTGTTTTCAGCATTTCTTTCCTTGATATTATATTCAGTCACTGGAGAACTTCATTATTATGTCAATTTCAGGTAGATGTTAGAAAACAGAGAACTGCATTTCCTCCAAATTTCGTACACTCGCTTGATGGTACACACATGATGATGACTGCTGTTGCCTGCAGGAATGCTGGCTTACGTTTTGCAGGTTTGTCACGCTATTCTGTATTTGATTGAGCTTGAACTATTTACTAAGAGCTTTGTACAGGGAACAAACTGACCATTAACATTGTGTAAAACCACTTTAAATTTGATTGAAATATAGGAATGTCTTTTCAAAATAATTTGAAGTATACTTTTAAATTGTTTAAAGATTCGGACATGGATTGAGTGTGAAGATATAACTGAGTTCATCTTGATTAGCAAAATGAAATTACTTTGTATGGAGTCATGGAGCGTACTGCATGTTCTGCAATTGCAATAAATATGGGCCCCATGGGTGTGGGACCCACGGACACGTGAGAGTCATGTTTCCTCCTACATTTGGCAATTCACCATTAGCAATTTATTTGTTTGTTTTGTTAAATGCGTAGTTCTGTGTTGAATTTTATGATATGTTGCCAAGAATAATAATGATAACTTGTTAACTTCAGATGAAAAGGGAAAAAACAAAGACTTTCCCTATTTATTAATTAGCATTCTCATTATTTTGGTAAAGATTGCATAGTTTTGCTTTAAAATTAAGTCATATATATTGTCCTAGACAGAGTTAAAAAGTAATACTATGATTCACTGATGCCAATGAGCTTTAGCTCAAGTGTCACTTCCTTCTCCCATAAGTAGGGGTCGAGGGTGATGTCATGGATTCTAAAATTACATCCTTCCTATCCCTTTGAATGTGGCTAGACGTATTGAGAAGTTACATAGAGATTTTCTTTGGGGAGGATTGGGAGATGAATTCAAATATCACTTGGTGAGTTGGAGGAATGTGTGTGAGCCACTCCAAAATGGGGGGCTAGGTGTTCGAAATTTGGTTCTATTTAATCAAGCATTGTTGAGGAATTGGTTATGGCAGTATGTGGAGAAGGAGGCACTGTGGAGAAGGGTTATTGACACAAAGTATGGAAGTTTATGGGGGCATTGGTGTTCTAACAGTGTTCAAGGGCCTAATGGAGTTTGTCTTTGGAAGAGCACAAGGAAAGGGTGGGAGAAGTTCTGCAGTTGTGTTAGTTTTAAGGTAGGGGACAGTTCTTCTATAAAATTTTGGCATCATCCTTGGTGTGGAGGACCTCTTTTAAAGGAGATGTTCCCTGAACTGTATGGCATTTCTTGTCATAGAGATGCATCAGTAGTAGAGCTAATCTCTCTCTTGGGAGACAGCTACCACTGGAATATTAATTTTCATTCGATCGGTCCAAGATTGGGAGTTAAGAGTCTGTGGCCTCCTTGATAGACGTGCTATATTCTAGAGTGTGGAAATGGGAAGGGATGGATAAGATTTTGTGGAAACCGTCTGCTCGGGGAACTTTAGATGTTAGATGCTTCTATAAAGCTTTACAAATCCTCTTCTCATATTCCTTTTCCGTGAAAGACTGTGTGGAGCTCCAAAGTTCCTTCAAGGATTAATTTCTTTGTATGGACAATGGTGTTGGGTAGAATTTTGACTAATAATAATTTGAGGAAGCTTTGGCTTGTTGTGGATTGGTGTTGTTTGTGTAAGAGGGCCAGGGAGTCTTCTAACCATCTTCTCTTGCATTGCCTGATACCTAGTGAGTTGTGGAGTATGGTGTTTCTTTTTGGGGGGTTTTTTGTGTTTTGCCCAAGGATGTAGTGGATTTACTAGCTTGCTGGCCAGGCAAGTTCAGGAAGCATAGAAATGGGGTGATTTGGAAGTTGGACATGGTTCCCCATTGTTTGATGTGGGGTATTTGGAGAGAGAGAAATGCTCGAACTTTTGAAGGAAACAAAAGTTCCATTCTTCGTTAGCTGTTTTGCTTGATGGATGTACTTTGTTTTCTTCCCATGCCTATCTTAGTACACGTCCTGTGTGCTCTGGCCCCTTTTGTACTAGTTTTTTCTTTCAATGAAGTATTTTACTTATTTAAAAAAGAAAAGAAAAAGGGTTCTAAAGCTGGGTGCATGCGTAACTTCCCAATAAACAAATAAAAAAAAGCTATGATTTATTGAATTTGTCAGATTTTTTGTCTCAACACACTGAATTTCATAATCTTGCTCCAAATTTGACTTGCACTTAAATGTGTAAGGCTTTGATACATTAATATCAAATTTGTCAGTATGATGTGTAATTGTTTCTATATATTACCACAAATTTCCAAAATTTCATAATCTGGCTTCAAATTTGACTTGCACATAGATGTGCTGCAAGACTCTGATACATTAATATCATGACACATGGTATGAAAATATGAATATCTTGCTAAAAGTGAAAAATTAAAGTTGAATTGTGACCACTCAAGTATAAGAAGCACTGTTTATCATTAAAAAATGCAAAAAATGCAAAAAAAAAAAAAAAATCTGCCTTGGCTAAATATGTGAAACTTCAATCCTGCTATATGTGCTACTTGTGAAGATCTGAGAGAGAAACTGTCTGTTAAAAAGCTGTTTTACTTTCTACATCAATTCTCACGATTCTATCAAATTAATAAATTTGTTTACAGCGGTGCACAACTCCTGGACACATGCGTGTGATGTGGACAAAATGAATCGGATACTTCAAGAAAAGTTTGTGGAGCTTTATAGCAAGCCAATACTTGAAAATGTAAGTATTTCATGACCTAGATTAACTAGTGAAATTGTTAATTGAAAGCTTTTGCGGGCTTGTATTTGCTACATAATAATAAACAATATTTTCACTTATCAATAATAAATAATATTTTTACAAACTATTGATGCGAGTCATGTGACCAATTCTTATTAATTCTCATATGAAATGGACCCACGACTAATAACACTTTTTCACTTATCAATAATAACTCACCATATCGATAATTTATAAAAAAATATTGTCAAATAATTTGTATTTTTAGTATTTTTCCGGAAAAAAATATACAGTATATTCTAGGTGGGCCCTTCGTTTTCCCAGTGGCATGGTATGACAATGACAGTATCATTAGTCACCATAAGAACCGGAGTGAAATCCCGAGCCTTTCCAAATTTTCAATCAGAGCGCACCATCATTTCTTGCTCAATTGCTCCCCATTGATCGGACCACTCATGTCGGAGGTACTCTCTCTCTCTGTTCTGTTTGGTTGCCGAGAAACCTCGAGAAAATAGCTTAAACTTAAAGTTCTTTGTTTTGTTTTAGGGGTCATTTCAAACTCTGAAACTTTGTTGGTTCATAGTGATTGGAACTTTCATTTCACTTCCATAATTTTATGAATCTACGCTTGTTGGTTGTTCTTTTCTCTTAATTTTTTCTGGTTGTTATTTAATACTTTCCAGTGTTTGTTAAAAAATTTAAAATTGAATCGTTGGATACATGAGTTTTTTTCCCTTAGAAGTTAGAAGTATAAGATTTCTGAGATTATTGATTAGAAAACAAAGGAATAGAATTCTGAGATTAGAGTGAATTTGGTTGACACTGTAGTAATATGGGTTTGATTTGATTTAAGTTGTTAGGGCTTGTAGTGGTTGTTTATTGACCTAGACTTCATAGAAAAGAACTAAGATTGAAATGCACAACATGGTCTTAGTATTGTTTATGGATTCTACCAATTTTCTTAAAATTGTCAAACTGGAATTGTAGATGAATTGCATTTAAGAAATGTGTGTGCTTTTCAATCTCCTAGAGTTTGTATGTCCAATTGCAAGATTTCTGAGAGGTCTGTAAACGATTTACCAACTTTTCTTAATACTGTGAACTCAAGATTTCTGTGAATTGACTCTAACAACTGTATGCATCTCCATGGCCTTTTAGAGATTTTACAATTGTTTTTGAAATATATAATGCTGGGTTAGCAATTAAAAGTATTGTTATATGGTGCTGGTGCATTTTTTCATGTTTCTTGAAATGCATATCTAAATAGAAGACAAAGTGATACCCACTAGAATGTCATATGGATCAGAAGTGCTGAAGTTTAGATATGTTTTCAATACTCTCATGTATTGGTCTAAATACTGAGATTTATCAACTTTTTGTGACTATAGTGATTAGCTTATGATAAGTTAATCATTTTTCTTTTTCTTTTTTTGGTCTCAGTTGTTACATATTTTTTACTTATTCAATGTTTCTGCAATTTACTCTCAGGTTGAAGTTGAACTGAAAACAGCCCCTGTTGATTTTCAATTCCCTACAACAGATCAAACCAGACTTGTTTCACACGCTACATTGAGTTTCACAGGTACACTTACTAACTTTCAATTGGGTTCAACAAAACACTTACTAGCAGAGTTCTTTTTATTTATGAAAAACCAATTTCAACTGCAGGTGCTTGGCAGCAAAAGGTGAAGAGTCTGGTGCATGTGAGAAATTTGCCGAGGATTATCGTTCCCTTTGCCCAGGTGACTGGGTAAGTAGTCTAGCTTTTCAACTGACAAAAACATTTCTTAATTGTGCACTTATTAAATACCAGAAATTATGGTAACTTTTTTAATAAAGAGATTAGATTTTTTAACGTCATGTTGCGTGTTATAAATCATAAATTACATAATCACACTCTTTTTGAACTTTTCTTCTCTGGTTTATCTTAGATGGTCCAATTAGGAGACCATATTCCGTTAGCAGTTGGTGTTACATTTAACTTATTGAATTGTAAGAATCTGGGATGTTTGAATAGAATGATGAAACAAAGTTAAATTATTTCTAGTCTGTACTTTATACCTCCTTCCAATCGACAATCCAAAACCTCTTTTCCATGTCAACTGTCAAGTTACTTTTATGCCTTCTGTATCTCGCCTTTCTTCCTCTAATAAGTTTACAGACACACAAATTGAATTTGTGTGTCTGTAGAAGAATCAGTCGTCCTTATTAGGTATCATAAATATTTTCTTTTGATCTTTATAGATCAAGTCAGTGAACATTTTCTAGCAGGACAAAATTTAGCTACAAAATTTGTTATAGCCTAAGGCTACAACCTTAATATCTCCTTATTGAAGGTGAATTTTGATAAATTTACCATTGAATTACATCTTCTTCTTATATTCTTAATGTTTGCAAAATTTCTAGAAAATTAAAAATCAATAGCTATGTTATCAATAAATTGTTTAAATTACAAGTTTTTGTAGTTTAAAATTATGCACAAAATATAAGCTTATAGATCATATAGTAAATAATATCTAATTAGCATAAAATTTGACATATGTATTAAGAGCATAAATAACTTGCAATTTAACGGTTAGATTTTCAAAATATGTAGTAATGTCCATTTTATTGAGTAAGGTTATAGCCTTCGGCTACAACTAATTTTATAGCTAAACTTTGTCATTTCTAGTATTATAATCAATCTAAGCTGCTTATAGACTTATAGTCATCTTTTTGCTCTTATTTCAATATTTATGTACTCAATGTCCATGCATCCTGACATTTGCCCTCTGCACAAATTTATAATGCATTGCAAGAGGTTTTTCTTTGAAACAATGATGGTGAAGAGTGCTTTTAAATTCATGCCCTTTCGGACATACTGGTCAATTTTTCAAGAGCATTGTAACTTTAAAATTGTTGAGATATTACTCAGGTGACAAGTCAGTGAAGTCAGTAATGTTGTTTGAATATATGGAATTTTTTTATGTGACCTGGCTTTTTTTTCTACCTTGCCAAAAATGCCCATTGGTATACATGATCAAGCATCATGCCCTTGAAGTTGAAAATTTTTGTACTCGATAATTTAGTGGGACAAAGTTGTGAGGATTATGAAAGGATGTGGAAAATGGTGGGAAGTTTTGATCCAGTTAAGATTTATTTTAGGTTTAAGAATCATTCCTATAGTTTTTTGCTCCCTAGATCCTCAGTATTGTGTTCTACACCAAAGTTACTATAGAAAGCTTTTTTATAATTTAAAATTCAGTAGCTTGAAAAAAAGTTGTCTATCTTTAAAGAACCATAATGTCCTTTGGTTGGTCTCTTCTATTCTATCATCTTCTATACCATAATAGCTCTTACCCTGTATATTTTCTGCAGTCCTTGAATTGGTAACTGGTTACAAATGGAATGGAAATCTAAACCATTTTGCCATCTTTTGATCTTAAATTGCTGCAGGTTGAGAGGTGGAATGAACAGGGGGAAACCGGGACTTTCCCTGGGCCTCTTTGATGTCACATCCGTGCCTTGGACAGTCCTTCTGTAACTTGATTGCTCTTTTCACTTCCTTAAAGCTATTTACAATGTCTTTCATCTGATCCTAGTGGAATAACAAGGCACCAATTGAATTTTCTTTTAGTTTGTTGAACATTAATCTTTTATTATTGCATATGGACTTTTTTGCTCCAGAACTTGAAATGACTGGCGTCATATTTTAACGGCTGAATTTGTTTTGAGCGGATACTACTCTATCTTCACATATTAAAAACAAAACCCTAATTGGGTTAGTTTGTTTTTCTTTAACCTAGAATTGAGCCAAGCTGGTTGGTTCTTAAACATGCAAATCTAATTAATGTAATAACCCTAATTAATATGAAGATAGTTCGAAACCAAACAAAATCAAAGTAGGATGAGAATCCTTGTCCTTTGAAGTTGAACCCTGCATTCGCAAGTTGACTAATTGTTGAACACAGGAACAGGCCAGAATCGGTGTGGGCCTAACCATGCCGAAGCAAAGCCATTGAGATCAGGTTAGATTGGTTTGTGAACTCTTAAAGGGAACGCGTATGTATAAATAAAGAACAAGTTAAACAATCTGAGATTCATGGAGTTAACTAGCACCAAGCTCTGAAAACAGAGAACATAGGCATATATCACATTGTGGGGAAAAGTAAACCTCACAATGAAATTACATTCTTATTTGTCATCTCTGTAAAAGAAAAAAAAAAAAAAAAACGTCTTAGCTGATTTGTTATATAAGACTTCTCTAGATTTTACAAGAGAAGTGCCAAACTAAAGGGCGTGCTTATTTTAATGTCTGATTCAAATGTGTTTTTTTTTTCCACCGCTATGACCCTATCTATAAAGGATCATCGTGACTTGTTATGGAAGACCATTTTCGAAGATCTTTGTTATGATTTATGAGAAATAATGGTTATAACTATTGACACGATTCTAAGAACTTGATTAATTCATATTTCATAGGTTGCTTGACCCCGATCCTATGAATTCTCTTTAATAGTATATATAATTAATTATTTTATCATTTACAAACTAAAAATTTAAAGTTTAGACTTTTTAGATATTACATTTAATTCTCCCTAAAAAATTATAGGAGAAATGCTAAAAATTTATAGGAGAAATGCTAAAAACGCTATAAATTTTACATCATAATTTCTAACATGATGTCGTGATGAATATATACGATGGATTTCAAAACATAATAAATGAGTGTCAGAACTAATTTTTGTGATTGGTGATACACTAATTTTGTATATATTATGTAGCAAATTTTGTTGTATACCAAGCATCACTCAGAATTAAATTAGTCCAAAAAAACACAAAATAGAAATAATCAATTGACTTACACTTATACCCTCTTCTAAAACAAAAATAAAATAAAAATATAAAGACTTTTGTAGTTTATAAATACCTAAACTCATCAAGCATTGCTTACATATTAAAGGTGTTGACTACTTGAAGACATGGTAAACAACTTGCTCAAAATCTACAATACCTCAATGTTCTTGTTTTCTTTGACTACAAAATGCTTAAACTTCAGAATTGAAAAATATAAAACTTCTTTAATTATTTTTATTCAATTTAATAAATTCATATTTAAGAAAGAAAATATAGGTTAACTATATTTGTATGTCTTGGTATTGAAATAACATAGAGAATGGAGAACATTTTATGTTCTGAAAATCTTTCTTCTTCTTCTTCTTCTTGTATGTACTTTTTTTGGTGATTATAATATAATATTAAGCAATTCTTATAGCGTCAAATTGACTAATATCTATATCATCATTATTTAAAATACCCACCAACTGGTCAAGGGGAAGGTGTTCTTGTAGTGCAAATATGTCATCCCTGAACAAGTTAACCTTTTAGGCCTCTGGGGCGAACAAATGAGGAAGGATTAGTAGTCAACCCGCTATTGCAAGGACCTAGAGTTGTCCTTAGAGCTCGGGGTTGACACTCACTTCAAGTAAGGATGCCTCTCCAGACATCAATCTGATCTTGGTGTGCCAAAAATGGTGCGCCTTTCATGGGCTCAAAGACTCTTTGAATGGGCAAGTGTCCTGATCTAGGCTGTTAGACTCATTTCCTTCAAATGTGAATACAAAAGGTTAAGACAACACATTGATAGTTATATGTAATAAGATTCCAAAATAGATGTTTCCATATACTTGTTTTTGTTTTTTTTCTAAGCCCATATACTTGTTAGTTTGTGAGTACATTAACTTTTAGTTTGTGAGTACATTAACTTCTCTATTCACATGACATTCTAATACCCACCAATCTCTACATAAGAGTGCTTTAAAATAAAAAATAAAAAAACAATATAGATACGAAAGGGAAAACTACCATATTACACAAAATATTACTAATCCAAAATCATACGACATTGTTTTCACCCTTGAAAAAAATAAAACAATTATCATTTTACAATTTTGAGACATTTTAATACAATTTTGGGAGCAAGTGGGGCCTTAGGCCTAGGCCTTGATTCGGCCCTAATCTTTGTTAATTCTCATTAATTTTTTTTGTTCATACTCTTACCACCCTTAAGAGAAATCTTAGCTCCGTCCTTGCTGCCGGTCTTTGAGCATGACGTACTGGGTCTGATCCTTCTAGGTTCAAACTACGTTGTTCCAAGTAGGCTAATGACAAGTTATCGAGTGTTACAGGATCATGGCTTGATTGGTTTAAATAAGTGATGTGGATTAGGTGCTAGCTATGTCCATTTCAAGGTTTAAGAGTACCTTTTAAGATGTTCTTCCATGCAATACTTTAATTCAATTGCTTTGTTTACCTTTTCATTTATTCATAGTCATAAGCTCATCTTTATCCTTATCAAAAACCTCATGGGGCAATTCAATTAAATAACCATGCCTCATTAATTTGAAAATAATATAATGGATGTCATTAGTTCAAATGCTCTCATCTCCGTTTACACTCAATCTCACTAACATTCTGCTGTCTTCCCCCAAAGTGATATCGTATATGAGTGCACAAAAAATATTGTGAAAAGGCATGAATCTCACTAGAGAGATGATAGGATCATTTTGAAGGAAACCCACTTGACATAAAGCCACAAAAAAATTTATTTGCTACAATAATACAGGTTTCAAATTAAGATATTAGTATTACTGCTATCTAATCAAGACATCTTCTTTAATCTTTCCTTTGAAACCTTTGAAATGATAATTGATAATGCTACACTAATCAACGAGGTAGACTACAGCAGCATTAATTGGGGGCCATTGGATTGCTATGATGCCCCCTATAAAACGGATAAATCTTTAGCTTTGTACCACAGAGTAGTGCGGTGCTTAACATCGTTACTTTTTTTTTTTTTTTTTTTTTTTTTTTTTTTGAGAAGCACTTAACATCGTTACTTTATTTTGAAGGAAAGAAAATAAAAAAGAGAAGTAACAATGGGAGTGGTTCTACAGTCTCTAATGGCAATAATTGTCATGCTTACCTGCTTTGCTGCAGATTCATATTTCATATATCGAAGAGGGGACAGCCACTTTCTATAGGCGACCTTACGTTCGTGAGTGTGTATATGTATAAATATCTATATATTGTATTTTGATTATTACAGTACGGAATAGTTCCAATAAGATTCTTATCATTTATTTTTGCAAATTCAAGAGCATTCGTTTCTGGTATTAAGTTCAAAGAATTTTAGGACAACGATGAGTTTATTAACAACTTTAATTTTATTCATGCTCAAAAGAAAAAAAAAAAGAAAAAAAAGAAGTTAAGACAAAAAGAAAGAAATACGAAAATACTATTTTTGTACCTACATTTTGAGATTATGATTAATTTTAGTTCCTACATTTTAATAGCATTTAATTTGGTCCACGTTATTTTCAATTTAGTTGGTTTCATTTATTCAAATGTTTATAAAATCAAATAATTGAATATATATAATTTTTTTATTCCCCCAAATTCCAATAACATGCGAAATTTCACCTGTTCCTCTTTTTTTTCCTGGTTTGGTCACCTATCCCTTTTTGAAAAACTTTATTCAAGAAGAAAGGGGATTACATGATTACATCAGTCACTTATCTACAAGTACAAACACTCACAATCCAAATCTTAATTTTCCTTCTAAATTCCTTCCCTTTCTTACACACAAATTAATTACTATATTTAGCTGCCACTTCAATTTCAACATTTTATTCCATTTATTTTTGTTTCTAGCAGTAGAAGATGAAGGTTGAAGGAGAAAATATATGTGCAGTTCTAGCAACAAAGAATTCTGACCGTGCCAAGAAAGTATATGGTGGGTACTTCAATGTGTTCCTTGCAGCTTTTGGTGATAAGGAGAAAGCTGGGACTTGTCAAGTGAAAATGCACATTAATTATAGTCACAGCTCACAGGTAATTTATACTTGTTTGGTTAAGCTCTGCTTGCTCTTGCAAACTTTCGACTTTGGATGTCATGGAGAAAAAGAAAATCCTTGGGATTTGCTTTGGTCACCAGGAAATTAATTAGATTTATGGTCACATAAATCTCATGCAAGATTTGCATGCAGTGTCCATAGAAGTTAATGAATGTCATGCAAATATAACGTTAATAACAGAATCACAAACTCTGTTGATTAAAATACAAGATTTATCATGCAAATATATTGTTAATAATCAATCTTTATTAAACAGGTATACTGTGTAGAGCATTGGATGGTAGGGTTAGTAAAGCTATACATAGTGGGATGTGGGACTACGGAAGGTGAGCATAGTGAGAGACTGGGCCACTTCTTTGATAACTTGGGTGAAATCCCAACTTCCCTTTCCATTATTGAGTGTCACCAAGATGAGGTTTTGAGATCCCCCTGGCTATGGGTTCTGAACTGATTGGATTCTCGGACAAAACAAGTGTAGCCATTGGAGACCACATTTTAGGCATTCAAAGCCATCCCGAGTGACCAATGACATTCTTCTTAATCTCATTCATGGTAAATCTATCATACTAATTAAGTAAAGACTAGATTACATTTCAAACAAATGTAAAACAACAGATTGAATTTCATCAAATCAAAATCATAGTAATCCAGTTTATAAAACTAAAGCCAAAATGCTTTCAAACAGTGTCATCCAGTCAATAAAACTGAAACCAAAATGCTTCCAAACAGTGTCATCCAGTCAATAAAACTGAAACCAAAATGCTTCCAAACAGTGTCATCCAGTCTATAAAACTGAAACTAAAATACTTCCAAACAGTGTCAGCCAGTCTATAAAACTAAAACCATAATACCTCCACCAAATATGAGTGTAGACCTACTCTCTAGATCTGCTAAAAGTGGCAACAAAACTGTCAACATGAGCCTCCATATCTCCCTCCATGTGCACTCCCTCCTCTTGCATGGGCTGCCACTTCAGCTCACCACCCAGAAGGGCCAGAACCATGTTGAACGGATATGATTCCCTACCATCAGCCTGAGATAAATTCAATATGAGTAAGTCATTGAATTATGAGGCTCCAAGTCAACCACTGGTCAAAGGCTTCAATTATATCGAATTTATAGATGATGCTCTTATATACATGAATCCAGAGATAGGAAGAAATATGAAATAAAGCTAACTTAACTAACTCCACTGATAACAGAATCACAAACTCTGCTTTACTAATCAGTCACTAACCATAAGTGTGGAACAAAGCCATTTGTTTTTTTTTTTAATAAAAGTAAGGAAGCTGTGTTATAGAGCAATTTATTGAATAAGCAAAGTAGTTCTGAGCACAAAAGGGGTCCATCCATGATCCATATGGTGTATATTTGAGCAAAAGTTAATGCACACATGTTATTTGATGGATCCACGTACATTAACTGGTATAACTATAAAGCACAAACCCACATGAAAGGTGTTTCAATTACTACAGAGTTTAGATGAATCCAGAGATAGGAAGAGATATGAAATAAAACCAACTTAACTAACTCCACTGATAACAGAATCACAAACTCTGCTTTACTAATCAGTCACTAACCATAAGTGTGGAACAAAGCCACCAGTTTTTTTTTTTTTAATAAAAGTATGGAAGTTGTGTTATAGAGCAATTTATTGAATAAGCAAAGTAGTTCTGAACACAAAAAGGGTCCATCCATGATCCATATGGTGTATATTTGAGCAAAAGTTAATGCACACATGTTATTTGATGGATCCACGTACATTGATTGGTATAACTATAAAACACAAACCCATATGAAAGGTGTTTCAATTACTAAAGAGATTAGATTTAAGGGACCCCAAAGCAAATCATGATGCTTCCACTCAAACAAGCAAGTCCACAAATCCCAAACATGTTTCTTTAAGGGGAGGAAGAAGAAAATAAGTATCAAGAAAAGCAAGAGAGCAGAAATCCTGTTGTGACCCTACATTATTCACCATCAACCTTTAGCTAAATAATGCTTTCCCTAACCACAAGAAAATATAGATATTGACCCCACCAACACCAAGGACTCTTTTGGCCATGATCAAATAACCAGTATCACTATTATGAGACTTTCAATCATCAGCGGGGATTCTTGAATCTACAAGTAGTTTAGACAGATAAATTGCTCAATAGCATAAACTACTTGTAGATTACTTGCAGTTTTTCAATCAAATGTAGAAGGACAGATGCGTAAGATCATTGAAACATACCTCAGAAACTGCAGTCCACTGGAAGTCTGTGCCAACTTCGCCATCCAATGGAACCAACCCGTCACAGTCAAGCAGCATCACTGTGGTCTCCACACCACTACGGAGGGGTACACCCATTTGACGCCGAATGCCAATCGCACCCCGACGACCACAGTCAGCACACTGCACATATTTACAACATGATGCATGAGAAAGCATGTATACATAAATAGTTAACACCATATATAAACTACATTTAATTACTACCTCGCAAATGATATGATCGATGCCCTTCTTTCTCCGTCTGCGTGGCTCCTCCATGCACAGCCTCATGAAGTCGGGGGTGCACCAACCACATCGCTCACAGCGCAGCTGAAACACAAACAATGTACAAATTACTAGGTTACTAACAATGACAGATTTAAAATTTTTAAGAACTCTCTTATCTCTATTTTAAAAAATTACTTTATAACATGCTCTCTCCAAATACTAAAACCTAAAAAGAAAATCGACGACGATCCAAACCAATCGACGACGATGAAAAAGAAAATCGATCAAAGCTTAGAAAAACATCGTTGCGCCGATACCATCCATATACTAAAAGCGATACCATCCAAATACCAGTAATAGTATACGATCTAAACCAATCAACGACAATGAAAAAGAAAATCAAAGTTTAGAAAAACACCAAAGCGGAGAGAACAATGTTAAAAGCCGAAACTACACAACATACCTTGATGTTGTAGGCAAGGGATGGATCTGTCCAGACCTTGCCTTCTGGCTCAAGGTAAGCCAGTCCAGTGAGCTCAGCGGTGACCTTGAATAACATCTTCATCTTGATTCCTAGTCTTTTCTCTGCGTCTTTTCTACTAGTGTTTTCGGCGTCTTTTCAAGTTCTCTCTCTGTCTATTTGCTCCTCTTTTTTTGCCCGGCTACACCATTTGCTGCCTTTTTATAAGAACTAAAAGTTGCTTTTGCTTATCAAAAAAAAAGTTGCTTTTGATTTTTTTATTATTATTTTTAGGGCGAGTGCATATGAACTAGTACTAGGTGGAAGCTAATCAAATCTTAGAGCAGTGTAGTGGTGTAGCGATTTTTTGTCTCATCTGTGTACCGTGAGATGACCATTAGAGCACTAGTTTCTTTCTGTTTTTTTGGAAAAGGAGTAAGCCTTTTTATTCGAATGGCTGCCGTATGGGTCCCACACCATTGTTGAAATAAATTAACCACCTTGCCTTGCCTAATATAATACTCAATATTTAATTGGCTATAAACAAACATTAATTAATAAGAGTAATTAAACAAGTTTATAAGTAGTAAGTTCCGACACAATACTACTCTACTACAATGATCCGCTCCTTTTTGGGAGACACATCATTATCCTATTAATTAGTAATAATAAAAGTAAATAAGACAAAAATACAACATTATCCACTATTTAATCTCTAAAATAATGTCAAGAATATTACGCACTTTTATGTGATGTTTTCAGGGGGGGAATTTATAGAAGAAACTTGTGGGTGGGGTTGGTGATTAATTTCGTGCAAAGTGGGAGATATTATTCTACCAATCGTTCAGAGGCTTGGGTGGGGCCTATCTACTCTAGGCATAGGGATTATTCCCTCCATTTTAATTGACCACCCAAAGAACATAGTACTATTCAAAACATTGTCCTTTTTCGCATCCTTTCCATTTTATTTGCTCTCTCCATTGTATTATTTCCTTCATCTCTCTTCCCTTTTTTTTTCTTTTTCTTTTTTTATGATTATCCCAACACAAAATAGTAGAAATCCAAAATCATGGACAAACCCATCCCAACCGTCACCAAGTGACAACTCATAAATTTTCATGCCGTCAGCCTCTTGTGCCAGTCCAAATTAATAGGCAATATTTAGGGGTTGTTTGGTAGGGTGTTTTGAATATCAATTTTCAGTATGTTAACAACATTATACGTATTTTTACACATTTTTTCACTTATACGTATTTTTAAAAATTACAAAACAACATTACCAAACGCTTCTAGTATCTCTCTATGCTTTTGCTTATACTTATCTATTACCATTACTGCTAAAGACGAAACTGCAATTTACTTCGAATTGAACCAAACAAAGAGTAAAGTTGTTCCATCCCAAAAAAAAAAAAAAAAAAAAGATTTGCTGTGTGTTGTGTTTAGCAAAAATTAATAAATTTACTGTGTGTTGTACAGACGTAATGATTTACTTCTTTTCTCTTTCTTTTTTGGTAAATAATGATGTACTCCTTTTGTTTCTCTTAAAAAAAAAAAATGATGCACTCCTTTTACTATTATTATCTTTCTTTTTTCTAAGTTTTTTGAACTTTACAATACATGTGGCTGTCTTTCTAATATACACGTACTAATTATTGGCAATGTTTATTATACGTTATTATATTTATATTTGGTTTTCAAGTTAATTTACACTTATGGCCAACATAGACATGGCAAAACGGGTCAGAATTTTCTGACCCGGCCCGACCCGACCCGAAAAATACCCGACCCGAACTCGATTTTTTGACCCAAAGCAAAAACGGGTTGACCCGTGACCCGACCCGTGTTTTTTGCAGGTCAACCCGACCCGACCCGCGACCCGAACCCGAACTATTTTTTTAAAACTTTTTTTTTTTTTTGGGTAAAAAAATAGTAAAACTAAGACAATATTGGTTTAATTGTTTATTGTGAACTTTAAGTAAACAATTGATACATTTACATAACTGTATGCAAATTAATTGAAAGATAAATGGTTGAACATTCTGTAATAAGTAAAAATTTTTAGATATCAAATAGCAAAGTACATGCCAAGATAATCTGATTACAGTAGAATTAAAAACATAGATTTAAAATTGTAGACATGTGTGAGAAACATTCACAAGTGTGAAAATAGTGAAGCTAAAGTATCAAATTAGAATAAATTATGAATACTTAGACCTATTTTTTAATAATTTATGTTCAAAATAAACGGCTTTTCAAAATAAATTATGATATTTCCTAGAGTGTGTGTTGCTTAACAATGATATGATATTCATAAAAGAGATCATGTATAAATAAGTAAGCAATCAAACTTTAAAGTATATCTCAAATTGAAATAAAGTGTCAACCACAATTGATAATTGATTATAAAATTAATTTTCAAGATTGTAAATTTCTTATATGTTTTTATTCTTTATCAAATGAGTTATCCAATAAGTCATTTGTAATTTTGTTTTATATTTTGGAATGTTGATATTGTGTAGAAATAAAACTTGTGTATTTGTTTTACTCATCTTTGTGTTATTTTGTTTTAGATAGAAATGTTAGGATTTGTATAATTTTAAAATTATTGAATAAGTATTAATAAGTTTAACTAAGTTCATTCTTAATATAAGTGGTGAATTCAAAATAATGTATTTTACATCAAGTAATTTGTTACATAACTTTTCAAATGGCAAATATATGTTTTCTTTATAAAAAAAAAAATTCATGTGAAAAATACGGGTCAACCCGACCCGACCCGCAACCCGATTGACTCGAACCTGATTTTAACCCGCTTAAAATGACTCGATTTTGACCCGTGTCCCGTTTGACCCGCAACCCGAACCCGACCCGACCCGCCCGTTTTGCCATGTCTAGGCCAACACACATGTTTTAATTTTCATTTGCTATATACTAGTTTATAAAATTCAATACTTAGGTTTCAAACCGTTAGTAATTGTTTCTTAAAAAAATTATGAGTAATTTGTAGAGAAAACCATCACTTATTATTATTGTTTTTTTTTTTTTTAAGTCCAAGATCTATTATTTTGTCTAAAATGCAGAAACTTTAGATGTTGAACTCTTAAAAAAGTGAATGATTTTTTTTCTTACTGAAAAGTTCAAAAATACCAACTTAAGTAAACATATTTTGTTTCCTTAGAAGATGATCTTGGATTATGATGAGTAATATTAGAAATTTAGAATATCCCATCAATTAGCACAATGAAGTCCATCAAATTTTGTTCAAAGGTTGGCCCCCCTTAGGAAAAATTCTTGACTCCGCCACTAATTGTAGTAACAATCTTAATTTACACAATTTTAGCTAACAACATATGATTTTTGGGTTGAATGTGCAAAATTGATCCCTTATGCTATTTTGTATTGATTGATGTGGGTGCTCTAAGAAAAAGAAGAAGATATAAATAACTTTTCCAACATTATCCACTATTCAAATTTAGTCCTTAAGAATGTTGATATTGTATTTTGTCTAGCCCCAATTTAAGTACCAAAATACCAATTTAAGCCTTAAAAAGCCAATGCATTTTTAACATGGAAGATAGGAATTCTGTGGAAAAACAAAATTGTTCTAATCGATGTTGAAGAAATTATTTTGATGGCTCAAGAGCTCAAAATCCCAAAATTACCATTTTTTACTAAGTTTGACCAAGCTTAATTAAGGTTTAGTCAAGTTTTGACCAAAAGTCCAACCATCCGATAGTGGTGAATTTGTGCTTGTCTCTAAGATGATAAAATTTCCTTTAAAATGACAGTTCATGGGCCTAGATCGAAGTTGAAGCGGATAAGACACCGCAAAGACATTAAATCTTTGATCAAAATACTTAATCATTTTTCAACAAATTGATTATAGTTTAATGTCAATTAAATTATAATCAAACAACCGTGTATATATTTATTTTCACTAACTACAACTTTTATAAGAAGTTTTACAAACATAAGAAACTTATTCAATTGACAAACTAAATTATATAAAAACACTATATACTTTTTTAGATGCATGTATAGTTATAAAACGACTATATTATTTTTTAGATACATGTATAGCTTACAAAAGTTAACCGATAGTATGTATTATAATTGTCTCTACAAAAAAATGTTTTCAAAATTAAAATCAATAAATCCTACCTTAGATCTATTATTTCTCAAGAAATATTAAAAGGGTTATTCATTTATCAAATGAGAAATGTGATGTTAGCACAATTTTAATTCCAAAAATTTTATAATAAATTTTTCATCTAAAAAAAAGTGAAAAAAAAAACAAATTTTAAATAAAAAATTAAAATGTAGAAAAAAAATAAAAGCAAAAATTTTTTAAAAAAAAAAAAATATTTTATTTTATTTTATTTTTAGATAAAAGCAAAAGAAATCTTATTTTAAAATATTGATTTTATGTATTTTAAAATAGTTTAAATAAAATATTTTTTTAATTATTAGATTCATATGAAAGTATTGATTGTATGAATTATCTTTTCACAACTAAAAGTTTTAAAACGATTCCATGTCAAAGCTCTTTAAATCTTACATAGGACTATATATGAAATTTTTTCCCCTTAGGAAAAAAAAATAGAAGCTACACACGCATAAAGACTAATTTGTTATGAAAATATGGTGAACATTACCCTCATTCTCTTAAATATTACAGTTTACGTATCTCTTTGCACCGTTTGCTACAATTATAGACACAATTTTGAGTTTTCTCCTTTATAGATTGTTGGTCTAGCTGTCTAGAGCTTTTGTCCTTGGTTCGTTATTCTTCCAAATCTGCTTCGTCAACCAATTTTTCATTTTATTTTTTTACTATTATCTCACGTGCACTTGGACTGCTAACTGCTAAGGAAGGATATAGGGCAGACTGGCAGTGGGACTTTTCTTTTGCCTTTGGTCGTCGGGGAACATTTGATTTGATATTTTTTTCATGTTCTTCTTCTTTACTTATTTGCTAGAAGACATCACAGTTAGGCCCCACTAGGGTTTATGATTACCGTCCTATTGTTTTGTTTAATATTCTCTACGATTTTATTTCTAAAGTTTTAGCAAATAGACTTCAAAAAATATTACCTGATTTAATATCTAAACACCAAAGTGCTTTTCAGTCTAACCAAATTATTTCAGATAATATTTTGGTGGTGTTTGAGACTTTGCATCCTATGAAAAATCAGAAATCCAAGAAAGCGAGGTTTATGGCCATGAAATTGGATACGAGCAAAACTTATGATAAAGTGGAGTGGAATTTTTTGGCTAAAACTATGGAGAATATGAGATTTTGTGATAAGTGGGTTTCTCTTATTTTTGAGTGTATTAGCATAGTCTCATATTTGGTGTTGGTGAATGGGAAACTTAGTGGGATATTAAACCTTCACGGGGACTCGACAAGATGATCCTTTGTACCCCTACCTTTTCTTGTTATGCCCAGAAGGTCTTAATAGATTATTACAAAAGACAGCTAGGGAGGATTCACTAAAGGTTTTTCTCTATGTAAAGCAGGACCCAAAGTTTCCAATTTATTTTTTGCTGATGACAGTATGTTGTTTTGTTGTGCTAATATGTTTGATTTAATTATTATTCAAAATATTTTAGCTCTATATGAAGAGGCATCCAGTCAACAATTAAATAGGAAGAAGACCGCCATATTTTTTAGCAAATCTATGGAGAATGATAGAAAATCTTCAATATATATATATATATATATAATGTATTGCGCACTATTTAGTGTGTGATATTAAGGTTAGCCAATGAAATTTTGCATTCATGACTGTATACCTTATTTAGCTTTGATAAGTTTTAATTTGCACCTCACTAGTTTGTGTTACATTATGCTTTATTCTGTGATTTGTTTTTAGTCTTTAATCCAAAGATCTTGATTTTGATCGATGTCACATATTTTGATCATAAGGACTAAAAAATCCTAAGAGAAAGACATAAATAACCATCTTACCATTAGTGTAGGGCAATTTGTGTGTTTCTCATTAAAAAAATTAACGAGAAACCTTATGCAAAAAATCTTTGAACAAAAGGTGATGCAAAAGATTGTAACTCTACATTGAGAGATGTGGGAGTTATAAGATGTACATTTTTAGGTGATAGTTACTTTCTTTTAATTTTAATCAGTTCCATTCATATCGATTTCAACTATTTAAATTTTAATTTAAGAAAGAGAAATCGGCAATAGTAAACCGATTTCTTTTAACTGTTTCATTTAACTGTTGCATGAGGAGTAAAACGTCAAAACGTTGTTTTTTTCCATACAAATTTATTTTACTAAACCCCCCTTCAAAATTCTTTGGTTCTTTTTAGAAGTTTCTTCTATAAGTTAAGTAAACAATCTTCCACTCAACTTCTAATTCATGTGCATCACTTTTTCTTTTACTGTCTCCACCCCCCACTTCATTTAACTAAATAACTTTTCACATATGCATATAATTAACATAATTTATTTTTAAATAGCTTGTAAGAGGGATAGATAAAAATCACACGTCCAATTATGGAAGATTTGAAACCTCTTATCTTATCTTACCTTTTAAGGCTTCCTTCGTTGAGCCCCTAAACTGCTATAAAAGAGTAAAAGACTTCTTTCTCCTTCGAAATTATTTCACACCACTAAGTATTTATTAAGTTACACTCTTTGCCATTCTCTTTCTCTCATTCTTCATTTTTTTTTTTACTACGTTCTATTTTTTTGGCCAAAATTCTCTTTTACTTTATAGTTTATATACTAGCTTATGATTTTCACTCGAGTTTTGAAATAAAATATTGATTTGGGTAATTTTTAAAATAAGAGTATCACGTGGGTGAAGCCATTAGTTTCATTCTCTTGCTTGAGAAAATTTATTTTTCTTGAATATATAATTTTCTAGGCCTTTATTTAATTGTGGGTTCTAGTTCGTTCAACTGGTAATATCTCTAATGGTTAAATAGGAGATATGTGGTTCGATCTCTACCTACACAAAAAACATCATATATACGTTAAAACTCTTTTAAAAAAAAAAGGCCTCTATTTAATTATCTAGTAATCAAAAGCCTTATAAGGCATGAGTGGGAGGCGTCTCTCCTCGATGTGGGATTGAGCAAATTCGTGAGGGTGGCATCAGTCTCCTCGGCTCATTCCCAAAGCGAACAATTCCTTTGTTGGGATCTGAGACAAATCTCCCTCTCACATTCGTGATCTAGGTTTTTGGCAGATCTGGGTTTATTGGCATATTTGGGTTTTTTTTTCTTGCAAATCTGTGCATGGGTAAATCTGGGTTTTTTTTGGGAGCTAATTTTAGTTTGGGTTTGATTCATGATTGATTCATGGTTGTGTTTTCTTATTAAAATTTGAGAATTTTAGTTTAAGTTGGTGAGAATTTTGAGTTTGCGTTGTTTCTTATTGAAGATTTTTTTTTTTTTTTTTTTTTTTCATTTTACAATGTAGAAACACTAGAACTTGAGTAATTTCCAATACATTACCAAAAATTATAAAATGAAAATATTTTACAATTGGAAATATTTTACTCCAAAACAAATAGAGAATAGTAATAATTTCACCCCTAAGGCCCTAAGATGCAGTGAAGCGTATATATTTGGAATTGCAATGTAATTGTAATTAAGATTTAATACAAGTTGAGCATTTAATTTGTTGTCTTTTGAAATCTCAAAGTTTAAAATATGGTTTTTTTTAAAAAAAAAAAAAAATATATATATATATATAATTGAAGAGAAAAATATTCACATTTTAAAAAGTGGAAAAAAAATATAAAAATGAATTTTAAAAAACGGATATAAAAAAGAGAGGGTACAGTATCATTAGACTATATCCTATATGTAGATTAACATGAACCATCGTAGGACGTTCAATTCATTCCTTCCTCATATAAGTCTAGACCAGAAGCACCAAATCTTTCCCATTCGGTCACCTGGCTGGCTACCACCTGTTTATGATGTTGACTTGAAAGTGGATTCGGCTGAAACTTGTAAGCGAGGCTTTTTTTTTTTTTTTTTTTTTTGCTAACCCTTGTAAGCGAGGCTAGAAAAAGAGGATGCACACAAAGTAATTAAAAAACAACGCGGTTAATCAATTATCATACTGGCATCTCACTGCCACTATTCAAATCCCTTGAGTGAATCACCTACTGTGTAGTTTCTCACCCACACTTTTTGTTTTTGGGCACTATGTATATCTTCTCACAATTCTTCTTCTCCACAATCCCAGTTCCACATTGTATTCTCAGCTTCTTTTACTTTCTCAATTAGTTCTCAACTTCTGATCTTTACTACTTACGAAGCAGCTCAAAAATTCATCATGGCTTTTTTAGAGCATTAGCATTGGAAAATGCTAATGCTACTCTATTTTTCCATTCCAAAATCTCACTTTATCATTATACCATCTAATTTTACAATACCTCATACATCCCAAAACTCTATTTTTATTAAAATATTATTTTTTAATCTTTCTATACTATTTCTTTATAACTGTTATTTTTTTTTCAGACTCATGTTTCCTACGCTTTCCAACAGTTTTTTTTCCTCTCCTTCTCCCTCAACCTCTAGCAACACACAACCCATCAACAACCACAGCCACGGCACCTCAACCCATCAACACCTCAACCCATCAACAACCACAGCCACGGCACCTCAACCCATCAACACCTCAAATCAACAACCACCAGAGCAAACCCATCAACAACAATCGCCGATTTGAAACCCATCGAAGCAAACCCATTCAAAAATAATAATCACCGGAGCCACCGCCACCACGACCCGATCCTCTTCCATGACCCGATCATCGACCCAGACCCACACCGCCACCACGATATATTTTTTATTTTTTTTCCAATCACCAGCATCAGAGAATTTCTCCACCTTCCCTCAACCTCTACACCGTGCCTCCACCACGCCCACCACGCCACCACTGCCCACTGCCCACCAAAATCCCACCGGAACAAAAACCCACATAAAAAAAAAAAAAAAAAAAAAAAAAAAAAAAAAAAACCCACTCCGTGACCCACGCCAACCAAAATGCAGAACCTAGACCTCGTCGACCAAGCACAACATAGCAACCCACGGTCAAACACAGCAACCCACCCTCTCCGATTCAAACCTCTGTCAAACCCATCGGAGCCATCTCTAGCACACCTAGCCCGCCGATCCAAACCCGCCACCACCACGAGCCATCTCCAGCACAACCAACCCACCACCACGCCGATCCAAACCCACCATCTCCGGTGCAAGCATTGAACGAGAAAGAGAGATGTGAGATGAGAGAAAGAGCGACGGAGAGACGGAGTGGGAGACGGAGAGACAGAGTGGGAATGAGAGGGAGAGAGGACTGAAGGAGAGATGAAATAAAAAATTACTTATTCGATTTAGAATTGTGCTACAGTGCAATTCTAAATGTAGAATTGCACTGTAGCAAGAATTGCAAAAAATTTGCAATTCTTGCCTTTAGCATTTCTTGATGCAGCAGTTTTTAAGGGTTGAAATGCTAAAAACACCTTAGATATAGCATTAGCATTCTCCAATGCTAATGCTCTTAGTTTCCACACATCTATTACTACAGCTAGTTCTAGTATTCTCTTTCTTCCATTTCAACTTGGCAGCAAGAAGACTTGCTGATTCAGCTGAAACCCAACGACCATTACTCTTCCAATACCACAATGGTCCTCTTCTCACTGGAAAAATCTCCATTAATCTCATGTGGTATGGCAAATTCAAGCCCTCTCAAAGAGCTATTATCTCAGATTTCATTGCCTCCCTTTCTACTTCCACACCCACAAAAGCTCAACCCTCTGTTGCAACCTGGTGGAAAACTACTGATAATTACTACCAAGTTGGTAGTACCAACTCAGCAACTCAAAGAAGCCCTCCACTCATGTACTCTCAATGGGTACCCAGATCATTGATGAGACTTACTCCTTAGGCAAATCACTCTCAAATCAGCAAATAGAACAGTTGGCATCAAAGGGTGCCCAAGCAAATGCATTCAACGTAGTTCTGACATCAGATGACGTGGCAGTTGAAGGTTTTTGTATGAGCAAGTGTGGAACCCATGGATCTCTAACGGGTGCATCTGTTCAAGGCAAAAGCAATAAATTTGCTTAAATTTAGGTTGGCAATTCGGAGACTCAATGCCCAGGCCAATGCGCGTGGCCATTCCACCAGCCCATCTATGGACCCCAGAGCCCACCCTGGTTGCACCCAACAACGATGTGGGTTTGGATGGTATGGTCATCAACCTGGCTAGTCTCTTAGCTGGTACAACTACTAACCCATTTGGAAATGGCTACTTCCAAGGACCAAAGGATGCACCATTAGAGGCTGCATCGGCTTGTCCTGGTATGTACGGCCAGGGGGCTTACCCTGGTTATGCTGGGGACCTTTTGGTGGACCCTGCGACTGGTGCTAGCTATAATGCAAATGGTGCAAATGGAAGGAAGTACTTACTTCCTGCACTCTTTGACCCATCAACCCAAACGTGTTCAACTGAATCAACTCTAGTCTGAGGAATGAACATAATATGTGCCCACAAGTTAATGTATAGTGTGTTGTGCAGTATATTAGACAGACTCAAGAATGAGATTAATTCTTTGATTCATTTATTAATTGTATCATGGTTAAATAATGAAAATGCTATAGCCTATATCTTTTATATCATATGCTCAGACTTGTAGTTCTTCTTCCTCTTCTTCAATTTTTTTTTTTTTTAATTATTGTTGGTATTTACTATTTTCTATATAAAAGAAAAGGTAAAAATGCCCTTGTATCCTGTGCCTAAACTTGGTGGTCCTTATTGATATACCATCCAAATGGACCATAGTGAATTTTAACTCAATAACCAAAGGCAAACAAAATATATATAGTTTAGAACAGGGTTATGAAATTAATTTTGGTCTTGGTTTGCTTCAATTGAAAATCTGGTTCATTTCGTGGGTCAAGGATATCCAATAGCACATAACATATATTTATAGCTCCTTGGATACTGATAGAACCAATGATACAACAAATCGGTGGTCACACATCTACACGGGAAAGACACCGATTTAGTGACAACCAAAGATACTTTGATACTAAAGTTAGAGCTCATAGTGGCAGTATATGTTGTATACACTATATAGTATCTTTAGAATTTTCTCATACCTTGGTATGTGGAGTATTGTATGTTTATATAGCACTTTGGTTTTTACCCCCATAATCTTTGCTATATCTTGCAATGTGGATTGTAGAGCGTATTTGGAGGAGGTTCAACTAAATTTCTCAAGTTGTGCATTCACCATTAATTTGTCACATAATGGTGCATAAATATTGCTAACATGTTTGATTGTGCATCCACCATTAATCTGCGACAGCTTTTTGTGTTGTTGTGATGAACTCTAACCGTCGCTAATAGCAATCTTTTTTGTAGTGATCCTATCAACAGCTGTGAGGACCAAAGAGATTGGTAGCAAATAGGGCCTAAGCCGAAGTCTAGATGCGCCCAACCAAAGGTTCAAATGAGTTAGGTAGGCCCAGATAGGCCCAAGGAAAAGACTGTCCGAGGAAGGAACCTAGTGAAGGACAAGCCGAGGAGGGTGAGAAACTCTTGGACCAAACTGAACATGTCAGCCCGAGGAAGGTAACACCGTAACAGTAACAATCCTAGGCAATAATTGAAGAAAACTTCTTGGCATCATCACATCCACATTAAATATATTGCACCAACCAAATATGTATAATTAATGGATGAATGATACATGAATAGTGCCATAACAGCTTGTTACCTGCTCAGCATCGAAAGGATGAGAGGAGAAGGATGGGACAAATATCATGCGAGAAGAATCACCCAACCCCTAGGTGGATGGCCAGGATTGAAGCACTAAGATTACAAATAGTGGTAGATTCCCTATGTACAGGGATCAGATCCAGAAATAGAAAGAAAAAAAGAGAGAACGCTTGGAATATTGAGAGAAGTCCACTCCTGTATCTTTCTTTAAGTTTAAATGCTCTTTGGAAATTTCGAGGAAGATGGAATAAAATATAAGTCTTGTTTTATCATACAAATTTATCCTGCAGTTCTTTGTTTTTAGTTCTTTGAGTGGAAATATTAATTTAGACTCAACTATTTATCCTAAAAATTCATTTCTACAAATTAATTGTCTTGAATATTAGCCCAACCCATCAGCTAGAATCGGATTTTAGCCCATACAACAGCCATTCGAAAAAACTACAATTTTTTTTCTAGAAGAATGTAAAAGGTTGAATTGATTTTCTACATTTCGATTATTTTTTTAGAAAAAAACAGTTGGGAATATGAGAATAATTAAAAGAATCTAATACTTAAGTACTACAAATTTTAACAAATTCAATGAATAAAGAATAGAGCATTACTCTCCGTCAATATCACTAGGCCTTAAACCAATTTATTTAGGACTCCAATAAGTGCTCTTAAATGATTGAATCATTCTTTTGTAGCCAAGTACAAAAACTTTGTAACTCAATTGAAGGTTCAAATCCTCCATTTTCACTATCTATATCCAAAATATTAATAAAATATTTTTTTAAAGTGTCCGAGTAAGGGCATTAGCATCTGGATAACCATCTTATATATTTTGCAAATTTATGCAGTGGCAGAGTAATAATAAATAACGATCATAAACACGTGTCCAATAACACATTACATTGCTTTAAGGAACTATCATATAAGAAATGAGTGGAGTAATTTAAAAAATTAAATTTTTTAGAGCAAGCTTTGATGAAAGTTCTATCGTGCCAAATTACAATTTTTTAGCTCTAATTCTCCAAAACCAAGAACTGATCATTCATTCATCACTATGCTAGTTATGTAATGTATCCCGGAATTACATAGCTCTACCATCATTAAAGAGTCCTTAGTCAAATAAAATCCACTGCATAAATAAATCGCTTTTAATGCAAAACTAAGATGATCCAGATAAGCCATTGCAAAAGTAAAGCCTTTTTTGTGTGCCTGCTAATGGAAATATTATTTGATAATTAATTCCAAGGCAATTCACGCAACTAGCTCCTAAATGTTCTTCTCAAAAAAAAAGAAAAAAAAAAAAAAAACCTCCTAAATGTAAACAAAACATGAATTGTAAACAAATTGTCCACTTAACAAAGAATCTCACTCCCAAGATGAATATATATGTTTGGAATTGCATTCTTTTACCTCCATTATTTTACACAAATATCTATAATGGATGAGGAAAATATTCACAATTTAAAAAGTGGAATTTTTTTTTTAATAAAAAAATGGAGGAAAAAGTCAAACACATATCATAAGGAAAACATCATCTTACACATTTTTACAAGCATTATTTTACAAAAATATCTATAATTAATGAGAAAAATATTCAGGCCTGTTTGGTAACGTTGTTTGTATTTTTTGAAAATACGTGTGGGTGAAAAAATATATTAAAATACGTGTAATGTTGTTTAAAAACTGAAAATTGTTACTCAAAATCTCATTCCAAACGGCCCCTCACATTTCAAAAAGCAAGAAAAAATATATTCACCTTTAAAACATAAAATTTGAAAAAAAAAATAAAGATAAAAAAAAAAGATAAAAAAAAGGGTAAACTGGTAAAGTATCATTAGAGCATATCCTATATGTGGATTAAGACGAACCATCGAAGGACGTTCAATTCATTCCTTTCTCATATAAGTCTAGACCAGAAGCTCTAAATCCTTCCCATTTACCACCAACTGTTATTGACTTGAAAGCGGATTTGGTTGAAACTTGAAAGCAGGGCTAAAAAAAAGGGGACGCACACAAATTATAAAAAAACCAACGCGTTTATCAATTATCATGCTGGCATCTCACGCCGGATTTTATTACAAAATAACTATAAAACCCAACCTATATTATTAGTTAGGCAATGTTTTAAACATATTTGGTTTCTAATAATTCGAGTTCTCTACACTCAATTTTGCCCAGTGAATTTGCACTTGGAAATCAAGTGTCTGACACTCGATTTTCATACTCACTTGGAAATCGAGTGTCTCACACTCAATTTTCTTAGAGCAAATTAAAAATGAAATTTGTTTCAAACCTTGCCTAACTAATAATATAGTTTAGGTTTTATAGTTATTTTTTAATAAAATCCTCTCACGCCCACTCTTGAACCCTTTCCTGGTAGTTTCTCACCAACACTTTTTGGGCACTATATATATATCTACCCACAATTCTTCTTCTCTACAATCCCAGCTCCACATTGTATTCTTAGCTTCTTACTTTCCCAATTAGTTCTCAACTCCTAATCTTCTGTACTTAGTAAACACCTAAAAAAAGTTATCATGGCTTCTTTAGTTTCCACACATCTATTGCTACAGTTAGCTCTACTAATCTCTCTCTTCAACTTGGCAGCAAGGAGACTTGCTGATTCAGCTGAAACCCAACAACCTTTACTCTTCCAATACCACAATGGTCCTCTTCTCACTAGAAAAATCTCCATCAATCTCATCTGGTATGGCAAATTCAAGCCCTCACAAAGAGCTATTATCTCAGATTTCATTGCCTCCCTTTCTACTTCCACACCCACTAAAGCTCAACGCTCTATTGCCACCTGGTGGAAAACCACTGATATATACTACCAACTCAGCAACTCAAAGAAGCCCTCCACTCTTGTATGCTAAATGGGTACCCAGATATCAAATTAAGACGATCAAATTCATATTTATCTCTCTCTATATATATGTAGATAACTTTTCATTGTTTTCTCAACAGGTTTATTTGATATATTCCTCACTATTGTCAAATGGCTTGCACTTGGAAAAGTTTGGCTCTACTTGTATCTATCTTTCTGGGTGTCATTGGAGAACCACACCTAATGTTTGTGAATGGAGATGCTGAGATGCAGCATGTGAAATGTACTCCCCCCTAGATCGAGGGTTTTACATGGAGTCGCCACTTATTTAATTTTAAAAGGGAAAATAAGAAAACCTTTAATAAAAAATACTTCTTTTGTATTAATGTATATTGCAATTTACATCAAATTTTGTAACAAAGATTTACAATGCTTTTTGTCCTAGATACAATCTAAGAAAAGTAAATTACATTGCTTTATTTCCTAGTTACATTCTAAAAAAATGTAAAATTACATGGTGTAAAAGCATAGTCTAGAACCCTTGATCTTGGTTCGGAGGCTAATTTACAAGATGGGAAGGGATTAAGCACCCATCTCGCGCGGTAAAACCGGTCTCCTAGGTTAAGGTGGCCAATGTCATGTCATGTCAAACAAATACAAACAATATGTCATGTAAACATGGTAATTTGTAAGAATTGAAAACAAATATGTGTTAAGAGAATCAAATATAAAAAAAGACAAAAAAAAAAAATGAAACTTGTTAGATAACAATTTTAATGTAAAGAAAACTTTAAAGCAATGGCATGTTCATCCAAGAAATCAAAGTAAGCAAAGAATCCCTAGCCTAGACATGTTTATCTAAGCATGTGAGAAAAAGAAAACAATGTTGTCATGTTATTTGTAATCAACATAATTGTAGAGAGAACCAAATAAAAATAAGACCTTTGAGCATATTTGATCATCCAAACAATTATGAAAAGAAGTAAAAGAAAATCCCTAAACATGTTTATCTAGAGAAACTCAAAATACTTAGACATGTTCGTTCAAGCATTTTTTTATATAAAAAAAAAAGTAAAACAATTACCTAGACATGTTCATCTAAGTATTGAAGAGAAAGTTGTGTTTTAGCTTAGAAGTGCTCATCTAAGCATTCAAGAGAAAAATTGTGTATTAGCCTAGAAGTGTTCATCTAAGCATGTAAAAGGGATGATAACAAGAAATATAGGCATGTTCATCCAAAAAAAAACAAATAATGACATGTTAAACATTTATTCAAGCATGTGTAGAAAGATAAGAACATGATTAATTACTTACCAGCATAGAACATAAATTAAAAAGGGGGAAGTGATCACTTAAAGGGCTAGAGAGAAAGCAAGAAAGTACTACACTACAACCAAAGTAGGAACAATGGTTGCACAACAGCGTTTCTTTTCTGCTTTCTCACTAGCTCTCTAGAGAGAATTCGGGGTCCAGAAAATGGAAGAGGTCTTCTCCATTTATAGGAGGAGGGATGGCTTAGCTTTAAAGCTAAGTTGTTAGCTTTCTTCTGAAGCTAAGGGGAGAAATGAGCTGAAACGGATTTGGTTTTGGATCTCCATTTGAATTTTGAAATGATGCTGCACCCACTTCGTATTTTGACTCTAACTTTCCGCTCAAAATTCCAATTGATTCAAGATGGGTGTTTTTTGAAAGGAAATTCAATTATCTACAACTTTATCAGAAATAGAGAAAGCCAAATTCCAACGTTATCTAGGCCGAAAATGTGTTTCAAATTGCTGCTGAAAATAATCACGTTTTTTTGAGCATTTTTGAAAATTTTCCCAGGATGTATCTGTTTCTTATCTTATTTATTTATTATTTTTTTTAAAAAACTTTTCTTCTGAAGCTAAAGGAAGGGATCAGTCTATTAGACAAGCTTGAACAAATTTGAGTTTGATCCCCATTTGAAATTTTGAAAGATGAGTGAAGATAATGCTGATTTTGTGTTATCTTCTGCACCCGTTTCATAATTTGGCCATAACTTTCTGCTCAAGAATCCAATTGATTCGGAATTGATGTTTTTTGAAAGGAAATTTAATTCTCTACAACTTTTATAGAAATAGAGAAAATCAAATTTCGATGTTTTTCAGGCTAAAAATACGATTCAATTTGCTGCTGAAGATAATGACGTTCCTGATCATTTTTTTTTTGAATTTTTCCTATCTCGAAATTTTTTCAAAAGAGCAGATAAGATGTCCTAAAGGAAAACATTTTTTTTTTTTTTTTAAATGAACTAAAAATGAAATCCAATCAAAAATTACACTTAATTAATTTTAAATTAATTCTTGTGAGAACCAATCAAAATTAAGTGTTTAAGATAGGACGTGACCAGACCCATCGTGTAGGTGAGCCATGATCATTGAAAATTGTTTGTATAATAACTTTTGATCAGATGGTCCGATCAAAATCCATGACATACCATTATGATCGTTAGAGCATCAAGATTTGTTTTGTATCACAAATTTGAAGATCTTCCGGTTGGTTAAATGCAAGTTGTAAAATGGGGTGTTTACAGAATGCCCCTCATTGGCAGAGCTTGAAAAGCGAATGTCAATGTAAAAGAAAGACACCAAATTTTGCAACTTGAAATTTAACCGATGTGCGATGAAAATTTTTTTTTTAAGTTTTTGAAAACTTGTTGGTTTCCAAAAATTTTTTGATCTAAAATGTGTTGGCAATTTTCTCAGAAAAAGATTTGAAAATTTTGAACTTGTAAAAAACTTTGTCAGGCTTTTTTATTTGAAAACTCTGCTGGGTTTTCTTGTAAAGATCTTGGCAAATTTTCTAAAAACTTATCTGTTTTTTTTTGAAAAATTTTGAACCTGAAACTTGTTGAAAATCTTGTTGAATTTTTTCTTGAAAATTTTGATATTCTTATCAAAATTTGTATTTGTGAAAACATGTTGGGCATTCTTGAAATGATCATGTCTTTTGGAAATTTGATAAAAACTTTGTTGGGTTTTGTTGAAAATCTTGGCAAATTTTCTAAAAACTTGTTTGTTTTTTAAAATTTTTAAACCTGAAACTTGTTGAAAATCTTGTTGAATTTTCTTTTGAAAATTTTGATATTCCTATCAAAATTGGTATTTGTGAAAACATGTTAGGCATTCTTGGAATGATCTTGTCATGTCTTTTGGAAATTTGATAAAAACCTTGTTGGGTTTTTTTATGAAGATCTTGGCAAATTTTCTAAGAACTTGTCTGTTTTTTGAAAATTTTTTGAAATTGAAAATTGTTGAATTTTCTTTTGAAAAATTTTGATATTCTTATCAAAATTGGTATTTGTGAAAACATGTTGGACATTCTTGGAATGATCTTGTCATGTCTTTTGGAAATTTGATAAAAAAACTTTGTTGGGTTTTCTTATGAAGATCTGGGCAAATTTTCTAAAAACTTGTTTGTTTTTAAAAATTTTTGAACTTGAAACTTGTTGAAAATCTTGTTAAATTTTCTTTTGAAAATTTTGATATTCTTATCAAAATTGGTATTTATGAAAACATGTTGGGCATTTTTGGAATGATTTTGTCATGTCTTTTGGAAATTTGATAAAAAAAACTTTGTTGGGTTTTCTTATGAAGATCTTGGCAAATTTTCTAAAAACTTGTTTATTTTTTTAAAAATTTTTGAACCTGAAATTTGTTGAAAATCTTGTTAAATTTTCTTTTGAAAATTTTGATATTCTTATCAAAATTGGTATTTATGAAAACATATTGGGCATTTTTGGAATGATTTTGTCATGTCTTTTGGAAATTTGATAAAAACCTTGTTGGGTTTTTGTGTAAACTGTATAACTTTGTCAGGCGTTCTTTTTCTAAGAGATGTTTGAAGATCTTGTAAGATTTTCCTCGACTTTTGAAAAAGATGCTAAAACTTTCTGAAAATCTTGTTTGATTTTTCGAGAAAGTCATGAAAACCTTGTTTTGAAAAATTGTTGACAAACCTTGTTGGGTTTTTTTGAAATTTTGTTCACAAACCTTTTCGGGTTTTGAGAATTTTATTAGAAAATCTTTTCTGGTTTTTTGAGATAGATGCTAAAACTTTCTGAAAATCTTGTTTGATTTTTTTGAGAAAGTCATGAAAACCTTGTTTTGAAAAATTGTTGACAAACATTGTTGGGTTTTTTGAAGATTTTGTTCACAAACCTTGTCGGGTTTTGAGAAATTTATTTTTTTTTGAAAATAAAGTATGAAAACCTTGATGGGTTTTGTTGAAAATTTGTAAGAATTTTGAAGAACTTTCAGATTTCCTTGAAAAAAGTTATGAATTTTTTGAAAATCTTATTGGATTTTTTTTAAACACTTTTTTGTGACTTTCAAGAAAAAAAACTTTGTCAAACCCTAGAGCCTGAGATGTTGGACAGTACTAGTCAACTTCAATGAATGTAAGAGACTCCTTAGTCGAGCCTTGTGTGATGTGGGAGACTTCTTAGTTCCAATTTTATCAAATGTCCTTGAGACTTCTTAGCTGATTTGGTGATCTGGACTTGAAGCTGTATTGGATGCTGAAATGAATGAGAGATTTTTGCTTAATTCCTGCAAAGATGAAAATTTTCCTTTCTGAAACTTGTTAGAAACCAGTTAATTTGAACCAATGCCCCTAGTATAAAAATGCTTGCATAGAAAAATAGATGAAAAAGCTTGCATATGAAAACTAATGGGCCAATACTCATAATTTATGCATGCTTAATGCAGATAAAAAAGCAAATGGGCCAATGCCCCCAATTTAAAGCTATTTGCAAACAACTTTGGATCATTGTCTTGATTTGGTGCCTATTGTTTACAGAGCCTTTAACAGGTTGCCTACGCACCTTTCTTTAAGAGGATAAAGTCAGACATAGTTCAAGTATGTATGGAAGACATCTAGTCCACCCAAAAGATGATCATGACTTCCATCCAAACCTTGCATGGCATTTTCAAAATGGACTTGCCCATGAAAAATTTTGTTTTTGAAATAAATTGATTTTCTTCTTGAAAAACCATTTGGTGCATAGTGGTGCCTTTTGAGAAAAAAAATTTTCTTTCCCAAATGATCATGAGATAATCCTTTCAACAGCTATTTTAGCATACCATACTGTTTAAGAGTCAAGTCAATCTTTTTGACTAAAAAGGATCAAAGTCATTGAATGCATGTAATCAAATTTGCTTCTTCTTTTTAAACATTGTTGGATTAGGTCTTCAAGGACAATCAAAGAAATGAAATGTAGAGATGTTTGAGAGTCATGTATTTTTTTTTTTTTTTTTTTTTTAGAGTGCTTCAAGTTCAGGAGACACTCTTTTTTTTTTTTTTTTTTTTTTTTTTTTTTTTTTTTTTGTGGGATAGAAGCAAAGAGGAGTGCCCCTAATTTGGGAGTCACATTTGTTGGAAGCAAACAAAAGGGAGTGACTTCAATTGGAGAATTCTTTCAAGTCATTTGGGAATTTAAGAAACTGTGTCATGGAGATTACTTGCCAGTGGGGCTTGATAACCTCAAGCATTTTTCCTTTTTAATCCAAGAGAAAATATTGCCAGAGTTAAGAGTGTGCCTATGACTAGCAGAACTTCAAGGGGGTCTTTATGCATGGGTTGTAATGTAGGCTAGGTTCAGGTTATGAAAGAAATGATATAAAAAGGCTCAAAATACCCTATAGATATTCCCCTCAAGTGTGCAATACTGAAAAGTTAGGCATTAGAAGGATTTTGTTGTTTCTCCCTTTCTTGACATTGTGCTAAAATTCTCATCATTCTTGTCATCTGCTCATTGGTAATCATGGATCATTTGTATCAATGTTATATCATGCTTGTTTGCCTTGTATTCTTCTTAGGCAACTCTTTTTTGAGCTTTCAAATTTTCTTCTTTGATTTGAATTTGTGCTGAGGTTATTGTTGTGATTGAATTTTTCTGCCTTTCTCTTCATTGACTTGTTGTATGAATGTGCTTTCACGCTTGTTTTTCAAACCTCTAGAATTTCATCTTGACAAATCTTTCCTCTTCTTTTGGAACTTGTGACTAGGCCACCTTTTCAGTTTTCGACCTTCTTTGTTCTTCTTTTTTCTCTTCTTTTGAAACCTATGACAAGGTCGCTTTTTCTTTTTCTCTTCTTTTGGCAATTGTGACCAGGCCGCCTCTTTGATTTTCAATCAATTGGACTTCTTTTGTTCTTTTTTATTCCTCTTTCTTTGATAGCAAATGAATGAATGATTTTTTTTTTTTATATGACCGTGCTTGAAAAAGCTGCCTACGTAGCTCTTTTAAAAGAAAGATCAGGTCATCCATAGTTCAAAATAATTTTTTTGTGCCTTAATTTTTGCCTAGACTGCCCTTTTGGGTTTTCAATCTAGCAGGCTCTCTCACACTCGATTTTTTTTTGTCTTTCCTTTTGCGTAGACTGCCCTTTCAGGTTTTCAATCTACCATTGTTGTTGTTGTTGTTGTTGTTGTTGTTGTTTTTTTTTTTTTTTTTTTTTTTTTTTTTTTTTTTTTTTTTTTTTTTTTTATCCCTAATTTTTGCCTAGATTGTCCTTTCAGATTATCAATCTAGCGGGATTTTTTGTTGGTTGCTTCATGCTTTCTGACTTGACGAGCTCTCATCTCTTTCCATATAATGGAATCTCTTAGCTTTCAGCTTGATGAACTCTTGTCTTCTCACCTTGATGGAGTATTATCAATTGCATTCTCAAATGTGATCTCCATTATTTCTTCTAATCTTGATGGGCTCTGCTTTTCTTGATGTCTTCATTGAAGCTATGAGATTGTCCTCCATAGCATAAAATTTGAGTATGCACACTCGAATGTTCCCACCCTAGGTTTAGGTTGTTATGGGTTCATGAAAGGAAGGCTAACTGTTTAATAGCTCAAATGGGCTAGCAATGGATAATATTTGTAATGGGTGTCAAGGAATAATGTGGCTAAACCAAAGATGGCCTCCTATCCCTAGTAAGGCTTGTTTATAGGCATAGTAACTCAAACTCTTTTAGTAACTTCCTCTTGGAATAAAAATTATGAATGCTCCAAAATTTTGACACAAAAAATGTTCTAAGATTTGGATTGAGTGTACATTATTTGAGAATTTCTGATTGGAGGAATCTCTTTTTGTTGAGAATTTCTAATAACTAGATTTTCTTTGATTGCCTTTTAGGACCTTCTCTTCTTATGTTCTAAGTGATTTAGCAAAAATCCTTACAAGAATCAGATGAAATTAATTCTCTCTTGGTGCACATTGATTGGTTGGCCCATTAAGCATTATGATTTGCAAAAGTTTTGCCAAAGGAATTCTCATGTAGTACTTGAGGAAAATAACATTTGAAAATTTTGACCTCTCACACTCTTTCCAAGTGGACTGGGCTTTGATGAGACGGTTAAGCCTTCTATCATTTTTAAAAATCCACTAAAGGGCCTAATGCCCCTGGTTGGAAGATTTTTTTTTTTTTTTTTTTGAAAATTTTCCTTGATTTTATTTTATTATTTTTTCTTTTTTGAAGAAAAGCATTTTTTTTTTTAAGGATTATCATGAACAAGTCCGTTTTGATAGAAATTGTAGGCCTCAGGGAAACCATTTTCAATTGGGCTTTGAAGGGAGTTGGAAATGTCACTAAAGATCCCAATGCCCCTAGTCCAAAGTTTTCTTTAATTTTTATTTTTTTTGAGTTTTTTATTTTTTATTTTTGCATCAAACAAAGCATGAATAACAAAATGCATCAAACAAGAATTGAAATTAAGATAAGAGAAAAATGGAAACAAGTAAGGAACAGACAAAGTTTGTAATAAAAAAAAGTTCTTGAAAAACCCATTATGGCTTGGCAACTCATGAAGTAGAGTTGGATTGATTGGTAGATGCTGGTGCAGCGATGATTTATTGGTCCAGGAGATCTTGGATAATCCCACCGTTATTGATGGCATCTTCAATTTAGGTTCCAGCATCAATTAGGGTCTTGAAGTTGGGAAAGTATTGAGCAAATAGATACTTGTTGAAGGTCGGGAGGAGGTTCTTCACAATCATGTTGAATTGTTCTTCCTCATTGGCCCTAACAGTCATTTGAGCTACTTTTGTCCTCCACCTTGTGATGAATGCATGAAAAGATTTACTGGAATCTTGCTTGGTTGTCTTAAGGTCTCACCGGGTGATGTCCACCTCAGTATTGTACTTGTATTGCTTGTAAAATTCATGGCACATATCTTCCCAAGTCCGAGTTCGAGAATCCTCCAAATTTAGGAACCAACGTAGGGCAGCTCCGGTGAGTGTGTTTTGAAACATTTGGGCTAGTAACTCTTCATCAGCTCCCAAAGGTTGCAATGCTCTTATATACATTTTCAGATGGGCTTTAGGGCAGCTCGTGCCATCAAACTTGTCCAATGTTGGCATCTTAAACTTTGGTGGGGCCCTTGCTTGAGGAAAGAGAGAAAGTGAATGCAAATCCATAGTTTCTTCAACCCTTCTAGATCTCATTATAAGCTTTTCCATTTGGTTTATTTGTTCAACCATCTTCTTCTCATTTTCAGTCAACACCAAGCCATGACTTTCTTTAGAATTTCTAGGTCCATTATCATTTTGGGCCCTAGAGGATTCATGAGAGTTTTTATTCCCCATCTGTTGGATCAATGCTTGGATGTCCTTTTGGAGTTGGGCTTGACCTGCTACCAAAGTGTTGAGTAAATCTTGAGTGGTGAGAGGCAGTTGTTCCCTATGATCATTCATGTGTTGATCTTCTTGGTTGTTGGACATTTCTTAATTGGAAGCCTCAGTTTTGATGTTTGCTTGGGCCTTGCACTTTAAGATTGGTGGCTTTAATCTTGATGTCTTTAAGCTTGATGATCTTGAGCTTTTAGATATGCTTTGAACTTGGTGGGCTTGAACCCTGATTGAGGTTCTTTGGTCTCAACCAAAATGCATAAGTTAGATTTTTATTTTTTTTAAGAAATCTTAAACTATTATGATGGGCCTAAGCATTGGTCTAAGGCACATCATGGATCAAACAACGGCCAAACACATTCATGAGATGCAATGTATTTTATGGGATTAACCTAAAGATTAGTTTTATGGCTTCTTACATGAAGGTAAAAGGTAGGCTAATAGGTTCCCCAAAAGCTAGGACGTTGTACCTCCCAACTTGTGACGTATGAACGCCGCGTTGGTCTAAACGGTAGAGTTTGTCCTTTACGAAACGCAAGAAAGATCAAGCGAGTCTTAGGCGATGGGGTGGTAAGTTCACCACTGGGTACACGAAGGGATTAAGCACCCATCTCGCCCGGTAAAACCGGTCTCCTAGGTTAAGGTGGCCAATGTCATGTCATGTCATGTCAAACAAATACAAACAATATGTCATGTAAACATGGTAATTTGTAAGAATTGAAAACAAATATGTGTTAAGAGAATCAAATATAAAAAAAGACACAAAAAAAAAAAAATGAAACTTGTTAGATAACAATTTTAATGTAAAGAAAACTTTAAAGCAATGGCATGTTCATCCAAGAAATCAAAGTAAGCAAAGAATCCCTAGCCTAGACATGTTTATCTAAGCATGTGAGAAAAAGAAAACAATGTTGTCATGTTATTTGTAATCAACATAATTGTAGAGAGAACCAAATAAAAATAAGACCTTTGAGCATATTTGATCATCCAAACAATTATAAAAAGAAGTAAAAGAAAATCCCTAAACATGTTTATCTAGAGAAACTCAAAATACTTAGACATGTTTGTTCAAGCATTTTTTTATAAAAAAAAAAAAAAAGTAAAACAATTACCTAGGCATGTTCATCTAAGTATTGAAGAGAAAGTTGTGTTTTAGCTTAGAAGTGCTCATCTAAGCATTCAAGAGAAAAATTGCGTATTAGCCTAGAAGTGTTCATCTAAGCATGTAAAAGGGATGAAAACAAGAAATATAGGCATGTTCATCCAAAAAAAACAAATAATGACATGTTAAACATTTATTCAAGCATGTGTAAAAAGATAAGAACATGATTAATTACTTACCAGCATAGAACATAAATTAAAAAGGGGGAAGTGATCACTTAAAGGGCTAGAGAGAAAGCAAGGAAGTACTAAACTACAACCAAAGTAGGAACAATGGTTGCACAACAGCGTTTCTTTTCTGCTTTCTCACTAACTCTTTAGAGAGAATTCGGGGTCCAGAAAATGGAAGAGGTCTTCTCCATTTATAGGAGGAGGGATGGCTTAGCTTTAAAGCTAAGTTGTTAGCTTTCTTCTGAAGCTAAGGGGAGAAATGAGCTGAAACGGATTTGGTTTTGGATCTCCATTTGAATTTTGAAATGATGCTGCACCCGCTTCGTATTTTGGCTCTAACTTTCCGCTCAAAATTTCAATTGATTCAAGATGGGTGTTTTTTGAAAGGAAATTCAATTATCTACAACTTTATCAGAAATAGAGAAAGCCAAATTCCAATGTTATCTAGGCCGAAAATGTGTTTCAAATTGCTGCTGAAAATAATCACGTTTTTTTGAGCATTTTTGAAAATTTTCCCAGGATGTATCTGTTTCTTATCTTATTTATTTATTATTTTTTAAAAAAAACTTTTCTTCTGAAGCTAAAGGAAGGGATCAGTCTATTAGACAAGCTTGAACAAATTTGAGTTTGATCCCCATTTGAAATTTTGAAAGATGAGTGAAGATAATGCTGATTTTGTGTTATCTTCTGCACCCGTTTCATAATTTGGCCATAACTTTCTGCTCAAGAATCCAATTGATTCGGGATTGATGTTTTTTGAGAGGAAATTTTAATTCTCTACAACTTTTATAGAAATAGAGAAAATCAAATTTCGATGTTTTTCAGGCCAAAAATACGATTCAATTTGCTGCTAAAGATAATGACATTCCTGATCATTTTTTTTTTGAATTTTTCCTATCTCCAAATTTTTTCAAAAGAGCAGATAAGATGTCCTAAAGGAAAACATTTTTTTTTATTTTAAAAATGAACTAAAAATGAAATCCAATCAAAAATTACACTTAATTAATTTTAAATTAATTCTTGTGAGAACCAATCAAAATTAAGTGTTTAAGATAGGACGTGACCAGACCCATCGTGTAGGTGAGCCATGATCATTGAAAATTGTTTGTATGATAACTTTTGATCAGATGGTCCGATCAAAACCCATGACATACCATTATGATCGTTAGAGCATCAAGATTTGTTTTGTATCACAAATTTGAAGATCTACCGGTTGGTTAAATGCAAGTTGTAAAATGAGGTGTTTACACAGCACTAAGAGACAGTGTGTGTCGCAAATCCGAAACTGATAGCTTTTGCCACTGTGCTTTTCCAGCTTTACACGAAGCATAGGTGAGGATGCGAAAGGCTTGGGATGCACATCCATTGATTGTACACAGTTTTAGTCTATTCAAATCAGGAACGCCTTGGGCCCCTTAGTAAGTAGTGCCCCAAACGAGCAAATCAAGAAACTATTGGTGGATGGCGAATTCGTGTATCATAATGCCGAAGGAGAATTGGATGTTGCACGCTCTAGTTGGCAGGATGGACGTTATGCAGACGTTAGCAATCACGTACTGACTGCTCTGAAATTTGGCCAGGATTATGAAGATTTGCTTGGATCACAAGTTCCCAATGAAACTCTTGCAAATATGATCGATACATTTGAGGGTCTCGCTATAGCATCTGCTGGAGTTCTCAAAGAACTTTAGTTATTAAGCAACTTGTTATTTCAACACTATGCAATAATTTCATTTGCTTCTTATTAATACTATTTAGAAAACGTGAGGTTGCATGTTACCTATTAAAAGAAAAATAAAAGAAGCAAAGTGTACTAATTCTCTTTCCTTAGCTCGTCTTGTGTTTGAATCAATTTGGTTTTTTTTTTTTTTTTTTTTTTTTTTTTTTTTTTTTTAAGAATCAATGGAGTAATACTTAAAGAAGTAAGTTACAAAAAGTTGTAGGTAAGGGTTTGTACATACCTTGTTCTTTCATAACAAGTCCATTGCTTGTTGACAGATAGCTGGATTGCATTCCTATGTGCCCAAATCTTTCATAACATCATGGTGCATAATAAGCTCACTTCCTCTTGTGATAACTGCTTGTAAACCTGCTCAAATAATACATCAAGAGATCCAGTTGATACAACATATATTCCTTAATTGATCTATGTATCCCACTAGCCTGACAGACACAATGAGGCAATTCTAAATAACCAAAGGGCATGAAGCACATCCTCTTCTTCATAAAGCTTCTTAAAAATACCACTTTGATAGGCCAAGAATGTATTGACCCCTTGGGCAAATTAACCAATTAATTAGCCAAGTAAATTAATTAAGTCAATTAACATGCAATACACGTAGTAGCACAAACAAATCATCAAATAACTAAATACAGTGGAAAATAAATTTAACACGGTGATTTGTTTACGAATGGGAAAAACTACCGAGACAAAACCTCACCAGATGAATTTAAGGTCACCACTCCCAAAAATCCACTATTATCAAAACAAGCAGTTACAAGTAAAGGAATTCCAGTACCTTATACCAACGTACAGTTGAACCCTTACCCCAATACACAATTGGACTTGTAATGTAGTGACAATCTCTCATTTTAATGCACGGCTCCAAGTACGTGACTAACCAATCGATACACGGATCCAAGTATGTGACTGACACACCAACTTGAGAAGAATGTTGGCTGCAAAGTTCTTCAGTTCATCCACACGATGAAGATCAAGAAGCTCGTTGGTCACAAAACCCTACGGCGTATGAACGCAGCAACTTCTTCAAGAGAATGATGAACTAGGGCAAATTGTCTCCGGTCACAATATACATGAATAAAACCTTTGCATCAAGTTGCATCAAGTGAGACGGCTCTTAAAATAATCTTTATATATGTCTAGGGTTGTAAGAAAAGAAACCCTACACAAAAAGCTTGGATATGCATGAAAAACAGATTTGGAAATCTGAATTTTGTAATTCTCGATAGATACAGCTATCGAGCTATCTGTCAAGTTTCGAATAATTAAATCTCAATAAATACAGCTGTCGAGCTTTAATGAACAACACTTCTTCACTTGATTCTTGGACAGATTTGCATGGATTCAATACTTGGACTTGAACTCTTGTTCCTTGAAGTATTAAACATATCCTAGATCTATCAAATTACAAGTAAAGTGCGTTTTGTCAAAGGATTAGTCAACTCTAAATGACATTTATTCTTAATATGTTCCACATATGTCCTAACACACTTAGAACTGGATTTTTCATAGGCAATATTTCTCAACACGCTATATATCCATGCTAAGTTTTTGTCCTTTGCTTAGCTAACAAAGCGAGGTTGAACTTTTGTACATCTCGAAACCCAATCCCTCTCTTTGTTACATCAACTATATTGCTATTAGAAGTTGAATAGGAGTTGATTAGTACTGTGCTTATCCTTATCTGTTGCTTAGGTTGATTAGTTGTTTCTTTCAATTTGGAGTCTGTAAGTTTATAACACTTTGCATAATAATATCAATGAGAAAATTATAACAGGCATTAGTCTTTTAGGAAAGTTACTGGTTGTAACACACTCACTCTCATTACAAAGTTTATCCCAGGCAAGCCAGTGAATTTTATGTTTTTCAGTTTTTGGTCCTTCTTCAACCAAGATCTACTTATACAGGAATCTAACTCAATTGTTAAAATTTTTGGCAACTTAAAGCAACTCATGACATAAGTAGGTATAGCTTGAGGTACAACCTTAATCAATAATTTACTCCAACTTTAGATAAGACTCATTCCTTTCAATCTTTCAATTTTGTCCATGCCTATTCTTTAAGCTCTGTCACTGTTTTGTTCTGCAGTTGATCCACAAATGAGGAAAGACTCAAGTATTTCTCAAATTGCTTGATAATAGGAACCCATAACATGTCTTTTAACCAAAGTTGTCAAAATCAGGATTTTACGTAGGATCGTGAAAGGTAGGTGGGATCGTGGATCGTAGATCGTAAGATCCTACATATTTTCATATTTAAAGCAAAAAACACATTGATAATGACTTTATATGTAGAATAATCATGTAAATTGTGAATTTATCTATAAAAAAAAAAAAAAAAGATTTGCATTATATGATGTAATTTGTATATCTTACATCACTACGTGTATACTAACGAAACAAATATATTTACGTTTTGATCCAATGTATCTAAAAAGTTTAATAAATGTTTAATTAGCAACCAAATGCCAAAATATTTATCAACAATATGAAAATATTTTTCAAGTTCTAAGTTCCAAGTTTAAAATCCAAAATAAGTTATCAAATGGAAACTAGCTAACTAAAATATGAAATCCAAAAGCAAGATTAATATTAAGGTGAAGTGAACATTTAATTATTCTCATTATTTATGACCACCGTCCTAATCATCATCAACCATTTTATCATCTATGTAAATATTATATATTTGTATACTAGAACTGCAAAAGAGATCAAGATACAATTTCACACTCAACTATTCAAGTTATACCGCTCAGCAATAATTATAGAGCGTGCTCAAAAAAAATCAATCAAAATACAAATACAAGCATACTAATAAAATTATATATAAGAAAAAAAATTTAGTAATATTATAACACAAATTAGTATAATGATCAAACAAATTTAACAACATTATAGCTTAAAATGTAGCAAAACCAATATAAATTCTTCATTTAGAAATGATGAAGCATTCCTTCATTTTTATTAGAAGTGAACTAAAAACTAGAAAACATTTACTTAGGTTAACATAGTTTTATAAAAAAATAAAAATAAAAAGCCATACCATCACAAAATAGAAAAAAAAAAACCCTTAAAGTTTCATCAAAACCAAAAATTTATCCTTAAAAAAAAAAAAAAAAAAAAAAAAAAACCAAAAACCAAAAACTGATGTTTTGGTAGGATCCTACCATTTTTATGATCCTAGTGCGATTCTAAATATTTTGATGAGGTGAAATCATAAAATCGTGCAATCTTATGTTCCAGATCGCGATTTTGACAACCATTCTTTTAACGATAAGGATGTATCCCTTTTGCTAATTTTTCTGGCATGAGCTAGCGTAACTTCTTAGAGCATCCACAATAGTGATACTAAAAAGCTAAAAAGCTATTTTTAGCACCAATATATATAAAAAGAGTGCTGCAGCAGTGAAAGTATAAGTACATTTTTTACCTACCTTACTACAGTGCACAGCTATATATGGCTGTGTACTGTAGCTGAGAGTTAAAAAATAAAATTACTCTTTTATTCTCCGTCCATTTAAAATAGTATTTGTTTGTTGTTTTTTTTTTTTTTTTCTATTCTTTTTATCCAACCCGTGACTCACTCTCAACTCCCTCTGAACTCTCCAACCCGTGCTCACTCTCAACTCCCTCTAACCTCTCAAACTCTCACGAACTCTCAACTCTCTCAAACTCTCACCTCTGAACACTCACCTCTCTGTCTCACTGCCGCCGGCCTCCACGTCACCGACGCATCCGCTAACCCACTCCGTCAAAGTCCCAAGTCGACCCACATCTCTGATCCAAGCTACCGATCCACGCCTCCGACCCACACCAGCCCGACTCAGCCTCTTCGCCTCTGACCTATCTAGGCCTCTTCGCCTCTCTTCTCTTCTGCCTGGCCCACCAAGTCCAAAGCTTGCTTGCTGACCCATGCCAACCCAACTTGCCTTCTTTGATACTCAGACCCATCTCGGCCTCTTCACCTCTCTTCTCTTCTGTCTGACCCACCAGGTTCGAAGCTTGCTTGCTGATCAGGTGAGTTGCCTCTCCGCCTTTCTTATCTGATGCTCTAACCCATCTTGCATTCATCTTTCATCATGTAATGCTTAGGATTTTTTATTTGGGTAATTGGAATGATAAATTTGTTATGTCAATTGGGAATTTTTTATTTGCAGGGAATTTGTATTTGTTGAATCAATTGGAATGTATTGGGAATTTTCTGTTTGCAGGAATTTATGTTTTTGTCTTTAAATGTTAGTTTGGGAATTTTCTGTGTGCAGGGAAGGCTACAAACTTTTTTTTTTTTTTTTTTGTTTCTTTTTTTGCTTCTTGCTGATTTTCTGTTCGTTGATTCTAATTTATTACAATAAATGTCATGTTGGAAATTGTTTTGGGAATTTTCTGGTTGCAGGGAAGTTTATGTTTGTTGCTTCTAATGTGTTGATGTAAATGTTAGTTTGGGAATTTTCCGTGTGCAGGGAAGTTTACATTTTTTTTTTCTAATTTATACAATATTGGTCTTTACTTTCAGTTTACTTGGAAGTATATATTGTTGTTTCTAATTTTATGGAGTCACAACGAGACCTACCATGTTACACGGGCATCATGAACGGGGATATAGATATTAACTCACAACTTTTGGGAACATCTCAAAATAATCTTATGTTAGTTTCTGATTCTCCACCTCAAGTCGAAAATGCCTCTTCTCCGAAAGGAGAACGGGGCACTAACTTTAGTGTAGAGGAAGATCAAGTCCTAGTGTCAACATGGCTCAATACTAGTGTTGATGCCATACACAGTAATGATCAAACACATAATGCATTTCATCAAAAAATTTGGGAATACTTCACTCAGTACAATACATCCGGTATCACACGTACTGCTATCTCCTTGATAAATCGTTGGGCAACGATTAACAACGAGACAAATAAGTTTTGTGGGTGCATGGCTAAAGTTAACGCATGTCATCAAAGTGGTATAACCGAACAAGATAAGGTATAAATTATATTGCAATAGTATTAACATACCCATTCACCAATAGTTTGAAGATACTAATCATGTTATATTCCTTTTAATTTTTTTAGATTACCAATGCGAAGGCTTTGTATAAAGAGACCTTCAAGAAACAATTTCATCTTGAACATTGTTGGCTCATGTTGAAGGACTAACCAAAGTGGGCCGATCCTAATGAAAGATTGAGAGCATCCATGCCTCCAACTCTGGAGTCAACATCTATTGGCGAAGGAGATTGTGGGTCCGAACTTGGTGACACTTCCAATCTTGAGAGGCCAATTGGTAGAAAGGCCAAAAAGGCCAACCGAAATAACAAAGCCACTGGAAAAGATGTAGGGGAATATTTGATGAAGAAATTGAAATTTATTAAAGAATCGCAAGAACAAGACAAAGAGAGTCTTTGTATCAAAGCGAAGAAGTTGCGCTTGGGAGAGTCAAGCGATAAGGAGAGAACTCAACTGGAAGAGGAAAACTTTTTATTGAGAGGGAAAAACATAGGATTGAGAAGGAATGAGGTGAAGAAAAACTTAAGGTTGAGAAGGAAAGAGTCATGATTGAGAGAAAAAAAATTTGAAATGCAACATATGTTAGAGGAGGAGAGAATCATGATGAAAGATACAAGTGCCTTGATCGGAGCACAAAAAACTTTTTATGAACAACTCCAAGAAGAAATCATGGCAAGACAAAGTTCATGTAATTAATGGGTTTGATTGCATTCTGGATGTAGCTTAGGCCTTTATGTATTTTGTAATGTTAAGAAAATGTTGGCACATTTAGATGATGCTTTGGTATAACCTTTTTCTTTTTATATAGCTCATGATAGGCCTTCATTTATTTTGGTAATGGCTTATGATAGGCCTTTTATGTATTTTGGTAGTAACTTATGAGAGGTTTTCATGTATTTTAGTAGTGACTTATGTCACTTGACTTTAATCTTAAACTAGATTTATGTATAAACTTTTAAATTTATTGTTTATCTTGTTTGTGTTGTGACTTATGCGTGTGTGCTTGTGGGCGTAATGATTGCTTATGGCACTAAAAGCATGGATTAGTTATGTTTCTGCATCTATAGTAATAATTGCTTTCCAGTTGTCTTGAAGGTTGCATCCATGGATCGCTCTTTGTTTAACAAGTTGCTTCTTGATGACTCAGATAAGGATGAGATAATCGAAGAAGTTGTCATGGAAACATCACAACATAAACGTCGTCACTATATCTGACGTAATCATTTGACAGACCATAAGAGGCTTTTTCTTGACTACTTTGCTCCCACACCAATATATCCGCCCGCTTTATTTCGTAGGAAATTTCGGATGAAGCGTTCTCTTTTTTTCTGTATTTAATCTAAGGTAGAAGCTCATGACTCTTACTTTGTCCAAAAAAAAAAAAATAATGCCAACAAACTTGGTTTATCTTCATTACAAAAGATAACTGCTACACTTGAATGCTTCCGTATAAAGTATCTAGTGATTTGATAGATGAATATGTGCGAATTGTAGAAACTATTGCATTAGAAAGTTTGAAAAAATTTGTTATTGTGGTAATTGATGTTTTCTTTAAGGAATACTTGAGAAAACCAAACAATGAAGACATTACTAGACTGTTAACTCATGGCTAACGCCGAGGTTTTCTAGGTATGTTAGGTTCAATTGATTGCATGCATTGGAAGTGAAAAAATTGTCCAGCTGAATGGAAATGTCAATATTATTGTCATATTCGTAAGCCTACTATTATTTTGGAGGCAGTAGCATCATATGATCTTTGGATATGACATGCATTTTTTGGGTTACCTGGGTCAAATAATGACATTAATGTGTTAGAGTTTTCTCATATATTTTTTGATCTTGCTGAAGGACGTGCTCCTGCAATACATTACTCAATCAATGGTCATGACTACACAATGAGATATTACCTTGCTGATGGCATATATCCAAAGTGGGCAACATTTGTGAAAATAATCCCAGCTCCACAATGACAAAAGTGAAAATTATTTGCAGTAGCAAGAGGTGTATAGGAAGGATGTTGAACGTGCTTTTGGAGTGCTTCAAGCACATTTCGCAATTGTTCATGGACCTACACGATTTTTCTATCTTGAAACACTCCAAAAGATCATGAAAGCGTGCATAATTCTCTATAACGTGATTGTTGAAGATGAGCGAGATGATAATGAAGTGGTAGACTTGGATTATGAACAAATTGATGGAGTGGATAATCCTCCTATACAAGTGTTACATGAACAAAGTAATGGATTTATGGCATACATTCAGAGTTATGGACGCATTAGAGACTGAGAAATTCATTCTCAACTCCAGTTGGACCTCGTTGAACATTTATGGCAATTGCAAGGTGAGTCGTAGGAACTTCTTTTTTTATATGTTGAGAAGCATGAGTCATAGGAACTTGTGCAAGTGTGTGAGTTTTATTCTAATTTGGTTTGAGTTATGTATGTGAGTAATTTATGGACTACATTGTTCCAGCTATAATATGTGTTCCATTTTATATGTTTTCTTATAAGGTTTCTCCATTTCATAGTTCACATTGTTCCAAGATTGCTTCCAGACAATTGAGACAATTGTTTTAGTCAAAGATAAATTTGTATATATATAATTTGGGGTTAAAAAAAATAATGTTGTTATACTAGACGATTATTTGCTATCATGATGATTGAGAAATTTTTTAGTCAAAAGATAAATTTGTATATATATAATTTAGGGTTAAAACAAAATATTATTGTTGCACTAAATGATTATTTGCTATGGTGATGATTGAGAAATTGTTTTACTAAAAAAAATGTATAAGTATGATTTGGGGTTAAAAAAACTACTTGTTACACTAGACGATTATATGCTATCATGTGGCGGTGGTAGTGGCAGCGGTAGTGGTTGCGGTGGTTGTGATTGTTGTTTATTGTAGTGGATATATTATTTTATTGTAGTAGATATATTATTTTATTGTGATGTTTATATTATTTTATTGTGTTGAAAGCTAAAATAGATCCACTAATACTAGATGTTTTGTGAAGTGAGTAGGTAAAATAGATAAAATAACTTTTTGTGATGCCAAATAGCTAAAAAAATAGCACCACAATTGTGGATGCTCTTGCTCTTAGCTATCTAGAATAGGCATGATTCATAAACATTCTTCCCTTTTTAGCTCTACCAAACAGCAAGCAATCATCACCAAAAAAAAAAAGGGTGTGTTAATAATGAACTCATGACTTGGGCTTCCTTATTATAGAAATAAGATACTTTGCATGTCAAAGAAACATGCATGTATGAGGACAAAAGATCACCCCATCAAAGTCCCTACTTAGGAAAAATACACCCCTTCTAGAATTAAAACCATTAATCATAATAGAGTACAAAACCGATTGCTAGCAAGCCATAAGGCCCATAACCATATTTAGAGGATGTTTGGTAAGATATTTTAAACAACGATTTTCAGTGTTTAAATAACATTTCATGTATTTTTATACACTTTTTCACTCACATGTATTTTCAAAAAATATAAACAACGTTACTAGAACAATATTACCAAACGCCTCCTTATCCATCCATCCTACATCAATATGCTCAATTTCTACATAAATTTACGAAAAAAGTCTCATGATTCATCTACATGCTTGTACGCCTTACATCATTTTATTTACCACCACTTTTACCCTGTGCATCAAATGTAAGAACTTTTTTATTTTATTTTATTTATATATAGGAAATGTAAGGACTTAAAACCAAATTAAAAACTAATTCTTTTTTCTTATCTCTTGTATAAAGACTTACCGATAACCACCACTTTTACTACTTTTATCCGAATTTAAAAGGTGAGAAAAATATATAAAGTGAGACTCACAAACAGTATATGACTTTAGCCTTTTGACCAAAAACAGTATCAGGCCATGTGAAGAAAAAAGCTATTGAAGTAATTCAATATGGAACCCGCAACAGTAGAACATTAATTAGCTAAAATAGATTGTTCAATTGCACAAAGTTTGTAAGTTAATTTTTTTTTTTTTTAAGTATGTAAAATATTATTAATATGAAGTTTGCAAGTTTTTTTTTTTTTGAGAGAGTAAGTTTGCAAGTTCAATATCTTATGTAGAACTATAAACGTATATTTTTAATTACATAACCTACTTATGAATGGTGTTTTGAATCACTTCGTATCTTCTAATCTTATAACTTTTATTTATTTTGAATTAGAAGTTTACTTCTCTATTTGTTTTGAAGTAAAATATTTTACATGTAAGATATTTTCAGGCGTTTGGTATGTCATGTAAAATTTTTCAAGCACAAACCACGAAAATTGGTGGCTTAACTACTAGAGTCTCTAGTATCAAAGGTTCGGAGGACCGATTTCAACTTTTGTTTTAAATATTAAAAAAAAAAAAAAAAATCCTAAAATCAGTTCTATTCATATCGATTTCAAGTTTTCAACTATTTTAATTTTTATTTAAGAAATCGGCAATAGTAAACCAATTTCTTAAGGTCTTCACTCACTCTAGAATCTAGAAACAACAACTTATGAATAAATAAATAACAACCTCATGAATAATACCAAAAGTTTAATTATACGATTCTTCAATCCAAATCCTTGTCTAAAATCAGTATCACACTATGTTATTAAGATTGCCATAATAATTTCAAACGAACATACTTCACTTTATCCAATTCATCAAAGGGAGTATCTTGATTGAGAGGCATCTCAACTTTATTCTCTCCAAAATTCTCAATTATGGCATTTTTTAAGTAGTGTGACCAGCATTTGATATGAGTAGAACCGCAACAGCCTGAATCTTCTTTGTGCATCAGACACTCGCATAGGAACTGTAATTCAAGTAGGTGATAGAGGGTGGTTAATAATAACATAGACTCTTTAAGACTTTTTACAATATATACACACATACATTTAAGGTCACAACTATATAGTTTAATATAAACCAAGTGTTCAAAAGAAGTTGATAGTCAAAAATACATTTCAGAAGCTATTCTCGAAATCATGTGAATGTGCAAAAATTTCAAACATATCTCCCATTTATATTTCAAATGCAACCAAATATGGTGGACCATTTGTAAAGCAATGCAAAGATATTAGCGAAACAATGTAAGCAACCATCGTTTCTCTCCCCAAAAAAAAAATTTAAGTAGCCATCGTAAAAGCAAAATTCAACATATGGACTGTGGTGTAAATAAGCTATGTGAACCTAATTAATTTATATGAGAAGTAATTAGAAAAACAATGTGAATAAACTGTATTTGAAGCATAACTCAATATATGCTTAACCATGTTTATGAAATGATAGTAAAAAATGATATATCTTGGGAGGCTAGAGGAATCAGAAAAGAAAGAAATGAAGAAGTATATACGTACATTTTTGCAGGAAACGTTATCGTTCGCTGAGTAGACTAACAAAGTCTTTGGATGAAAAGTCAAAAACAAACCATTGACAATATCTGAATAACCTGTCGATGGTGGAAGTAAATTTAGCCTCAAAAATTCAAGGTCATATGGTGGAGTCGGAAGAAATTCTTCCAAGTTACAAGCAACCTTCATCACCAACACAAAATGCAAAAACAGTTAGATTTGTAATTGTAAACCACCAAAATAACAAAATGAAATTAAAGTCGCTTATCTAGACGTACCTGCCCTTTAATATCCAGGGAAAAAGTCTGGGCCCGAATTGCATTTTTAAGGAATTCCCTCAATTCGAGGAGCCAGTCAGTGTTGAGGTGATAATTGGAGCGGCGGGAGGTTTTATAATAAGCACTTGTTTGACATGAACCACCACTCTTTAAAGATAATTTAGGAAATTTATCATTGCTGTAAACTTTGAAATTCCGTAAATTAGGGGTATCAATCTCACCCTCCCGTAGCTTTTTACAGGACCACAATCTTAACATATTGAGCGAAGGGCTTGAAATATGAACCGTTTCCAACATATTACAATGAGATAATTCCAAAGTTTGAAGATGGGGAAATTTTGTACCGAGATCATAAAGACATTGATCAGTGATGCTTGCACTGGTTAAGTTTAACACTCTAAGATTTTGACAAGCATTCACCTTGATCTCACCCAGTTCTCCAGAATAGCCATAGATAAGATCTCTAATACTTGATCCTTCAATGTAATAAACTGTCTCAGGTTCATCTAACGAAAAAATTGTTAAATATTTAAGAGGTGCATGGGCGTGAAATTTTTTCAACCCGACACAATATTCCAGAGTGAGACGCTCAATTGAAGGGCAGCAAGAAACCAGATTCTGAAGCATCTGCTCCTCTACATAGACGTTCCCCAAAGACAGTTTTTTCAACGAGTATAAATTAATAGTATTCTTCATATTGGAATGCTCCAACCTACAACCAACTAATTTCAATACCGTTAATCTTTTGGCAGAAAATACTATTTCTGGCAAACGATACCACGTTTTCTCATTTTTTGTAACGAAAACTTCAAGCACATTGACACGATTCTCCACTGCCATTTGTACCCATTTGTTCACAAGAGCAGTATTTTTTTTATTAAGAAGGGTCACCTTGAGCATCAAAGTGTCTATGCAAATCTTCTGCTCACAGAATCTTAAGAGGGAGTTATTCAAAAAATGCATCACCTTTTCTCTGGTTTGAAATTCTTCATACTTTGGCATAAATTTTGGTTCCGGCTTGCGTACACGAGTCTGAGATTTTTTATCTTGAAAGTAGTCCTCGTTAAAATCTAGAACAGGATACGAAGACGTAACACCATTCCATCTCTTAGAAAGCAGACTGGATTTAACAACAGCTTTTGTGGAAAGGAAAGAAAGTATATGATGGATGATGAATTCAGGCAATTCGGAAATTCGATCCTTGGCATCGACTCCCTCATTCACGTTATTGCTCAGATCAATTCCTTTGGGCTCCATTATGAATGATGACTGCTTTGCCAAATATAAGTCATAAAAAGAATTGAAAATCTCGCGATGCAAGTGTGTAACATATTTATGATATGTAACATTACAAATTATTATACCGTTAAACGTGCACAAACATGCATGTATGAAGAACGAAGGTAATAGAAAATTTGAAGCACATGGTTCACTCATGATAAATATCTCCTATTAAATCTAGCTTATCTACCATGTTAAACCTCACCAGCCAACAAAATGTAGTTGAACAAACTCAATAAAACAATATAAATAAATAAAGCCTAGTCTAGTTTAGTGATAACTTTAATTTCACAGCACAAAATTTATCAACAGAACATTACTCTACTTCAACAACACGTTAAAAGTCAAAACTACGTTATTCTTCTATCCCAAAAACTTGAAAGTGTATCAAACTTAAAGTTGCAGAAGCTATCAAATAAGAAAAACTTATTTCAGAGCATAGAGATAGAGGGAGAGAGAATAGACTCAGGGCTTTGACGTCTTCAAAGACTCATGTGCAACTTGCACACAATTGCAGATCACTGACTTTTAAAAAAAAAAAAAAATTGTTTTGTGAAGTTGATGTTGTGAATTTTTTTTTTTTTTTTTTTTTTTGTAATGGCATTGATATGTTCAAATTTTTTCTTTATTATATTTTGTATAATTTAAGATTTTTAGTGAAACCTCAAAAAAAAAATATTTTAGAACCGCCACTATCTTAGCTTAGTTTGAAATCCTAGGTACGCCTAGTATCCTTAAGACTCTTATAAAAGCAAAAAAGAAATCAATAACAGCAACAACAACACTTTTTCAATAATCAATCCCCCAGTTGCAGATTTTATCAAAGTGAAAACATACACAGAGTGTAGAAACCGAAAAATAATAACCTGTGAGAATTTTCGGGCGGTATCGCCTATGCCTTGGCTTTCCCAGTCCTCGGCTTTTGCTTCTATTTCTTTAGACTGCGTCTGCAATAGATTTAAAGAAAGAACGTACCATGCACTCCCAACTTCTTTTTTCGAGAAGAACCGTTTTCTTAAGTTACGTATCATGAAGTCCGAAACCCTGATATATTTATAACCCTTGGTTTAGTTTTTACTTTTTACAGATCTCTAGTCTCTACTAGTCCTTGTGCAATTCGGAGTCCAAACACTTGCTGCGGGCTGTATTGCTTCAAGCCCAAGCAAAAAGAAAACTTTGATTATGTAGAAACAGAAAAATAATAACCTGTGAGAATTTTCGGGCGGTATCGCCTTTGCCTTGGCTGAGATCTTCCCGTCACAGTTAAAAAAATATATATATATTATTTCTTTTTCAGAAGCGCAGTTCTCTCTCTCCTGACGCTATTTCTTGTACCTCACGTCGTCAAAATTCTTTTTGAAGTGGGATACGTGTTGATTTAGGAGACTTCAAACATATCTTATTAAATATATCATATATATGGATTGGACTTTGTGCACTCAGGGCCGGCCCAAGGCAAAAGGGGCCAACAAACCCATGTCAAGTGCTCTGTGCACTGTCCAATGGTAAATGAAAAGAAAAAGTTTGGGCCCTGCCTTTATAAACATTAATTTCTCAAAAGACTTCCCACCGTAGTTTAAGGCAAAGCTTTAAACAGCTTCGGTGGTTGAGCTATTAATTTTGGAGGTATGCTTAAAAAATTTTACTTGTTATATTAAATATTTGAAAAATTTTTACTAAAAATTTTTTATAAGTAAAATATTTTATGTATGAAAATATCTTACTTTAAAACAAACGAAACATAATAGGATTGTTATTAGAATGTCAAGCTGCGGAGTTCTAGTTCTCGGCCTTTTGGATTTTTTAAGATTTCATCACCATCTATTCCAATTTTAAATATAATATAAAATGAAAATATGGATTTCTCTTATTAAAATGTTCTTTTGAAATTTCTGATTTCTTTACACCAATATTTTAAAGTAAGAGGTGCAAAATTGTTACAACTTGATTGGACAAATTAAAACTTATAACTTGACTAAAACAACCAAGTATCAAAACAAAATTTAATTAAATTATCTCTATTCTTCTCCAAATTGGATCCATGCTGTTTCCTGCAAGTACTGCTGGGACTCTTGTCCTGATATAGTGATTAAAATCATAGCATAACAGGCTGGTTTTGGATTGAAGGCTATGGCATGCAGCTTGCTCAGGAGGCTATTGGCTGAAATTTTCCCTAATAAAAATTTATACAACTACAGTGCGTACCCAAAATATGGTTAATGGGCTCACAATTTATTTGTATTGTAGGCTTTAGATTTCCTACTATAGGTGGTTCTGTACTCAACAACTCAAATACACCTCTATTCCCTCTAGCCTTCTCCCTCACAAAATCTCTCATTTGTTCTCTTTGAGTGTTTGCTCTCTTCTTTTAGTATTCTTTCCAGAATTGCCAACCCTCTTTCCTCATTCTCATCTCTTATTTATAGCTCAAGATTAGTAGAAGAGTTATGATTACTTTTGTGGTGAGTGGGAAAGGAGGTCCAATGTTATTATCCTTAAATGGGTGTTTAGTTGGGAGTAGGAGGCGGTAAGAGTGGCATTAGAATTGGTTCCTATATTAAAAGATTTTGCGGCAGCGATACTCCCCAGACAATACCAAGTATCTTGGGACTCTTCTTCTCGGGAAATTGCATTCCCCGACCAGGTAGGGTCTCACCTTCGCCGTTCATGTCATAATGGCTTCATTACGATTTTTGGGCCTTGGATGGGCATCAAGGCTTGCCTGGGCCAAGTTTGTAGGCCCAATAGTACACAAAATCATGCACGATGTCCCAAGGCCCGAGGCCCAACAAGTCCAAGGCCTTGTACACAGGGCATTATTGTGATGAGTTTTATGAACAATGGGCTTGAGGGGAAGTAGCACCCGTACAACTACATTGTTTGATTTTTTGAGGGGAAGATAGATGCAGATGAAATATTAGCAGCAAATGTTTCTTTGCTATAGGAGCTAATTTTAAGAAAAACTCCATTAAAAAACCGGAATACTTTATATTAAATTGGGTCATAATTAATCAAACACAAATTAGGCTCCCCAACACTAACTATACACACTCCTTTGAAGTTGTGTTTTTTAAAACATGATTTCAGCACACTCTCCTTGGATTGCCTTAATATTCTTGAAGGGTCTGTACGAAAGGGCCAACCAAGAAGTGAAATTGGAGTACAAAGAAATGGAGAAGAGGAAGTATAACTTGTTGAGGAGGAGGCAGATTAAGGCGGAGACCGAGGCGTGGGAGAGAATGGTGGAGGAGTATAGGGAGCTAGAAAGAGAAATGTGTGAGAAGAAGTTGGCTCCAACTTTGCCATATGTAAAGGCATTGTTTTTGGGATGGTTTGAGCCTTTGAGGGATGCAATAGAGAAGGAACAGAAGATGCAGCGGACGAAGAAGCATAAGGCGGCGTTTGCACCTCACATTGATTTGTTGCCGGCAGATAAGATGGCAGTTATTGTTATGCATAAGATGATGGGGTTGTTTATGATGGGAAATCAGGAGGGGTATGTTCAGGTTGTTCAGGCTGCAATTCAAGTTGGTGTGGCTATAGAGCAGGAGGTGAGAGATAAAGTTCTGATTTTTTTTTACCTCTGTTGCTTTTGGTTTTTCAGTTAAAATTAGGTAAATAGTATGTTATTGGTTGTTACTTATATATAAAAAAGTAAGCTTATTGGTTATTTGCATAGTTTTTAAATTAATTTCATAAAGTATGCTGATATCTAGCTATGATTGAAAATATTTTAAGTCTGTAATGTTTTGAACTATGGGGATTTGGTGTTCATGGTGGAGGAACTATTGCCAGAATTTCTTATTGTTTTCGAAGTATAATTAAGTCAATCCTAAGAAAACTTGTAAAACATATAGGTTGTGATTACAATCTATTTTCATAACGTTGGTAGCTTTTCTCTTCAATTTCCTATTGGGTACTAAATGGATTTACTAGAAAAATATGGCTACAGCCTATGGGAAATCTTTTAGACTATAAAAGTACGAAACATAAAAATGTTTTTTTTAAAAGGAAATAAAATTAGTGATATTGTTTACGTAGAGCAGATTTATTATTGACGTACTCAAATGATCAGATCCAACTGATCAACAAATCAGATGTCTGTCTGTGAAGTTAAGAAGCAGAAACTGAATTATGGCTTGGTCCAAGAGCTACTGAGCTGTATGCTTGGTGGCATTGTCTAAATCTTTGGTAATTTTTGCTTGTGTCAGATTCCCATTCCTAGAGTTTGAATGGGCTATTGCCATGGTTCCAAATAGCTCCCTGAAGCTGCCAGGATGTTCAAGGGGTCATTCTGAAAGAAAATCAAACACTCACATACAACAATCCCTTTTGATAAGTAAAAATATTTAAGAAATATATTTATTTTTAATAATTCAATAGTTGGGGGTGGGGGGATTTAACACTCACATACAACAATCTTTTGGTCTTGGTTAATATGTGTATGAATTTCAGACAATAGAGAACCATGGTTGCTCTGTATTCTCTTTGTTTATGGCTATGCCTAGAACAGTGGTGGAGGTGTTGGTGTTTGTAGGATGAAATGGGTGCTTTGGCAGGCAAAAAATAGTGAGATTTGGTGAGCCATCCCCTCGTGTCATGTAGTGGAACTGGGTACGGAGGAGCGCTAGGTCATTTGAAGGTTCTGAGAAGTCAGTGGCAATTTTAAGATTGCCTTACGATTGGATAGCTGCAAATAATTGCACGACCTTCTCCACTTCACATGATTTCTTGGACCTCCTAAATTCTGTTTCTTCTTTGTTCTATTTTACTTGTTCAGGCGGCTTCTCTTATTTAGCACCCATGTTCTGGGGTTTGCATCTTTCTTGTACTTTTATATAATGCTTTACTTGTAAAAAATAAAAAAAACCACGTAAATATGTGGTGTAGTTACTTGATCTTATAATTGTTATCATTTTCTCAGGTTAGAATTCATAGTTTCTTGGAGAAAACTAAAAATTCCCAGAGCAAGAAGATTGTAGCTGATACTGAAGATGGTCTACACAAGGAGAAGCAGATACTCAGAAAACGTGTAATAGTTTAATTAGAAAGAGAAAACTAATGGAGGCACAGAACCTATTGAAGAAAGAAGAATTTAAGCCTTGGGGTCGAGATACCCAGGCTAAGGTTTGTGGCTACTTTGAATTCTCTTCCTCACTGGGCTAATATGTCAAAATTTCCAATTTATGTTTTATTATTTTCTAAATTTGGAAATTAATTGTCGCTAAATGCAATTTTGCATCTGGGAAGTCGTTTGATAGAATTATTAACTGAAACAGCTTATGTCCAACCTCCACTTAACCAGTCAGCAGATGGTCCACCTGACATTCGACCTGCATTTAGGCGTAAATTTAAACCTGTAACAAAGAATCCAGGGTGAGAAGTTAATCTTTTTTCCTTTCCACCAGCAAATTATCTTTTAGGACTGGACCCAATGCTTCTAAATTATGATCACCTTCACACGGTCAATCATTTGGCCATTTCTCAGGATCAGAATTTGATTAATCTTTGTTAGTATTTGATGCTTAAGTTCCTCATATATATTTATACTATGAGCCTGACCAGTGGTGAACTTTTATTCACTCATGTCAATATTGTCATTCTGAATCATTCTTGCTCCTTGTAGACAGAAAATTGTGAAGAATTATGGAATTATAGAATGTGACCCTCTAATCCTTATGGGGCTTGATAAAACTGTAAGTTAAGTCATCTCTTTTTGCTTTGATGTTACCTGTTTGGTGCATTAGAAATTAGTTGGGATTATGAAATCAATTAAATGCATTGTCATTTGGTGCAATTCTCTGACTTGAAATAGAAAAAAGAATACCACTTTGATCTGTGATATTACCCATTTGGTCGACTTAAGACAATCAAATTATCAGAACCTAGTATATGTGAATGCATCGGCTTAATATTTCTTGCCTTTTCTACATATTTGCTAACATTTTGTCTAAGATATTGCGTTTGAATGGATTTCATAATTTTTCAATTCTTTTCTTTGGGGTGGTTCTACCAGAAGATGACATGAAGTTTCTAAGTGGGATTATTCATCTTTCACTTAAGTGCATATTAGTCATGATAATATTGTCAAACCTATTTGTAATTGCATGTAGAGATTCTGAGCATGGTGGAGGTATTGTGGACGTGTATTTGCTTTTAACTTCTGCTACTTAATTACTATCATATGTCTTTGTTTCTGTGCAAGCTAAGCATGCGTTGATTCCTTATGTGCCCATGTTGGTACCTCCCAAAAAATGGAAAAGGAATGATATAGATAGAATCATTGATCTTAATGTTGAAGTTTCTCTTAGTAAGACTTGTTATTGGGTATGCTTATGTGGCTGTAAAGCTAACATGCTTGGTTAAGTTCTCCATCCCTTCCAAAATTGAAACAATAATTGATCTATGAGTGGAAAATTAAAAATTGTAATTATTGGAACGTAATAATTGACTTGAAACAGAAGAGAATAATTGGCAGTTGGCACTCCGCCGCCTGAATATTGTTAATATTTTGCAATTCTTATTTTAAAAATCTTTTGAAACTCCCACCAGGTATGACAAGGGTGGGCATTTATTCCTACCTTCTTATGTCATGCGTACTCACTGATCTAGGAAGCAACAGGATGCAGTAAAGAATGTTCCTGTTAAACAGATGCAAAAGGTTTTTTAGGTAAGAGAAATAATTAAAGTTCTCTTATTTGCTTAATTTCATCTCTTTTCTAGTGGTAGGTTGGCCTAGGCCAAGGCCATAGATGGTGGCCATCTTTGTTGGTTATTTCCTTGTTCCATTTTTTTTAATTCCATTTTGTTTTTTCCCTTCCTTTGGTAGCTGTAACTTCACGTTAAACTTAGCCTTGAAGATGCAAAGCTTGTTCTTTGTTGATGTGAGCATCAAAGGAGAGTGGCACATTTACTTTTGGAATTGCATTTAATTATCAGTTTTCCCTTTTTGTGTTAAAAAAAAAAACATTTTAATAACTATTTTTGTCTTTGTTTTACTCTCAACAGTTTCTCTACCAGTAATCATGTATAAGGACATATAAAATTCTAGACTGACTCATGATTTAAATGTATCCTATTTATGGCTTTCTGGATGTTGTTTTCAACACGTTGTGTTAGTTTCTAAATGCGACACACTCTTTCTAGATGCATCATGCATGATCACAGTTTGGATCTGATTGATAATGCTTCTTTAACCTAGGACTTGGTTTTAACTTTTTCTTCATCATGAAGGTGTTGACCTGTTTCTGTTCTGAATGCACAGGCTCTGGATATGCTTGGTAACACCAAATGGAGAGTAAATAGAAGAGTATTTAGTGTAGTGGAGAGCATTTGGGCTAGAGGAGGCAATATTGCTGGCTTGGTTGATTGTGAAGATGTGAGTACCTAATGAAGTTTAACATCTGAGAAACAACAATGTCTCTCTTTTTTTTTTTTTTTTCCTTTCTTTTTTCTTTTTTGAAACATATGTTTTGTATTCTACTTTTCTTTACTTATTATAAAAAGAGGTTGTGTTCTACTTTTGCATCACTGTCTTGTGAGCATTATTGAAATTAGTGTTTTTCAAGGCATGCAGTAAAGGGAGGGGCAACAAATTTGCACTAAGACATAGAGTGATTGCCCTCTAGGCATAGATATTCACTGTGAACACCTGAAAGGTATTCTTCGCATCTGTTGACATAAGCATGTACATCACATGGTGGGATTTGTTTTTCCCATGTAGCCATACCAGGCAAACCTTTTGTTGACTGCTCCTCTATTATAGATTTTGTGGTTAGAAGTAAGCCATGGTCACCTTTAGAGCCAACCATTATTAAACCAAACTATCAATATTCTTTTACCTTTTACAACTGGTGAGGCCAAACAAAGCTTTCTTAAATTGAGTTGAGGGAAAACAGAGTACAGATGTGCTGGCAACAAATTCCTACTTGCTGTGAGTTTCTCTCTAGAATTCGATCTCAGCTAGTGTTTCTGTTTTGTCCTCTTAAAAGAAATCCTTGCCTTTATTCTGCATGTATTCATTGATTTTAGTTTCCTTTATCTTTAGTGCAAATTTTCCTCACAAAACTGGTTCAATCAAAGTTTTTTTCTTCCAGTTTTCAGTTTGCTGGATGTTGGTTGGGCAATATTTGAGGACTTAAGCGTTACTGCTTTTCAGTTTGCTCAGTAGCGATAGGCATGTGTAGCTGGTTGCTAGTTCTTCATTTCTTTATTTTTCAACTTTTACTATATAATTAGTCCTATTATTGCAGTTTTCAGCTGCATATTCTTAACAATATGTCCAAATGTACTCTGTTGTGTTAAGTGTTCACCATTTAATTTGGGATGACAACATCACTTTTTGAATTTTCATCTTTGATTGAATAATCAAAGAGTTTTTTTCTTTTTTTTAAAAAAAATAAATTGTCAATTGCATAAATCTTTTCAAGGCCCTTGCCTCACCTCAGGGTTGAGACATCACACCTTTGCCTTTTTGTTGTTTAATATATGCTTGTGAGGGTGCGGTACTTGCAACAATATTATTTTGGTTCTTTTGCAGATGCAGGATGCCAGAACCCACCTAGTGATGGCTCCCATTTTGCAAATATTCTCTTTAAAACCAAAATTGACTTGGTTGAATGATCCATGATATTAATTTTTGGTGAAAATGCCATTTTCGTTCCTAAATTGGGGTCACTATCAATTTTGTCCTTTCCTTCAACTCACTAGCAGAAATTGATTTCGAGTTGACTACAAGTTGAAAATAACGGGGACCAAATTGACCGTTACCAAAATGTGGGACCAAATTGACATTGACCCCATAATGTAGGGACCAAAATGATATTTTCGCCTTATTTTTTTGCTAATAGATCCATGATATTAGATAATTATATTATTCCCCTGACACGTTGAGACAACCCATAAGAAATGCTATTGACTAAAGATCACTCAATCAATTGCTTTGTGGTAAAACTGTCCTGGCTTGAATTTTGTTATTTCTTTTGATTGGTAATTTTATAGCTAATTATAGTAGGATTGTTGTGTTCATCTGTTTCTTAACTGATTCACCTGGCCTGTATTTATTCTTCCATTTTCTTGTAGGTGCCTATACCTGAGAAGCCATCCTCAGAGGATTTAACAGAAATTCAAGAATGGAAATGGAGTTGGAGAAAGGCAAAGAAGATTAATCTAGAGAGGCATTCTCAACGATGTGACACTGAACTTAAGCTTTCTGTAAGATCTTCAGTTCTCACATATGAATTTAATTAATAAACTTGTGTTAGTGTCTTGTGACATTGAGAAGTCCATTGATCCACTTGCTAAGCTGGTTATCTTATGATCCTGCACATGTCACAACAACAAAGGGGGGAAAAATGTTATGTGTAGTTTATTGTGAATAGGTTATATAAATGCAATTTAACTGTATAAAACTTTCTAGACTTTGGCGGGAAGAATTGCGTTCACACATGCTTTTCCTTTTGTAAGTATTGATATTTGATATTGATCAAACTCATTGATATAGGTGGCTCTAACAATGATTGATGAGGAAGGCTTTTATTGTCCTCACAATCTTGATTTTCGTGGCCGAGCATACCCAATGCATCCACATTTGAATCATTTGAGTTCTGATCTCTGTCGAGGGATACTTGAGTTTGCTGAAGGACGACCGCTAGGGAAGTCTGGCATACACTGGCTGAAGATACATTTAGCGAACCTGTATTCAGGTGGTGTTGAGAAGCTTTCACATGATGGACGTCTAGCCTTTGTTGATAATCATCTTGATGATATATTTGATTCAGCAGACAACCCTGTTAATGGAAACCAGTGGTGGTTAACAGCTGAAGATCCTTTTCAATTCTTAGCTGCTTGTATGAATCTTTCAGAAGCCTTAAGAAGCTCGTCTCCACATACCGTCGTCTCCCACCTGCCGATTCATCAGGTAAGTGATTCATCTGAAGCCATAAAGTAGTGAAAATAAAAATCTAGCTCATGCCACTTTCTCCAAAATGAAAATATGTTGTTAATTTTTTAAATAATTATTAACTTGATTTCTGTAAATTGCCTGGACATGTAAATATCTTTAGGCTCATCCTTAGTGTAGATATCCTCTATATTTGTATGAATATCTGGCACACTCAAAAATTGTTAGTTCAAAGAGAACCTTTTGTTTCTTTTGCAGCATGGAGCAATATCAAAGTTCTTTGTTCTATTTTCCTTTTGACTGACAGGCACTGTTAATTTTGTCAATTTTCCCACCAAATATCTAATTGAGGTGTTCTTGGATTTGTAAGGACCTGACGTAGAGCAAAGTCCTTAAACTATTTTAGTTACTCTTTCTGCTAGACTCAGAATGAACTTGATGAATTTGCTTCTTTTGTCATCAAATATGCGATTATTGTCATAGGCTGGACCTCTGGAGAATGTCGTCTTACTATCATAATATTAACTTTTTAAGTCTGATAATTCACATAATTGTGTAGAAGTAATCAAGTTAACACTTTTGAATTCCGCTATAGCCAGATGTTATTGGAATATAAAGTTAACACACTAGTGACAGCATGTCTTTGATAAGAGACAATTCTGTTAAAGTCACAACAGTGATTTCTTTGTGCAAGGTTTTATAAAGTAGCATATACTAGGCTATCATTTCTGATTTTGGATCAACTTTTGGTGTTTAAAATATTCTTAAAGAAGTCACCAGATATTTTCATGTATGTCATATATGGAGGTCACTAACTATCGATTCGTGATTTGTAGCCATCTTCTTTCTGTGCTGCAATCTGTGTTGAGTTTTGCCACTTTAAAGAAACGTGTGAGAGTGACCTATTACCTCATGCCTTTTTCACTAAATTTTGTTGATATTTTTTCTTGGTTGTATTTGTATCGATGCCTTTTCCATTGTTTTTTCTAGAACTAAAAGCTATCTATTATCTCATGTTGATTTTTTTAATCCCTTTCCTTGGGCATTCTTGATAATTTTCTTGCATAATTCTTTATTATATACCTTTTCCATCGTTTCTTTACCTTTCTTATGTTAATGTTTCTTTATTTAGTGTTTTTTTGGGGAGTATATTATTGATGTGGAGCTCAAATATGTTTAGGATGGTTCGTGCAATGGTTTACAGCACTATGCAGCACTGGGAAGAGATAGTGTAAGTTTGCTTTGTCCACATGTACACTTTTTGTTATCTGCGCTAGATGAGTTATTCTTTGCTCGTCACACTCCAGATGTGTTGCCTTATTAGATTTTTGTGTTTCCTGGAAATAAATGGTTCCAGAACTCATAAGGCTGATGATACAATATAATTTAATATTCATTTATGGCTCTGGTGGGTACATAGACTAAGTTGATTTGGTAGATCAACTTAAATTCCATTTGTTTTCATTTTTGGTCAGAATATTTTATTTGTTATCTTCTTTTTTGAATGCAATTTTGTGCTGGAAATTTTAGAAATTATTTCCTTTTCTTATTTCACTTTGCAATTATTTTGCGATGCCTTTACCAGCATCATTCTTTCATGTTATGCAACTTGTTCTGTAATATAGCTTCATGAACATGTAATGTCAATGATGAGCACCCTTTTCTATTATCAGACTTTATTTTTCTTTTAAAATTTTCATTGTTGGTTGTACAAATCTAGAAGGTCTGTAATGATTGACTTATTCCCAGCTCTGATGTTCGCTATTTTGCTGGAAATCATTTCTTTAGCAACCTCGGAGGTATGCTTTAAATTTTCACGAAGTTGTTTCCTGGTGTTCTGAGTTGCTAAATATGAAGAGCATTGATATGAAAATCATTCTACTACTTAATTTGAAATCTGGTTATAAACTTTACTTCTGTAGCTTTTACTGCAAAATTGAATTTTAAATCCTTGCATAGTGCCTGCCAAGTGTAAAATGTTGTAAAAGCTGTGCCTGAAATTCTATTTGTTTCTTTCTATGATCAGAACATTTTATCTGATTCCTTACATTATACAATCTGATCATTGAGTACTTATGGTGTAAGATCTTTGTTTTGCTGATTGATTTGAAATGCAATTGTGTCCTAACTTGTCTCCTTTGGTAAATTCATGATCTCAGATGGAAGCAGCTGCAGTCAACTTAACTGCTGGTGACAAACCTGCTGATGTTCACTCTGAAATTGCTGTGAGGTGTTTTAAGATTTAGTTTTAGCATATTAACTTGATCATTACCTCCCATAGGTCTCAGACACATTTGATGTCTTCTGAACACATACTCAACAGTTTATGTTCCGTTTAGTGAAAACTCAACAGTCAACACTGCTGTGTAATACTTCCATTGCCTTATCTTCTACATGTTAATGTGGGCAGGGTGCATGATATTATGAAAAGGGACAGCAACAAGGACCCAGCTACAAATCCACATGCTTTATTAGCGAAGGTCTTAATTGATCTGGTTGGTCTTCCTCATTTCTTCTGAGTTTTGCATTGTACTACAAAATAAACTATTTACATTTCAAAATTTCTAATTTTTTAAATACTTTTTTCCCTTTTCAACTCACAGTTTTAGGTTGTTGAAGCTTTCAAGTCGATCGGAAATTGGTGAAACAAATAGTGATGACTTCAGTATATGGGGTTACTTCTGTTGGGGCACGGGAGCAGATAAAAAGAAGACTAGAAGAGAAAGGTCTCATTACTGATGACAGACTACTGTTTCCTGCAGCTTGCTATGCTGCTAAAGTAAGCAACCAGCCACTTAAACAGTTGGGATATGGTTCTAGCTATTGGAGACCATATTTGCCTCGAAATGCATATTCAGCTAATATGTTAGGGGGTCTGGTGTTACATGCGTTTCTTGGATTTATTCATGAAGAAAATTCTCCAGGAAGTTGAAGATAGAATTCAAAGTCAGCCAGTTTGGTGTTATATTTTAAGTATCAGGTTTTAGACTAGATGATGGGCTTGCATAACAGCATAATTATAAGTTATTATATTAATGGTTTTTGGGTTATGCTATTTCTGAACCCATTTTAGATTGTTCCACACCATCATGTGAGTGACGGTTGGACCTACTGTGGAACCCATCTCCACATGATGATGCAGAGTAATACAAGACCTGTGTGGAAATATAATTTCCCGTAGTTCTTTGAATCTCATATTTACATGCTTTTGTGATTCTAAACACTAGCATTTTACATCTGAATTTCCCTGTCAACAATTTATCTCTTTTTTATAGGTAACATTGGCTGCCCTTGGAAAGATTTTTGAAGCTGCACGTGGCATTATGTGTTGGCTTGGTGATTGTGCCAAGGTATATGCATTCTTGTCAAAATCTGGATATTTTAAATTTCACTGACAGCCCTATGGTGGATATAGAACATTTTGTTGTAGTTTTTGTTTGATTGCCAATGAACTCTAGCTCAAATGGAATTTCCTGTTCCCACAAAAATGGGTGGAGGGTGAGATCATGGATTCAAAACCCACCGGGTGTGTGTAATTACAATTAAATAAATAAATCTGAACTGTTGGATTATGAACTTCTGCAGGTAATTGCTTCATAAAATCAACGTGTGCGTTGGACCACACCTCTTGGTCTCCCAGTTGTACAACCCTACTGCAGAAGTGAAAGGCATCTTGTGAGTGTGACATCTGATTGTTACTGATCCAAATTGAGGTCATGTACATTTTGTAATATCCTTAATGGCTGGCACAAGGAAATGGAAATGGTTTATGAGTAAATTATTAGGGATAGGGTTGTTTGGTAAGAGATCATCAATAGACGATCAGTGAGTATCTCATCAGCTACACTGGGGGGAAAATTGTGTTAAAACCAAAAAAAAAAAATTGGTTATCTCGTTGCTTAAAGCATGTTGTGTGGATAGATGACTCAATAGTCACTGACTCACTGGCATATGGAATAACGGTTGTGACATCAACTTTCTGTTGATGTGAAATGACTTGAGTGAACTTGAGGCTACGGATTTGGTGAACACCGTTGATACAAAAGAAGAAAACACATGTGCACACACACATTGACCACTTTTGATACTGGCTCATATTGTAGGATGCAAAAACCATATTTGGTTCAAATTTTTACTCAATAGTATCATTTGGGAAAAGTGACTAATTTTTATGCTAGCCAACAATCCATTTTCTGGGCTTGGGACTGCTTATGAGTAAACAATTAAACACTAAGCAATAACACAAGCCGAGTTACTCTCATATTATCTAATCTGCTCCATAAATAATCTAAATATTGTACTAACTTTTCTGACCATGGGGCTGCAGATAAGGATGTCTCTTCAGATTTTGGCTTTGCAGCGGGAGGGTAACATGGCAGGCTTATGTCATGGTCTTGTTTTCAGCATTTCTTTCCTTGATATTATATTCAGTCATTGGAGAACTTCATTATTATTTCAATTTCAGGTGGATGTTAGAAAACAGAGAACTGCATTTCCTCCAAATTTTGTAAACTCGCTTGATGGTACACACATGATGATGACTGCTGTTGCCTGCAGGGATGCTGGCTTACATTCTGCAGGTTTGTCATGCTATTCTGTATTTGATTGAGCTTGAACTATTTACTAAGAGCTTTGTACAGGGAATAAACTGACCATTAACATTGTGTAAAACCACTTTAAATTTGATCGAAATATAGGAATGTCTTTTCAAAATAATTTGAAGTATACTTTTTAATTGTTTAAAGATTCGGACGTGGATTGAGTGTGAAGATAAAAGTGAGTTCATCTTGATTAGCAAAATGAAATTACTTTGTATGGAGTCATGGAGTGTACTGCATGTTTTGCAATTGCAATAAATATGGGCCCCATGGGTGTGGGACCCACGGACCTGTGAAAGGCATGTTTCCTCCTACATTTGGCAATTCACCATTAGCAATTTATTTGTTTGTTTTGTTAAATGCGTAGTTCTGTGTTGAATTTTATGATATGTTGCCAAGAATAATGATAACATGGTAACTTCAGATGAAAAGGAAAAAACAAAGACTTTCCCTATTTATTAATTAGCATTCTCATTATTTTGGTACAAATTGCATAGTTTTGCTTTAAAATTAAGTCATATATTGTCCTTGATAGAGTTAAAATGTAATACTATGATTCACTAATGCCAATGAGCTTTAGCTCAAGTGTCACTTCCTTCTCCCATAAGTAGGGGTCGAGGGTGATGTCATGGGTTCTAAAATTACATCCTTCCTATCCCTTTGAATGTGGCTAGACGTATTGAGAAGTTACAAAGAGATTTTGCTTGGGGAGGATTGGGAGATGAATTCAAATATCACTTGGTGAGTTGGAGGAATGTGTGTGAGCCACTCCAAAATGGGGGGCTAGGTGTTCGAAATTTGGTTCTATTTAATCAAGCATTGTTGGGGAATTGGTTATGGCGGTATGTGGAGAGGAAGGCACTGTGGAGAAGGGTTATTGACACAAAGTATGGAAGTTTTTTTTTTGGGGGGGGGGGGGGGGGGGGGTGTTGGTGTTGGGGTTGGTGTTCCAACAGTGTTCAAGGGCCTAAAGGAGTTTGTCTTTGGAAGAGCACAAGGAAAGGGTGGGAGAAGTTCTGTAGTTGTGTTAGTTTTAAGGTTAGGGACAGTTCTTCTATAAAATTTTGGCATCATCCTTGGTGTGGAGAACCTCCTTTAAAGGAGATGTTCCCTGAATTGTATGGCATTTCTCGTCATAGAGATGCATCAGTAGCAAAGCTAATCTCTCTCTTGGGGGACAGCTACCGTTGGAATATTAATTTTCATTCAATCGGTCCAAGATTGGGATTTAGAGTTTGTGGCCTCCTTGATAGACTCGCTATATTTTAGAGTGTGGAAAGGGGAAGGGATGGATAAGATTTGGTGGAAACCAGCTGCTCGGGGAACTTTAGATGTTAGATGCTTCTATAAAGCTTTTCAAATCCCCTTCTCATATTCCTTTTCTGTGGAAGACTGTGTGGAGCTCCAAAGTTCCTTCAAGGATTAATTTCTTTGTATGGACAATGGTGTTGGGTAGAATTTTGACTAATGATAATTTGAGGAAGCATCGGCTTGTTGTGGATTGGTGTTGTTTGTGTAAGAGGGCTGGGGAGTCTTCTAACCATCTTCTCTTGCATTGGCCGATAGCTAGTGAGTTGTGGAGTATGGTGTTTATGCTTTTTGGGGGTTTTTTGTGTTTTGCCCAAGGATGTAGTGGATTTACTAGCTTGCTGGCCAGGCAAGTTCAGGAAGCATAGAAATGGGGTGATTTGGAAGTTGGACATGGTTCCCCATTGTTTGATGTGGGGTATTTGGAGAGAGAGAAATGCTTGAACTTTTGATGGAAACAAAAGTTCCATTCTTCGTTAGCTGTTTTGCTTGATGGATGTACTTTGTTTTCTTCTTAGTTTTGTTTTCTTCCCATGCCTATCTTAGTACACGTCCTGTGTGCTCTGGCCCCTTTTGTACTAGTTTTTTGTTTCAATGAAATATTTTACTTATTGAAAAAAGAAAAAGGGTTCTAAAGCTGGGTGCATGCGTAACTTACCAATAAACGAATAAAAAAAGCAGTGATTTACTGAATTTGTCAGATTTTTTGTCTCAACACACTGAATTTCATAATCTTGCTTCAAATTTGACTTGCACTTAAATGTGTAAGGCTTTGATACATTAATATCAAATTTTTCAGTATGATGTGTAATTGTTTCTATATATTACCACAACTTTCCAAAATTTCATAATCTCGCTTCAAATTTGACTTGCACATAGATGTGCTGCAAGGCTCTGATACATTAATATCATGACACATGGTATGAAATTATGAATATCTTGCTAAAAGTGAAAAATTAAAGTTGAATTGTGACCACTCAAGTATAAGCACTGTTTATCATTAAAAAAAAAAATCTAATATATAAAAAAAAAAAAAAAAATCTGACTTGGCTATATATGTGAAACTTCAATCCTGCTATATGTGCTACTTGTGAAGATCTGAGAGAGAAACTGTCTGTTAAAAAGCTGTAAAGCTGTTTTACTTTCTACATCAATTCTCACAATCCTATCAAATAAATTTGTTTACAAGGGTGCACAACTCCTTCTGGACACATGCGTGTGATGTGGACAAAATGAATCGGATACTTCAAGAAAAGTTTGTGGAGCTTTATAGCAAGCCAATACTTGAAAATGTAAGTAAGTATTTCATGACCTAGATTAACTAGTGAAATTGTTAATTGAAAGCTTTCGTGGGCGTGTATTTGCTACGTAATAATAAACAATATTTTCACTTACCAATAATAAATAATATTTTTACAAACTATTGATGTGAGTCATATGACCAATTCTTATTAATTCTCACATGGAATGGACCCATGGCTAACGTCACTTTTTCACTTATCAATAATAACTCACCACATCGATAATTTATAAAAAAATATTGTCAAATAATTTGTATTTTTAGCATTTTTCCGGAAAAAAATATACAGTATATTCTAGGTGGGCCCTTCATTTTCTCAGTGGCATGGCATTACAATGACAGTATCATTAGTCACCGTACGAACCGGAGTGAAAGCCCACCATCATTTCTTGCTCAATTGCTCCCCTTTGATCGGACCACTCATGCCGGAGGTACTCTCTCTCTCTCTCTCTCTGTGTTCTGTTTGGTTGCCAAGAAACCTCGAGTAAATAGGTTAAACTTAAAGTTCTTTGTTTTGTTTTAGGGGTCATTTCAAACTCTGAAACTTTGTTGGTTCATAGTGATTGGAACTTTCATTTCACTTCCATAATTTTATGAATCTACGCTTGTTGGTTGTTCTTTTCTCTTAATTTTTTCTAGTTATTATTTAATACTTTCCAGTGTTTGTTAAAAATTTAATATTGAATCGTTGGATACATGAGTTTTTTTCCCTTAGAAGTATAAGATTTCTGAGATTATTGATTAGAAAACAAAGTAATAGAATTCTGAGATTAGAGTGAATTTGGTTGACACTGTAGTAATATGGGTTTGATTTGATTTAAGTTGTTAGGGCTTGTAGTGGTTGTTTATTGACATAGACTTCATAGAAAAGAACTAAGATTGAAATGCACAACATGGTCTTAGTATTGTTTATGGATTCTACCAATTTTCTTAAAATTGTCAAACTGGAATTGTAGATGAATTGCATTTAAGAAATGTGTGTGCTTTTCAATCTCCTAGAGTTTGTATGTCCAATTGCAAGATTTCTGAGAGGTCTGTAAATGATTTACCAACTTTTCTTAATACTGTGATTAAAAGTATTGTTATATGGTGCTGGTGCATTTATTCATGTTTCTAGAAATGCATATCTAAATAGAAGACAAAGTGATACCCACTAGAATGTCATATGGATCAGAAGCGCTTAAAGTTATATATGTTTTCAATACTCTCATGTATTGGTCTAAATACTGAGTTTTATCAACTTTTTGTGACTATAGTGATTAGCTTGTGATAAGTTAATCATTTTTCTTTTTCTTTTTTTGCTCTCAATTGTTACATATTTTTTACTTATTCAATGTTTCTGCTATTTACTCTCAGGTTGAAGTTGAACTGAAGTTGATTTTCGATTCCCTACAACAAATCAAACCAGACTTGTTTCACACGCTACATTGAGTTTCACAGGTACATTTACTAACTTTCAATTGGGTTCAACAAAAGACTTACTAGCAGAGTTCTTTTTATTTATGAAAAACCAATTTCAACTGCAGGTGCTTGGCAGCAAAAGGTGAAGAGTCTGGTGCATGTGAGAAATTTGCCAAGGATTCTCGTTCCCTTTGCCCAGGTGACTGGGTAAGTAGTCTAGCTTTTCAACTAACAAAAACATTTCTTAATTGTGCACTTATTAAATACCAGAAATTATGGTAACTTTTTTAATAAAGAGATTAGATTTTTTAACGTCATGAAGCGTGTTATAAATCATAAATTATATAATCACACTCTTTTTGAACTTTTCTGCTCTGGTTTATCTTAGATGGTCCAATTAGGAGACCATATTCCGTTAGCAGTTGGTGTTACATTTAACTTATTGAATTGTAAGAATCTGGGATGTTTGAATAGAATGATGAAACAAAGTTAAACTATTTCTAGTCTGTACTTTATACCTCCTTCCAATCGACAATCCAAAACCTCTTTTCCATGTCAACTGTCAAGTTACTTTTATGCCTTCTGTATCTTGCCTTTCTTCCTCTAATAAGTTTACAGACACACAAATGGTAATGTCCATTTTATTGAGTAAGGTTATAGCCTTCGGCTATAACTAATTTTGTAGCTAAACTTTGTCATTTCTAGAATTATAATCAATCTAAGCTGCTTATAGACTTATAGTCATCTATTTGCTCTTATTTCAATATTTATGTACTCAATGTCCATGCATCCCGACATTTGCCCTCTGCACAAATTTATAATGCATTGCAAGAGCTTTTTCTTTGAAACAATGATGGTGAAGAGTGCTTTTAAATTCATGCCCTTTTGGGACATACTGGTCAATTGTTCCAGAGCATTGTAACTTTGAAATTGTTGAGATATTACTCAGGTGACAAGTCGCTGAAGTCAGTAATGTTGTTTGAATATATGGAATTTTTTTATGTGACCTGGCTTCTTTTTCTACCTTGCCAAAAATGCCCATTGGTATGCATGATCAAACATCATGCCCTTGAAGTTGAAAATTTTTGTACTCAATAATTTAGTGGGACAGAGTTGTGAGGATTATGGAAGGATGTGGAAAATGGTGGGAAGTTTTGATCCAGTTAAGATTTATTTTAGGTCTAAAAATCATTCCTATAGTTTTTTGCTCCCTAGATCCTCAGTATTGTGTTCTACACCAAAATTACTATAGAAAGCTTTTTTATAATTTAAAATTCAGTAGCTTGAAAAAAAGTTGTCTATCTTTAAAGAACCATAATGTCCTTTGGTTGGTCTCTTCTATTCTATCATCTTCTATACCATAATAGCTCTTACCCTGTATATTTTCTGCAGTCCCTGAATTGGTAACTGGTTACAAATGGAATGAAAATCTAAACCATTTTGCCATCTTTTGATCTTAAATTGCTGCAGGTTGAGAGGTGGAATGAACAGATGGAAACCGGGACTTTCCCTGGGCCTCTTTGATGTCACATCCGTGCCTTGGACAGTCCTTCTGTAACTTGATTGCTCTTTTCATTTCCTTAAAGCTATTTACAATGTCTTTCATCTGATCCTAGTGGAATAACAAGGCACCAATTGAATTTTCTTTTAGTTTGTTGAACATTAATCTTTTATTATTGCATATGGACTTTTTTGCTCCAGAACTTGAAATGACTGGCGTCATATTTTAATGTCTGAATTTGTTTTGAGCGGATACTAAAAACAAAACCCTAATTGGGTTAGTTTGTTTTTCTTTAACCTAGAATTGAGCCAAGCTGGTTGGTTCTTAAACATGCATATCTAATTAATGTAATGACCCTAATTAATATGAAGATAGTTCGAAACCAAACAAAATCAAACTAGGATGAGAATCCTTGTTCTTTGAAGTTGAACCCTGCATTCGCAAGTTGACTAATTGTTAAACACAGGAACAGGCCAGAATCGGTGTGGGCCTAACCATGCCGAAGCAAAGCCATTGAGATTAGGTTTGATTGGTTTGTGAACTCTTAAAGGGAACGCGTATGTATAAATAAAGAACAAGTTAAACAATCTGAGATTCATGGAGTTAACTAGCACCAAGCTCTGAAAAGAGAGAACATAGGCATATATCAAATTGTGGGGGAAAAAAAACCTCATATTGAAATTACATGCTTATTTGTCATCTCTGTATAATAAATAAATTAAAAAAAAAAAAAAAAAATCTTAGCTGATTTGTTATATGAGACTTGTCTAGATTTTACAAGAGAGAGTGCCAAACTAAAGGGCGTACTTATTTTAATGTCTAATTCAAATGTGTTTTTTTTTTCTCCACCGCTATGACCCTAAAGGATCATCATGACTTGTTATGGAAGACCATTTTCGAAGATCTTATTATGATTTATGAGAAATAATGGTTATAACTATTGACACGTTTCTAAGAACTTGATTAATTCATAGGTTGCTTGACCCCGATCCTATGAATTCTCTTTAATAGTATATATAATTAATTATTTTATCATTTACAAACTAAAAAATTATAGGAGAAATGCTAAAGACGCTATAAATTTTACATCATAATTTCTAACATGATGTTGTGAGGAATATATACGATGGATTTCAAAACATAATCAATGACTGTCAGAACTAATTTTTGTGATTGGTGATACACTAATTTTGTATATATTATGTGACAAATTCTATTGTATACCAAGCATCAATCAGAATTAAATTAGTCCAAAAAAAAACACAAAATAGAAATAATCAATTGACTTACACTTATACCCTCTTCTAAAACAAAAATAAAATAAAAATAGAAAGACTTCTGTAGTTTATAAATACCTAAACTCATCAAGCATTGCTTACATATTTTAAAGGTGTTGACTACTTGAAGACATGGTAACCAACTTGTTCAAAAACTACAATACCTCAATGTTCTTGTTTTCTTTGACTACAAAATGCTTAAACTTCAGAATTGAAAAATATAAAACCTCTTTAATTATTTTTATTCAATTTAATAAATTCATATTTAAGAAAGAAAATATAGGTTAACTATATTTGTATGTCTTGGTATTGAAATAACATAGAGAATGGAGAACATTTTATGTTTTGAAAATCTCTTCTTCTTCTTCTTCTTCTTCTTCTTCTCTGTCTTTTTGTATGTACTTTTTTTGGTGATTATAATATAATATTAAGCAATTCTTATAGCATCAAATTGACTAATATCTATATCATCATTATTTAAAATACCCACCAACTGGTCAAGGGGAAGGTGTTCATGTAGTGCAAATATGTCATCCCTGAACAAGTTAACCTTTTAGGCCTCTAGGGCAAACGAATGAGGAAGGATTAGTAGTCAACCCTCTATTGCAAGGACCTAGAGTTGTCCTTAGAGCTCGGGGTTGACACTCACTTCAAGTAAGGATGCCTCTCCAGACATCAATCTGATCTTGGTGTGCCAAAAATGATGGGCCTTTCATGGGCTCAAAGACTCTTCGGCTGGGCAAATGTCCTGATCTGGGCTGTTAGACCCATTTCCTTCAAATGTGAATACAAAAGATTTAGACAATACATTGATAGGTATATATAATAAGATTCCAAAATAGATGTTTCCATATACTTGTTTTTGTTTTTTTGTTTTTTTTCTAAACTCATATACTTGTTAGTTTGTCAGTACATTAACTTCTCTATTCACATGACATTCTAATACCCACCAATCTTCTACATAAGAGTGCTTTAAAATAAAAAATAAAAAAACAATATAGATGCGAAAGGGAACTACCATATTACACAAAATATTACTAATCCAAAATCATATGACATTGTTTTCACCCTTGAAAAAAATAAAACAATTATCATTTTACAAAATGGGAAAAAGTGGGGCCTTAGGCCTAGGCCTTGATACGGCCCTAATCTTTGTTAATTCTCATTATTATACAATGAATTTTTTTGTTCATACTCTTACCACCCTTAAGAGAAATCTTAGCTCCGTCCTTGTTGCCTAGTCTTTGAGCATGACGTACTGGGTCTGATCCTTCTAGGTTCAAACTACGTTGTTCCAAGTAGGCTAATGACAAGTTATCGAGTGTTACGGGATCATGGCTTGATTGGTTTAAATAAGTGATGTGGATTAGGTGCTAGCTATGTCCATTTCAAGGTTTAATAGTACCTTTTAAGATGTTCTTCCATGCAATATTTTAATTCAATTGCTTTGTTTACCTTTTCATTTATTCATAGTCATAAGCTCATCTTTATCCTTATCAAAACCTCATGGGGCAATACAATTAAATAACCATGCCTCATTAATTAAAAATAATATAATGGATGTCATTAGTTCAAATGCTCTCATTTCCGTTTACACTCAATCTCACTAACATTCTGTTGTCTTCCCCCAAAGTGATATCGTATATGAGTACACATAAAATATTATGAAAAGGCATGAATCTCACTAGAGAGATGATAGGATCATTATTTTGAAGGAAACCCACTTGACATAAAGCCACACAAAAATTTATTTGCTACAATAATACTGGTTTCAAATTAAGATATTGGTATTACTGCTATCTAATCAAGACATCTTCTTTAATTTTTATCATTTATTTTTGCAAATTCAAGAGCATTCGTTTCTGGTATTAAGTTCAAAGAATTTTAGGACAACGGTGAGTTTATTAACAACTTTAATTTTATTCATGCTCAAAAGAAAAAGAAAAAAAGTTAAAGACAAAAATAAAGAAATACAAAAATACTATTTTTGTGCCTACAATTTGAGGTTATGATCAATTTTAGTTCCTATATTTTAATAGCATTTAATTTGGTTTACGTTATTTTCAATTTTGTCCGTTTCATTTATTCAAATGTTTATAAAATCAAATAATTGAATATTTATAAGTTTTTTATTCCCCCAAATTCCAATAACATGCGAATTAAAATTACACCTGTTCCTCTTCTTTTTTTTTTTTTTCTTTTTTTTTTTTTTTTTCCTGGTTTGGTCACCTATCCCTTTTTGAAAAACTTTATTCAAGAAGAAAGGGGATTACATGATTACATCAGTCACTTATCTACAAGTACAAACACTAACAAACTCTGTTGATTAAAATACAAGATTTATCATGCAAATATAATGGTAATAATCAATCTTTATGAAACAGGTATACTGTGTAGAGCATTGGATGGTAGGGTTAGTAAAGCTTATACATAGTGGGATGTGGGACTACGGAAGGTGAGCATAGTGAGAGACTTGGCCACTTCTTTGATAACTTGGGTGAAATACCAACTTCCCTTTCCATTATTGAGTGTCACCAAGATGAGGTTTTGAGATCCCTCTGGCTATGGGTTCTGAACTGATTGGATTCTCGGACAAAACAAGTGTAGCCATTGGAGACCACATTTTAGGCATTCAAAGCCATCCCGAGTGACCAATGACATTCTTCTTAATCTCATTCATGGTAAATCTATCATACTAATTAAGTAAAGACTAGATTAAATTTCAAACAAGTGTAAAACAACAGACCGAATTTCCTCAAATCAAAATCATAGTAATCTAGTTTATAAAACTAAAGCCAAAATGCTTTCAAACAGTGTCATCCAGTCAATAAAACTGAAACCAACCAAAATACTTCCAAACAGTGTCATCCAGTCAATAAAACTGAAACCAACCAAAATACTTCCCAACAGTATCATCCAGTCTATAAAACTGAAACCAAAATACTTCCATACAGTGTCAGCTAGTCTATAAAACTAAAACCATAATACCTCCACCAAATATGAGTGTAGACCTACTCTCTAGATCTGCTAAAAGTGGCAACAAAACTGTCAACATGAGCCTCCACATCTCCCTCCATGTGCACTCCCTCCTCTTGCATGGGCTGCCACTTCAGCTCACCACCCAGAAGGGCTAGAACCATGTTGAACGGATATGATTCCCTACCATCAGCCTGAGATAAATTCAATATGAGTAAGTCATTGAATTATGAGGCTCTAAGTCAACCACTGGTCAAAGGCTTCAATTATATCGAATTTATAGATGATGCTCTTATATACATGAATCCAGAGATAGGAAGAGATATGAAATAAAACTAACTTAACTAACTCCACTGATAACAGAATCACAAACTCTGCTTTACTAATCAGTCACTAACCATAAGTGAGGAACAAAGCCATTTGTTTTTTTTTTTTAATAAAAGTATGGAAGCTGTGTTATAGAGCAATTTATTGAATAAGCAAAGTAGTTCTGAGCACAAAAGGGGTCCATCCATGATCCATATGGTGTGTATTTGAGCAAAAGTTAATGCACACATGTTATTTGATGGATTCACGTACATTAACTGGTATAACTATAAAGCACAAACCCACATGAAATTTCAATTACTACAGAGTTTAGATGAATCCAGAGATAGGAAGAGATATGAAATAAAACTAACTTAACTAACTCCACTGATAACAGAATCACAAACTTTGCTTTACTAATCAGTCACTAACCATAAGTGTGGAACAAAGCCACTAGTTTTTTTTTTAATAAAAGTATGGAAGCTGTGTTATAGAGCAATTTATTGAATAAGTAAAGTAGTTCTGAGCACAAAAGGGGTCCATCCATGATCCATATGGTGTATATTTGAGCAAAAGTTAATACACACATGTTATTTGATGGATCCACATACATTAATTGGTATAACTATAAAGCACAAACCCATATGAAAGGTGTTTCAATTACTACAAAGTTTAGATTTAAGGGACTCCAAAGCAAATCATGATGCTTCCACTCAAACAAGCAAGTCCACAAATCCCAAACATGTTTCTTTAAGGGGAGGAAGAAGAAAATAAGTATCAAGAAAAGCAAAAGAGCAGAAATCCTGTTGTGACCCTACATTATTCACCATCAACCTTTAGCTAAATAATGCTTTCCCTAACCACAAGAAAATATAGATATTGACCCCACCAACACCAAGGACTCTTTTGGCCATGATCAAATAACCAGTATCACTATTATGAGACTTTCAATCATCAGCGGGGATTCTTGAAGCTACAAGTAGTTTAGACAGATAAATTGCTCAATAGCGTAAGATTATTGAAACATACCTCAGAAACTGCAGTCCACTGGAAGTCTGTGCCTACTTCGCCATCCAATGGAACCAACCCATCACAGTCAAGCAGCATCACTGTGGTCTCTACACCACTACGGAGGGGTACACCCATTTGGCGCCGAATGCCAATCGCACCCCGACGACCACAGTCAGCACACTGCATATATTTACAACATGATGCATGCGCATGAGAAAGCATGTATACATAAATAGTTAACACCATATATAAACTACATTTAATTACTACCTCGCAAATGATATGATCGATGCCCTTCTTCCTCCGTCTGCGTGGCTCCTCCATGCACAGCCTCATGAAGTCGGGGGTGCACCAACCACATCGCTCACAGCGCAGCTGAAACACAAACAATGTACAAATTACTAGGTTACTAACAATGACAGATCTAAAATTTTTAAGAACTCTCTTATCTCTATTTTAAAAAATTACTTTATAACATGCTCTCTCCAAATACTAAAACCTAAAAAGAAAATCGACGACGATCCAAACCAATCGACGGCGATGAAAAAGAAAATCGATCAAAGCTTAGAAAAACATCGTTGCGCCGATACCATCCATATACTGAAAGCGATACCATCCAAATACCAGTAATAGTATACGATCTAAACCAATCAACGACAATGAAAAAGAAAATCAAAGTTTAGAAAAACACCAAAGCGGAGAGAACAATGTTAAAAGCCGAAACTACACAACATACCTTGATGTTGTAGGCAAGGGATGGATCTGTCCAGACCTTGCCTTCTGGCTCAAGGTAAGCCAGTCCAGTGAGCTCAGCGGTGACCTTGAACAACATCTTCATCTTGATTCCTAGTCTTTTCTCTGCGTCTTTTCTACTAGTGTTTTCGGCGTCTTTTTCAAGTTCTCTCTCTCTATTTGCTCTTTTCTTATTTTGCCGGGCTACACCATTTACTGCCTTTTTATAAGAACTAAAAGTTGCTTTAGATTTTTATTTTTTATTTTTAGGGCGAGTGCATATGTACTAGTACTAGGTGGAAGCTAATCAAATCTTAGAGCAGTGTAGTGGTGTAGTGATTTTTTGTCTCATCTGTGTACTGTGAGATGGCCATTAGAGCACTAGTTTCTTTCTGTTTTTTTGGAAAAGGAGTAAGCCTTTTTATTCGAATGGCTGCCGTATGGGTCCCACACCATTGTTGAAATAAATTAACCACCTTGCCTTGCCTAATGTAATACTCAATATTTAATTGGCTATAAACAAACATTAATTAATAGGAGTCATTAAACAAGTTTATAAGTAGTAAGTTCCGACACAATACTACTCTACTACAATGATCCGCTCCTTTTTGGGAGACACATCATTATCCTATTAATTAGTAATAATAACAGTTATATAATCAAATAAAAGTAAATAAGACAAGAAAAATGTTAACGAGTGCAGTTGGGGTATTGGTTAAGAATTTATTTTAATAAAATTTTAACATCACTTTTATAGGAAATGAAAAAAGCTGTCAAAACATTAATTACTTTTTTTTTCTTTTCCTATAAAAATTTTCTTTAATTGAATTGTTAATCAATGTTCTGCGGCACTCGTTAACAAGACAAAGACACTCCATTATCCACTATTTAATCTCTAAAATAATGTCACGAATATTACGCACCTTTATGTGATGTTTTCAGGGGGGGAATTTGTAGAAGAAACTTGCGGATGGGGTTGGTGCTTAATTTCGTGTAAAGTGGGAGATATTATTCTACCAATCGTTCAGAGGCTTGGGTGGGGCCTATCTACTCTAGGCATAGGGATTATTCCCTCCATTTTAATTGACCACCCAGAGAACATAGTACTATTCATTCAAAAGATTGTCCTTTTTCGCATCCTTTCCATTTTATTTGCTCTCTCCATTGTATTATTTCCTTAATCTCCCTTCCCTTTTTTTTTTTTTTTTTCTTTCTTTTTTTATCCCAACCCAAAATAGGAGAAATCCAAAATCATGGACGAACCCATCCCAACCGTGACCAAGTGACAACTCATAAATTTTCATACCGTCAGCCTCTTGTGCCAGTCCAAATTAATAGGCAACATCTAAAGGTTGTTTGATAGAATATTTTGTGCAACAGTTTTTAATATTTAAACAACATTACACATATTTTTATATTTTTTTTACTTTATTTTTAAAAAATACAAATAATGTTATTAAAATAATATTACCAAACAGCCCTCTAGTATCTCTATGCTTATGCTTATTTATTACCATTACTGCTATAGACGAAACTGCAATTTACTTCGAATTGAACCAACCAAAGAGTAAAGTTATTCCATAAAAATTAAAAAAAAGGTAAAGTTATTACTTATTTACACTGGATTCCGTGTCTTGTGTTTAGCAAAAATTAATAAAGTTTACTGTGTGTTGTACAGACGTAACGATGTACTTCTTTTTCTTGCTTTTTTGGTAAATAATGATGTACTCCTTTTACTATTATTATCTTTCTTTTTTCTAAGTTTTTTGAACTTTAGAGCATTCTTATCAAGGTTTACAAAAAATTTAGTATTTACTCTCTTAAATCTCAATTTTATAACATATAATATCCTACTTTACAACATCCCTTCCATCAAAATTTCTATTTTTTTTAACACTTTATTTAAATATTATTTCTTTATTATTTTTTATTCTTTTTTTATTTTTCCTCTCTCTTTCTCTAACTCTCTCTCCTCTGTGTCTCTCTTTCACAACCCAGCACCGCCGGCCACCATATCCACCCACCCATTTCACAACCACCACCTCCTCCACCACCCCTACCACCATTGTAGCAACCACAACCCACCACAGCCACCACCACCACAAGTCACAACACCACTGTGGCAACCACAACCCCTTGTAGGAAGAATAGAAAAAATAAAAAACCAAAGTATAACCACAACTATCCACCAAAATCACAACCAACCACCACCCAACCACTACAAAAACAACCAGCAAAACCCATCAGCAGACCCATCATGCCGAACCAAAACCCACAGGAACCAAACCCAGATCGGTGAACCAAAATCCATCACACACACACACAAACCCAGGATCGATGACCCACGACCCACGTCGAACCAAAACCACAACCCCAAACCACAGCAGAAAGGGAAAAAAAAGAAGAAGAAGAAGAAACCTCTATCGCCCACGCTGAACCTCCACCATGACCATTGGACCGTCAGACCCACGACCCATGCCCATCAGACCACAATCACCGACCAAGAATCATCATCGCCACCACCCACGACCATCGAACCATCCAATCGGACCCAAACCCATCAGACCTCGCCACCACAGGACAGAGAAGAGAGAAGAGGGAAGAGAGAAGTGATAGGAAAGAGAAATATAGAAATAATAAAGAAAAGAAAGTGGGCCCTCACCTGAATTAAAAAAACAATAAAAGTTTTACAATTGGTGAACAGTGCGGTCTCAAATTTGAGACCGCACTATTCATCAATGCCAAAATATTTGGCATTTAAAACTTTTGATGGAGGTGTGTTTTTAAAGTTTAGGGTGTCAAATGCCAAATATTTAGCATTTGACACCCTTAATGAGAATGCTTTTACAATACACATGTGGCTGTCTTTCTAATATACACGTACTAATTATTGGCAATGTTTATTATACATTATTATATTTATATGGGAAATGCTAAGAAATTTTTGATACCATTTTTATGAAAAATAAAAAAAGTTGTCAAAATATTAATTACTTCTTTTTCATTTCCCATAAAAACTTCTTTTAAATGGATTATTAACTAGTGCCTTAAGGGCACTCGATAGCATTTCCTTATTTATATTTATTGCCAACACACCTATTTTAATTTTCATTTGCTATATACTAGCTTATAAAATTCAATACTTAGGTTTCAAACCGTTAGTAATTGTTTCTTAAAAAAATTATGAGTAATATGTAGAGGAAACCATCACTTATTATTATTATTATTATTTTAAGTCCAAGATCTAATATTTTGTCTAAAATGCAGAAACTTTAGATGTTGAACTCTTAAAAAAGTGAATGATTTTTTTTTCTTATTGAAAAGTTCAAAAATATCAACTTAAGTAAACATGTATTGTTTCCTTAGAAGATGATCTTGGATTATGATGGGTAATATTAGAAATTTAGAATATCCCATCAATTAGCACAATGAAGTCCGTCAAATTTTTTTCAAAGGTTGGCCCCCCTTAGGAAAAATTCTTGACCCCTCCTCTAATTGTAATAACAATCTTAATTTGCACAATTTTAGCTAACAACATATGATTTTTGGGTTGAATGTGCAAAATTGACTCCTTATGCTATTTTGTATTGATTGATGTGGGTGCTCTAAGAAAAACAAAGAAGATATAAATAAATTTTCCAACATTATCCACTATTCAAATTTAGTCCTTAAGAATGTTGATATTATATTTTGTCTAGCCCCAATTTGAATACCAAAATACCAATTAAAGCCGTAAAAAGCCAATGCATTTTTAACATGGAAGATAAGGAATTACGTGGGAAAACAAAATTGTTCTAATCGATGTTGAAGAAATTATTCTGATGGCTCAAGAACTCAAAATCCCAAAATTACCATTTTTTACTAAGTTTGACAAAGCTTAATTAAGGTTTATTCAAGTTTTGACCAAAGGTCCAACCATCCAATAGTGGTGAATTTGTGCTTGTCTCTAAGATGATGAAACTTCCTTTAAAATGACAGTTCATGGGCCTAGATCGAAGTTGAAGCAGATAAGACATCGCAAAGACATTAAATCTTTGATCAAAATACTTAATCATTTTTCAACAAATTGATTATAGTTTAATGTCAATTAAATTATAATCAAACATTTATTTTCACTAACTACAACTTTTATAAGAAGTTTTACTAACATAAGAAACTTATTCAATTGACAAACTAAATTATATAAAAACACTATATACTTTTTTAGATGCATGTATAGTTATAAAAAGACTATATTCTTTTTTAGATACATTATAGCTTACAAAAGTTAACCGATAGTATGTATTATAACTGTCTCTAGAAAAAAATGTTTTCAGAATTAAAATCAATAAATCCTACCTTAGATCTATTATTTCTCAAGAAATATTAAATGGATTATTCATTTATCAATTGAGAAATGTGATGTTAACACAATTTTAATTCCAAAAATTTTATAATAAATTTTGCATCTAAAAAAAAAGTGAAAAAAAAATTTTTAATTAAAAAATTAAAATGTACAAAAAAAATAAAAGCAAAAAAAAAATATTTTTTTAAAAAATATATTTTATTTTATTTTATTTTTAGATAAAAGCAAAAAAAAAATATTATTTTAAAATATTGATTTTATGTATTTTAAAATAGTTTAAATAAAATATTTTTTAATTATTAGATTCATATGAAAGTATTGATTGTATGTATTTTCTTTTCACAACTAAAAGTTTTAAAACAACTCCATGTCAAAGCTCTTTAAATCTTACATTGGACTAGGTTATATAAGAGCCAACATTTAATTAACACATTGCTTCAAGTCAACTCTCTTTAAAATTTGCAAAAAGTTATATCAACAATACTTTTAAAACAAATCTTACCACCGCACATCCTTGGTGCGATAATCACTCCATAAGTATAAGTGCTTATAGGGTGTGGGGGGTAAGGGCTGGGGTTCAAGTCTCCAGGAAGGAGCTTCACACACATATATACTTAAATTATGTTAAAATAAAATTCTATCTTATATAAAAAAAAAATCTTAAATAGTAAATTATTACTTACGGTTATTGATAGGCCAAAAAGTAATTTCATTAATGAATTTAAGTTAGAACCAATAACAAACAACTATCTAATTTTTGTTCATTTATATTATCTATAACATGATTCCCTTTTTTAAATTGGACTTTTATGTGATTTAAAAATACCCTCATTCTTCATGTTCATTTTTTCCCGCTAAAATTTAGCACTTTCTTTTTCTTTTTCATTTGACTAAAACACCTCTAGTAATTTTATAAATAAATAAAAGAACACCTCTTACCCTCTTATCTCAAGCGTCCTAAAATTTAGACTTTTTTATTTTATCTTTTCTTCTAAATAAAAAACCTTCCACTAACTCACGTTTATTGTTTTTTTTTTTTCTCTGAATACCCACGTTTATTACACATTCTCTACTTCTATTTTATTCATATTTCTATTTTTTTTGGTTGCTATTATCTATTTAAATCCAAATTGATACTTCAACTATATATACGGTTAATTTTTTTTTTATATGTATATATTAAGAGGATTCATAAAGTTAGTTATTGTTTTTTTTACCATAAAAAATAGCCCTAATTTAATTAATCTATTCTTATTCCTTAAAAAGAAAAATAAGGTTAAGATGGTAAAATCAACTAAAATTTTCCCACTACTCTCACACTTCCCACTTCCTAGCCCCACTACCCCACATTTCTAACAAAAAATAAGAATGAAAGGCTACCCACCCACGGCTCCTATAAAAATTTAAGAAAATACTACCAACGGTTCCAATAAAAAAAAATTCCATAAAAAATTTATAAAAAAAAAACTACTCACATCACATAAAATTAAAAAAACTCTAGCCCCTGAGCAACTACTCACATCACATAAAATTACTTTACCACAAATGCTTAACACTCATCACACTCTTAGATTTTTGTTGTGATTAGAAAATATATTAATTCCAAATTATAATTTATGTAAATTATTAACTTTTATCTAAAAAAATAAAAGTGCGTCTGACTAGTGTAAAATATACTATTACTTCTTTAAAAAAAAAGGACAAGGATTTCCTGCACACAAGTGTGCAGGAGTTGTTGCAAATAGGGTTAGGTGGCAACAATCTACAATGACACTTGTCCTAGTATCATGTGAAATGCATGTGGTTAGATTTTAGTCAACTTTCTCCGTTAAAATTATAGCAGTACTCTCTCTCTCTCTCTCTCTCTCTCTCTCTCAAAATCCAAATTCACTTTCTTCTTCACCCATCAAACCATCAGATACCTTCTCTCTCTTTTCTTCACCTCCTTCGTCCATCCCTTCTCTCTCTTTGCCATCTTAAGCATGATAAATCTCCTTCATCTCAAGAAGCTTTAAATTAGTTCCATTCATCAAAAAGTACATTAATTTCAGTCTTGAATATTTTCTTGGCATCCAAACAGCAAGAATCCAAAATCCAAAAAAAAAAAACGAAATCCCCATAAAACCCAATTGATTTAACACCATATCTAAACCCCGATTTCCAAAAAAATTGCACATACTGGAGCCGAAATCCTCATTGTGCACAGATCGGTACATTAATTTCAATCTTGAATATTTTCTTGGCATCCAAACAGCAAGAATCCAAAATCCTAGAAAAAAAAAAATCCCCAATGATTTAGCACTAGATCTAAACCCTGATTTCCAAAATATTTGCACTTACCGGAGCCAAAATCCTCACTGTGCACAGATCAGATCTAAATTTTGGGAGGATTCCTTGTTGCATGTTGGATCTTTGGTTTTAGGTGGGATTGGCAGCAAGAGTTTTTTTTATTATGGGTTGAGGTGGCTGTGGTTTTTGAAGAGAGGAATGAAGGAGGAAGAGAGAGGAAGAAAGATGGATAGAGAGTGATGATTTTGAAGAGAGAAAGGAAGAGAGAGGAGAGAGAGTGATGGTTTCTTTTTTTCTTTTTCTTTTTTGCTGAATGAGACTCATGGTTTCAGAGGAGAGATGGATAACTTTTATGGCCTGTTTGGATGGAGGAGGGAAGGAGGGGGAGTGGAGGGGAGTAGAGTAGAGTTGACTAAAAATAAACTAATTTTGTGCTAAATTTACTCTACTCTACTCTACTCCCCTTCCCTCTCCCTCAATCCAAACGGATCATTAGCGTGTTTGACGTTTGAGAGAGAGAGAGAAAACGTTGGTTAATGGAAAATACAAACTAAAACTAACCATATGCGATTCACATGATACTAGGACAAGTGTCACTATAAATTGTTGCCACCTAATCCTGTTTGCAGTAACACAAGTGTGCAGGAAATCCTTGTCCAAATAAAAATAGAAGATAACTAATCGTTCTTGTCTCAATTCATACAGTTATCATAATAAAGATAGGATAATTTTTAAGAAAAAAATTACAACTCCCCGTCCACTTTTTCCAAAATTCAAAATTTAAAAACAATATAATTTCATGAAAACTACACGTTTAAAACAGTTATCACATCACCACAATTGTTTTGGATCTTTTTTTGTTGTAAAAACTGCCACACTCATCAGTTTCATAGCTTTCTCCTTTTATTTTGCCTTATTTTCAATCCCATTTGATTTCACACTCAAATCTAAGTTCTCCAAATTTTGGGTGAGTTTTTCTTTTTTTCTCTGTTTAGTTTTACAAAAACTTAAGAATTTTAATTGATTAGGAAAGCAAGGATTTGGTTGATTATGGGTTTTGATTATCTTTCTTTATTTGTTTATATATCACAGGTATCATCTTTGGGAGAAAATGTATGATGAAAGGCAAGCACAATGTACTCTAAAAAAAAAAGTTTGGAATTCTTAGTTTAGTTGGATTTTATGTTGAATCTTAGATTTGTTAATTTAAAAAACTGTTTCTTTTGGCTTAGTTAGGACATTCAGGTGCTTCTTCTTTTTTTCACCTAGCTTATTTTTATTTTTATATTTGATGAAATTTCAAATTCATTTTTAAGATTTTTTTCCTTTCATCTCAAATAGAATTTTGTCAAATTGAAATTCATCTTTTTTCTACAATCATTTGAATGTATGTAGGGGAAGCAATTGTGATGATAGGTGATTTTTCATTCTCTCTTTACAAATATCTTTTAGAATTTAATTGATTAGGAAAAAGAAATTTGGTTGATAACAAGTTTTTTTTTTTTTTTTAATAAATCTTCTTGATGACAAATATGTAACCTTTTGGGCAAAGGTAGCACAAAGTTCATGGTGAAAGGCAAGCACAAAGTTCCGGGCTGATACATTTTTTAATCACATAATTTCTTTGGGTGTGTGAGATTTATAAGTTTGTGAGTAAAATAAATTTTTTGTGATAGAACTTATCACTCTCTTAAGAATTTTTGTGATTGAAAAATGTATCAACTCCGAATTAGTATATATGAAATTTTTTCCCCCTAGGAAAAAAAAAATAGCTAAACATACATAAAGACTAATTTATTAAGAAAATATTGTGAATAACACTCATTATCTTAAATATTACATTTTACGTATCTCTTTGCACTGTTTGCTACAATTATGGACACACTTTTGAGTTTTCTCCTTTCTGGGTTGTTGGTCTAGCTGTCTAGAGCTTTTGTCCTTGGTTCGTTGTTCTTCCAAATCTGCTTTGTCAACCAATTTTCATTTTACATTTTTACTATTATCTCACGTGCACTTGGACTGCTAACTGCTAAGGAAGGATATTGGGCAGACTCGCAGTGGGACTTTTCTTTTGCCTTTGGTCGTCGGAGAACATTTGATTTGATATTTTTTTCATGTACTTTACTTATTTGCTAGAAGACATCACAATTATAGGCCCCACTAGAGTTTATGAGTGCCGTCCTATTACTTTGTGTAATATTCTCTACAAATTTATTTCTGTTTAGCAAATAGACTTTAAAGAATATTACCTGATTTAATATCTAAACACCAAAGTGCTTTTTAGTCTAACAAAATTATTTTAGATAATATTTCGGTGGTTTTTGAGACTTTGCATCCTATGAAAAATCAGAAATCCAAGAAAGCGAGGTTTACGGCCATGAAATTGGATATGAGCAAAACTTATGATAAAATGGAGTGCAATTTTTTGGCTAAAACTATGGAGAATATGGGATTTTGTGATAAGTGGATTTCTCTTATTTTTGAGTCTATTAGCACAGTACTCTCATATTTGGTGTTGGTGAATGGGGAACTTAGTGGGATATTAAATCTTCACGGGGATTCAACAAGATGATCCTCATGTACTCTAATTAGTGGAACTTACAGTTTTTAAAATATTTACAAAAATATAATTGAACAACGTTGTTTGAAAACTAAAAACTAGTAAGAGAAGTTTTCTAAATTCAGTGTTTAAATACCCTAAAATAAGTAATGTAAAACACTCCAGTAAAAAACACCCTTGCCAAACACTTTTTTTTTTTTTTGCCACAATTTTTAGTGTTTAAACATTAAAAACTGTTGTTCAAACACCCTAACCAAATAGGCCTTAATTCTCCAATTAAAAAAAAAAAAAAAAAAAAAAAAAACACATTGCTTTGGCCAAGAAAGTTACAGGTTGTAACACTCTCACTCTCATTTTAGGGACAAAGTTTATGCCAAGCAAGCCAGTGAATTTTACGTTTTTCAGTTTTTGATCCTTCCCCAACCAAGATCTACTTATACAGGAATCTCAGTTGTTAAAACTAATTGGCAACTTAAAGCAACTCATGAGTCATGACATAAAATAGGTACAGCTTGACTCAAGTACTTCTCAAATTCCTTGATAATAGGAACCCAAAACATGTCTTTTATATCATCCAGAATTAGCTAATGGAGTATTTTTATTAAAGAATAAGGAGTATCCTCTTTGTTAATTTTTTTGGCAAGATGTAGCTTCATAGCCATCTAGAATATAGGCATAATTTACGGAGAAAGACCCATTCCACATTCTTGTACGTCACAAATCATTTCATTTACCACCACTTTTATCTTGTGCATCAAATGTAAGAACTTTTTTTTTTCATTTTATTATTATTTTATTATTTTTTATTTATAGGAAATGTAAGGACTTAAAACCAAATTAGAAACTAAAATTCTTTTTTCTTAGCTCTTGCATAAAGACTTACCGGTTACCATCACTTTTACTACTTTTATCCAAATTTAAAAGGTGAGGAAAAAAAAATATAAAGTGAGACTCACAAACAATATATGACCTCAGATTTTTGGCCAAAAACAATAACAGACCATGCGAAGAGAAGAGCTATTGAAGTAAGTCAACGTGGGACCCGCAACAATAAATAATTTTAAGCAAAAAGCCAGCTTTAATCAAAATCCAAAAACACAAGTTGGAAATTTGTCCGGAGCTCAAACATGATGAAACATATCGTATTAATTGGTCATCTATAATAGGTTGGATTGTGAGATAGTAAATTGCAATTATAATTATATATATAAAAAATACTTTTAAGCATGCCTGAAAGCCCATAGGTAGATAGTAGTTATTAAATCAGTATCAATTATAAAGTCAGGGGAATATGGTATGATGGTTTGTTGGTTCAACCTTAGATTAATAATTAATTTATTTTAAAATATCTATAAATAAATTAAAGAGTACATGAAGAATAATGTAGATACAATATAAGAAATGAAATGGTATTTCTTCCTCAAAAAAAAAAAAATGAAATGGTATTTAATTTAAACATAAACTAGTAGTATGCATGTACAATGCATGGAATAATTAACAAATTTAATACTAAAGAAAGATATATTTAAAATATTATTGAAACCTTAGTGAGTCACTTGAAATTTTAATAGAGTTTCATCTAAATTAAATTATCAAAATGCAAAATATATTGAGCTACTAGGTGTAAGGATGACAAGTAATGTGCAAATTTTATTATATTAAAATATAACATTATGATAAATGTTCATAATAGTTAAAATAAATTTTAAATTTTATTTTAAAATTCTTAACTTTTTATGAACTTTGAAGTAGACTTTTAGATGGAGAAGAATCTTACATTTCTTGAAACTTAGCAAATAGAGTTTCACATAAACCAAAATAGTTGAAGTAGAACTCAAATTTCTTGAAATTAGCTAATAGACTTTTATATAAAGTGAATGATCCTAATTAACGAAGCTTTAATAATTTGTCACAAAGAGAAAATAGTCACTTAGCACAGCCACAATCTCTAGACCAAACTTTTATTATATTGTATATTATATATAAAATGATATGCAAATGTAGAACTAGTATATATATTATTGTTTTAAAATACTTATTCAAATGTAGAATTAACGTTTTTTTAATTTATAAAAATACTAAACATAGTACATTTAAATACAATTCAAAAAAAAAAAAGGTACATTGTTATGATCTTAGTGTCCCACATTGTTAAGTGTAAATTTAACCATGTGTTTATAAGCTCTTGGGCACCCACCCCTTACAAGCCGGTTTTCAAGGGTGAGTTCTACTCATGAATTTGTAACATTTACTATCAGAGCCAACCATCATCCCGATTAATCAGGTGTAGCTCATTAAGTATGAGATCAAATGAGTTGTGGCTTTGTGGTTGGATCCCGGAAGGGGCAACCTAGAGGCTGGATTAAAATTACTGATAGTTAAGTGGAGCCACCAAAAGGAGAAAGGGCTACTAACGGGTCAGTGTCGCTAGAGTGAGTTGTCATAGATGTCGGCTGCGGAGCGTGGTGGTATGTTATGATCCTAATGTCCCACATTGTTAAGCATATAAAAGTTCAGTCCAAAGAAGAAAATCTTGTTATAGACAATATATAAATATATGTATAAAATAGTTTTTTTAGTCAATATAAAATAAAATTAAAAAAATGGACAGTTTGAATAGCACGGTTTGATTTGTTAATTCTCTAAGAAACCTCCCTTTTTTATAATTATTTTTTCTTTTAATTTTTCAAAATTTCTATTTCTTTTATGAAAAAAGTCAAAATAATGCCCTAAGAATATTGGTTTAGAAAATATTTTTAGAAACTTTTTATGAGAAAATAAAAAAAGTAATTAATTTTTTTGACGATTTTTTATATTTTTCATGAAAGATGTGTCAAAATATTATAAATAGTTTATTAATAATTACTTTTAGGGCACCAATTAACAACATCCTTCTTTTATACTCGAGTTGAAATTTTGTACAATTCACTGATTTGATAGCTTCCTCACTATTTTGATAATTAATATATATATATATATATATATTTATATCTATGACAAAATTTAGTTACAAAACTGGTTATATCCTAAAGGCTAACATTACAATCTTTCTCAATAAAATAAATATTATTACATATTTTGAAAATCAAACTGTTAAATTGTATATTATTTACTCTCTTAATACACATGACAAATTTTGTGTCAATTGGATATTATTTACTATATGATTTATAAACTTATATTTTATATATAATTCTAAACTACAAAAACTTATAATTTAAACAATTTATTGACGACATGACTATTAATCTTTAATTTTCTAGAAATTTTGCAAGTATGAAGAATATAAGAAGAATATGTAATCCAATGATTGATTTGTTAAAATTCACATCCAATAAAAAAATATTGAGTAAAGTTTTTGATATCTCAAAATATTCTTTCTCGACTCACTTACAAGTTTTTAATTAAATGAGACAAATTTGTAAAACAAAAGCTCACAATTTAAAATCTCTTACTAAATCCAAGTTATTCTACGTTCTCTTTTATTTTAAACAGAAAAATCTCTAGATATTTAGCAAACTCAAATTCACAACAAATTTTCAACGCACGAAAAGAGATTAATAAATGGAGAATTATGTTACTAAACCCAAAAAAAAGAAACAAAACTTCATTACATAGTTGTGAGTAGTGGAATCGTGGATTATAACTTTTGCCACAACTTGTTCACGTGACAAGTCGTGAGTGATGAAGTTGTGGACCTACCACTTTTACTCCATCACTCACGATTTGTCACGTAAGTAAGTTATGGTAAGAGTTGTAATTCCCATATTTTTCTATAAAAAAATAATTAAATTGAGATAAGTTCTGTAAAAAAAAAAAAGATTTTTTTTTTTGGAGAAGAATAAATAAATGACTTGAGATAAGCAAAAGAGAGAAAATTCAAAATGATTGTATTCACTATTCACTATTCAGCACAAACCGTGGTATTTGGACTGTAGTAGTCCCCACAAAGTGGCTGAAGTGAAAATGCAGGAAGGAAAGTTTATCAATTTAAAGAAAAGATATCCCAAAAAATTCAAAAGAGCCGCTATTCGAAAAGTTGCCATTCAACTTCGCATGTGACTGACTTTCACTTCTCTCCAATGGCAACGAAATAAACAGAAAAATCCCTAAAACTCGCAAACACTTACTTCTGAAAACACAACTAGTTTCACTCACACAGAAATCAAAACCCTAAAAACTTGGAAATGCCATTTGGTTAGCTGAGCCTGAGCCAAGCCAACCTCAACTCTTCTCCTATGGCCTCCCTTCGTAGGCTTTTCCCTCTCTGCTCTTCCTCCATTAACGTATTTCTCTCTCTCTCTCTTACTCTCTTTTTCATAGCTTTGGATCTTGTTTGTTTTGTGGCATTCTCACAGTTACTTCCTTTTTGTGCAGAGAACGTTATTTTCAGCTTCTGAAGCTCGTGAAGGTTTTCTTGCTTCCTCTCTATTTTCATTTGAATATTTAGATTCATTAATCTTTGCTAAAAAAAAGTGATTAAAATTAGCACATAATTGCGTTTTTATATCTTGAACTGATTTACATTAGAAAAAACATATATTTTTGCTTTAGAAGTGCATATACTATGTATGTATGTATTTGCATATCATATGATCATTATGTAGTGTTTTACTGGAAAACATTTTCCTGAAAATTGATTTGTTTTCCTTTGTTTGGTTGTGACCTTGAAAATGAGCTACAAAGCATTTGCAGTGGTTTTTTTTTGCTTTTGAAAAGTGGAATTTTTTTTTTTGCCGAAACAAACGGGGAAATGTGTAGAATTACTCTCAATTTGATATTTTTGGTATTTGCAGTTGATTATATTAAATTTACGCAATTGTTTATATCTTTGTGCAAGTCTTGTTCACTACTGTTCATTTTCCTATAGACAGGTTTTATTTCTTTTAACGGAATTTGACTTGAACTATACTTGAATTAAGGGTTTGGAGGAAGTTTTTTCCGGGGCTATAGTGTGATTGCTTCGTCGGAGCAAACTGTACTGAGACCAGATGATGACTGTGGGCAAGTTGCGGCAGATGGTTTCATAACTGATGATGAGATTAGGAAGATTCGGCATGAGTTTGATGCTGCGAGACAGTGCTTTCACAAGGTTCCCAAGGTGCTGAAGGGAATGCCTAAGATGAATCCAAAAGGTCTGTTATGCTTCTGTTTTGACTTTAAGTTTGATTTGATACATCGTTTGTCGTATTGATGATTTGTCATTTATTTTGGAATTAGGAATTTATGTAAATAAGAACTTAAGATTGGACAACATACAAGTTTACGGTTTCGACTATGATTACACATTGGCACATTACTCTGCCAATTTGCAGAGTTTGATTTATGATCTTGCAAAGGAGCACATGGTTAATGAGGTTAGGATTATCCTATTGAGGTGATGTTATTATATTTTATTGGGTATGTTGTTTATAGAACTATTTTTTTATTGCTTTTGTTTATTGTGGTTCTCAGCTTAGGTATCCTGAAGTATGCATGAAATTCAAATATGATCCAACTTTTCCTATTAGAGGCTTATACTATGATAGGTCAAAAGGATGTCTTTTGAAGTTGGATTTCTTTGGGTCGATTGAGCCGGATGGGTGCTACTTTGGTCGTCGCAAGGTACTTCTCATTAATTATTATGATAAAGATGCTCTTTTTAGTTTTTTTTTTTTTTTTTTTTTTACTATAATCACAATGCACTTTGCATCTACGTCTCATCTGTCCACCTCTGGTTTGATGGGTAATATAACTAATGACTCAAGCTATTTATTTTTATACGGAGCTTTTAACAAAATGGGGTGTTGGGGGGGGGGGGGGATCTTCTTGCCTATTTCTTGCGTATCAACCTTTACCGTTCTTTTATGGCTTAACATTCTTATAGTTTCCAGGTAATTCTCTTTCTTTCTCTTCTTTTCTTCTTCTTCACTTTTTTTTTGTGGGGGGGGGGGGGTTGTTTTTCAAAAACTCTCTTCTATTAGCTTTCTTGTATACATTTTACTTCCATCCTTTACAAAGCTACTTTATTAAAAAGAACGATACAATAATGCACCATGACCTGTCTATGCTTGGTCAGTTTTATTTATAATCAAAACATTAGTATTCCTATTGCTAGCTCAATTTGTCAAGATTGTTATTGCAGAGTTTGGACATTTAAAAGGTATCAATGAAAAACTGTTTCTTAAATATCTTTCCTTTCCTATGAATGTACAGCTCAGCAGGAAGGAAATAGAAGAGCTATATGGCACGCGGCATATTGGCCGTGATCAAGCCCGTGGGCTTGATGGTTTGATGGATTTCTTCTGCTTTAGTGAGGTTGGTTTCATTATTATATATATTTTTTCTCTACTATGTACCATGTACTGGCCGTAGGAGTTGTGGTAGTCTTTCATGTGTTCGGCATGGACACAGACATGACTCATTGAGCAGTGAACTTCATTCTATGCATGTTAAGTATCTTTTTAACAATTTTCTTCCTGGGTGAGGACATGTTCAGTTTTTAGGGTGATGCATAGGAGACAGTTTTAGTTGATTGAAGCCCTCTTACAACATATATACTGAACTTTGAAAGTGATTGTTTTCTTATGTTTTTTAGAACAGGACCTCATATAGTAACCCAATTATCAATGTATAAAACTGCTTCAGTATTTCACTTTATTTTAAACTTGTTCTATATATTTTCTTAAATATGCTTATTTGAACAAACTTAGAAGCAATTAGTTAGACATGAAGTACTTTACTTCCTTTCAAGCATTTACTATATTCCTAAACAAATATCTTGCCTGCTTCCTTCCAAAGAAAAGACTTGCAAAGATAAAATTGATGTGTGTATCAGCACAAACTCATGTTTTTTGTCTGTGTATGTTCATTATTTTTGTTTTTCTTTGATAGATGCATTGTCTCTGTTATATTCATCTGTGTCCATAGTACATATGGCGTGTTTAATCAAATCCATGGGTTACATTGTAGGAATTGGGGAACAGCCCTGAAATGTGATATTAATTTATGAACTCTCAGAAACTTACCATTTGTATTTGCTTTGTGCCCAGATTAATATACTATGGTTGTTAAATTTTAAGTTGATTATTTATTTCTTTCATTTATACTATGTCTACTTGTGCATTTATAGTTATGTTCATGTCACTTTCACTGTCATAATGATAAATAAGAATTTACTTTTATTTTATGATCTATCTATAATTAGTGAGTTTTGTAGCAGACATTCGAGTCAATTTTATGATCTGAATGGTCAAAGGAAAATAAAAAAAATTTATTTATTTATAGAAATCAACCTAATACATGAACGTGTCTCTTTAGATTCTATGAAACTTGGGTTATCTGTGACAATCGTATGACCAGGCCTAATGAAAATAAGTGAGATGGTGACATCTAGTTCAAAGTGTTCACAACGTAGATCACAAAAGAGAGAAGTTTGTTTGTATATCTGAGAGCTCCGGTTAGAGGTTCATACTTAAGATACAGGGTTTTCGGATATAGGTGAGAAATTTGGTTTCTCTTCCCTTAAGGAACAAGAAACAGCTATAAAAACAAGAGAGACGGTGGCATCTAGTTGTTTTTCTTTTTCTTCTTTGAAGTTGACACATATTTCTTGATGTATAGTGGATGGTCATATTTCTACTCAGACTGTTCGCAAAGTGGCTATTTTCGCTTCTCTTTCAACCCCTGAATATTTTGTTTTTGTTGTGAGTTTGTAGGCCTGTCTTATTGCAGATGTTGTGCAACATTTTGTTGATGCTAAGCTGGAATTTGATACCAGTTACATTTATGAAGATGTAAATCGTGCAATTCAGCATGTCCATCGAAGTGGCTTCGCTCACAGGGGAATTCTTGCTGATCCTCATAGATACCTAGTTAAAAATGTGAGTTCTACTGGTTCCTCTTTTTTTTTTTCATATATTCTGACCTACATAATGTGTTTAATTCATGCTGACAATGATGGCTTGATGATACAAGAGAAAGAACCTGTTCTTATTATCAAGATGAGTTTTTTTTTTTTTTTTTTCCTCCTTATAGTTGAGACTTTGTACTAGTCTTTGTGTGGATGAAAATTTCAGGGGGAGCTATTACGCTTTCTCAGGATGCTAAGGGAGAAGGGAAAGAAACTTTTCTTGCTGACGAATTCTCCATATTACTTTGTGGATGGAGGGATGCGTTTTATGTTGGAGGTAATTTTTCATAGGGAAATCATATTATAGCCTTTTTTGTATTTTGAAGTTGAGGATTTTATGTTTGTAACTTAGATTCTCACAGAATACTTCTGTTCTGGAGTTTATTTTTGTAGTCGTTGATTACATAACTTGTGAAATGGTTAGAGAACGCTAAAGAGGATGTCACAAAGTTTTATTTATGTTTTAGTTGAAAACAATTAAATATACAAAGCATATGGATTGTTTTCAAGGATAGGAATTTAACGCAGACTCTCTCTCCTGATGCATATTTGCGTAAATATAATTGGTGTTATTGTTGTTTTGTTAGGATTCTTTAGGTTACAAAGACTCCTGGAGGGAACTTTTTGATGTTGTGATTGCTAAAGCGAAAAAGCCGGAGTTTTATACATCTGAACATCCATTCCGGTTTGTATATTCAATTTGCTAAGCTCTTTTTTGTTTTTGTTTTTAAAATCTCTTTTTAGATTCTTGAGCATAAGATAGAAATCTGTGCTCATTGTTCTATTTTTTCTTCAATTTTCTCTTTTATTTTTATTTTTTATTTTATAGAAAAAATACAAATTAATTTCGTGAAAATGTTCTTGATCGTGCAAATAATTTCATGGGGCTTTCTATCAAAGTTTCTGTTGGGATAATTATAAGGAGTAAGATTGATGTGGTTTATGAGGTTACTTGTATATAAAACCCTGATTTGTTTTCTATTTTGATAATTTCAACTATTTATTTTTTAAGCATCTTTCATTATTTTTTTTCTTTTTCCCTTTCATGTCCTTTTTGGACTCAAATTTTATGTTTTTATCTCCTTAACAATGCACTGAAGGCTAAACTAATATCTTGTTTGGTGATCTGTCATGCTGTGTCTTTTATCTTCCATGCAGTTGTTATGACACAGAAAAGGACACTTTAGCTTACACTAAGGTAGATGCTTTTCTTCCAAATAAAATTTACTACCATGGATGCCTAAAATCCTTCCTCCAGATAACCAAGTGGAATGGCCCAGAGGTACATCATATTTCATGATTTATTTTGTTAACCGGTTTAAATTTATTTTCTTTTTTGATGCTTGTCATACAAGTTGAAACTTGAGCAGCTTTAATTGCTGAGTTGAAACTTGAACAGCTTTAATTTCTGAGTCAAACCAATGCTTTTCTCTGGAACAGGTTGAGCACTGAGCTCCTGTTTTTTTGTTCCCTTTTTTAGGTTATATATTTTGGGGATCACCTATTTAGCGACCTGAGAGGACCCTCAAAGGCTGGTTGGCGCACTGCTGCCATCATCCATGAGCTAGAAGTATGTATTTTTTATTTATTTATTTTGATAAATAAGAACTAGAAGTACGTATTTAGCTAGACATTTTTGAACTTGTCTCTTAAATGCTTTTAGAAAATTTTCAGGACTTAAAATATATCTAAAATGTAGAACATTCACATAAGTTGGAGAATTTACTGACTTGATCACTCAAATTTGGATTGTAAGGATTTAATTGAGGCTGACTCAAATCTACAGGGCAGAGTAGTTTATTTAACCCTTTACTTTTATTATCACTTTCCTTTATTCCTGCTTTCTATGTTTTAAAGTTGCTATTGTTTGTGCAATGCGGTAAGTTCATGAATCCCCTCCACCCCCCTTTTTTTATCCTGCTTGCTAGTTGCTACCACATGTCATTTTTTGTTTTAATTGTTAAGTTCCACATGCATCTAGTAGGTCTTGAACCCACAACCTTACCTTCCAACCTTACCTTGCATCCCATTATTATAGGAGGAAGCGCCATTCCCTGCAGCACACATCATGCCAAAACCAAATTCTACTACCACCCCGAACCTTGAAGATGATAAAAACTGAATCTATATCAGCCCATTCAAATACTACTCGAAAGGCTGCAACCATGAGGGCTTTGGACTGTTTATGATGTCCATTGATCTCATGTATCTTCGTATTTTACCTCCATATTTTACACCTACACAATGCCTACTAAAGTGATCCCCTCACCATAATGCCATAAGCCATTTTCTCAAATAAGCATGATTGAAAGTGCTTAGTTTTTTCACTGCTAGTCCTCCATTTTTGATAGGGGAACACACTACATCCTAATCCACTAAATGAAGCTTAAATTCTTCATCTTCCCCACCCCAGAAGAAATTCCTTTGGAGTTTCTCAAGCCTGTTTGCCATGAGTAGGAATAGTAAGTAAAGAAAGAGAAAGCGGGTAGGTAAGTAGGTAGAGTACTCTTAAGGAGCAAAATACTTCCACCTGTATAAATTATTCCATCCTACTAGTCTCCTTTCCTACCTTTCTAAAACTGAATTCACCCTGCACTAGCCTCAAAAGAAGCTCCCAAAAAGCATTCCTAGGAATTTCATAGGCAGCGATCCCAACTTACAATACAACAAAACAGCAACTCCTCTAGCTCTTCAAGCTCCTATAAGTATAAAAAAGGCTGTAGGTTTGGGTGTCTGACATTGATATGAAGTGCATGGATGAGGAAAAATGGCAAAATGTGTCTTTGTTACACAGATGGCATTTTGCATTGCCAATGAGTTTTGGTTCAAATTGCACTTCCTCCTCCAATAAAAATAGGTGGAGGGTGAGGTATGCGTGTGTAACTTTCGAATAACCAAAAAAAAAAAAAAATGCTGGCATTCTGCATTATGATAGGTGAAGATGGTCTTTACAAAGTGGTTCATTAAGAATTCTACAAAGTTTGATGGTGAATGGGAATGCATGATTAAGGAAAAAAAGATACAATAACTATTGGTTGTTTACAAATTGACTCTTGAGCATTGATGCAAACTTATAAATTCCAAGAGATATAGATTAGCCATCCTGAATACATTTTTGATTGGGGGGTTGGGGGTGGGGAAGGGCATTACAATCATGTTTTGGTTATATTATATTGTTAGTCAGATTGGAGAAGTTGAAGTGCTACTCTAAAGTCTATTGTAATATAGTTAGATATCTGAACATACTGTAAATTGTATTTATGTTGGGTGTCATTTTATTCCTCATATATATATATATATATATATTTTGTTTTTAAATAAAAACTCTCTGAGGCTGTTTTGCTAATAAATGCAGAGTGAAATACACATACAAAATGAGGATCGCTATCGTTTTGAACAGGTATTATTCTGCACATGATTCATCTTTCTTGGAATTTTGTTGGCCTTATACTTTTGTTTTCTGATCACTAGGTTGTTAAAGGTTCATGCATCTGAACCTTAAGCTGTTTGGGTTGCAAATTTGTTTAGTTGAATAGGGTTCCATTTAGATTGCTTATATCTGTTGATTAGTTGTTTTGAGGCAAAAAAATAGTGAAGAATTCTTCTAATTCCATATCTTCTTACCCCCATCCAGAACAATAAATCAAAATTTGTTGTAAAAATTATTTCAATATATTTTTTAGGTTAAAATTTGTAGAAGTATATAACTTTTTGATAATTTGGATTAGAAATTGGATACTACAACAACAAAGCTTTGGTCTCAAAACTCTTGGGCCGGCTATAGGTTCTTAATAGACTAAGTAAGGTTAGTCATGTGTATTATTCTCTGCCTTCTATCCATTCAAATCATACTGTATTTTGCTTCTTTAATTAATACATATTTTTTTTACCGCTTTTACTAGTGTTATTTTAGGTCTTTCCTTACCTCTTTTCATTCATTTGACTTGAATTGAATCACTTTTCCTCTCCAGTGCATTAATTGGTCTCATTTCCACATGACCAAACCATCTCAAACGACTCTCCCCTATCTTTTCTTTACTCCTACTTTCATTACTAGGAGCCACCCCCAACTTTAAATGAATTTCTTCATTTCATATTATATCTATCCTTGTATTTGTACTTATCCATCTTAACAATTTATTTCAATTGTGCTCATTTTATGTACATGTTACTTCTTTACACCCCAACATGCAGTGCCATATAACATAGCTAGTCTTATAGTCGTTTTGTGAACCTTTCCTTTTAACTTAATGGGTATTCTATGATCTTGGAATTTTCCTGATTCGCTTCTTCACTTCATCCACCTTAATCTTTCCTATAATTCACATCCTCTTTGATCTCTCCATCCTTATGAATTATTGATCCAACATATCGTAAAAACTCACTTTGGTATCTCTGGACTATCTATAATTCTAGTATTTTTGTTTGTCCTTGTATGGAACTTATACTCGATGTACTTTGTTTTAAGCCTTTAGATTCTAAAACATCTCTCCAAATTTCCAACTTGATGTTAACTTTCATGTCTAATTTCATCCGCTAAAATTGTATTGTCTACAAAAAAAGATGCACTAAAGGGATTTCATCTTGAATTAGTCTGTTGGCCATAACTAGTTCAAAGAGATATGAACTTATCATTGATGCAAATCAATTGTGATAAGAAACTCACTTGTGATGCCTCTACTCGTTCTCACATTAGTTACAGTTTCGTCATGATATTTGTGTCACCTTAATATATTAATAAGAATTTTTTTTTTCTCTCTCTAAGACCAAAACCTCTCTAGTTTACGTAATTTACCATACGCTTTCTCTAGACCAAGAAAAACCATAGGGAAATCTTCACGGGCTTAACTATATTCTTCCATTAGGAATCTAAGTAAGAAATTGCTTCCATGATAGACCTCCTTGGCATAAAACCAATTGAATTATCCAATATTTTTGTTTTGTATTTTAACCTATGTTCAATCACTTTCTCTTAGAGGTTCGTGATGTGACACATAAAGCTTAATACCATGGGAATTTGTATAGTTTTGAATATTTCCTTTGTTTTTGTATATAATATATATAGGTTTTAAAATACTAGTTCTACGCTTGACATTTTGTTATCAATTAAGCTTGTAATGAAAAGGTTTGTCAAACATCCTAAGCCCATGTCACTGAAAGAAGTTCCAAGCTTCAATGGGGATTTCATCACTTCTCACGACTTTTTTCGTTTCATCCTCTTTAATGCATCATTTACCTTGGTCATCTTAATTCTTTGAATAAATCAACAGTTTTTACTATCAATTATATTACTTACTCTACTCCAATTTCTTGTATGGCTTCCATTAAAGTTTATCAGAATAATTCTTCCATCTCTCTTTAAGTCTTCCCTTCCTTTACACTCTTTGATCTTTTTCTGTAATGCACTTGACACATTTCATGTTTTTTGTTTTCATTTCTCGTCTTAGCAAGTTTATAGGTATTCTTTTCTCCATCCCTCATCCCCAATTTTCTATATAACTCATCATAATCCTTAAATCCAAATGTTTGGAAATATTGCAACTTGGGATAAAGTTGGAATGGACAAATAAATTTGTTGTTTCAGTTTGTGAATTTATATGGTGCCAACCTATGTTTCTAATAGAAGGAAAAACTATTTATTTATATGAACAAACAGTGAAATCCAAAAATGTATGAAAACAAAAGAAGAAAAAAGAAACACTAAATTGCTAAAAGAAAATTGGGGTTATTCTTATTTGAATTAATGTTTTAATAACCATTGACAATGATTTACCGTCAGTACTCTATGATTGATCAAGCCTAGTCAAGAATAAAGTTTTCGGGCTGATTGTTCAAAATTATATCAAGCAGACAATTAAAATCTCATCATGTCACCATCAAAATTGATTGGCACCTAATGCATTATGGGATCTTGTCTGTAGATTAATTCTATTGAGTTTTAGGTTGATCAAACATTTCAACAACATACTTTTGGATGAATTATTAAAACGATACATGACATTCATCATATATTCTAAAAGGAACATTAGATTCTATGATTGACTTGATTGTGCTGATTTTATGATTTACGAAATGTCGGGTAGGAATTTGATCAGAAGTTAAAATTTATTTCATATAAAACATTTAATGGAGCATTGGGCCCTCAATCACCCCCCACCCACCCACACACTATCTTGTTTTGGTTTTTGACATGCTACTTGTATGTTAGGGAGAGTTTTGAAGTGGTACAACAACTTGTTTATTTACTGGATTGGTTCAATTTTAGTTTGTTTCAGATTTTAAAGTTTACAGTTGGCTTTGGTTTTTAGCTTGCCAACTGATGAATCCATGAAAGTCATTAAAGTTCTTCAATTGTTTCTTTGCCTGATATGACTTGAACCATACACTTAATTTGTTTAAAAAAAAAAATAGTGACAGATGAATTCTTTGTTAATGGATGAAAAACTTCAGAGCACTGTTTTCCTTTCTGCTTTTTAAAGCTTTCAAATCCTTGTCTTACTTCTTTTCCTTTTCTCTGGACACAGGCAAAATTTCATATAACCCAGGAACTTTTGGGTAAATTGCATTCCACTGTAGCTCAAAGTCAGAGATGTGAAGCATACAAGTCACTTTTTGAGGAGCTTAATGAAGAGCGGCAAAATGCACGCAGCATGATGAAGAGAATGTTCAATAGATCTTTTGGAGCTACTTTCCTCACTGACACTGGTCAAGAATCTGCTTTTGCCTATCACATTCATCAATATGCAGATGTGTATACCAGCAAGCCAGAGAACTTCTTATTTTATCCTCCTGAAGCATGGCTTCAATCACCCTTTGATATAAAGATCATGCCACATCATGTGAAGGTATGATATGGCTTTTCTTAGAAGTTATTGTTCCCCCTTATTCCTTTTTTCATATTCATGTTCTGTGCTTCATGCTAATGGTTGCTAGTAATAATGAGTACATCTGGTTCCTACTATCAGTCTTTGTGGACAAGGCATGTGGTATCTCTTACCCATCATATGGGGGAGTTCGCTCATAGATTCGAAACTAACGATATTCGTAATGAGTTTATTTATGCTAAAATCTATTAACAAGTGTAGTTGAATTTTAAGCTGCTACCAATGAGCTATAGCTCAACTGGCATTTCCTTACTTTATAATAATTGGTTGGAAAGTGAGGTCTTGGGTTTGGGACCTATTGGGTGCATGCATAAGTTACCAACTAAAAAAAAAGGTTCTCCTTGTAAGAAGCTAATAACTTATTAGCACATCATAGCCAAGTTTCCAACCTATTGACATGATGGTCCAAACAGAGTTGCAACATTATTTTTCCTTCTCTATGTCCATGAACTCTGTGTCTATCTCATATCAGAGAATGTGTGCTTGTTTAAGTTAAATGTGGATGCTAGGCTTTGCATTGTGTGACTTAAAACATGTGGTTTATAGAATTTCCCTTGAATGGTGGAGCCATTAAACAGGGTTTGGTTTCAAACATGCTCAAATATGCCCTATAAACTTGGAACTCTTTGCTTGGTTGACCCGGCTTGAAGAAAAGAATTAGGGTTTTTGTGATTTTCATATAGGCGTGGATTCAAGTTGCTAAGATGGTCTATTTTATGTGTATTATTTTCCTCCTACATTCTCTCAATAGCTCCCTTCACATGTTCCTTTTGCTTTCAGGTTCCATCAACCTTATTCGAAAATTGATAGATCCATCAACAAATATGAATAGGGCAATTCACCAATTTTTGGAAATTTGTTCGTCGTCAGAGATGGCAACTAAAGTTGATTGATTCATTGAGGATTCCGCTATAAGGAGGGCAATGCTAATACACTTTTGTTCCGTAATGGATGGGAATAAATGGACACAAATTTAAGTGTTATGCATTGTCTTTTATTCTTTAAATGATTCTGATGTCACGAAACATTCTCATATATATGAGCATGAATATAATTGTATGAATAGAAATGAATATATCTGAGATCTTCTACTTCTACTCAGCCAAAAAACAGAAAAGAAAAATGGCTCTCTCTCCTCTTTGAATTTTAAGCTGATGTTACCTCAAAAGTTTTGAAAGAGATTGTGAATTTTTTAATATTTTTTTTTATGAGTAGATTTCTTGTTTTTTGGTTTTTATTTTTTGTTAGCAATATCAGCTTGACTTTCAAAAATAAGCCCGTAGCTGCAAATGTGTAACATAATACATAAGGTTGTTCCGTACGTGATCACTTATGATGGTACGGGTCAAATCTCCAACATTTATTTATGGGTTGTTCGTCAACAGTAAATTGCTAACTCTCCTAACAATATGAATAAATAAATAAATAACAGCCACCAGAACTGATCTCTCCTTCAGCACAGCCGTTTGGTTATTGGTAACCGAAACACACCCTAATACTAAGTCATTTCGGCAAACTTTGAAACGTCTTCTTCTCTCTATTTCTTTTTTTAGGGGTTTTCTAACTAATCAAAAAATAGTTTGAATCCTGCAAAGGGTGGAAACTTTCTACTCTTTGCCACTTGGTGGATTGTTAATGTTCCCTTCCTGTGTAACTTCCACCTATTAATAAGCTGTTTTTTGTTTCCTTGTAGAGCCTTCCCAAGTTCTATGTATGAGGTTTTTTATTTTTTATTTATTTTTATTTGTTTGTTTACAGTTTTTAAAAGGTTGTTTTTGGTATAACTGTACTTCTTTCCACTTTTGACAAATAAAAAAAAAAAAATTTCTATAAATAAGTTTTCAATAATAAGATAATCCACATGTACACTTACAATAGTCAATTTTTGAATTAATTTTTTTTTTCCTATAAATAGGTTTTCAATAATAAGATAATCCGCTTGCACACTTATAATAGTTGAAGTGATATAGTTAGTTTCAAGTGATACCAAACACAACTTATTATCTTAATTAATTTCAAGATTGAATCAGTAGTTAGTCTGTGTTTGAACAGTGGTTAAGGTACTCTAAATTTGTTGTAGTGCCACAATTTCACAATATATATGGTCTGGAAAAGCTAGTTTTGAGATATCTAAAGGTTATCAATTATTTTTTATGTCCAAGTAATCTAGCCTTTGAACCTGTCTAGTGCCACATCTATGGAAAAAGCAAATTAAGTAAAACTATAACTCTTTTTTTAGTTTTCCTTTCTTCTTCTCTGTTTTACCATTTGCTTCATGTCCCACATTGTTTAAGTAATAAATATTTCATCCATTCAACATAAACATCAAATCTCTTATAACATGTATGTCCCACATATCATGCACAAGATAACATTTCATACTTCAAAAAATTGGGCCACTTATAAAAAACCATTATTGCCTATGGGCCATTATAATAGCTGTTCATTTATTTATATATTTTTGTGATTCATTAATTGAACATAAGCCAAAGTCCAATTATATAGTTTTGATACATGAAGCAATTGGGTGCCCGTCACGCCATACCATTTGTTTACTTGCCAAACCCCCAACTGTTTCTCCTCTATAAACCGCATGCTCTTTACCTACTTAAATTGGCGATTTCACCCAAAATCTCCAAAAAGTTGCGTGTTGCTTTGTATAGACCTTTTCTATACTAAACTATCACGATTAAAATGACACAACACACTCTTGGCACATGCATGCAGAATTTAAGAGGCTCAGGAAACATAAAATTTTAGTATTTACAATTTTACATAGTGTTAGTGCATATCCTAAATTGAAATTATAATAAGTACTATTAGAAAATATAAGTTTCACATCATCACATGGAAAAGCCGAAAAAAGGGTCTGTCCAGAACACAAGAGAAGAGGGTAAGTAGCTGAGAACGTGTCACAAATAGTTCACCAACCTGTCATCTTTTATATTAAGTACCCATCTCACCCTTCATATTTTTTCTCAGAACTCCAACAACAAAGAAGAAGAATGAAAGAAAAAGAAGCAAAAAGAGCAAGAATGGATCACGAAAAGACCAGAATTTGTGTTCTTGATGCTTCAAACTATGTGGGCTTTTGGATTCTCAAAGGATTGTTGAGTAGAGGGTATGAAGTTCATGCAGCTATCCAAAAGAATGGCAAGTTCTCCCCTTTTTTGGTTTGGTATCTTTTTGAGGAGGTTTAGTTTTTGATAATATGAATTATGAGCATAATATATATGAATTTGGGTTTGTTGCAGGGGATCAGAGTCAGACGGAGATAGAGAAGAAAATTAGGGAGATGGAAAAAATGGAGGAGAGACTGGTGGTATTTTCTGTAGATGTTTTGGATTACCATAGCATTCTTGTAGCTTTGAAGGGCTGCTCTGCTTTGTTCTGCTGTTTAGACAGTTCAGATGGATATGATGTAAGTGTATTTATTTATTGTTCCTTTTCAAATAGTATGATGATATGATGTGCCTTAATCGTAAAGAGAAGAAAGCAAAATTAACCCTCTGTTTCTGTCAATGATTATGCACTTAGCTTTTATATTAGTAGTAGTAGTAAATAAGTTTTATTTATGGTTTGGGCAGGATAAAATTGTGGATTTGGAGGTGAGAGGAGCAATTAATGTAGTGGAAGCATGTGCACAAACAGTGAGTATTGAGAAGATTGTGTTCACTTCTTGTTTAACTGCAGCAATTTGGAGAGAGAACATTTGTGCAGAGAAGGATGTTGATGAGAGGTCATGGAGTGATCAAGAGTTTTGCAGAAAATTGAAGGTTTGGGACCTGAATATATATACTCTTTTTTAATTACCAAAACAAGGGCAAGATTATACGTTTTCAATAATTTTAGAATCACAAAGTAAATTTTTACATGCGAAAAAAGCAATTAAAATCTATATTTCAATTGTTCTTCTTTTATGTGTGTAAAGTTGTGTGCTACAAATTTTTTCCCACAAAATGATTTTCAATTATTTAAAGTGAAATTGTTCAAGTCATTAATTTTTTCAAATATTGATATTTTTTTGGGTAGTAATTGAATTCTGAGGGGAGTGTGGAATGGGACCCTTTTGTTGTGTCGCCAAGTGCGGATTCTAGAATAAACATTACCAAATGCACTTTTGAGTTTTTCCAAATGACCTTGAATTTGTCAAACCTCAAAAAAAGCATTTTCCCTGAAAAGTAGTTCCGTATCTTCTGTAAGTGGTCCCAATATGTTTTCTGCACAGGAGAAAGAGAGATGAAAAAGGAAAAATGAAGTGCATTTGGTCCAAAATACATAGTTTCAAAAAAAAAAAAAAAAAACTATGTGCCAACACTCAACAACAACAGGACCTTGTTGAGACACAGGGTAAAATACTGTATGTCTCAACAAGGTCCTTGATTAAACAACCAATTTACCCAAACGAAACCTTGATGCCAACACCAAATCAAGATTTTATTTATTTATTTAAATTCTTGTTTATTTATGTTACAAAAGTTCATTCTTGTAGGAAAAGCTTATTTGAGCTTCATTTTATGGGCTTGCCCTCTATTCTGACTACTTTTAAGTTAGTTAGTTAGTTAGTTATTTATTTATTTATTTATTTTTATATATACACAAATTTGTAATCTTTACTTTACTAATTATATTTTAGTCTAGCTTATTTTTTCAATAAAATAAATCAATAAAAATAAGTTATACCAAACCCACTCTTAATTTTTAACTTAATAATGATCTCCTTATATATTTCATTATTTTGTTCTATTTTCCTGTTTTTTGTGTAAAAGAATTTCTATTTCTTGGAAATCCTTATCATGACGTTGGTGCATGCATTGTCTCCATTGTCCCCATACATTAACCGCAATTATATTTTAAAGGAAAAAAGTAGAAAGGATGGGCCGATAGGATATCTACTATCTAGAATAATTACTTTATTTTATATGCTTTGTTTTATGCACCGGTGTCTTTTTCTTAGAAAAAGGGATACGTACAAAGCTAGCTAGCCATGTCAATAATTTTGGAATAATCTTATATGTAGTTTATATATTGCTTAGCACAAATAATAATAATAATAATAATAAAATAGCCAAAACTTTGAATCTCAAATTCATGACCAATTAACTTTTTAGAATTTCCCTATCGTTTTAACCCAAAAAAAAAAAAAAAAAAAGAATTGCCAAAAGCCTTGAATTCAACTTATTTTCTTTTGGAAGATTTTACTTAAGTAATTAATCTAATATATAAGAACAACACTTAACTCAAAACTTAAAACATACGAACTTGGCCTCTTTTATGTTATATTAATAACTTATATTCATGATAACAAAAAAACATTATTATTATTTAATATGTGACTTCATTTATACATCTATACCTAACAAAAACATTTGTCACGAACTCCCTAGTGCCAATTACCATTTACATTAAGTTTTGTTTATTTTATCTTCACATCAAAAGAGAATGTGATTTTTTTATAAAAAACATTCTGCTTTTTAAGTTACAAATATATTTTACACAACTAAAAATGTGGGGGAAAAAAGAAAAAGAAATCAGGTTGGCTTTATTGGTGCTAGTGGGGGCTACGATGGGGATGGGGGTACTCTAAAATTAGTGGACAGTACGACTTTTTTGTACGAGTTGAATGATTATTCACTATTTATAGTCATGTGTTGGTCTTGGTCACACGCCATTAGTGCTCAAATGTGATGGGACAATTAATGGTAGTGGCAATTTTGGCTAGGGGTTAATCAAACGGGGTACTTTTCCTTTAAGAAGCTATTGACTTATTGTATAGCATTCACCAACAATATGATTCTATATTTCTTCTTCTACTTATTGCAGAGATGTAATTTACTGGTGCTGATGCATTACAGCATTAGCAAATATTCGTTTTTCATTTTTTTAAATTATTAATATATTTATGTTTTAATTCAGAAGCAAGGAAAAACTTACTATTATGGACTATGTTTATATTAATAAGTTACTGGCGATTCTTTGATAAAGTATCACGTATTCTAAAAGTTTGAGCTGATAAAAAAAAAGCAATGAATTTAATCACATATATTATACATTTAGCATTTCAAACGAGTGTTTAAAAAATTATTTTGGAAAAAAGTTTAAAAATTCACTTTAGCATCCATAATTGCAAAACCTTTACTAATTTTTTTTTTTTTTTTTGGCTCTTCCTCCTCTAAATTACAGTTGTGGTATGCCCTGGCAAAGACACTCTCAGAGCAGGCAGCTTGGGCTCTAGCCATGGATCGCATGGTCAACATGGTTTCCATAAATGCTGGACTAGTTCTTGGACCTGGTGTCACTCAACAGAATTCTCGGTCAACAATGTCATATCTTCAAGGTAGACATGTTCTACGTTGCAACATTATTCATTTTGTTACATGAGAGCAAAAACTAAGTTTCACTTTGAGATTATTTTCAAACAGGTGCTGCACAAATGTATGAAAATGGAGTACTGGCATTTGTTGATGTGAACTTTCTAGTCGATGTTCATATTCGAGCCTTTGAGGATCGGTCCACATGTGGGCGGTATTTCTGCTTCAATCAGATAGTCAATACTGAGGAAGAAACTATTAAACTTGCACAAAGCTTAAGCCCTTTAATATCCTTACCAGCTAGGTAAGATTTAGTAATTAGTAGTTTGTTTTTATGTACAAGAAGGATAAAGAATGATGCAAGTGAGCTGAATTTAATGCTTTGTTATGCACAGGTATGAATGCCAAGGAAGTGAGGTTTTTGCTGAGAGGTTGAGGACCAAGAAGTTAAACAAGCTTGTAGAGGGCACTGCATTTTAGTGAAAGAAGGAAGTCTTATATGTAGCCATTCCATTAGTAAATGGAACAAGCAGGGTCTTCAAATTTCTAATTTCTTGTTATTATGAGTGGATGTATATAATTTTTGTTGTTGTTCAGTCAATGAAATTTTATCTGCTTTTTAGTTTTGGTGGATGGAAAGTTGGTCTCTTAAAATGCGAGAGAATGTTGCGTTCTCATAGTCATACTCAAAAGGATCATTTTTTTTAAACGCAGCAATCATTTCATCTCTTGGATTTTTTCGGTTCCATAAGGTTGGATTAGGTTACTAACTCCACCATAGAGTTCTTATAATCTCATCTATCTAATGAGTAATGAGTATATTTATATTTTGTTAACGTCAGTAGCAATTAAACAGGCATTGATTATTACCATTTTGGTATATTTAAATTATTGATGATATAACAAAATCTGATATACTTGCTTTAAAATTGATGGAGAAGAATTTAAAAATTGTCTTAAGAAATGTAGATCATAATACTAATCCCAAAATTCCCTCAAAAAAAGAAAAAAGAAAAATACTAATCTAATAGGGTTGATCCTCATGGTTTTCTTCTGGTGGCATATGGGGTCCTTTGCCACCCTCGCACACAAAAACAAGAAAATGGTCAGGGCTGAAGGGCAAGGTACGTGTAAACTCTTCTCCTTGTCTGGTTTCAGCTACGTACGCATCCCCAAGTTTTCACACCCGACACTATTTTGGACATTTCTCAAGCAATTTTCCACCCAACATAACCTCCCTAAGCTTTTGAGGGGTAATTTGACTAATTTCAACTATTATAGGATAACTATAGTTGCAAACACATGCTATTGATGAGTAATTTGACTAATTTCAACTATTATAGGATAACTAGTCGCAAATCCACGGTATGCGCCCAAAAAATTGCAAGATATTTTGTAAATAATGTAATGTACAGTTCAAATTTTTTTCTAGTGGTTTCTAAAAAAAAAAAATTTGTTTCTAGTGCTTCTTAGTTCTTACAATCGATTCTTCCTCTATACGTCTTAAATGGCTTAAAAATAAAGCATATATAAGTAAATCCATCACTTATATTAGAAAAAAAAAAATAAGACTTTACTTAGACAAATGTTATTCCATCAAGAACCTACAAACATAAGTTGAAAATGTGACATAATTGTTAATGAAGCAAATCTTCTTTCTATACAAACCTCTCCTCCTTAAGCATTACCAAACTAAACGGAATAAACTAAAATAAACCAAATTGGACCAAACTGGACAAGATGACCGAAGTAGACCAAAGGGAATGGATTGAAGTGTAACACAATAAACCGAACCGGAGGGAATGGACCGAACTAGATTACATTAGACTGAATGGACCGAAGCAGACTGAAGTGGAGTGAATGGGAAATACTAGGCTAATGTGGCATAACAGGAATGTAATAATAATAAAAACTACAACTTTTAGATATTGTATATAGATAATGACAAATTAGTAGTGTCCATTTCACTTAAGAGGGCCTCGTTCTTTCTTCTATTTCTTCACATACTTTCTAGCATTCCAATTTTCTAGTAGGATCTTGAAATTAATTTCTTAAGCAAGTAACACATGCCTAAATGGCACAAATATAAAATATATTTTGAGTAAAAAGGAGCATTCACAGCAAAGCATCTAAAAATTATAGCTTTTATTAACTCAAAAAACTACTTTATTTATATTAATAACTCACTTTACAATACATTCAACATCAAAGGTTTTATTTTAGCATTCAACACATTAAAATAATACTAGCCTCTGAGCACGCGCTCACGCGCATGCTTAGAGGCTCTTCTATTTTTTGGAGAAAAAGTTAATAATTTACATCTATTATAATTTGGGATTATTACATTTTTTATTCACAAAAAAACCTAGGAGTGTGATGAAAAATTATTTTACCTGCAAACGCATAATACTCATCACACCCTTAGGTTTTTTTGTGATTGAAAAATGTAATAATCCCAAATTATTTAATAGATGCAAATTATTAACTCTTTTCCCAAAAAATAGAAGAGCTTCTAAGAACGCGCTCATGTGCATGCTCAGAGGCTAGTTATTAGTACTTATCTTTAATCCTAACATTTAGCCACTTACTACACATCCATAAAAAAATAAAGTACAAAATTTTAATTGTTTTTTTTTTTTTTAATTTTTGTTACGGTAAAAGGCTCCCATTTTTTGTGTTAGTATTTTTTTTTTCTCTTTTATATTTGTTAAATGAAAAGCACCCAAGATCCACATTTATTTTTGTTTGGGTGTTGTTGTAGATGTTTATTTATTTATTTATTTATTTTTAAATGTAGTGTTTTAATCCAAAAATTTAGCCATGTACTACAAATCTGTAACAAAAAGTTGAAAAGTGCTTAAATTTAAAATTTAACAACTATACCTTTTTATTTTATTTTTTACGGTAAAAGGTTGACATTTTCAACTGGTGGTGTTGTTTTTTTTATGTTTTATTTATTTATTTATGATAGATATCATTTTTTGTTTAATCCTAAAATGTAATTTTTTAATCCTAAAATTTAGCCACTTACTACACATTCATAAAAGAAGTAAATAAAAGCTTAAATTTAAAATTTTGCAACTATTTTTTTTTTAATATATGATCAAAGGCTCATAGTGGTTTTTGTGTGTGTGTGTGTGTTAAAGGAAAGGCTCAACAGTTATCAATTTTTTTTTAATCCATAAATTTAGTATTTTAATCCTAAAAGTTAGCCACTTACTACACATCTATAACAATAGTTAAAAAGAGCTTAAATTTAAAATTTATCAACTACCTTTAAAACCAAGAAAAGGTACATAACGTTTTTGATACCGTAGTGAATTAATACTTATAAAAAAAAATGTAAATTGAATTTCACATATAATTATACAAATGATAAATATAGTTTCTGTTACAAAAGGAATTTTTTTACAACAATTTCTTAAATAACAACTACTTCATTCATGTGAGGTTGAATCATACAATAATTTTTATAAATTCTCTCACCCGAACTTATCTAATATTCCATTCCAATAACTCCTCAATGCTAATGTTCCATTCCAATGCCTTCTCAATGCAATCCAATAAATTTGTGCGTACGTCAACCTAAGAAAAATAAAAGAATTAATGTTAAACCAAGTATTAAAAAAGAAAAAAAACTTTAATCAACAAACCAAGTACCTAGCGTGCGTGTTTTCAAAGAGTTTATTATAAATTCATTCTTTTTCTATCAACTTAATGTGCGTGTCATTAATGTGCATTTGAGTATTCCATATATTGGGTATGTGATTTAAAATTGAAAAAACAATTCAAAGGCAAAACCAATACAAAGTGTCTATAATTCATTTTGATTCAGGTTTTTGGAAGAATATTTTACCAGAGAAAGTAGTGATGGTCCTGGTCAAAACTTATCCACCATCAATGATTCTGAGATATTTTATTAGAGTTTGTGTTTGATTAGGAAAGCAAGTAGCAGTGTAATCTCTAAAAAAAAATAAAATAAAAAAACCAACAAACAAATAAACAAACCTAGTAGCGTAAAGTAATCCCCTCGGAAGAAAAAAAAAAAAAAAAAAAGAACAAAAAAAGGTTTGTGTTTGATTGCAAGCCAAAACAAAGAGAAAGAGCTCTTACTAATATTCTTTCTCAAATAGTCAGTTCAAGCAAAAACCCTATTTTTTGAAAATCTTAAGTTAGCCACGAGTAATAAGCAACTGTCAAACACCCTTGAATTTCCAATCACATTCATCCAAAAATAAGTACTCCTTAAACTATAATACATGACAACCATATTTAAACAAAACACAGGAAGATAAGAAACGTGGTTATTATAATAAAAAAAAAAAAAAAAAAGGAACCGTGAGAGTGTAGTAGGATAAGAACTCATATTTGAACAAAACACTGGAATATAAAAAACGTAGTTATAAAAAAATTTTAAAAAAGGAATATAAGAAACGTGAGAGTGTAACAGGAATAAAAGAAAACCTGTGAGTGTAACAGGAATATAAAAAAATGTGAGAGTGTTATTATATATATATTTTTTTAAGATAAAATAATGGTATAGAAAGGATAATGATAAGAAAGCAAGGAAACGAAATATAAACCAAATTCAAGAAAGTAAATAGTGAATGGATGAAAGATACTTATATTTTTGCTGTTGACTACACATCCGCTATGTAAGTCTCATATCTGTTGAGTTTAATTAATATGTTGCAAATAACAAATTCCAGAAGAAGCTATAGAACAATGGTATTAAATAGAATTTGGTGACAGAGATTTGAAAAACATAAAAGCTTAAATAATCTGACATGAATGGAAAGAAAATAATGAGTAAATACCTTTTTAAGTGGCTTCCTCTATCAGTACGTGGGGTGTTTTTTTTTATTTATTTTTTTATTTATAAATAATAGTAATAAAGTATTTAAAAAAAACAATAAAAGTGGGTTAGTAGACATTTACGTGTGTTAGTTTTTCTTTATCAGTACATGTCTTTTTTTATTATTTTTTTAACTATCAATACGTAGGGTGTTTTTTTTCCTTCTAATAATAAAGTATTTAAAAAAAAAAAAGTGGGTTAGTGAGAGAGTGTTCCTATTTTGTAGGCAATATTTTAGTGCAAGTTAGATATATATTTTACCAAATTATCTTTTTGTTTTATCTCTACTTAAACCTAGAGAAATAGGGGTATTTTGGAACAAAAAAAATTCGATCCAAACAGGTGCAACCCTTTAAATAGTAGTATAGATAAATAACATAATAAAATAATATATTCAATACAATAAACAACCACAATCAACACAAACCACCCCCACAAACCACCACCGCTACAGCATAGCCATAGCCAACAACCAACATAAACCACCACAACACAGTCATAGCCACCATCACCGGCACCCACAACCTATACAAATCAAAATCGTCACCACCCAAAAACCAAATCACAAACTCACCAAACCCACATCACAACCACCACAAATCACAAATTACAAACCCATAACCACCACCAATCACAAACCCACGTCAGAGAAGAAGCCACACAGATCGACCCAACCAACCACGACTCCCAACGACCCACTGCACCAATCGACCCAGCCACACGAGCTATCCATTGCACTAATCGACCTACCCGCGGCACCCAATCACACTGAAAATCATCGCACATGCCTGGGCGAAGGGGAGAGAGGGCTGGGCTGGGCAGAGATAGGGGTTGGGCAGAGAGAGGCTGGAGGGAGAAAGGGCAGCAGTTATGGTGGGTTGTCTGCGTGTGAGAGTGAGATTGGGAGATAGTGGAAACAAGGCATGCGTGTGGGAATAAAAAATGATTTTTTGTTATACCATCTAGTTATAGTGAGTTGCTAAAGATAGTAGTCCAGTAGCAATCACTCAAAAGTTTTTAGCTTTACCTTCTTTGTGTAGTGTGTGTTAATGGTGTCTTGGTTGCTAAAATGACTATTTGACTATTTAGTCATTTTAGCAACCGCAACCTTATTGTGAGTGCTTACAGTTGTGAGATTTATAACTAACCCCTTGAGTGAAGGTTTGACATGATAAAATCATACTCAAAACTTCATTATTTTTGATAATATGGTTAAAAGTAATCAAGATATACACATTTCAAGAATTGTTGTACTGTTCTACCACTACTGCCAGTACCAGCACAACGGCACCAGCAAAAAAGGAAACTTAAGGTCATTAATCAGCCTTCTTTTCTTCTTCTTGATGCTATCTCTAAGGCCCAAGCTTTGCCCAATTCAGTCTGAAACTTTCCTACAGAGTTTAGGGAACCTTGGTTAGATATGGTTGGTAATACAGACAGATAAAAGAATGCTACTAAAATAGCTTCCACTGCCAATGACATCATTGGCAAATATATATACTTCCGCGATAAATGATTAACAAATTCATTCTCCTTTTTAGTTGTGGCATCACTTTCTACAGAGTCAGCAAATATGCATGCTTCAATAATTTCTAGTGAAGAGAGACGATCATCCAAGAAAATTCAAATGAAACCAGTTAGTATTGTAATTATCTTCTTTAGTATGTTATGATAAATATAAATGCAGCAATATAGCAAGAAATACTCATTCTATAGCATCCAGTCCATTAAAATTTTATTTCAGTTGCAAAGGGTTGATTATCATCAACCAGAAAACCACTTTAAGGATGGGCTGAATGACAAGGAAACACAACTGCATATGGCTCTCTACCAAATTGAAGTTTTCTGCCCAAATCAAATTCTACAGTAAAATGCAATGCTGCTTCACATAACATGATGATCTCAGTGGATTCAAATACTGATTAATTTAAAATCTACACATTAATTGGAAATCAAGTTATGCTTTTTTAGATAGTTCTAGCTCTTTAAAAAGCTCAGATAAGTCGGATATATGTACCAGCTGTTGACTGGAAAAACTCATCCAAATCCTTCCCTTGCTCTGCATAAAGACAGAAATAACTTCAGTTCTCATTATAAATTCCAGAAATGGTAGATTATAAATGAGATAAACTATCATGTGCAAAAGAAAACCGCAATAATCTTAGCCAACCTCCACATCTGTAGTTGGTAGTCTAATTAAATTAAAGTTGTTAAAATTATGGTTGATTAAATTCATCACTTCCTAACAGCTTAAGTTTTTGCGACAATTGGTATTTTAACATAGTATCAAAGCAAGAGATCCTAGGTTCGATCCGTGGTTTTACTCTACCTCCCATTTAAAATGTTAAAACTCCCACATGTTGAGCTCCACTTATTAAGGCTATGGGAGAGTTTGGGCCCACACATGAGGGGAAGCATTAGAATTATGGTTAATGATTAAATTCATTATTTCCTAACAGCTTAACCTTTTGGGATAATCGGTAATTTAACAAAATTCAAAGCACTATTCTAAATACATTAACATGATAACTGTATTCCATAAAGAGAGGCTTTAGTTTAAATATAAGCTCAAGTGAAATAGAAATAGGGAACAAAGAACCTGATACTATGAGCTCAACTTGCCCCACATTCGAAGAATTACTCAAACTTGGTATTGTTAACTATCTAGTCATACAGTTGTGGCTCATCCAAATAAGCATCCATAGGAACGTAATCATTATTCACTACTCTCAACTGTCTAAACACCAGGAGAATCAACCAAGATAGATTGAAAAGAAATGGAACCCGCAGGAGATACTTTTGAACTGTCCAACTCTTATTTGCACAATATTGGGGGAACATCCCATTACCAAAAAGGAGAAAAGAAAAAAGGTGTGGAGAAAAAAATTTTCTCTACCACCCATGATTGGTCATATTACAAATAGGACCCAGCAGAGTAGGTAAAAGCGTCTAGTGCAATTAAGTGTATAGGCCTCGTAAAGACTAGGCACAAAGTGCAAAGACTGATTGAAGAAAAGTGCAAAAATGAATGGTGCAATTACAAAGTTTGTAAGTTCAAATTTTACACGAGTTACTTCAATTCCCTTAAATTTTTATATAGTAAATTTGAAAACAATCATCAATGGACAACCCGATAAGAATCTAGTCATATAAAGTTTAAACATAACATTTTTAAATAATTCTTTTGTGCATTATAAAAATACATGATTTTGATAACTATGATAAGAACTACAATAATGGTAAATTATCCTTGTTTGCAACTTTTGATATGTATACAAAAAAATTATTTATAGTACAGAACCTTAAGAATAATGTTTTCAGCTAAATAATAAGTTCTATTAAGATAATCAAATGCACCAAGTACACATCAGTACACAGGATGTGTACTAGATGTCCATCACAACTAAGCTCAAATATTACAATGATCTATAAACTCTAATAAGTTTGAAAAAGAACCTCAAGAATAGTGTTTATATAATAAATGGTCTATGCCATTTTCTTCATAATCTGGGTGATTAGTTTTAATGATTTTATATATATATATATATATATATATTAGGGAAAAAAAGAAAGTGCACCTAGGGTTGTTTCTTTTGCTTTTTGCTTTTTCAAAAAGCAAAAGAAGAGTGTGTCACTAAATGAGTTATGGTTCGGCCAACAAAGCACATAGAACTTATGGCTTTAAGCTAGGGGTGCTTTTTAACTCTAGGAACGAAATGCCTCTTTGAAAACAAAACCTAAACCCTATTCAATTATTGAGGAGGGGGATTTAAACACTGGTTTTCCTTATAAAAGAGATCAAGCAATGTCACTAAATTACAAGATTCTTGGCCCATTTAAACTAATTCTAAAGCAGAATTGGACAACAATATCTCTAGAAAATTTAGATGTTCATACAAGCATATCTCATCCAATTTAGTCTGATTTAGAACTGGGTTCTAAGTTGGCTATGGAAAAGTCAACAAATTTTTTTCTTGGTCATTAATATTAGTATAAAACACAAATAATGTGTCACATCATATTGCAATATGTACAGCTTTACACATGATTCTTGTACATTAATGTATATTTATGTAACAAACCACAGCACATATTATGGCAAACTTGGGGTTCTAGGGTGATCCATGATTGACTTTAAAACTGATATTCGTACATATTTTAATATGTGAATTATAAAAATTTCTTTTCTTTTACAGTATCTGAGCATAGAAAATATGTTATAATTTGATCATCGTCTTACTTGATTACTCTTAATTTCATAAATGCACACTTAGGAGCAAGACTCCCTAAGTATTATTTAAAACTGTTAATCTTCTATTCATGAGATGCTTTAACTTATTATTATTCATCACCTGCTATAACTAGTTACAGAACCAAGATAGAAATGCTGGGAACTTCCGTTAGGAACTTAGGACTTCGTACATTTTGTGCATATCAACAGGAAAAAGAGTAACATTAATTAATATCCCCCTAATTCCTTTTTACACATTCATGTTCTGTGCTTTATGCTGATGGTTGCTAGTAATAGTGAGTACGTCTGATTCCTACTACAGCCTTTGTAGACAAGGCATGTGGTATCCCTTCCCCATTCATATGGGGGAGGTTGCTCATAGATTCAAAATTAATAACATTGGGGATGAGTTCATTTATGCTAGAATCTAAGCTGCTACCAATGAGCTATAGCTCAATTTGCACTTCCTTATTGTATAATAATTTGTTGGAAAGTGAGGTCTTGGGTTTAGGACCCATTGGGTGCATGCATAAGCATAACTTACCAATTAAAAAAAAAAGTGCTCATGGTAAGTAGCTAATAATTTATTAGTACATCATAGCCAAGTTTCCAGCCTACTGACATGATGGTCTAAACAGAGTTGCAATATTTTTTTTTCTTCTCTATGTCCATGAACTCTCTGTCTATCTTATGTCCCCCTATTTCTAAACATTTTTCCCCCAAAAGGTTTGGGATTTCCTAAAAACAAACAAAATCTTTCTGCATTATTCTATATATTCTATAGTTTCTTACCATGTCAATTTCCAATTCTTGGCCATTGAGATTCATGGGCAATATGAAATAATATTTAAGACAGAGAAATATAAAGCATGCAATTATACAAAATTGAGAAGAAAATATAAACATAAGAAAGCCTTACCATTTTCATATTCTAAGGCTTGAAGTATCATCTCCACCTGGATAGAAAAATGTATTTAAATCAGATTATCCAGTGTATGTATTAAACAATCAGAAACTTCTTTTTCAAGTATAAGCATGATTTGTCAATTATCACCAAAGTTGTATCAACACCACTTTAAATGCTATCTTTACTGGTGTTGTCAACTTGTCATTAGAATCTGGCTTATTAGCCACTTCTTTTTTGTTTCTTTTTTTTTCCCTTCTTATTTTTTTGTTTTTGATCAGTCATTAGCTACTTTACAGTTTGTCTACATCGGCATTCCTCTTTTACCAAACTTTTGCATAAGATTTCTCATTCCCAAGGGATAAAATAAAATAAAATAAAGAAAAGTCAAAATATCCTCCATTTAAGATTATGTCTTACTGCTTTACCACCATTAAAACTTAAATTATCATTAAAAATAACCCAATTGATGGGTTTCCAACAGATTTTAAGAAAAAGTACAAAGAACAGGTAATACATTATGCCATAATGCTGTATCAAGAAAGCAACTAGTCTTTGTTGAGCAGATAATAAATAAAAAACCAATTACTCAAACAAGCAGTTAAATAAAGAACATCAGTTACTGAAACCATAAAATCTTTAAAAAAGGAATAATTGAACTTCAAACTAAAAGTTGCTTCAAAGGTACTGTGTCAATGTTTTTTTGATACATTTTAAGTTGGGAGTGGGGATTTAAACCCTAGATGTCTCTGTTGGAAACACCAAGCAATGCCTTTGAGCTACAAGGCTTCTTGGCAAAAGTAGTGAATCAAAGTTAAATTATTAAATAAAATACATTACTACAGATGCAATATACCTTGTCAAGGTCCTTAACAATTTTAGCCTCTGGTGAAGAATTCTCCTCATATTCCAACCACAACTCACCTATTTCCTGGGCTGCAATTTATAAATAGGAGGTAAAATTTGTCAAACAACTAATCACTTTCAGGTAGAGGAATAACAAATTCATTTTCCTAGCATTGACAACAACACGTGCGCGCACATAGAGTTAGTGAATAAAGTACCTCTTGACCCTCCACCAAGTAATTTGCACATGTGGTCTAATGCTTCTCGTTCTCGTCGACTCTTCTCTTCCTTTGAAATCCCATCTGAAGGTGTAATGTCCCCAACAATGGCTATTCAAAAAAATTTTCACAAGGTAAAAATAACTTTTAATCATTCACCAAGAGAATTTACTAAAGAAAAACACAAATAAGTAGAGATTATACAATGATCCTCATAAATCATGACTAATAGAACTTTTAAACATTTAAGGTCACATAATTGTAGTGTACCTGTAAAAGGATTAGTTCAATCTGCTGCAATATCATATGGATCCAATCCACTTATGCGTGGCTTTGGACCATTATTCAATATAGGAAAAAAATGGGAAGGTTATCAAGACCTAAGTGTTCTCATTGGAGTATAGCAAGTCTAGTTAGATCTATAAGTGATCTCATTGAAGTGTAGCAAGTCTAATTGAAAGATTCTAATCAACAAGTTTATATAGCTAGTAAAATATTAAATTAGCATATTTTTGTTTTATTTAACTCAGAAATAACTTTTGCACCATCGTATCTATGTTTGCGTGCAATGTCAATATTCCGTGACACCAAAAAACAACCAACTGGGATTCCCAAATTGTAAAGTTATATGAACTTCATTTCAACAAAAGTCTTGCTAGTTTTTGCTAATTTTCCAAATGTTTTAATAACTCAAGGTAAAATTTGTTGTTGTAAGGAATAAAATAGGGTACACTACAAAACATTACTTGCAAACCAAAATATGAACCTTAACATAATTTTCTTTGGTTGGAAGGGAACTGATTAAAAGAAATTAAAGGGAAAAGAAAAGCAATCTAGAAGGCAAAAGACGTCACAAAATTGATACACATATTTTTCAATGTAGCTGAAGTGGAGCTACTTACTCTTCATCAGTGTAAAAAGGAAGTTCTATTTCTCGCCCAGCCCACCCTCCCCCGAACAAAAAAAAGGACCTTGACTAGTGTTTGTCATCACTATATTTGTTTCTAGTTCATTCCAATTTTAAATGATCATCACCCTCTGTTATATTAATGCCATTGCTATATACAACAACAAACAAAGCCTTAGTCCCAAATTTTTAGGGTCAACTATGGATCCTCAATAGATTAGTTAGAGTTAGTCACATGTATTATTTTCCTCCATTATATTCTATTTGAACTCATACTTTATGGTACTTCAGTAATTGACAACATTAATATAGTGAAGGATTTTGTGGGTAAAGAAAAAAAAGAGAGAGAAGTTTTCCCCTAACAACAAACGAATTTATTAGAATAGAAATCCTACTCCAATCATATTCATACTTGGTGTGCAAGAAAAGAAATTTGTATTACAATTCTTGTAGTCCTGTTATTCTAGAGTTTAATCTCCTATAAAATACCACGCTATGTACTCACTCACTGTAATACACAGTACTTAACTAGTAAAGATGCAGTCATCAACCGTGAAAACAAACGAACCAAGTAAAATCCATCACATTGCCACTACATTACTTTATTTCTTCTTTCTATTTTCACACTTGTGTAAAAACAATAACTTTTTCGACTAAACACGCAATTAGGACAGCTCACCTTCTGCAATATCATGAACAATCGCAATTTTTATACACCTGAAAATTAAGACAAAAAGCACACGCATTTCAACAAACAAAGATTGAAAAAGAAAAAGAGAAGTCTAAGTTAAAAGCTGAAAAGTTCAAAAAATGAAAGAGAAAGCCAAACTTGTCTCGATCAAGACCAGGAATATCCGAAGCAATGAGAGCCATCAATCCCATTCTATACATGTGATCCGCTATAGATTCTGGATCCTTCACATCCCTCTTCACCCATCCAGCTCTCTTCGTTGTCTATTTCATTCACATTCAAAACACACCTTATATTAATATCCAAACCAAACCATTCAAATTCACCAAATTCAAAATGTGTATGACCTATAACCCTATCCCCTGTTTGGCCGCCAAGAAAATGCATTACACTTTCGTTTAAAAAATTTTCTAAGTTACTTTCTTTTCCATTTCTTACATTTTTCTCAGCTACCAAACAAAAAAAAGAAAGAAAGTATTATCGGACCTTGAGGCGGTGGCAGAGAGAGAGAAAATCGATGGCGGAGGAAGCAGAAGAAGGAGGAGTTCTCTCGTTTGCATTGGCGGCGGAGGAAGAGGGAGGGTTGATAGTGGTACCGTCACCGGCTGTGACGGAAGAGGACGAAGACGATGCGTCCGTGGCGGCCATACGATATGCTCTAGAAGTAGAGGATTTGAATCTGAGCTGAGGTGTAGTTGAAGTTGTAGAGAGAGAGGGTGCAACTATAAGTGAAACAAGTGAGGCCGATTTACACACCAACGCTCTGCTTCCGCTACCCATTTTTTTTTTTTTTTGAGTTTATTTCCGAATTTTTTGCTATATTTTGTTGGCAGATTGATTAATTATTTATTATTGATTCACAGTCAAAGATTCGGTATATGCTAAAATTTGTGTGGTTCCTACACGTCAACAATGTGTATAATATGTAGCTTAAAAACTTTTTTTTTTTTTTTTTTGAGAAACCAACTTCAACTTTATAAAAAAAAATTATAAATTGAGAAAATGAGAAAATTGTGAGAGGATAGAAAAGTGAGAGAATGGAAAATTTTTAATTTTCTCTCTTATGTGTTTGATTGGAGGGGTGGAAAAGTGAGAGGGTGGAAAAATCTTTTGTTTTGTTGGAGAAAAAAATGGAAGGATAAAAAATATAATTTATATAAATTGACTATTATACCCTTATTACGTAATAAATAAATTTGTTTGTACTTATTAAATAAAACACCATCATTTTTACACTATTATTTTTACAAAACACCCATACTAATTTACCTATTATAAATACTTTTTTTTATTAAAATAATATTTTCTTTTTCTTTATTATTTCCCAACCACCCCCCACCTAACGGGAAATTATTGTGTACTCCCGGAGTACCATAAATGCGTGCTCCCTCCTCTCACATGAATGGTGGGTCCCACTAATTAAATTCATGGTGGGACCCACCATTCATGTGAGAGGAGGGAGCACGCATTTATGGTACTCCGGGAGTACCTAATAATTTTCCCCACCTAACCCCCTCATCCTTTATTCTGATTCATAAAAACGTCTCTATCTCCTCATCTCCGCCTCTCTTTCTTCTCCTTCTTTCTTTCTTTCTTTCTTTCTTTTTCTTTTTTTTTTTTCTTTTTTTTTTGGGTGAGAGGTTGGGGGCGGATGGCCAGATTTTGGACTAAAGTTTTTGGATGAACATGGGTTTGTCAAAAATAAAATGATAGATGATGATTTCGTTTTTTGGATGGATTTTTGGATGAACACGGTAAAAAGTTTGTTTTTTTTTTTTTTTTAAAAAATCTTTTTCTTAATTTCCTTCTCTTCTTTTACAATTTCAGTTTTATGCTTTTATTATAGATGATGATTTTGGGTTGGGTTTGATTTTGGGCAGTGATTTTGAGTTGGATTTTCTAATTGTTTTTCCGTTAATTTTTGGTAAATTTTGTGTTGATTTTGGGTTAATTTTTTGTGCTAGATTGCAATGTTTGGTGGTGGTGCTGGGTTTGGTGGTTATTTCCTGCTTCTTTCTTCTTATTCTGCCGCTTCTTTCTTCTTATTCTGCCGCCCCCCGCGCTGGGTTGTTGTAAACGTTGGAGAGGGCATTTTTGTAAAAGGGCAATGAGGTAGTTTTCTCTTATGCCTTTTACTCCTGATTTGGGGAGACAAAATTTGTGGGCCTATGAGAGAAAATTTTTTCCCCGGTTTTCACCCTCCCTATTTTCCTCTCTTTCCCAACAGTAGAAAATTTTGTTTTCCACTCTATGTTTTCCATCCCCCTAAAATCACTCCAACAAACACAGTGATATGGAGATATTGAGGCGGTAAAGGTTATTTTATATATATATATATATATATATATATATAACACAGTTTGGTGTGATTTTGCAAAGAGAGCCGAATCACAGCCAAGCTAAGGAGAGAGAGAACTGCGCTTCTGAAAAAGAAATAAATTTTTTTTTTTATAACTGCGACGGGAAGGTCTCAGCCAAGGCATAGGCGATACCGCCCGAAAATTCCTACAGGTTATTATTTTTCTGTTTCTACATAATCAAAGTTTTCTTTTTGCTTGGGCTTGAAGCAATACAGCCCACAGCAAGTGTTTGGACTCCGAATTGCACAAGGACTAGTAGAGACTAGAGATCTGTAAAAAGTAAAAACCAAACCAAGGGTTATAAATATATCAGGGTTTCGTACTTCTCATGATACGTAACTTAAGAAAACGGTTCTTCTCGAAAAAAGAAAGTTGGGAGTGCATGGTACGTTCTTTCTTTAAATCTATTGCAGACGCAGTCTAAAGAAATAGAAGCAAAAGCCGAGGACTGGGAAAGCCAAGGCAGAGGCGATACCGCCCGAAAATTCTCACAGGTTATTATTTTTCGGTTTCTACACTCTGTGTATGTTTTCACTTTGATAAAATCTGCAACTGGGGGATTGATTATTGAAAAAGTGTTGTTGTTGTTATTGATTTCTTTTTTGCTTTTGTAAGAGTCTTAAGGATACTAGGCGTACCTAGGATTTCAAAGTAAGTTAAGATAGTGCGGTTCTAAAATTTTTTTTTTGAGGTTTCAATAAGAAACTTAAATTAGACAAAATACAATAAAGAAAAAATTTGAACATATCAATGCCATAAAAAATTTAAAAACAAAAACAAACAAACAATTTTTTTTTTTTTTTTTAGTCAGAGAGATCTGCAATTGTGTGCAAGTGGCACATGAGTCTTTGAAGACGTCAAAGCTCTGAGTCTATTCTCTCTCCCTCTTTCTCTATGCTCTGAAATAAGTTTTTCTTATTTGATAGCTTCTGCAACTTTAAGTTTGATACACTTTGAAGTTTTTGGGATGGAAGAATAACGTAGTTTTGACTTTTGACGTGTTGTTGAAGTAGAGTAAAGTTCTGTTGATAAATTTTGTGCTTTGAAATTAAAGTTATCACTAAACTAGACTAGGCTTTATTTATTTATATTGTTTTATTGAGTTTGTTCAACTACATTTTGTTGGCTGGTGAGGTTTAACATGGTAGATAAGCTAGATTTAATAGGAGATATTTATCATGAGTGAACCATGTCCTTCAAATTTTCTATTACCTTTGTTCTTCATAAATGCATGTTTGTGCACGTTTAACGGTATCATAATTTGTAATGTTACATATCATAAATATGCTACACACTTGCATCGCGAGATTTTCAATTTTTTTTATGACTTATATTTGGAAAAGCAGTCATCATTCATAATGGAGCCCAAAGGAATTGATCTGAGGAATAACGTGAATAATGAGGGAGTCGATGCCAAGGATCGAATTTCAGAATTGCCTGAATTCATCATCCATCATATACTTTCTTTCCTTTCCACAAAAGCTGTTGTTAAAACCAGTCTGCTTTCTAAGAGATGGAACGGTTTTACGTCTTCATATCCTGTTCTAGATTTTAACGAGGACTACTTTCAAGATAAAGAATTAACGACTCGTGAATACAAGCCGGAACAGAAATTTATGCCAAAGTATGAAGAATTTCAAACCAGAGAAAAGGTGATGCATTTTTTGAATAACTCACTCCTAAGATTCTGTGAGCAGAAGATTTGCATAGACACTTTGATGCTTAAGGTGACCCTTCTTAATAAAAAAAATACTGCTCTTGTGAACAAATGGGTACAAATGGCAGTGGAGAATCGTGTCAACGTGCTTGATGTTGTTGTCACAAAAAATAAGAAAACGTTGTATCGTTTGCCAGAAATAGTCTTTTCTGCCAAAAGATTAACAGTATTGAAATTAGTTGGTTGTAGGTTGGAGCATTCCAATATGAAGAATACTATTAATTTATACTCGTTGAAAAAACTGTCTTTGGGGAACGTCTATGTAGAGGAGCAGATGCTTCAGAATCTGGTTTCTTGCTGCCCTTCAATTGAGCGTCTCACTCTTGAATATTGTATCGGGTTAAAAAATTTTCACGCACATGCACCTCTTAAATATTTAACAATTTTGTCGTCAAAAAAACTTGAGACAGTTTGTTACATTGAAGGATCAAGTATTAGAAATCTTATCTATGGCTATTCTATTGGTGGAGAACTGGGTGAGATCAAGGTGAATGCTTGTCAAAATCTTAGAGAGTTAAGCTTAACCCCTGCAAGCATCACTGATCAGTGTCTTTATGATCTCGGTACAAAATTTCCCCATCTTCAAACTTTGTACCTATCTTGTTGTAGTATGTTGGAAACGGTTCATATTTCAAGCCCTTCGCTCAATATGTTAACATTGAGGCTCTGTAAAAAGCTACGGGAGGGTGAGATTGATACCCCTAATTCACGGAATTCCAAAGTTTACAGCTATGATAAATTTCCTAAATTATCTTTGAAGAGTGGTGGTTCATGTCAAACAAGTGCTTATTGTTTAACCTACAGCCGATCCAATTATCAGTATCACCTCAACACTGAGTGGCTCCTTGAATTGAGGGAATTCCTTAAAAATGCAATTCGGGCCAAGACTTTTTCCCTGGATATTAAAGGGCAGGTACGCCTAGATAAGCGACTTTAATTTCGTTTTGTTATTTTTTGGTATTACAAATAATCTAACTGTTTTTGCATTTTGTGTTGGTGATGAAGGTTAATTGCTTGTAACTTGGAAGAATTTCTTCCGACTCCACCATATGACCTTGAATTTTTGAGGCTAAATTTACTTCCACCATCGACAGGTTATTCAGATATTGTCAATGGTTTGTTTTTGACTTTTCATCCAAAGACTTTGTTAGTCCACTCATCGTACAATAACATTTCCTGCAAAAATGTACGTATATACTTCTTCATTTCTTTCTTTTCTGATTCCTCTAGCCTCCCAAAATATATCATTTTTTACTATCATTTCATAAACATGGTTCAGGCATATATTGAGTTATGCTTCAAATACAGTTTATTCACATTGTTTTTCTAAGTACTTCTCATATAAATTAATTAGGTTCACATAGCTTATTTACACCACAGTCCATATGTTCAATTTTGCTTTTACGATGGCTACTTAAATTTTTTTTTTGGGGAGAGAAACGATGGTTGCTTACATTGTTTCGCTAATATCTTTGCATTGCTTTACAAATGGTCCACCATATTTGGTTGCATTTGAAATATAAATGGGAGATATGTTTGAAATTTTTGCACATTCACATGATTTCGAGAATAGCTTCTGAAATGTATTTTTGACTATCAACTTCTTTTGAACACTTGGTTTATATTAAACTATATAGTTGTGACCTTAAATGTATGTGTGTATATATTGTAAAAAGTCTTAAAGAGTCTATGTTATTATTAACCACCCTCTATCACCTACTTGAATTACAGTTCCTATGCGAGTGTCTGATGCACAAAGAAGATTCAGGCTGTTGCGGTTCTACTCATATCAAATGCTGGTCACACTACTTAAAAAATGCCATAATTGAGAATTTTGGAGAGAATAAAGTTGAGATGCCTCTTAATCAAGATACTCCCTTTGATGAATTGGATAAAGTGAAGGATGTTCGTTTGAAATTATTATGGCAATCTTAATAACATAGTGTGATACTGATTTTAGACAAGGATTTGGATTGAAGAATCGTGTGACCTCTTATCTGACCAATTATTACAAGATCGCTCTAGAAGAGGACGAAGACGATGCGTCCGTGGCGGCCATACGATATGCTCTAGAAGTAGAGGATTTGTGTGGTTCCTACACGTCAACAATGTGTATAATATGTAGCTTAAAAACTTTGAATTACTTTCTCGAAAAAAAAAACTTTGAATGAAAATTCTTACCCAAAAATAAATAAATACTTTGGATGAAGATTTATTGTATCCCATTAAAAATTTACATATCAAAATATTTATATGTTAATGTTGGTTCTTAAATTTTAGTTTACGTGTTGTGTTTGCCAAAATCTTTTAGTTTTTAGCTCTTTTTTTTTTTTTCATGAAAACAAAGTAGTTTTTAGCTTTTCGTTGCACCTTTAGTCATGGTTTTAAAAATCGGACGGAGTAAAATTAGATTTGCCTCCAGTTCCTAGTTTAACCCGATTTTTTATCGGTTTTGGTTGGTTTTCACTGGTTTTGGGCATTTTTTCGAATCAAACTGGTAATCGATTCCTAGTTCAACTAGTCGAACTAGCCTGTCTGGTTCGGTCCCATTTTTTAAACCACGCCTTTAGTTTAGTGTGGGGCCAATTGCCTGAAAAATTAACGGAATCCATAGGAGGTGGGCTTGAGGCCCAATGGCCCTGTCCGAGGACACTCATCCGTCCGAGGATACTCCTCTGTTTGAGGATGCTCCTCCGTCCGAGGATGAGATCTATTCCTCAAACCAGCTTGCGAAGTGGATGTAACTATTTTAGTTGTCAAGGAGCTTCGCGGAGTTACATGCAAACTAAACTAATGAATATTGATCAAAGGAGGAACCGGAAAAGGTAAACAAATATCTCATAAAAGCTGCTGCCTCCACATTAAATGCTTCTCACCTAACTCTCTGGCTGCATTAATGTGGAGGTGATACCTGAACAGTAACCAAGCAGCCTTATAACCACTAAGCGGAGGATCTGGGAAGTTCTGGATGGGACAGAAGGAAATTCTCAGAATGGAACCTACACGTGTACGGTAAAAGCAGGATGGAGAAGGTGGTATATAAAGGAAAATCGGAATACATTAGAGGGACTTTTGGGGAAAAAAGGCCAGAAGAAAGAAAAAAGAAAAAGAGAAAAGAATAGAGAGAGAGAGACACTTGAAACCTAGCCGAAGAAAAGGGAAAGAGAGCATTTTCCTTCATTTACCTTGAAATTCTAGAAGGACGTCTTTTTCTATTTACCGGAGCTAGTTCTTACATCCACACTATAAATTTTATTGTCCAGGATCCAAGACATTTTGAGTCCCTACATTTAGTATTAAAGTTACCAAAAATTATATATTTTAATAATTATCTTGCAAATAATTTACCGAAAAATTATGGGACACCAAAATGCACACTTAAAGTGATTGTTTTTAATTCATATAAAACTTAAAAGTGATTGCTTTTATTTCTAAATAAGTTTAACAAAGTCATGATGTGTCAAATGGACCACTATATTTGAGGTATGTCTTCAAAGTTCATTTGCATTAGTCCATCTAAAATTTTCATCTATTTTAGCATAACCATTTTTTTTTTGGAATGAATTGTTACGATTAAGTTTTAGATTGATTCTTTTTTTTTATTTTTTATTTATTGGGTTATGTTTTGAATTGATTTTGTTTTGGGTTGATTTTGAGTTTGGTTTAGGATGAGTTTGAGTTGTATTGGTTTGATTTCCATTGATTTTGGGTATGATTGTATTTGGAATATGATGGCTCTTTATTGGCCTATTGGGTAGTGGAAGGTGGATGCTGATTAATTTTAGGTGGTCTTCCTTCTTCTTCTTCTTCTTCCTTTTCTCTTATGACATTGAAGTGAGTAAAGGGGAGAGAGAGGGAGAGAAAAAATTAAAAATAATCAAATAGAAAACTTATAGGGTTAATGTAGTAATAATGTATATGTATAGTGTTGTAGATGACTAATGTGAGTAATTTTTGATAAAAAAAAAGTGAAAATTTGACCACCCTTTTAATTTTGCATTTACTGGATGCATTGACCACCTTATTTTTGAATTTATCTTCTGATGGTCAGGCCACCACAGAGTATGACATAGTTGCGGGTGAGATATAGGTGGTGTAGCCCCAGTAAGAGGAGAGAGTGTACGTGGAGGTTGTGCAGGAGGATGCAACTCTTATTGTCAATGTTATTGGCACTTTTAGGAGAGTGTAGTCTATACTCATGTTTGGAGATATTTTGGTTTTAGTTCTATAAATTGGATGTCTTTGATTTTGATTTTGATGAGATATTTTAGTTTTAGTTCTATAAACTGGATGATTTTGATTTTGATGAAATTTAGTCTATTGTTTTACATTTGTTAGAAGTGTGTTGTAGTCTTTACTTAATTAGTATAATAGATTTACCTAGGGTTTATTCGAAACTTAAAAACCAATACATGCATAATATAAAATATGGTCTTTGATGATGCCAAAAAAACCACTAGTGAGCCACACGATAGTCGTACACTTGAAATAACACCTACACAACAAAAAGAGAAGACCTAACAGAAAGCACTGGTGTGGTGCCGGCCAAATACCCTTCGAAGGTCAAGTTAGAACTTCTCACAACTCTAGAGTGCTAGAGATGGGTAAATTATGCGTATCTTGGTTTGTGAGGGTGTTGGGGCTTTTATAATAGTAGAGGGTTGACATCTCTTCCTTGGGTTAGCAGTCTTTTCCTTATAGGAATCCTTATGAGCGTGTATTGCGGAATCCTTTCCTTGTAGGAGAATAATACTAAGCGTGGAGTACAAGACATTTCCTTATATATGCAAACGTGGAGACCAAGCAAGGCCACATCAGGGTCGTCAGCTTTGCCTACTACCTTGTTAGGGTCATCAGCTTTGCCTACTCCCTCATTGGGGTTGTCAGCTTCTCCTACTCCTTCGTCGGGGTCGTCAGCTTCGCCAACTCCCTCGTCGGGGTCGTCAGCTTCACCTATTCCCTTCAGCTTAGTAGTGTCAGCTTTCCATTTATGATAAGTTAACCCCGTCTTCCTAAAGCTGTAGACGTCCTAAAGCTGTTTGACTGTCATTTATGACAAGTGAGGCCGACGGGTCTATTTTGAACGTCACTTCATGATACTATATTCATGAGTATTCACATTCACAATTTTACCTTTATCAGTCTTGAATGAGATTAAGAAGAATGTCAATGGTGTAACTCGGGATGGCTTTGAATGCCTAAAATATGGTCTCCAATGGCTACAGCTGTTTTGTCCGAGAATCCAATCACTTCAGTACCATAATATAAAAGGAAGAAAGAAGGAAAGTCGTGTAGATTTTATTATATCTTTGTGTTGTCTACATGATCTATATGCATGGTAGACAAATACAATACAAGGTAATCTCAGATCAAAAGGAATTAAGGAGAATGGCTCGGTGAGAAGTATCCCGTAACTAGTTTACATTTGTTCCAGATTTTCACACTCCTAGGCAAAGTTATAGATTGATTTGCCTTGAACTCGGGTATTGAAATAATATGCTTCACCAATCCATTATGGCAGGCTAGTCCAATTTTCACAAGCTGGTGACAACAATCTTGGGTAATTACTTCATCTTTTAGAAATATAGTGGTAAAGATAGATGTCCCACAATTATCTGTCAGTTTCTTTTTGCAATTGTCCAAGAAGTTGGCTTCATACTCACCGTCTTCTATGAATCCGGGTCTTTCCTCAACATATGAACCATCATATTCGGGTGCCGGGGCAATTGATTCTTCAAAGATGTCTGAAGCCACCTTGGGCAAGAGGACACCAATTGCACTAGCCAACAACACCACCACCACCATGGCTGGGAAGCTTGTAAATCTGTCCATGGTGATTAAGGCTAATTAATTAATGATCTCTCTTGTGTGGTGGGAGAGAAATTGCTTGATGCTGTTAGAGTGAGAATATAGGTTTATTAGAGGGACAAAGAGCAGTTGAGAAGGTTTAATTAATGTTTCGAGAGTTTTTAAAAAATCCCATTTTATTAGAGTTAATGATGTGAGTTTCTACAAATTTGTCTTAATTGTTCAGTTTTGTACATGATTGAAGAATAGTACTAGATGTAGATTGCTCAGTTTCTACAAATCCCTTTTTTTCACCAATTTTATTTTATTTTTAAAAAAAAATAGAAAAATATATGTACCTAAAGTATTAACCTTTAGATCGTAGCTCAAGTATATATTTATTTTTGTTAACGGGCTCAAGTTGTACCTAGGTGTTTACTCTAAAAAAAGTTGTAACTAGGTGAAAGAATTTAATGATTTTTAGTTTATTTTTAGAAGAGAATTTAATGTTTTAATGACATGACGTTAGTCTTTCTTTAACTATTAAATCTAATAGAAATCAATGGTTTAAAAAAATGCAATTCTTATGAAATTATAGGTGTAACTTTTATATATATATATATATATATACTTAACCCACATCATATCTTGACTTCATAAATTGGGCCTAAAATCCCTATTTTCTCTTTAACATAAATTAGACTCATGGCCTACTATTTTTTTCTTACTTCACAGAATAGGCTCGAAGTCAGAATCTTATCACTTTGCATAAAGTGCTCAAAACTCTAATCTTGCTACTTCACGAATTGGGCTCGCGGCCCATAATATTGTCAATATCACACGATTGGCTGATGACCTGTATTTCTCTCACCTTATGAATTGGGCTTGGAGCCCATGTTATTTCTCCTAAAGAAACCCAAGGCTCAAAGGCCCACATCATACTTTTCATGGCTCCATGATTGACTCCCCAATAAAAGCCCCTTAAGCATTCATATTGGAATGACATATGTCATATGTAGGCAAAATTTAGCATAAAACCTCAAAACCTCTCATACATTCGGACTTGTAAAAACCAACCATTGTAAAAAAATTTGCAATAGTGCTACAATGCAATTCTAAAGGTAGAATTGCACTGTAGCTCAATTCTAAAAAAAAAAAAAAAAAAACTAATATTTTATTTACTTACTTTATTAATTCCTCTCTCTCTCTTCGGGTTTTGGGTTATATTATTTTATTGTGTAAAAATATTATTTTAATGTGTTATTTTGTAAAATAAAAGTTGGGATGCTGAGAGTATTGTAAAATGGTATGGTATAACTGATAAAGTAACTTTTTGAGATGGTAAAATAGAATGTGATAGAATTTTGGGATGTGAACGATCTTTACATAAAGTGGATAAAAACAAAACAAAACAAAAACTATTATCGAACGGCTAAATTGTGAAGGCCATACATGTATCTTGAAGGCCCAAATTGTTGAATCCATTTAGTAAAAGGTGGTCCACCCCCGTGTGGCGCTTCTCCACAGCCAGAGTGTGGGACTTCTCTACCCATTCTTATTGTGGGTCCTTTTCTAACTTTATGCATTTCCCTAAATCTAAACCCAAATTTCAGTATTCACCAACCTATCTACCTATCCCATAAACTTCACAAATAGCTTTCTCCTTGGACTAGCTGGCTTCGGTGTGGTTTCTGGTGAATGATTCTTCAGTCCTCAGAACCTTCACGGAAGTGGGTCACAGTCTGAATTGGACCAATTTCCTTTTTGTAACTTGTAATTGCCCTATTTCTCTAACTTTCAGTGTATTAATCTTTGAATATTTTGTGGCTGTTGGGGTTATTATTTCCTGCTCTTCACTGTTTGGCTTTAATTGTATTTGGGTCGTTGTCATGCCCCAACCTTCCTATGAGGATCCTAGGATGGAATTGTCGAGGCATCTGCAATGCCTCAACAGTTCGGGCACTAAAGGCTCAAATAAAAGGGTCCAAACCAGATTTTGTGTTCCTTAGTGAGACGAAAGCTAATGAGACATGTATGGAAGAGGTTAAAAATTCAATCGGATTTTCTAGTAAACTAGTTGTTGATGCAAAGGATAAAGCAGATGGTCTTTGTTTGATGTGGACGTGGAGTGTAAATGTGGAAGTTGAGGAATTCAATAAAAATCTATTGGTTGTTAAAATAAAAGAAGCTTTGTGCGAATGGTTGTTGGTGGGCTTTCACGGACTGCAGTATCCCGCAAAAAAGAGGAAAGCTTGGGAAAATCTCTGTGCTATCCTTGAATCCTTCCAAGGCCCATGGGTTTGCTTGGGAGACTTTAATTACATGGTAAATGCAGAAGAGAAGTATGGGGGAGTTAAAGGTGGAACTTCAGCCCCTAATTACTTAAAGGAGATGATGTTTGATCTTAGAGCAATCGATTTAGGGTAGTTAGGAAATAAGTTTACGTGGGCTAAAGGAAAATGGGGAAGTGTTGCAGTTAAGGAAAGACTAGATAGGGGATTAGCTAGTATATCTTGGAGACTAGTCTTCCCGAAAGCATCTATTCAACACTTAGGGGCATTGAACTCGGATCATCTGCCTATCCTTTTAGACACAAACCCAGATGATTGCTTCAGCCCCCGTCCTTTTCGATTTGAAGCTGCTTGGATTCGGGATGAGAGGTGCTAAGAAGTGATTGAACAGGCTTGGAATATAGAAGTGTGGGGTTCACAGCTAAGTAGACTTTGCAAGAAAGAAGCTGCTACCAGAGAAGCACTCTGTAAGTGGAACAAGGGAATTTTTGGCAACATACAAACTCGGATATGCTCATTGATGCAAAAATTAATTCAAGGAAATCCAAGCTTTGAAGAGAATAATAGATTGGAGTCAATTTGCAAAATGAGCTAAATGAATGGCTTTATAGAAGTGAGGTTCTATGGAGGCAAAAATCTAGAGAATTGTGTTTGAAAGAAGGGGATAAGAACTCCAGGTTCTTCCACTTATCAACAATTGTTCGTAGAAGAAGAAATACTATAGAGGCTGTCAAGAATAATGCTGGGGATTGGGTCACAGAACCTAAGGAAATAAGGAATGTTTTTCTAGAAACTTTTAAGATATTATTTGGTGAAGAAGAGGTTGAAACTCCTCAGCAATTGGATGAGCTTGTAAACCCTTGTATCTCGGTTGTGGAGAACCAATTTTTATGTAGCATACCCTCTCCAGAAGACATCAAGAATACTTTGTTTCAAATGAGTGACCTTAAAGCTCCTGGTCCCGATGGGTTTCTTGTACTGTTTTACAAAGAATATTGGCCAATAGTGGGGGAAACGGTGATAAACGCTGTGACCTCATTTTTTGAAGTTGGTAGGCTGCCAAGTGAGGTAAATAGCTCGTTAATTGTCCTTATACCAAAAACTGATAACCCTTGTTCTTTCAATAATTATAGACCTATCAGTTTATGTAATGTTGTTTACAAAATTATTTCTAAACTGTTAGTGTCTAAGTTGAGGACTGTTCTACATAAGCTTATATCCCCTTGTCAGTCAGCCTTTATTCATAATAGATGGATCGCTAAGAACCAGGTTATTGTCCAAGAGATGTTACCTAGTTTTAAAGCAAGGAAAATGAAGGAGGGTTTAATGGCTATTAAGCTAGATCTTCAAAAAGCCTATGACAGAATTAATTAGAATTTCATTAAAGTGGTGTTGATCAAGTTTGGTTTTAATGATGTCTTTATCAATTGGATCATGGAATGTATCACATTAGTGTCTTTTGAGGTGTTGATAAATGGTGGCAAGTCAGAAAGTTTTAAGCCAGAAAGAGGGTTGAGACAAGGAGATCTGTTATCCCCATATATCTTTATATTGGGGCAAGAGATTCTCTCAAGGCTATTGGAGAAAGAGTTTAGACGCCATAACATTAGTGGTGTAAAAGCAAGCGTTGGAGGGCTAGCCATTACTCATGTGATGTATGTTGATGACATAGTATTGTTTTCCAAGGCTTGTAGGAGAGAAGTTGCTACCATAAATCATTGCCTTGAAACATACTGTAGTTGGTCAGGCCAAAGCTTAAATAGAAGTAAATCTGGTGTGTTTTTATCCAAACATTGTCAGAAACAAAAATGCAGAGAAATTAAACAAATACTTCAGATGAAAGGGCTTAAGAAAGACTCTATATATTTAGGTGCCCCATTGTTTATATCTAAAGCACCTTCAAAGGACTTTAAATTTCTGCAAGACAAACTTGAAGCAAGGCTGATGGGATGGCGTAGTAAATGTTTATCTTGGGCAGGAAGAAGCACTTTCATAAAGTCAGTGGCTCCAGCCATTCCCAATTATTCCATGTCTACTTTCAATATACCTGATAAGATTTGTGATGAGCTGGATGCAGCAACCAGAAGATTTTGGTGGAGGCCAAAAAAGTCTGAAGGGAGATTCGTAGCTTGGAGGGCTTGGGATAAGTTGTGCCAACCAAAGTGCCAAGGAGGGTTGGGTTTCAAAAAAGCCAAAGATGTGAATCAAGCTCTATTGGCCAAACTTGCTTGGATGATAGCCTCGAAGAGAGATAGCTTATGTATGAGAATACTTAGGGCAAAGTACAATGTTAGAAATGATTGGCTTCAAAAAAATCCTCCCAAGAGAGCTTCACCGGTAGAGGTGTGCAAAAAACCGAGGAACCAAACAAACTAACTGAAACCAATCGAACCGAGTTCAAAATTTCGGTTCGGTTTTGGTTTGCAGAAATGAAAATTGAAATTTTCGGTTTCGGTTTCAGTTCAGAAAATAAAAGTCCCAACCAAACTGAAACTGACCGATATGTATTAAATATAACTATGTACAAAATATTTTAGGATGTGTATCGCTAGTCTAGTGGTAAGACATGCGTGTGACTATACTTGGCCCAGGTTTGAACCTTGCTAAAAACATTTTAATTTTTTCTTCCTTATAACACAAAACTACGTTGTTTTATACCAACTTAAAACATAAAAAAAAAAAAACCCTACTCTCTACATTTCACTTCAGCCCCCTCAGTGCCTCACGCCCTCACCCTCACCCTCATTCTTTTCTTTTCTTCTCTCTGATTTCCATCTTCCATGCCTCTCTCTGCGCCGACGCTCTCTCTCTCTCACAGTTCGTGGCTCTGTAATGTACAAAGTTGAAGTAGAAAAAGCATGGTGAACCCACAGACAGACAGAGCTTCTCAAATGTGTTGGCCTAGCGAGGAGTCCAGTCTTTGATGACGTTGCTGACGACATCCACGAGCCACGGTGACCCTCTCTCTCTCTCTCTTTAATTTCTCCATAATTTTCTCTCTCTTTTCTATATTCTGGGTTTGTTTAGCATGGTGAATCAATGCTGTTTTTTCAATTTTTATGTGCAAATAAAGTTAGGGTTTTGAAAAAACCCATGTGCTTGGTTGTTGTCTTTTTTTTTTTTTTTTTTTAATAGAAAATAAATGATAAGGAAACCGAAAAAACCGACCGAAACCGACCGAAACCGAAACAAATTGAAACCGACGGTTTTTTAACTATTTCGGTTGGTTTCAGTTGAGAATTTCACAAACTGAAAATTTCGGTTTCGGTTGGCCAAAACTTAGAAAACCGACCGAAACCGAACCGACACACCCCTATTCACCGGTGTGGAAAGTAATAGAAGGGGCTAAAAAGCTTATTGCAAAAGGGGCTAGTTATTTGATTGGTGATGGTACATTTGTGAATGCTTGGACAGATCCATGGATCCCTTGGGTTTAAGGGTTCAAACCTAAACCAAAAGATGAAAGCATCATCCAAAACCCTTTGATGGTATCACAATTAATTGATGCAAGTTGTCGTAGTTGGAAAATCAACCTCCTCTAAGAGTTGTTTGAACCAACCTCAGTCCAAGCAATTATCCAGATCCAAATCCCATTGAGCCCAAGACCAGACAAGCTTATTTGGGTTCTAGACCAAAAGGGCGATTTCTCTGTTAAGTCAGCCTATAGAGCATCCCATGATCAATCTCCAAATAATGCTCCATATAATGTGCCTTGGCAGAAATTGTGGAGGCTGAAAGCTCCAAAAAGAACAAAAATGCTATTATGGAGGATAGGACAAAATGCTATCCCCACAAAAGAAAATATTGTGATGAGAATTGGTGAAGGGGATCCTAATTGCGTGTTATGTGGAAAAAGTATAGAAAATTGCTGCCATCTATTTTTTAAGTGCAATGTTGCTAGGGCACTTTGGTTTGCTAGCTGTGATGGATTGAGATTGGATTCCATACCGATATCTACTAATGAGGATATTGTCAAATTCATAGTTAGTCCTAACAGCTTTTTGGGGGGTGGTTTCAGCAAGGAATAAAGAGGATAATGAGCTAGACTCATTAAGAATGTTGATCACTCTAGAAGTAATTTGGTTCATGAGGAATCAGTTATTGCACAATGCTGGCCACATTGACATTATGGAGGCCTCCCAACTTATAAAGAAGAGAACATTGGAATATGCTAAGACCTTATCTAAGGAAAAGACCATATCCAAGGACAAGAGTGTAAATGGATGGGAAGCTCCAGAGGATGGATGGATTAAAATCAATGTGGATGCTGCTGTGACTGAAAATGCCACTACGTTGGCGGTGGTGGCTAGAAATAAAAATGGAGAGGTGCTTAAAGTTTAGGCCAGACGACATGAAGGGTGCTCACCAATGCAAGCTGAAGCTGCAGTTGTATATTGGGCAATCAAGCTAGCGCAAAAGGAAAATTAGTAGCATATCATCGTCAAAGGAGATGCTAAGTCCTGTTTTGATCCCCTATCCACACCTGATCTGTAACCTGATTGGTCCATTGCTACTACTATTAGTAATATTCTTGATCTTAGTAACTTCTTTTAAACTGAAAATTTAGTTGGGTTAGAAGATGTTGCAATACTGCTACCCATGTGGCTGCAAAGTATGCAATTAGATTTTGTAGAGTATGGTGTTTCAATATGTATAGTCTTCCTATAGAAATTGCAGATGCTTGGAAGGCTGACATCCTTTGTTTTGATTGTTGAATGATAATGTTGTTGTTTAGCAAAAAAAAAAAAAAAAAAAAAAAAAAAAAAATCTTAATGAAGACAAAACTTGTTGGGTGAATGGAACACCAACAAGAGAAACCAAATTTGGTCTTTTAATTCTATCCAAAAAAGAAATGTTCTTTTAATGAACTAGAGACATTTGTATTTACAAGGTGGGTTTCAATTACCTCAACTGGTAAAGTCTTTGATGGTTGTATAAGAGATCTGGGGTTCAGTCCTGCCTACACCAAAAACTGATTGGTGTCTTGGTCTGATGATTAAGAGCTATCATCAGGAGCAGACGCTATAAATTGAAACTCTCTCTCAAAAAAATAAAAAAATAAAATGTATTTACAAGGGAAAGATATCAGAACCATTTTTGGTTGGTGAATGATATTGGCATATGAGAGACCTATGGTGCACTAGCTTTTCAAAAGTTCAGGTGACCATTTTAGCATGCCAGCAAACTTCTTGTGAAGGTAAGTCCTGCAAATTACTAAAGCTACAAAATGCACTTATTCCCTCCAAACCACAGGTCCCAAGTTTTCGGCATGAAAATTCATGAATTTAGATCATGAGGTGAAGTCTTGTGATGACATTTATCTTTTTAATCATCATGTATGGGCAGTGGCAACTCTAGAAATTTTTTTGAGGGGTATTATTAAGAAATTTAAATTAAACAAAATTTAATAAAAAGAGAACTTGAATATATTGTGTTGTTGACAAAAAAATAAAAATAAATATATGAAGTTTTACAATTTCTTTCTATGAGTTTTTCATATTTTGAAATCGTTACATGATAGTTTATTATTAATTGTCATTATTTATTATTAATGTAGATGTGACAATTTTATTTTGTTAAATTTGTATAACATTTTTATTATTTTTATGTAGTTGTCATTATTTATTTGTTATTGTTTTTATAAATTATTGACCCTATGTTAATTATTAATCCACATAATCATGTTTATCTATACATAAATAATACATTTAATAATCGCTAACTTTACTCTTTTTTTTTTCTTAAATTACTAGTTTTATAAAAAAAAAAGTTATTATAACATGTTTAGAAACTTCTCTTTTTTCATTTGCATTAGAATTTATTCAATCAGTTATCAATGTTCAATGGAGCTTTGAAGTTTCGTTCTATGGCTTTTATTATTAGTGCTCATTACGTGAATCAATATATATATATATATATATATATTTTCTTTTAAAACCTTTTTTTTAATGAATACACGTGCTGTACGAAAGAGTGTCCAAGTGAAAAAAGAGAGGGAGAGAGAGACGTCAGATGGAGAAAGAAGAGAGGTGAGAGAAAAAAATATAAAATAATGATATGCACAGTTACAGTAACTGTGCATATTTGCACGATTACTGTAGTAGATGTGTAAATATACACACTTATATGCACCCACTTATGTGGGCTGTTTTTGAACAAAAATGTGTATATTTAAGCACTTTTTTTATTATACACACTTATGCACCCATTGATGCAATTGCTCTAATTCGCAACTTTTTTCATAATCTTTTTGATGCTTACTAATAACATTGTGAATGAACATAAAACATATAATTCATAGTGACTCCTTAGTCGTCGTCTCGATCTCTCTCACTCCATAAAGGATTCAACCTCGTGTGTTTATCAGTAACATTAGTACGTAACCCCCCAAGCTTGTTTCTTTGTGTTGTTTTGCCAGTATTGGACCGTACTGTCTGCCCCCATTAGCTTTCAAGGCCATCTTTGAAAATAGAGTTTTAATTAGGTTGGCTCTCCAAATCATCTGCCTCTAGCTAAAAAGCCTCATCACAAGCTCATGACAAAGAGAGAGAGGTGGCTGAGGTTTGGGTTGAGCCTGAAACTTTATATATAAAAATGATAATATAAATCATATTTAGTGATAATTGATGAATAAAAATTAACGATTCATTATTTTAGAAGTGTGAGATTTGAGTATAAAAACCTTGTTTATACCAAAAATCAATTTGCTTCTTAGTTTGATATTCAAGAGCAATACTACAATACCATATCTTTGTCAAGTATGGGATTCTAAGGGGGAAATTGATTTCTTCTACAACCTTTTGGTGATTAACTTGTACTGTGATTAATTTATACTAGATGGCAGTCGCTAAAATCTCATTGGGTATGAATTTATCAAATCGTTAGCCCAATTCATATCAGTTTGCTCTCTTTCCAAGTTCAGCTAGCAAGCTTTTTAAAATTGATTAATCAAAATAATAGCCCAATTATTACCGATGGGAGTTTGTCAAGTGAAGTAGGTATTTCACAAAATGATGGCCATTAGTACACTGTTAAATGAGGCAACTTCCACACGGATGATTCATGGACTTTTATTAGTTCCACAGCTTTCAGAAAATTCATCAACTTGCTCTATTAGGCCTACAGAGCACGCGGAAGTCCACTGCTCCTTTTTTTTTTTTTTTTTTTTGGTGACTTTATGGCCCAATCCAATCTCAATCGAAAACTTGTTTTTTCGCACTCTCTCTTTGTGGCAAAAGTTTTATATTTATAGGAAAAATATAGGTTAGAAAGTAAATTCTTACAAAGTCGGTTCGCTCCTATAAACGTTTCCAAACACATTTTGCATTTCTCAAATTTTTTTTTTCGTGTTCAATATTGAAAATAGTCTTTAGACTTCTAGAACACTTTAAAACTCTAACCAAACATGTATTGTTCTATAGCGGGATTTTCATTTCTCGTACGCTGTGTTTGGAAGACCCGGGGGGGGGGGGGGGGGTGTTTGGAGAAAGAAAGGAGGAGGGAGAAAAGAAAAGGAAAGGGAAAAGAAAAGAAAAGAAAAGTATTTCAAGTGTTATGTTTATAAGGCTGCGTTTGGTTCGTGTAAAACGTTTTCCGGAAATGCTATTTTCCGGAAAAGGAAAATGTATTCAGGTTGTTTGGCTGTCTCGGAAATCGTTTTACGGAAAATCAATTCCGGTGTTTGGTTCGGTCAAATATTTTACGGAAAATGCTTTCTATTTTACGGAAAATCAATTCTCATGTTTGGTTTGGTCAAAAATTTTACCGAAAATGAAATTCATTTTTTACGGAAAATCAATTCCCACGTTTGGTTTGTGGATCATTTTACGGAAAATATGAAATTCCTTACAAATTTCTGCTCCTGCATTACCTAGACAAACCTGTAACAATACAAAACTAATCATCCACTTTAACATCAACATTAATCATCCAAATTCAAGTACCTGCATTGCCTAGACATATCTATAACAATACAAAAATAATCATCCACTTCAACAACAAAAATCGATTTCCATAAATATACCCATAATATTAATATAAAAACAGTCACATTAATCGTTCACCATTGTCATTACACCTCCATGGTGTACAAAAATGATACCTACTCGTGGTATCTGAACAGTTCAAATACATAATTTGGGCAATTGTATTGTCCCAATAATACAAAATACTACATATATAATACAAGGGTAGGTCAATACTAGTTCTACAACAAAAGTGAATTCCAAATGGAGAAAGCCCGATGAATAAGACGTGCATTGTTATGGAGTAAGTCCAAGGTTTCCGCCATCTGGAGCAAACCATGCTTCACCTCCAACATACCCATTTCTTGCAAATTAAAAAAAAAAAAAAATGTCCCTATGTCAGCAAACTAGATAGAACATAGTGCATAACCTATAGCCTAAGAATAAGCAGTTTTTCAGAATGGCATTGAGAAGGAATAGCTGAAAAAATTAACAGGCCACCACCAGAATTCAGAACACAAAATAACCAAATAGGAGGTAATGTGACAACATAAATTCTTTCCTCACAATCAATCTACCCACAAAAGCAAGGGCAATCAAAGCCATTAAATTACCAAATGGCATTTACTAAATACTAACTCTTCAAATTCATAATAGAGTCCTCTAAATCATGTAGCACCATTCAAATTCAGGCAAGCATACACTAAAAGTCACATTTCATTTCAAACCTTCATATGGGGGTTCACTAAATCACGTAGAAAATTATAGTTCTTCAAGTGAGCATTCAATAGCGCACTCCTCAAATCTTTTCAAACAAGCATTCGCTAAATCACATTAAAAAGAACCATCAAAATCCTTCAAATGGGGGCACTCATAAATTGCATGTAAGCTCTCAAATTTAATTCACTTCAAGTGGGCATTCACTAAATCACATAAAACCATTAGAACCCTTCAAATAGACACTCACTAAATCTATATAACTATAAGCTCTCAATTCCAACTACGCATTAACTAAATCACATGGAGACAAGCACTTAACTCTTCAAATTCAGACCAGCATACACAAAAAACAACATATCTCTTCAAACCTTCAAAATGGAGCATTCACTAAATCACATAGAAACATCAGAACTCTTCAGGCAGACATTCATTAGCACAACTCAAATTCTTTCAAACAAGCATTCACTAAATCACAATAAATAAATAAAATAAAAACTTAAAATTCTTCAAATGGCACTCACTAAATCACATATAAAGCTCTCAAATTTAATTCAATTCAAGTGGGCATTCACTAAATCACTTAAAACCATTAAAGCCCTTCACATTGGGCACTCACTAAATCACATTTAAACAAAAATTTAAAATTCTTGAAATGGGCATTCACTAAATCCCATACAAGCTCTAAAATTTAATTCACTTCAATTGGGCATTCAATCCAATACTCACTAAATCACATGTAAGCTCTCAATTCCAATCAAGCACTAACTAAATCACATAAACACACATTCTTCACTAATTCACAACCCTCTCAAATTACAAACTACATTCAAAATTACAAAGCCAAAAAAAAAAAAAAAAAACACAAATTAGTGAATTACCATTCCCTTGAGCTCCTTAGGCACTTTAGGCACATTCTCCTTAGGCACCATAACAGAGTACCATAGCACATTAATGGTTTGAATTTATGTGTTTCAACTACAAATTGTTTACATAAAAGTGTAAAAGATAAATAAATATTTATAAATAAATAAATAAATATTTATGTAAATATATAAATAAATATATAAATATTTATTTATAAATAAATATGTATATATTTATGTAAATAAATAAATATGTATATATATATATATATATATAATGCCATCGGACTCAATCTATAAAAAAAAAAAAAAAAAAAAAATTGCGATCGGACTCACCGTTAAGTGGTGGTGGTGGAACGGCGTTGAAATCGGCGAGGAGAGCTCTGGGTTTCTTAGATCGGGATGTGGATCGGACTCGCCGTTGAGTGGTGGTGGTGGAACGGCGTCGAAATCGGCTCGGTGACGTCTGGGTTTCTCGGATTGGAGGTGGATCAAACTGCGCGGTTATGAGTGGTGGAGGATGACTTCTCTCGGCGTGGTCTCGGCGTCGAGCTCCGGTGTCTTCTTCCTCAGATGGTCTCGGCGTGGAGGATGTCTTCTTCAAGTTTCTTGGCTCTCTCAATGTCGCCGGCGTTTTCTCTCTTTTGTGCGTTCTCAATCAATTTCTTTGGCTCTCTGTTGTGTGTTTTCTTGTTCTTTTTCGTTCTCAATCAATTTCTCTCTGGCTCTATTTTGTGCGTCTTCTCTTTTGTGCATTTTTGTGCGAGACCCGGAAATGGTTTGAAGGTAAAATAAAAGCGTAAAACCATTTCAGGGTCAAAGGGGAAAATATGGTCAAAGTTGAAGCATATTTTCCGGAAATTAGAATTTCCCTTGCCTTCCAAACACATGGGTCAGGTGATAAATGATTTCCTGAAATCATTTACCACCAAAACAAATGGTCCCTAAGAAGAAAAGGGCAAGAAAATGGCTTATTAGTGTGCCCACCTTTAAAAATCTTGTTCTCTTTCCTTTTCCTCTTAATTTGGGAGGAGATAAATTGGTGAGCCAGAGACAAATCCCTCCCTTTTCCTTTTCCCCAGTTCTATTAATCTCAAGTCTCAACCAAACAATGAATTTGTTTTCCTTTCTCTTTTCTTTTCCTTCCTATTTCATTCAAACCAAACATAGTGTTAATTTTCCGTGCATGTCTTACTCTATGGTCTACTCTTAAAACCTTTGTTGATAGTAGAAATTATCTTGTAAGTTTTTTCCATTGAGTGGATAATCCAAAGATGGTTAAGTCTCACCCAGAAACAAGACCTAAAAATTGTGAGTGTTTGGGGAGAGGAATGTAAGTCCACCAAGTGTCCCGTCACATGCATCACAATCAATTTTTCTCCTTATAGTCATAGTGACTATACCAAATTTCTTAAAATGAAATTTGCTATTGGAAGAGTTCACCTACAAACCAATTGATATTATAAGCAAATAGGTCTAAAGATTTGTTTGGCAATTAAGCTATATTTTCATTTATTTAACTAGGTATAACTTTTTAAAATCTCATATTTTTCTAATGGCATTTTTATGTAGCTTGCTTTTTAAACAAAATACACCAATGAAACAAATTATAACACACTTTTTCAACCAAAGAAAAAAAATTATAACACATTTCAAAGTCTTTATGAGTTTAAATTTGATAAGAATGTAGTGTAAAAAACCTTTTTACACATAAAAAATAAGTTTACAAATCGAATAATAAATAACATTTAATTGACATGAAATTTGACATGTGTTTTAAGAACATAGAGAACATGCAATTCATTGGTTAGATTTTCAAAATATGTAGCTGTGAGGATAAATGTGCCGAGTAGGAATATTGGGCCGTGGGCCATTCCCGAGGATGTAGGGTAGCCTGAGGAGGGTTGAACAGTAAGATAAGCTTGTAGAGCAAAGGGACAAGGATAAGGACAAGTAATGACGAACAAATGTTGTCTCCCGAGGATCCCAACTTCCTTGGGAAACATTGTGGGGGGTGAAACCTGGTTGTCTAGAGGATACTGTGCAAGAGGGAACCATGCTTCTAAGGATAAACTTTAGATAAAAGAGTCCATAGTGAACTAGGAAATATCTCAGAAGAAGGCTGCCACCACCATATTAAATGTTCTTGTAAGATTGAATTTAATCAACTATCTTATTGGCTTTATTCCGTGCCAATTTGCTTGTAATTCAGCATTTAGAAACTCTGTATTTAGGTGGGAATCATGTAAGGGTAGTGTGTGAGAGAGTGTGAAGAAAAGCTCAAGATTGTGCAATCAGCAAGGGACTTGCGACTGGATCTCGCAGCTTGCAAGTCGCCAAAGGATGCACACAAATGAAGCAAGCAAAGAGCTGAATAGTCATGCCAGTTGGAGCACTACAGGACAAAAAGTCTAGCCTGGCCATTCAGTTAGCTTGCGGCTTGAACTCGCGACTCAGTCAAGTAGCGAGGTCAAGTTGCCAGTCAGCTCTGTTTTTGGAAAAACTGACTCTTTTCATTTCAAACACACACCAGTATATATAGACCCTTATACCCACGAAATGTATAGAGCTTCCAGAGAGAATTTTGAGAGAAAAATCCTAGAGAAAAATAAGATTGACTCATCCACAATTTTCATCATTTTTTCTCCAAATTCCTCTACTCTCACCCTCTCCATTGTTACATCCTTGAGTGGTACATTAGCTAAAACATTTTCTCACCATACCCATATCTGTGAGAAGGCTATTTGATGCTTGGGAAGCAGTTAGGAAGGGATCAATTGATATTGGTTGATGCTATGGGTTATAGCGGAATCCGGTAAGCTAAAAAAGACAAAAGTTCGGCGCAACCTCGTTGGAGTAAGAAGTTTGGAGGGTTTAGGTACACTGGGTAGATTAGGCTTGGAGGATCTTCTGCTGTTCATGTATCTCAACTTTATTCTTTAGTGGATTATTGACCGCTTGGAGGGCGGCGGAGAGGTTTTATGCCGAGAACTTCGGTTTCCTCTTCAATAACACATAGTTGTGTTGTCCTTGTGTTTGCATTTCTCTTTCCTTAATCTTTGCCATTTAATTTCTGCTGTGGATGTGATTTTATTTGGTTTAGATTGTTTATCAATTCTGTTATAAGCTTATGTTCATTTTCCGTACGTACATTGTTTGATATTAAACTTGAATTGGTAATTTATAAATTGGGGGTCTAAACGTTCATAGTGTTTTATACGCTATTTGAACTTTCAGTTCTGCACTTAACCAATTGGTTGCATTTATGTGAAAATGATGCCTGAACAATGATATTGAGCCTCACAGCTACACACAAAAGTCCTAGGAGGGCTCTAATGGAACAAGCATCCAAAAGATCACTTATACAATCAACAGATGGAAGGTTGGGATTAAAGATAAATCAGACTATATTAATCAAAGACCCCTGTGAGAAAGGGGGAATGGAAAAGAATATTAATCAAAGACCCCTACGTCCTTTCAAACTGTATTTTTTCATCCTTCTAGTGCGAATCCACTCTTTTGTGCCCCGTACGCAATTTGCTAAGTCTTACCTGTAAAATCCACTCTCTAACAAATATATTGTTGTGGGCTTGTTGGGCCATCATCCCTCTCTAGTGGGCTGAGGGTCAAAATCAAGTCCTTACCATAGCAATATTAATTTTTTTAGTGAGAGTTGTAGTTTTAGGCTACAACTAAATTTGTAGCCAAATTTTGTCCATAAACTTTGGTCCCCTTAATTATATATTAGATCTTTACCACAAAAAAAAAAAAAAGTTTAAGAAAAATTTTATTGAACTAAAATTTTGAGAGAGATGTAACTTGCAATATTAATAATAAGACTATCCTGTAATAATTTCAAAATAAAGAAATTCATAGAAGAAAATTGTAAAATTTTATGTGTTTGCATTTTTTTTTCAATATATGAAGTACTTTTTTTAATTAAATTTTGATAATTTAAATTTCTTAATGATCACTCTCAAAAAAATTTTTAGAACCGCGTTGCCAACACTATTGTCTCACATTAGCATTTTGCTAATTTATGAATATTGCATGCTACACACAATCTTTTCTACTTATTTCCCAATTTCAGAAAATCAAAAATTCCCATAAAATGAGAAACCTAGCTATTGTCGGAGATGCTGACAAGCGCAGAAGCCATTGGAGACACTACCAGAGTCTTAAAAGGACTTCGGAGTCGCTGCTTCGTGGTCTAGTTAATATACTCAACAATATTCATAGACTCATAAGCTGGTTTTCCACCGCTTTACCTTGGCCATGCCTGAGAGAGCCATGTCAAATCAAATGACGCCAATTGCATTGAACAACTGCTATGCCAGCAATGAGTAAAAACTGCTAATTGTTTTATTGACTTTTTTTTTTTTTTTTTTTTTTTGTGAATTTTACCCAAGGAATAGGTGGACAAAGTTGAAACTAAAAGCATCTCATATGAATTTGTTAAAGAAGATATTTTTAACAAAAGTAACAAATCAAGAAAAATCCTGAAGGTCACGACCACCACCAAATGGTGGCTCCGGTGATTTTCCCAGACTCCAACAATTTTTCTAGCGGCCTCTCCACTTGTTAGGGTCTATGGCAGTGGCTGGGTTTCCATCTATTAACCGTAAGGAATTCATGAAATTGGGAATTCACATGAATGATTGTGTGTGGTCTAGCCTATTTATTAATCAGTGAAATGTTGATGTGGCATCTTGCTATTGAAGAGTATAAACCAAAGGTTTTACACTACTATGTGTTTATAAAATTAATATCTTTATTTATCAAAAATTCTAGGGCCAAAACTTAGACCACAATGTTTGTCACAACTGTTTACTTGGTAAACTGAGAGTGATGAAAAAAACATAGTGGGTTCATGTGAAAGTGACAAGTAGTCAGTCACAATTTACCATGTAAGATATTGTCAGGTTCTAAAAGTTTAGAACAATTGGCAAACTATGAGCACAAATTTGTCTAGATAGAAATTCCTAAGTTTATAAATATAATTAGACAATGTTCAAGGTGTTGCAAGTCAAAATACAAGGAAGTTGCAGGTTTAGAAATTCGAAACATGCCAGGTTCAACCAATCGAGAAGAAGGTAGAAGGCTCGACTGATTAAGATGCGTTTTGCAAATTTTAATTTCGGTCCAACAGCTCATTAAACACATTAAGGGATAAGGGTTTCAGATTTAATTCTCTTAGTATATAAAGGAAACCCTAAGACACGTTTTGTTATGACTTTGGAGATGTTCTTTTGAGATTTGAAAGGTACTGTGCCTTCTCCTTTCAAAGTCACTATTGGAATTCCATCTACATATTATGAAAACCGTTAGATCTGAAGTTGCTACAATAAGATCATACAGAACTGATAATTTAAAGTTTTGAGTGGGATCTTAGAGTCACAAACGTGGGTGTATGTGTTCAACAAATTCAGATAGAAGAGTCCGTGGATTCGGAGTTGCACGTGGTCGTGTGAGTAAGTACTATAAGAGGTACCTTTAGATTTTAGGGATAAAATCTATTGTAAAACTTCCATTCTATCATAGTGAATTTGTTGCATTGAGGATAGATTAGGTTAAATCCCTAGGTTTTTTATCTTGAAAATATTAGTTTCATTGGTTTTCTTGGCTCATTATATCACCTGTGTTATGTACTTTTCCACTTTATGTGATATGATTATTTGTGTTTAACCTAGATCTGAATAATAAACCTAAATATCAACTTGGTTAATTAATTAGGTTAAATAATCTGAGTGTTCAGGTGTCTAAACAAACTAACAAATAGTTATGGTAAAAATTGTGGTATTTTATGTGGTACTAGAATTACTCTTTATTTATCGGTTTTTTTTTTTTTTGTTTTCTTCTTCTTCTTCAATTCAAGACACAATCTCTAGCTAGACTAGTTCTAGTCTAGAATTCTGGCAAAAGTCTGCTATTGCCCTAGAACTTGTCTTTGTTTGTCTATCAAAATTTGGAATCAAGCTAGAATGGAAAGATAAATGGTGGATGGGATCCCTATGCTCCTTGCCCTTGGAGTCTGGAAAGATAAATAGTGGCAAGGCAAAGGAAAGTAGGAAACAGCATGCAGAATCAATAAAAACTATATAAGGATGGCAATAATAGCTTCAATTAATGAATTATATATTGCCATATAATAATTATATTGTTTGTTGATATAGAGGCTTTATATATAAGTTACTTCCATTTATTTATGAGATATCGAGATCACACGAAGATCTTATTTCTTATCTTAATTACATATATGGCAGGCAAAAACAAATAGATAGCTTATTCTTTTGAGGGAGAAGCTACTTAAGAGCGGGTGCAACAACCCTTGCAACTAAAGCACACTTATTCCAGATTTGCACACTTCTTGGTCTTGTTATGGTTTCGTTGGATTTGTAGCCATGTTGAGTATTGATAATATTGTCAAATAACCTGTTGTGGCATGTTAAACCTAATCTTGCAAGCGAGTGACAACAATAATCACTGACTGACTTAGAATTTTGCCAAAAGATATCCTAAAAGATTTCTTGCCCACAGTCTGGACTTAGTTTTTTTTTAGCAAAGCATCAAAGAGTTAAAATCCTGTTCAGCAGCCACCACAAAAGCTAAGAGCATGGCCGCCACCACCATGACTGAGAAGCTGTTGAGCCAGGCCATGATGATTGTTTGTTTAAGTCTGAGAGTAATATATATTAATTTCTTGTATTGGTTGTGGAAATAATATTGTTAATTGTTGGGATGATATGAGATTCATGGAGAGTAAAGGTGTATTTAAACTCGGAGGGTATGGGTACGTAATTAACGTTATACTTAATTATACATTGGGGGGTTTCCATTTTCAGTGTTTAGAAACGTCTCTCTTTTTTTTTGCATTAGAATTTATTCAATCAGTTATCAATGTTTCTATGGCTTTTTATTATTTGAGCCCGTTAAGTGAAATTAAGAAAATATTTTTTATTTTTTGAATAATGCACGGAATATACGAAAGAAAATGTCCGAGAGAAGAAAAAATAAAAAGAAGAAGAAGAAGAAAAAGTAATACACAACTTTTTTTCATTATCTTTTTAGCTTACTATTAATATTGTGATTAAAGAGTAATGTATATAAAAAAAGAAAAAAATTCTACTCTATGAAAGAGATGTCAAAGTGATGACCAACCAAAGGAAAAGTTATTAATAATATCGCTATTTTTGTGATTTTCTTTCTTTTTGCACATGAAGTTTGACATTCTCACTAGCATAGTTGTCAAAATTCTGATCTGGATCTTATGGTTTACGATCACACCTACTCAAAACGATCCAGATTTTTCAAGGATCTTTGCGATCGTTCAGGATCGTACAATTCTGACGATCCCCAACGACCTTGGTTTCTTGTAATTTTCTTTAACTTGACAGAAGGCTCAGTTGAATCCAAATGAAAAATAAAATCTCAATAGACCAAGTTTTTTCACTATAATGTAGAGAGAGTATCAGTTGGACCCAAATAAAAAATATCCTAATAGAGTGTCACGTTTTGAGGTTTTAAGCCTCTTTAAATGATGCTTACAAATGAATGTAGTGATGTATGGTAATTATATCAATGAATGTATAATTTATGTGATTATTTAACATACCAATGTGTATTTTTTGTTTTTTTCTCAAATAATGTAGGATCTTTCGATTCACGATCCGATTCTACAATCCACGATCCCACCTACCTCCTACGATCCTATGTAGGATCTTGATTTTGACAACCTTGCTCATTTGAGCATCAACATTAGTGGAGGCATTTTGCTAAAATGCTAAATTTGCCATCAAAATCAGGGTTGCCCAAGATCACTTGGGGACCCGACCCACCTGCCATTTTGACCGACCTGATTCGGAAACCGTCCAATCTGACTCCTGTGACGGGTTGGCCGTGGTTTCTGAAGTACCTAACCCAATTTTGGAGAGTTGGTTGGTAGGTCCTTGCATCTAAACCTGATTTCAACTGAATTGATTGATTCTATCACCAAAAGGTTGTCGATCTCCACCATCTTAGGAATTTCTCAATTAGATCTTGCTAGATCTGGCGAGATCTCGCCAAACACGGTCGGTTTTCGGCCAGATTCATTGAATTTTTGGCTAGATCCGGCGAGTTTTGGCCAGATCCGATTCCAACCGAGATCCGATTACCTTCCGGAAAAGAACCGTCCAATCTGACCCAACTCTCTGATTGGTCAGCAGCAGGTCTAGAAATATGGCACCCGACTTGGTTGGGTCAGTCGAGGGTTGGACATAAACTCAACCCAGACTGACCTGTGGTCACCCCAAATCAAAATATAGCAAAAGTTGGCTACATTGGTAGAGCAAAAGGCATATAAATGTGTGTGTGTGTGTGTGTTTTCCTCTTCCTTTCTTATTTCCTTTTGCAAGCTCCTCTCTCTTCTCACACTCCTCACTTCTCTCACCCTTTCCCCTCATTTTTTTCTCTCTTACTCCACTTCTCCAACCCATGTCGCTTGCCCAGCCGTTGACCGACCCATCTCCCCTGCCTAGCTCTGACCCACCTTTTCCTCTACTCGTCGCTGACCCAAGCCACCAGGTACTCTTCTCCTTTTCATTTTTTTCCTATCTTCCTCCACTCCTCGCCGGCCCAACTCCCCTGCCCAAATGTTGACCCATCTTTCTTCGCCACTCGCCACCGACCAAAGCCCTAAACTGACCCATCTTTACCTCCATCGCTGACCCATCTCGCCCTCTCTTCTCTCTTTGGAGTTTTGTTTGGTTTTGGGTTAGGGATTAATTTTGGGTGCCACCAATTGTGTCAAAGCTTGCTGGCCCATTTGCAGATGAGTTACCTCTGTCTTCTTCATGTAATGCTTAGGGTTTTTGATTTTGGGTTTTTGCTTCTAGTCTGTTAGAATTGGAATGATAAATGTGAAATGATAAATATATCAGATATACATTCCAAATGGAATGATAAATGTGGGAAATACTCATGGCTTAGCATAGAATTTGAAGGCAAGTCTTTCCCTAACATTTGTATCTCAAAATATAAAGCTGTCAAACATGAGAGTTTAGTTTATGAAGGAAGAAATTTAAGAAAATTTTTCCATGTTTTATACTGTCATACATGCTCTTGCATTTGCATTTCAATTCTTTCTTGATTGTAGGGAAGTGCATGATTGCTATTTCTAAATTATTGTTGTAAATGTCAGTTGGGAATTTTCTATGTACAGGGAAGTTTATATTTGTTGATTCTAATTTATTACAATAAATGTCATGTTGGGAATTGTTCTGGGAATTTTTTGTTTGCAAGGAAGTATATATAATATTTTTGTTTCTAATTTATTAGTGTAAATGTTAGTTTGGGAAGTTTATGTGTGCATGGAAATTTATATTTGTTGTTTCTAATTTATTACAGTAAATGTCTTTACTTTTAGTCTGCTTGGAAGTATATATTGCTGTTTCTAATTTATGGAGTCACAAGGAGACCTACAATATTACATTGTTATTATAAACCGGGATACTGATATTGACTCACCACTTTTGGGTATATCTCAAAATAATCCAATGTCCTTCTAAGAAAGCAAAATTATTCTAAGAAAGCAAAATGGGGTAGTGTTGATGTCATACACAGTAATGAGCAAACACAAAATACTTTTTGTCAAAAAGTTTGGGAATACTTTAAAGAGCACAATACTTTCGGTACCACATGTATTGCTATTTCCCTAATAAGTCGTTGGGGAACGATTAATAAGGAGATTGTACGTTTTTAGACCCCTTAACACAAGTTGTTTAACCTAGTTATTTAGCTAAGTTATTAGTTAGATAAATTATTCAGTTCTAGGTTAACACAATAAAATCATATCATGTAAATAATGTAGAAATATAAAGAACATAACAATATGATAACCCAGGAAAACCAAGCCGGTAAAAAACCTGGGGATGATTTAACCTAGCTATTCTCAAGGTAAAACAGATCCACTATGAAAGAATTGAAATTTTTATAATAAAACTTAGACCACTAACATCCTATTGCTACCTCGAGTAGAAAACTTACTACCACGACCACGTTATAGCTCCGAGTCCATGGACTATTTCTTTCTTTGATCCACTGCAAACACAAGTTCTCCTACTTGTGACTTTGAGACTCCACTCAAAGGTTTAAGATTTTCTTTAAAATTCTTTATGCAGCAACTGAAGAGATCATCAAGTTCTTGTCATGAATCTTGATCTTAATAACCCTAAGTGTGTGTATGAAGGTAAACACTTCTAGATCTCAAAAAAGAGTCAACACACAACTCTCAAAAGAACTTCTAAAACGTAGCTAGGGTTTTTCCTTTTATACTTGGAGTAAAACAAAAAACTCTACACGTCAAACGGGCTTGGGCTGAATTGGAATTTCTGCAGAAAAAAAAAAATCTGCACGTGGTTTGATCGATCAAGTCTAATTTTCGATTGATCGAGCCTTGTAGATTTAGTCCAATAATTTCTGCAATCACTCGATTCCAATTTTACAAGTAAACACACTTTGAGCAAGCCTAAACTTCGACTCTATGTTTTGATCTTGGTTTGTCAACACATTATAAATTGAAGTTCTAATACATTAGTTCCTAAAGTCTTAGAACCTAATAGAGACAAATAGGTTTTGTAGGCTGAATTGGAATTTCTGCAAAAAAAAAAAAATCTGCATGTGGTTTGATCGATCAAGTCTAATTTTAGATTGATCGAGCCTTGCAGATTTAGTCTAATAATTTCTGCAATCACTTGATTCCAATGTTACAAGTAAACACACTTTGAGCAAGCCTAAACCTAGACTCTATGTTTTGATCATGGTTTGTCAACACATTACAAATTGAAATTCTAATACATTAGTTCCTAAAGTCTTAGAACCTAACAGAGACAAATAGGTTTTGTGGGTGCATGGCAAAAGTTAACACAATTTATCAAAGTGGTACGACTGAACAAGATAAGGTATAAATTATATTGTAATAGTGTTAACATATCCATTCACCAATAATATGAAAATACTAATCATGTTATGTTTCTTTTAATTTTTTTAGATTGCCAACAGGAAGGCTTTGTATGAAAACAACCATGGTAAAGCCTTTCAATTTGAATATTGTTGCCATATAATAATCATATTGTTTGTTGATATAGAGGCTTTATATGAAAGTTACTTCCATTTATTAATGAGATATCGAGATCACACAAAGATTAAGATCTTATTTCTTATCTTAAAATTGATGGTTACACATATGGCAGGAAAAAACAAATAGATAGCTTATTCTTTTGAGGGAGAAGCTACTTAAGAGCGGGTGCAACAACCCCTGCGACTAAAGCACACTTATTCCAGATTTGCACACTTCTTGGTCGTGTTATGGTTTCGTTGGATTTGTAGCCATGTTGAGTATTGACGATATTGTCAAATAACCTGTTGTGGCATGTTAAACCTAATCTTGCAAGAGAGTGACAACAATAATCACTGACTGGCTTAGAATTTTGCCAAAAGATATCCGAAAAGATTTCTTGCCCACAGTCTGGACTTAGTTTTTTTGAGCAAAGCATCAAAGAGTTAAAATCTTGTTCAGCAGCCACCACAAAAGCTAAGAGCATGGCCGCCACCACCACGACTGAGAAGCTGTTGAGCCAGGCCATGACGATTGTTTGTTTAAGGCTGAGAATAATATATCTTAATTTCTAGTGTTGGTTGTGGAAATAATATTGTTAATTGTTGGGATGATATGAGATTCATAGAGAGTAAAGGTGTATTTAAACTCGGAGGGTATGGGTACGTAATTAACGTCATACTTAATTATACATTGGGGGGTTTCCATTTTTAGTGTTTAGAAACTTCTCTCTTTTTATTTGCATTAGAATTTATTCAATCAGTTATCAATGTTTCTATGGCTTTTTATTATTTGTGCCCGTTAAGTGAAATTAAGAAATTATTTTTTATTTTTTGAATAATGCACGTACTATACGAAAGAAAATGTCCGAGAGAAGAAAAAATAAAAAGATGAAGAAGAAAAAGTAATACACAACTTTTTTTCATTATCTTTTTAGCTTACTATTAATATTGTGATTGAAGAGTAATGTATATAAAAAAGGAAAAAATTCTACTCTATGAAAGAGATGTCAAAGTGATGACCAACCATAGGAAAAATTATTAATAATATCGCTATTTGTGATTTTCTTTCTTTTTGCACATGAAGTTTTACATTCTCATTAGCATAGTTGTCAAAATTCCGATCTGGATCCTACGATTTTACAATCACATCTACTCAAAACGATCCAGATTTTTCAAGGATCTTTGCGATCGTTTAGGAATTGCAGGATCGTATGATTCTGATGATCCCAAACGACCTTGATTTCTTGTAATCTTCTTTAACTTGACAGAAGCCTCAGTTGGACCCAAATGAAAAATAAAATCCCAATAAACCAAGTTTTTTCATTCTAATGTAGAGAGAGTGTCAGTTGGACCCAAATAAAATATCCCAATAGAGTGTCATGTTTTGAGGTTTTTGGCCTCTTTAAATGATGCTTACAAACGGATGTTGTAATGTATGGTAATTATATCAATGAATGTATAATTTATGTGATTATTTAACATACCAATGTATATTTTTTGTTTTTTTCTCAAATAATGTAGGATTTTACGATTTACAATCCGATACTACAATTCATGATCCCACCTATCTCCCATGATTTTACGTAGGATCCTGATTTTGACAACCTCACTCATTAGAGCATCAACATTGGTGGAGGCATTTTGCTAAAATGCTAAATTTACCATCCAAATCAGGGTTGCCTAAGATCACTTGGGGACTCGACCCATCCGCCATTCCAACCGATGTCACGACCCAAATCCATAGAACATGGATTTAGATGCATGACTAACTTACTAAACTTATATAACTCAACGAACATAATTAATTGCAGCATAATTCAAAACTCCAAATAAACAATGCTATTGATAAATCTCTTACAATAACTAAAATCCACAAATTTAGAATAATCTCCAAAATACTGTGAAATCTAAAGCGGAATAAAAAAATAACTAATAATCTTTTAAGACTTCAAGTATTATTGACTTCGCCTAAAACTCCCATGCTCTACCTTGCACCTTACGAAGCAATCCAAAAGTTCTGTTCCCCAACTAAACTTTAATCTGAAAATAGTAATTGATGGGGTGAGCCACACATCTAGTAAGTAATTATATAGAATACACAACAGGATAGAGTCAAGCAATGCACAAGTATTTTGATTTTTCACAAGCTTATTTAATGATATCAAAAATAATGATTCCAAAACATTTAATGAATCACTTAATACATATATAATCACATCTTAAAATCATTTGAAAACACATACATATAATTGATCAGAGCACAATCACATATACACATCACATATCCTCACATACAATCCTGTGAGCGGATACCAACATCTAACTCCTACTGGTGAGGGATCGACACATATTCTCACATACAATCCTGTGAGCAGATTTACACATTTATCTGATCAATTCTAAAAACATTCATTTTGAGTCACATATTACAAAACAAAATATATACAAAATAGAATAATTTTCTTAATATTAACAATTATTCCAAATATAAAGGCATAGCGAATATCACAATATCGAATTGAACATAAATCAAAGGAAGCTTGACTCTTTTAGGGAATGAATAAGAACTGAAGAGTTTATATAAATATTTTTACAATTCTTGAGTAAGTTTGAAACCCCAATTTGCTAAAAGGAAACGTCTTAAATACGATTTGAAAACTAAGAATATGACTTTGAAATCACTTGCTTTTAAACAAACTTAAAGAACTAGAACCTTTTTAGAAAACTTACTTTGAAACTCAACTATTTTAATATAAGTTTGAAACACAAAACTTTTGAAAACTTTTAACTTCTAAGAACCTAATGGACAAAACTTGTGCATATTATGCATAATTACTTATCTCTCTTGCTAATACTTCTGAACACAGCTGAACACTTTAATCTTCCGTAAGCTCTAAACAAAAGAATGCTTTAATCAGTAAGCACGGAATCTAATCCTTACAACCCTTTTCTTTCCTACTGTCCTACAAAATCAGGTATGAAAACTACTTTCGTATATACCATTGAATTAAGCAATTTAATATTCCTTATCAAAGTCTCACTGCAACAATATTTCCCAAAAACTAATCTGTACTCCTAGAGTTCAAACAAATTTCTATAACCAAATATTAATATTCTTGGCTGCCCTGAAATATTCTTTAAGATCCAAATATATATATTTATAGTATCCATAGAAAATCTCTACCTGCTGGATTTAGCAACCCATAGCGTGTATTGACCAAAATCTTTGAAACTTAAAACAATATTATAGATTACAATAAGAGTTAATAATTCAGCACTATTCCTAGGTTACGTTAACTCCAGGAACTTTTGAGACTAAATCCTTTTATATATTCCTATATAATAATAAAAAAAATCTCTATTCATTGCACTGTCACGAGCATTCAGGGATTTCGTAAAAAAAATTCACTTGATAACATAAAAGCAAGAATTTTTAATCTATATATTGGCCCTACCCAAACGACATCACTAAAACTGTAAGACACAAAACTTCTAAAGGCTTATCACCTATTCGTGCGTTCATATGGAATAATCATGCAAACCTTTTTTTTATTTTTATTTTTGTCTCTAACAGTGAGAAATCATACCTTGAACAAATTGTTTGTCTCTTCAATTGTATGTGTTCTAAACTCTAAGGGAAAAGTACACCTCCTAGCCTCCTTCGTGATGAAACCCTTTCTATGAAAAACCCTAATTTATCTCTTCATCTACCTTATATTTGACGCATCAGAGATGTGGGCTTAGTGGGGTAGTGGCCTGTAGATTAAAACCCACTTAAACTTATTTCTTTAGTCTCCAAGAGGCCCATAAAACATCTTTCTCTTTTATTTATTTATTATTTTTGTTAGGATTAGTGCCTTTAAATCCTATTGTATGATGCTATGTATGATATTAAGTGTGACATTGTGTATGACATTATGTATGACTTAATATTATGTTTAATAAATTTGTTTTATTTTTATCTGAAATAATGGTAATATGAATATTCGGACATTATCATATAGTCCATGAGATGCATAGTATGTGATTTATGTGAAAAGTCACAGAAGATATAAATCACAAGTTCTTTGTAAACTCAGAATTATAGTTCGTAGTCGGTGATGAAATTGGGCATTTCATTTGCAAAGACTATAACATAACAACTACGACGATTTGTCTTGATCATGGAAGTGGAGACTTCTAATTGATGTGTTAATATGTTTTAAGAGTTAATACATATTGAACTGGACCGCTGTGAGATTTATTATTCTCCTAAAGACTGTCAAATGAATAATAAATCTCACAATTTATATTTGCATGAACTTTTAATCCTGAGGGAATAATGGACCTGATCATAAGGTGTAGGTTGCTTTGATATATCAAAAGTGAGATCTAAAGTAATGGTCAAAACCTCAGTATATTGGGCAGCCACATTTAGTGTTGATGGAACATATATTCTCAAGATGGAATTCATAGTTTCTTAACGGAGATATAAAATATTCCATTGAGATAAGTTTAATGGGTTTGGTATTCAGAGAGTTAGGCCTAACCACTTTAGTAAGTAGTTACTAAAGTATATATTTATGAAATTAGATTTCATAAATATATGATGAACAATTTAAAGGATTAAACCGGGTACTTAAGGATCAAGAAGTAATAATTTACAAAGTGACAGTCTAAATTAATGACTTTGTATTACTACAAATATTTTATGAAGGGGTTGCGTGTATAATAAAGTCTTGGGATATAATTTATAGATAAGACCTAGAGTGCAACTATATTTATATAGTGGTATTAAATATAGTTAATGGTAACTTTGAACTTGTCAAGAGTTGACAGAAAAGCCCAAGGCCCATTGAAGCTAATGTCTTATTGGTCCCTTTTGGTCCCACTCCAAGCCACACACTTAAGCTCAATTGGAAAGGCTCAAAAGGCCAACCCAATTAGATAATTGGTTAGATACAAAGGGAAAAACGTTCAGAATATTATGAGTAAGAAACATCATTGTGAAATGATGTGTATGTGAGTGTTTGTCACTCTAAAAATCATTAATTTGTTACCAATTGAGAGACCACACATCTTAGGCGTTAGTGGAATCGGAGTGAAGATTAAAAGTATTCCCAAGTGCTTCGATCTTTGTTTTGAAATTCACCGCTTCAAGGTACGATCTCTTGTTCTCAAATTCTGAAATTTACTTAGTGCATGTTATCAATATCGAATGAAGTAGATTCATTTTAAACTTATTTTTCCGCTGCGTTCATCTTTAATTCCATCAAATGGTATCAAAGCGGTCTTCAATTTCGTATTGTATAACATGTTTTGTGAGTTTTAGAATTAGAGATGATAGTTTCATATTGTTAGAAGATTATGTTTTTTAATTTTCTGCATGTTGTTGAAACTATGATTTGATGAAGACTGAAATTGATATTATGATGTTGTTTAAATTTAAATTTAATTATGTTAAATTGAATCTTAAGGCAATAACATCAATGAATTTCAGTTTTGACATCAATCTTTATCTGTAATGTTCATATGTTGAATGTTTGTTCATGAAAAACGAAGAAAACTGCCTTAGGAAAATTCTGGAAATTCGAATTTCACGATTTTCGATCGATCGAAAATCACTTTCGATCGATCGAAAATCACTTTCGATCGATCGAATGAGACAGTGATCAGACTTTTTAGATCAATTGATTTTCGATTGCTAGTCGATCGATTGAATTTGTTTTTCAATCGATCGAGAGGCGATCGAGTTTCAATTGAAGGAGTCAGATGATCAAGTTCGAATTTCTTAATTTTTTCGATCGATCGAGGGGCACTTTCGATCGATCAAAAGAAAGAAAATCAGAATTTTTTCTAAGTGTTTTCCCATGTAAAAGGGGCAAGACTATGTGTAATTAGATTATGCATGTTTTAAAACTAAAAACCTTTCCTTTAAAACATCTAGTGGGAGAAAGATACAAGGGTTGGATCTCACGGCCTCCATTGTCGGTTCATAGTAATATGGAATAAATACTTTGTCTTTGCCTTGAGCTTAGCATTCCATGCGGAGAGTATTTATTTCATGGTCCTACAAAATTGAATTTCTTGGTTTATAGTGGTTTGATCAAACACCTTATCTTAGCCTCTAGCTTTGCATTCCATGTAGAGGGTGTTTTGTATCATGGTACTACAAAATAAGTTTGTTAAGGGGATGAAATGTGGCTACACATGATTCTAGACAATGGTATACACTAGACTAAATATTATAGTATCCTTTATGCTGAGTTCTTACTATCATTATTTAGAGGCCAAATGTATAACGGCATATTATTAGTATTTGATAAGAGTTATCATGATAGCACTAATGATGAGAATAGTTCTCAATCAATCATAGTATTTTATATTCACTCTATGCTGAGGGATATTGAATATGGGATTAGGTTGTCGTTGCATATATTATATTATGGTTTTATTAAGGTTCCATACTATATGTTTATATGCTAAATTGATAATGTCCAGTTTATTTATTATATTCATGTTTATTGTTTTCAGATTTGAACATGGCATCATTTAGCCCACTTGTAACTATTCTTAATCAAAACAAACTGACTGGATCCAACTATGTTGATTGGAAAAGAAATTTGGACATAGTTCTCACTGTTGAAGAGCACAAATATGTGCTTACTAAACCATGTCCCAGCTTTCCTTCATTAGATGCTCCTCTTGAGGAAAAACAACGATATGACCGTTGGCAGAAATCTAATGAAATGGCCAAATGCTACATCCTAGCATCTATCTCAAATGTTCTCCAGCATCAAATGCAGGATGTAGAACTAGTTTCAGACATTATGTTAAGTCTGAAGGAGATGTTTGGTGAGCAAGGCCGTTCTGCAAGGCAAGAGACCATGAGGCAAATTTATAATACTAGAATGGCTGATGGAAGTTCAGTGAGAGAGCATTGTCTTAAAATGATCTCTAATCTGAATACATTGAAAGTTTTAGGTGCCGATATTGATGAAAAATTCCAAGTGGATATGATACTCCAGTCGCTACCAGAAACATTCAAGGAATTCAAACTTAACTATAATATGAACAAAAAGATTTATACCTTGTCTGAATTAATGAATGAATTGGTAGCGGCAGAAGGCATTCTTGGTACTTCCAATGTTGAAGCCAATGTTGGTGAAACTTCTACTTCTCAACCTAAGTCGAAAGGCAAGGGTAAGAAGAAGAAGAAGAAGGACTTCACCAAGTAAGAGGGTAAACAAGTTGCCTTAGGGGTTGCTGATAAAGGAAAGAAGATTAAAGGAAAGTGTTTCCATTGTGGTGAGAAAGGACATTGGAAGAGGAATTGTCCAATATTCAAGGTTGCCAAGAATAAAGGTATGAATAATACATTCCTTCTTGAAATATGTTTGGTATAGAATTCCACGGATTCCTGGTGTGTGGATTCAGGTTGTACTAATCATATTTGCAATTCCTTGCAGGGGTTCCAGGAGACCAGAAAACTTAAAGAAGGGGAGTTGTTTCTTACTTTGGCTGATGGGAGCAAGATTCCAGTTGTAGCTGTTGGTGTTTATAATTAATGTTTTGTATCTAGAGTTCTAATATTAGAAGACTGTTTGTATGTACCTAATGTTCGTAGGAATTTAATTTCTGCTACTTACTTAGGTAAACATGGATATTGTGTTATCCTAAAAGACAATGTTGTAATAAAGAAGGATAAAGTGTTTATCTGTTCTGGCAATATTGTGGATGGTCTTTATATTTTAACTCCTGGTAAGCATGAATTATATAATTCTGAATTAGATAATGACTCTCATGAAAAATCATTAAAGAGAAAATTTCCTTCTACTAGTGATGCATATCTTTGGCACTTGCGTTTGGGTTATATTAATTCAAATAGGATTCAAAGACTGATCAAAGATGGACTCTTAGAGTCCATGGACTTTGATGAATTTCCAGTTTGTGAATCTTGTTTGGAAGGTAAAATGACCAAACGACCTTTTAATGTAAAAGGTAGAAGAGCCCAAGATGTGCTAGAGCTAGTGCATTCTGATATATATGGTCCTATGTCAATCCAGGCAAGAGGTGGCTATGAGTATTTCATTACTTTCACTGATGATTACTCAAGATTTGGTTATGTGTACCTAATGAAACAAAATTCTAAAGCCTTTGAAAAGTTCAAAGAGTTTAGGGCTGAAGTTGAGAATCAATTAGGTAAACGCATAAAGGCCATTCGATCTGATCGTGGTGGCAAATACCTTCTTGGGGATTTTAAGGATTACTTAACTAAGAATAGGATTGTATCCCAATTGACTGCACCTGGAACTCCACAACAAAATGGTGTAGCAGAAAGAAGGAATAGGACTCTTTTAGATATAGTTAGGTCCATGATGAGTTATTCAACTCTACCTATTTCTTTTTGGGGATATGCCTTAAACACAGCAATGTATCTTCTGAATTTAGTACCTTCGAAGTCTGTTCCTAAAACACCTGTGGAGTTGTGGAATGGGTGTAAGCCTAGTATGAGACATCTCCATATTTGGGGTTGTCCAGCACATGTGTTAAAAGGAAAGTCTGACAAGTTACAGTCTAAAACAGAAGTGGTTTTTTTTGTTGGGTATCCAAAAGCAACTGTTGGAGATTTATTCTATAATCGAAAAGATAATAAAGTGTTTGTTAGCATAAATGCCAAATTTTTGGAAAATGACTATATGAATGATTATACTCCTAAAAGTAGAATTGTTTTGGCTGAAATGAATGAAGCTGTAAATGAACAACCAATAGATGAAACTAGGGATGATGTGGCTGTATTAGATACACCACAAGATACTACTCATGACATGTCTAGTACTCAGGTGCCTCATTGTAGTGGGAGAATTGTTCAGCCTCCTATAAGATTCATAGGTTTGGGAGAAACTTATGAAGTTATCTCAGAAGAGGTTGAATCGGATCCCTACACATATGATGAAGCAATGAATGATATAGATGCACATCATTGGGTCCAAGCTATGAAATCTGAATTAGATTCTATGTATTCCAATCAAGTTTGGGATCTTGTAAAGGCGCCTAACGGCATTAAACCTGTTGGTTGCAAATGGGTTTACAAGAGAAAGAGAGGGATAGATGGAAAGGTTGAAACCTTTAAAGCAAGGTTAGTGGTGAAAGGGTATACACAAAAAGAAGGTATTGATTATGATGAAACCTTTTCTCCAGTAGCAATGCTTAAATCTATCAGAATTCTCTTATCCATTGCTACTCATTTTGATTATGAGATTTGACAAATGGATGTCAAGACTGCATTTCTTAATGGCAATCTTGAAGAGGAAATCTATATGATGCAATTGGAAGGTTTCATAGCAAAGAACCAAGAGCATATGGTATGCAAGTTGCAAAGGTCCATTTATGGACTTAAGCAAGCATCTAGATCATGGAACATCAGATTTGATCAAGCAATCAAGTCATTTGATTTTGAACAAAATCTTGATGAATCATGTGTGTACAAAAGACATCAAGATAAAGTAGTAATGTTCCTAGTGCTTTATGTTGATGATATTCTACTCATTGGAAATGATATAGGGGTAATGTCATCGGTAAAGGTTTGGTTGTCAAGCCAATTTGATATGAAGGACTTGGGTGAGGCTAGCTTTATTTTAGGGATCAAGCTTTAGCGTGATCGCAAGAATAAGATGTTAGACTTATCATAAGTTGGATATATAGATAAGGTTCTAGAACGGTTTAGCATGCAAAATTCCAAGAAAGGATTGCTTCCTTTCAGACATGGAGTTCCTTTATCTGATGACCAAAGGCTTAAGACTCAAGAGGAAGAAGATATGTTGAGGCAAGTTCCTTATGCTTCTGCAGTAGGAAGTCTCATGTATGCCATGCTTTGTACTAGACCAGATATCTGTTATTCAGTTGGCATGGTCAGCTGATATCAATCAAATCCAAGACCAAAACATTGGCAAGTTGTAAAGCATATTCTCAAGTATCTACGGAGAACGAGAGATTATATGCTTGTTTACTGTTATGAGGATTTGATTCCCATTGGCTATACAGATTCAGACTTTCAATCGGATCTAGATTTCAGAAAATCCACTTCAGGATGTGTTTTCACCTTGGGAGGTGGAGCCATTAGTTGGTGGAGTATTAAGCAATCTTGTATTGCAGACTCCACCATGGAAGCAGAATATGTTGCTGCTTGTGAAGCAGCAAAGGAAGCTGTATGGCTTAAGAAATTCCTTTTTGACCTTGGTGTAATAAGAATAGAGCAAGTTCCAATCACATTGTTTTGTGATAACAGTGGAGCAGTTGTACAATCTAAAGATCCAAGGAATCACAAGAAAGGAAAGCACATTGAGAGGAAGTACCATATCATTCGAGATATTGTTGCTCGTGGAGATGTGGTGGTAGCAAATATTGAAAGTGCAAACAATCTAGCAGATCCATTTACTAAAGCCTTGCCTCAAAGGACTTTTGAGTCGCATTTGGAAAGAATGGGAGTTAGATTAGTGCACAATAGTGTTTAGGGCAAGTGGGAGATTGTTATGATTAGTGCCCTTAAATCCTATTGTATAATGCTATGTATGATATTAAGTGTGACATTGTGTATGACATTATGTATGACTTAATATTATGTTTAATAAATTTGTTTTATTTTTATCTGAAATAATGGTAATATGAATATTCGGACATTATCATATAGTCCATGAAATGTATAGTATGTGATTTATGTGAAAAGTCACAGAAGATATAAATTATAAGTTCTTTGTAAACTCAGAATTATAGTTCGTAGTCAGTAATGAAATTGGGCATTTCATCTGCGAAGACTATAACATATCAACTACGATGATTTGTCTTGATCATGGAAGTTGAGACTTCTAGTTGATGTGTTAATATGTTTTAGGAGTTAAGACATATTGAATTGGACCACTGTGAGATTTATTATTCTTCTAAAGACTGTCAAATGAATAATAAATCTTACGACTTACATTTGCATGAACTCTTAATCCTGAGAGAATAATGGACCTAATCATAAGGTGTAGGTTGCTTTGATATATCAGGAGTGAGATCTAAAGTAATGGTCAAAACCTCAGTATGTTGGGCAGCCACATTTAGTGTTAATGGAACATATATTCTCAAGATGGAATTCATAGTCTCTTAACGGAGATATAAAATATTCCATTGAGATAAGTTTAATGAGTTTGTTATTCAGAGAGTTAGGCCTAACCACTTTAGTAAGTAGTTACTAAAGTATATATTTATGAAATTAGATTTCATATATATATGATGAATAACTTAAAAGATTAAATCGGGTACTCAAGGATCAAGATGTAGTAATTTACAAAGTGGCAGTCTAATTTAATGACTTTGTATTATTACGAATATTTTATGAAGGGGTTGCGTGTATAATAAAATCTTGAGATATAATTTATAGATAAGACCTAGAGTGCAACTATATTTATATAGTGGTATTAAATATAGTTAATAGTAACTTTGGACTTGTCAAGAGTTGACAGAAAAGCCCAAGGCCCATTGAAGCTAGTGTCTTATTGGTCCCTTTTGGTCCCACTCCAAGCCACACACTTAAGCCCAATTGGAAAGGCCCAAAAGGCCAGCCCAATTAAATAATTGGTTAGATACAAAGGGAAAAACGTTCAGAATATTATGAGTAAGAAACATCATTGTGAAATGATGTGTATGTGAGTGTTTGTCACTCTAAAAATCATCAATTTGTTATCAATTGAGAGACCACACATCTTGGGCATTAGTGGAATTGAAGTGAAGATTAAAAGTATTCCCAAGTGCTTCGATTTTTGTTTTGAAATTCACCACTTCAAGGTATGATTTCTTGTTCTCAAATTCTAAAATTTACTTAGTGCATGTTATCAATATCGAATGAAGTAGATCCGTTTTAAACTTATTTTTCTGCTGCGTTCATCTTTAATTCCATCAATTTTAACTACCGCACTAAATTGTATGAACTAAAACTTTAATTTTCTCACCTATTTGTAGCACCATAAAATTGCCTACTCCCATCTTACTATGCACACATACAGTACCTCAACTCTATATTAAAATTGACAAAGTACAGTGATAATCATAAAATCAAAATTGAGGTATTACAACCGACCCAATTTGGAAACTGCCCGATCCGACTCCTGTGATGGGTCGATCGTGGTTTCTGAAGTACCCAACCCGATTTTGGCAAGTTAGTTGGTAGGTACTTGCATCTAAACTTGATTTCAACTGACTTGACTGATTCTATCACCAAAAAGCCGCCGATCTCCACCGTCTGAGGAATTTCTCAATCAGATCTCGCTAGATCCGACGAGATCTCACCAAACACGGCCGGTTTTCGGCCAGATTCATTGAATTTTTGGCCAGATCTGACGAGTTTTGGCCAGATTCGATTCCTATTGAGACTCGACTACCTTTCGAAAAAAACCGTCCAATTTGACCCAACTCTTTGATTTGTTGACGGTGGGTCTGGAAATATGGCACTCGACTTGGTCGGGTTGGTCGAGGGTTGGACATAAACCCAACTCAGACTGACCCGTGGTCACCCCAAATCAAAATATAGCAAAAGTTGGCTACATTGGTAGAGCAAAAGGCATATATATGTGCGTGTGTGTTTTTTTTTTTTCTCTTCCTTTCTTATTTCCTGTTGCAAGCTCCTCTCTCTTCTCACAGTCCTTACTTCTCTCACCCTTTCCCCTCATATTTTTCTCTCTTCCTCCACCTCTCCAACCCATCTCACTTGCCTAGTGGCCGATCGACCTATCTCCCCGGCCTAGCTCTGACCCACCTTTTCCTCCACTCATCGCCAACCCAAGCCACCAAGTACTCTTCTCCCTTTCATTTTTTTCCCCCGTCTTCCTCCACTCCTTACTGGCCTAACTCCCCTGCCCAAATGTCGACCCATCTTTCTTCCGCCACTTGCCGCCAACCCAAGCCCCGAGCCCTAAGCCCTAAACTGACCCATCTTTGCCTCCATCGCTGACCCATCTCGCCCTTTCTTCTCTCTATGGAGTTTTGTTTGGTTTTGGGTTAGGGATTAATTTTGGGTGCCACCAATTGCGTCAAAGCTTGCTTGCCCATTTATAGGTGAGTTACCTCTATCTTCTTCATGTAATGCTTAGGGTTTTTGATTTTGGGCTTTTGCTTCTAGTCTGCTAGAATTGGAATGATAAATGTGAGATGATAAATAAATCAGATATACATTCCAAATGGAATGATAAATGTGGGAAATAATCATGACTTAGCATAGAATTTGAAGGCAAGTCTTTCCCTAACATTTGTATCTCAAAATATAAAGCTGTCAAACATGAGAGTTTTGTTTATGAAGGAAGAAATTTAAGAAATTTTTTCCATGTTTTTTACTGTCACACATGCTTTTGCATTTGCATTTCAATTCTTTCTTGATTGTAGGGAAGTGTATGATTGCTATTTCTAAATTATTACTGTAAATGTCAGTTGGGAATTTTCTATGTACTGGGAAGTTTATATTTGTTGATTCTAATTTATTACAATAAATGTCATGTTGGGAATTGTTCTGGGAATTTTTTGTTTGCAGGGAAGTATATATATATATATATATATATATGTACGGTGCACGGCTTCCAAAACCATATAGACCTCGGGCCTAGACTCTGCAGGATGGCCCGTGGTTACTAGCTTCACTATCAGAAACTGGGCCTTAGGCCCGCTAGCAACGTGGATGCGTGCCCCACAACCTCATGCTCGGCCCGGAACACCATGGGCCGGTCGCTGGAGTATCTGATTGTGACTTTACAACGAATTAACATGACCGGCAAGTCTTCTTTAGCAAAGTATGATCGCTCGGCTAAATCACGTCTTGGATTCCTGGCAATGTTCCTGAGTGACACCTCTGTTGGGCATCTTCTTCCAACAGGAACTAATTCCAAAGCCACTCCCACCAAACATCCACCTAAGTGCAACTGCATTGGACCCTTTAAACCATTGACCACAGGAGTAATCATGATATCCCGCTAACCTGATACTATAAATAAGAGAAGCTAGAAAGGAATAGGGGTTGGTTTTTTTGGGGGGGGGGGGGGGGGAGGAAAAGAGAAAGGGGCCTTGAGAGAAAGGTAAGAGTGTGAAGTAAGCCATACGAGGGAAGGGGAAATAATCCTGGGGTTGTGAGCGTTCAAGTGAGTCTTGTGATAAGAATCGCCTAAGGTAGGAAACACAAAGCCCACATTACAAATACATTGTAGGCCCACGAACGAGCTAGCCCATTAAGCTCATCTTGGGTACTCACAATATATATATATAACTATTGCCTATTTGTTTCTAATTTATTGGTGTTAATGTTAGTTTGAGAATTTTTTGTGTGCATGGAAGTTTATATTTGTTGTTTCTAATTTATTATAGTAAATATCTTTACTTTCAATCTACCTGGAAGTATATATTGCTGTTTCTAATTTATGGAGTCGCAAGGAGACCTACCATATTACACTGTTATTATAAATGGGGATATTAATGTTGACTCACCACTTTTGGGTATATCTCAAAATAATCCAATGTTCTTTTAAGAAAGCAAAACTCTTCTAAGAAAGCAAAACGGGGTAGTGTTGATGCCATACACAGTAATGAGCAAACACAAAATACTTTTTGTCAAAAAGTTTGGAAATACTTCAAGAAGCTCTATACTTTTGGTACCAAATGTATTGCCATTTCCCTAATAAGTCGTTGGGGAACGATTAACAAGGAGACAAATAGGTTTTGTGGGTGCATGGCTAAAGTTAATGCAATTTATCAAAGTGGTACGACTGAACAGGATAAGGTATAAATTATATTGCAATAATATTAACATACCCATTCACCAATAATTTGAAAATACTAATCATGTCATATTTCTTTTAATTTTTTTAGATTGCCAACAAGAAGGCTTTGTATAAAAACAACCATGGTAAAGCCTTTCAATTTGAATATTGTTGCCATATAATAATTATATTGTTTGTTGATATAAAAGCTTTATATATAAGATGAAGATCTTATTTCTTATCTTAAAATTGATGGTTACATATATGGCAGGCAAAAACAAATAAATAGCTTATTCTTTTGAGGGAGAAGCTACTTAAGAGTGGGTGCAACAACCCCTGCGACTAAAGCACACTTATTCCAGATTTGCACACTTCTTGGTCTTGTTATGGTTTCGTTGGATTTGTAGCCATGTTGAGTATTGACGATATTGTCAAATAACCTGTTGTGGCATGTTAAACCTAATCTTGCAAGCGAGTGACAACAATAATCACTGACTGGCTTAGAATTTTGCCAAAAAATATCCGAAAAGATTTCTTGCCCACAGTCTGGACTTAGTTTTTTTGAGCAAAGCATCAAAGAGTTAAAATCTTGTTCAGCAGCCACCACAAAAGCTAAGAGCATGGCTGCCGCCACCACGACTGAGAAGCTGTTGAGCCAGGCCATGACGATTGTTTGTTTAAGGTTGAGAGTAATATATATTAGTTTCTTGTGTTGGTTGTGGAAATAATATTGTTAATTGTTGGGATGATATGAGATTCATGGAGAGTAAAGGTGTATTTAAACTCGGAGGGTATGGGTACGTAATTAACGTTATATTTAATTATACATTGGGGGTTTTCCATTTTCAATGTTCTGAAACTTCTCTTTTTTTTATTTGCATTAGAATTTATTCAATCAGTTATCAATGTTTCTATGGCTTTTTATTATTTGTGCCCGTTAAGTGAAATTAAGAAAATATTTTTTATTTTTTGAATAATGCGCGTACTATACGAAAGAAAATGTCAAAGAGAAGAAAAAATAAAAGAAGAAAAAGAAGAAGAAAAAGTAATACACAACTTTTTTTCATTATCTTTTTAGCTTACTATTAATATTGTGATTGAAGAGTAATGTATATAAAAAAGGAAAAAAATTCTACTCAATGAAAGAGATGTCAAAGTGATGACCAACCATAGGAAAAGTTATTAATAATGTCGCTTTTTGTTGTTGTTCTTGTTGTGATTTTCTCTCTTTTTGCACATGAAGTTTAATATTCTCATTAGAGCATCAACAATGGTGGAGGCATTTTGCTTAAATGCTAAATTTGCCATCAAAATCAGGGTTGTCCAAGATCACTTGTGGACTCGACCCACTCGCCATTTTGACTGACTCGATTCGAAAACTGCCCGATTTGACTACTGTGACGGGTTGGCTGCAGTTTCCAAAGTACCTAACCCAATTTCAAAGAGTCGGTTGGCAGGTCCTTGCATCTAAACCCAATTTTGGCCAACTCGACTGATTCTATCACCAAAAGGTCGTCGATTTCCACTGTCTGAGGAATTTCTCAGTCAGATCTCGCCAGATCCGGTGAGATCTTGTCGATATCTCTTTGAGATTCTCCATATCTGGCAAGATCTCGATGAGATCTCTTCGAGATCCGGCTAGATCTCACCAAACACGGTTGGTTTTCGACCAGATTCATCAAATTTTTAGCCAGATTTGGCGAGTTTTGGCCAGATCCGATTCCGATTGGGAGCCGACTACCTTCCGAAAAAGAACTGTCTAATTTGACCTGACTTTCTGACTGGTTGGCCATGAGTCTGGAAATATGGCACCTGACTTTGTCTGGTCGGTCGAGGGTTGGGCACAAACCTGACCTGGATTGACCTGTGGTCACCCCAAATCAAAATATAGTAAAAGTGGGCTGCATTGATAGAGCAAAAGGCAGGCACACACGCGCGCGCGCACACACACACATACATGTTTTATTTTTATTTTTTGCTCTTCCTTTCTTATTTCCTATTGCAAGCTCCTCTCTCTTCTCACACTCCTCACTTCTCTCACCCTTTCCCCTCATATTTTTCTCTCTTCCTCCACCTCCCCAACCCATCTCACTTGCCCAGCCTCCAATCGACCCATCTCCCCTGCCCAGCTTCGACCCACCTTTTCCTCCACTAGCCGCCGACCTAAGCCACTAGGTTACTCTTCTCCTTTTAATTTTTTTTTTCCTGTCTGCCTCCACTCCTTGCCGGCCCAACTCCCCTGCCCAAATGCCGACCCATCTTTCTTCCACCACTCGTTGCCGACCCAAGCCCCAAGCCCCAAACTAACCCATCTTTGCCTCCATCGCCGACCCATCTCCGACCCATCTCACCCTCTCTTCTCTCTTTGTAGTTTTGTTTGGTTTTAGGTTAGGGATTAATTTTGGTTGCCACCAATTGCGTCAAAGCTTGCTCGCCCATTTACAAGTGAGTTATCTCTGTCTTATTCATGTAATGCTTAGGGTTTTTGATTTTGGATTTTTGCTTCTAGTCTGCTAGAATTGGAATGATAAATATGAGATGATATATATATATATATATATATATATATATGCTTCCACATTGGTTACAGTTGATAAAGCCAAGACTATAGCGTTACAAGTGTAAACTGGAATAAAAACTGGGAAAAGGGAAGGGGCCATTTGATTACAATTGCTGTAAGAAAATTGGACCTCTGAGGTGCATATGAATTTTGGACCTGCTTCAGACTGGAGAGGAGGCTGCCTTATATAGAGGAAGGAAGCATCGGATCCTGCTGAAGATTGCTGGAAATCCGGAAGGTGAATTTGCTTTTACCTTGGGTGAAAATCATTTCAGCCGAAAGTAAATAGTAACTTCAGGATAATTTGTCGGGCACTGTTGGTGAACAGTAACTGTTACTGTTCATGAATAGTGACTTGTCCCCATGCTTTTCTGGCGTGCTGTTCAATCAGAGTGACTTTCACTGTGGATGAACAGTAGGCTGTCTGGAATCTTCTGGGAGCGGGTACTGTGCATGTACAGTGATCTGGCTGTAGATGAATAGTAATCGGGCTTTTGAAGCTGAAACTGATTTACATAGTGGTCTGAATAGTGATTGGGACTATCCGGAACACTTAGTCTTCGTCCAAGTTGTAACCATTATAGGGATCTTGTGAATCCTGGAATGGGTCAAACTAGCATTTGTTTACTGAAGCTTCAGATGAGGCAGGAGAGACTTTCTCTACCGACTCTAACTTCTCTGCTTGAATCTGAACTGTATCATAGTATTCTGATGGAGTACTATTGCCAAGGTCCAGAAGAATATTACATTTACGATCATGATTTGTAGTGTACAGGCTGCAATGTGCACAATAGAGAAGTAATTCTGGAATTGGAGTTGTAGGGACAATGATTCTTCCTTGCACATTATGATTTACTCTTTGTGATGGGCATATGGCATTTCCGTATGTCCTGGGAACAAACACTAGGATTCTATCGGTGTTGCCAAAGAATTCGTAACATTGCCATAAGTCCTGGGCAATTTCATTGATTTGATTGGTGAAGTATTTCCTCCAGCAATCTGCAAGGTTGAGGGGACGTTGGTAAGAGAAGCGTGTTTTGCCTTCGAACCATGGTCCTTGGTAAGTATATCCATAGATCAAAACAAGATGGTTTGCTGGTTGAACATTCATCCAATTGCCTCTGTCCCATTGTGGTAGAGTACTCCAGCATCTGATTGAAGTAAAAGGGCTATTGATTCTTGCAACAGCTCTTTGTATGATTTGTGGTAACTGATTAAGTTGAGCATGATTCGTTGTTTTGAAAAGCCTGACAAAACCATACTCAAACATTTGTGATAACCAGTTGGGATTCCTGTCCACTTTTTCTGAATGATCCTCAGGATGATCTTCATAGTTAACAACAAGTCTTGGGAATGGGTGGCTGTTTTCATAAACTTTGAGACTGTTTCCAAAGTATTCTTCCCATTCTGCTTGTAACAAGGTGTCTCCTAAGTCATCGGAGTCTGTAGGATCAGGGACATTTATTGTGACCAATTTTTTGAAATGTAAGAACCATTGGTCAAATGATTCAGACATTGCCTTGCTGTCTAAAATACTTTCTTGTATTTCAGATGGCAAGTTGGCTATTGCACTTCTTAAGACAGTCTGAGCCTTAAGGCTAAACTTTGCATAATCAGTGCTCATGATAGTCATTTTATCCATGGAATGGATATCCTCTTTACCAAAGAGTTGACTAATGTTTTTAGTACTGGTAGAAGTCTCATTTCCTGCCTCAAGATTGACCAAATGGGTTTGAAGTCTTTTGAGGGTTCTTTGGAGGAGAGTTCTATTTTCTGGGGTAGTAATTAACTGGAGGTTGTCAAGAATAAACCTAATAGGGCTTGGTAGTTCACTGTGAACTCCATTATAGAAATTTAGGGTTTTTGACAAAACTTCATGTAAGGTAAAAATCATATTACAACTGGAGTATGTCACCTCTGCCGGGACATAATCTTGAAGGGATGTTGTTCCTCTTTGGTTTCCCTTAGAGGAAGCGCCTTCATGCTTTTTTGAAGACTGTCCCGCTGCTGGGAGTCTTTGAGGGTAGCATTGTGCTTTCCCTTTGTCCTTTTTTGAAGAAGCTAATTTCCTCCACATTTTTGTGGGGCTTTCTTTAAAAGGATTTTGCTTTGTTTCCTGCCAAAATTGGTTTAAACAAATAGTTTGAATTTCTTTTCCAAAATTGTTTAAAACATGCTGTGGCTTAAAACAAATATTTTTATAATGCATGAATCGAATGGGATTCTTTGATGAGTTTGGGAGCTGGCTTTGGCTAACAAAATCATCTTTTGTGAATGGAATGAGGGATGCAAATGAATCAAGGTTCTTGGCTTGATTAAATGAATCTGTCAGTGTTTTGGTATTGATAAGGTTAAGGGTCTTGGAGACAGCAATTTCCTGGAGGGTGCTAATATCTCGAGGTTCAGGGCTCCGAAGAAACTTAAACTTAACAGGTTGACCAAAGGGATGGGTAGTGATACCTTCACTATCCGTGGTGAAAGGATACAACAGACACATGAAAAGGTTTCCTAAGATAACCTTATCTGTCATATTTTTGACAAGAACAAATGTGGTCTTAAAACACGTATTGTCTTGGCAAACATGGGCTTTAGGTATTTTGAATTCAATCTGCATTTTACTCCACTTGTAGAAGTTAACCTTTCCTTGGTTTTTCTGAAGTACTTAGAGGGAATGATTCCTTCCTGAATGCAGTTGAGATCAGCGCCTGAATCTATTAAGGCAACAACCTCAAATTCAAAATCTTTGTTTATGACAATCCTGACTTTGGAGTGCCATTTCTGGAAATTAATCCTGCTGATGGTTACTAAGAACTTGTCGTTAGACTGCTGTCCTTCTGGAACCATATCTGCAGTAGGATTGATTGTTTCTTCAATCTCAGCTTCATTATCAGAAGGGTTCTGTAATGAGGTTCCTTCCTCATTTCCTTGATAAGAAGTACTTTCCAGATTTCTAACTCTTTGATCAAGGAGGTCCTGATCAACTTTGAGAATGGTTAGCTCACTCTTAAGGGTTCTAACCTCAGACTTGGTTTCCTTGATTTCTTTCTGAAGGTCGCTAACTGTAACTTCCTTCTTGGATTTGGTAAACCTATTGTAGATTTTCTCCAAATCAACTTTGGGTTCTTGAAACTTAGGTTTAGGATCACTGGTTTCCTTAACTAAGGTTCTTTTGAACTCACTGAGCTTCTGGGCTTTAATTACTGGGTCTTCGATCTGTTCTATGAGATCTAAGAGCAGCTTTTCTTGCTTAGAGAGAACATTGAGAGTCTTGTTCCTACAACAACTGTTAATGCATGGAATGGGTTCATCTGGGCCACTAGAGGAACTAGAGGAGGTCCTATAGGGTTCCGAAGATGACTGGTAAATCTGACGAATCTCACTACTAGAGGATTCACTATCTGAGTGATTCAATTCTAGGAGCTTAAAGATTTCATCTTTGCTGGATTGGTCACTAATGAGGGTATTGATAAGGGATTTGGCCTTAGCTCTACACTCTTTGCTGAAATGACCTTTCTTTCCACACTTAAAGCATTTTCCTGATTGTTTGGAAATTGGTTTTCCTGTGAATTTGGATTTTCCTTTCTTATAGAAATTGTCCTTACTGAACTTTTGTTTTCTATAATACTTGGTTGCTGTTTTCTTCCTATGATAATCCTTAGAGGTTTCCTTTCCTCTGTACTTGGACTTTCTTTTGGGAAGAACTGAAGGTAAGCCATACTGTGTACAGAAGTTTCCTACTTCGTACTTAGCTTTGCCTTTGTTGGATCTGCTATGGATCTTGAGATCTCTGCACATCTTCATTCCTTCACTTCGAATGGTGCTAGAGATGTCTCCATAGGTTAGGCTATCATAATCTATGACACCTAAGGGGTTACACAGGGTTTCTTTAACCTTTTGTCCAAAAAGGGTAGGTAAACCATTGATGAACTTCTCCTTCCAATATGGAGAGTTACAATCACTTCTGTGCATGACTCTGGTAGTAAACACATCTTCATACCACCTGAAGTCTCCGAGGGTTTTGCATCTAAGGTTACTCATCTGGTCGTAAATCCTAGATGTGATGTTGCTAGGTTTTCCTACGAAGTGGGTTATGATCGTATAGATCAAGATATTTACTCCGTTGGGAATTCCTCTTTCTAGAATGGTGTCAAAAATGGGGAGTCCTTCCTCATCTTTTTGGACAGCATTCTTGATGTCTTCTTTAGACTCTTCTGTAAGGTAGTTATTCCACCATTGCAGAAGTTTTCCTGTAAATCCTAAGGATATGAGCTCTACAACCTCAGTATGGGGATGTCCTTCACTGATGTAGTTATTGGCTACCATGGTTATATGCTGTACCTTGTTTAGGATTTCCTGTTCTGACAAACCATCTATGTTCCATTCATAGAGTTTACCAGAAGAGACTGAGAACTGGTTGCTAACATTCCTTTCTTCATACTGAAGGTCAGGAGGGGTAGGCTTTGGATACCAATTCTTGGTTAAACTAGTTAGGGTTACTTTAGGGTGAATCATCTTGTTCACTTGTAAACCCTTAAACTAGTTTTCTAGGTGTTCTATCTCCTTTTCACATTCTGAGGAGGTTTTGCTAGAACTGCTAGAAGCTATGTGGATGTCTAAGACACTAAGCTTGGGATTTTTCTTAGGAGAAGGGGAGACTGGCCTCTGCTTCTTGCTAAGTTCCTTGGGCTTGGAAACTTTCTTAGGCGAAGGGGGAACTGGTTCCTGCTTCATGCTAAGTTCCTTAAGCTTTTGTTCTACAACATCTAAGGCTGTTAAGTCCTTAGGTTTGTCTAAGACAACTAAACGGGGGTCAACTGGGGTTGAAGTACTAACTGGTGAAGGGGTAACTGGTTCCTTTTTCACGAGTTCTTCAAGCTTTTGGTTGACTATTTCTAAGGCTATTCTGTCCTTAGGTCTAAGGCTAGGTTGCCTATTTGTGGGGAGCTTGACTAGAGGTTTCTCTAGGGTTTTGACAGGTTTGCTAGGGCTTCCTGATTGAAGGATAACCTTGTTTTCTATCCTGTTTTCTATCCTATCAAGCTGTTTTCCTATGACTTCTAAACACTGGTTGGTGTAGTTGTTATGCTGTAAAACCTTCTTGACTACCTATTCTTCAGGGATAGTCTAGATCTTGAAGGGTGAGGCAACTAGACTTGTACCACGGTGTTCAAAAGTAATAGCTTCCTGGGGTGGATGGCTTGATCTAACAATTTCTGGTTTGCTAGATGTTGGGGCATCCTTATCTGGAACTTTGGTCCAATTTGTTTTGGTAATGACACAAGACTTTTTATGCCATTCAAAGTGGTTCTCAAAATATTCAAAGAAAGGGACATTACTGGATATCTCTTTCATGAATTCTTTCCAACTTTCCAAAACTTCTTTCTTTTGTTCCAGAGTATGGTTGGCTCTATAGGCTTCTCTTTTGAGTCTGTTTTCTTCAGATTCAAACTCATCGCCTAGGGCAACTAGATCTGGGGTGAACTCTTTCCTAATGGTCATGAGCTGGTGATCTATTTCAGGTTCTTGCTGAAAAGGATCCTGTTGGTCATGAGGATAGGGGTTCAACATGTCCGTTCCTGTTGGGGAAGGGTTCTTTTGCTCATTATTGTCATCATCTTGATCAACAACTGAGTCTTGCTTGGCTGTGTAGCAGGGTGTGCTAACTTGGGATTTGGTCTGGACACCTTGGAGTTCTAATCCTAAATCTCTCCTAGATCTGGGAAAAGGTGCAAGGGGTCTAGATGAACTACACTGTGATGCAGGTCTATCTCTAAGAGGGATAGGTGTCTGTCTACTGGGTTGGTGTAGATCAAATGGTGATCTAAACCTAGATTCATATAATGGTGAATCTACTGGTGGTCTAAACATAGACTGGTCAAAGCTCATTCTAACCGTTCCATCGGCTAATTGCTGGACAAAGTCTAAGTCTGGATTCTGGGCTGGGTTTTGGGTTAGTAAATGATGATTCTCATTTTCCAAAAGCCAATTATCTGGGAAAGTGACGTCAGTCCATTTCAGGGTCTTTGGAACCTGAATCTTAGAGCTGGGGTCAGTAGTTTGGATAAGAGTGGTTTCTCCTATCTTCCTGTGGTTAAGTGCTTGAACATTCAAGTTCGTCCTGATGCACTTGTAGTAAATCCTGTAGATCAAGGCTATTTGGTAAACTCCTTTCACTAAGAGGGTACCATGGGTCTTGATGTTGAGGGTGAGAGCTTTCATGATATGCGGGTCATGTAAGCAAACTGTGAAATTGGGGAAACAGTCGAAATGAACTGGTCCACCACTAAGACTGGATTGGATGGTGCCTAGAAGACTATCACTGAATCTGATATATCTAGTGTCTCTAAGGGCCATGAGAATGGAACAATTCAGTCCTTCCCTGATCAAAGGTTTGACTCCAATCTGGACTAAACCTGTGTGCAGGTAGTTGTGTCCTGCTTTCTTGTGGGCTTTCAGTTTCTGGGAAGAAAACAAATAGCACGTCTCGTACTCTTTGTTAATTCCATAAACTTGTTCTATGGTTCTAACATGGTAATCTGTCCTGAACATCTTGGTCAGGGACCATGAAGACTTATAGATCTTGTTGGTTGGAAACTCAAGGATATTCCAATCTCCTAACTTTAGATCTAGATCTGATAACTCTAATTCTTCTGAATTGAGAACTCCACTTTCTTGAGGAATCTCGGGGAGGGATGATCTATGGCTGGTGGTAGAGTTACTCCTGAACAACCTATTCATCATCTTTGATTAAAAGCCTAGTTAGACAACTATAACCTTCGATACCTTTAACTCCTAACTTCTGACTCTATCCTTGGATCTGAGACAAAGTGAAACAATGAGAAACTTGCCTGATCACGTACACTATAACCTCTTAATGCCTTCTTCCTTACTCCACAGTGTTACACGCCCTAAAACGCCTAACACACACGGCTAACACGAGCTCACCAACACTCACAGGATTTGGATATCTGGTCTTACTGGGCTATAAACAGTACAGATCATGGTCTTACAACTCTCAACAGTACAAATCTGCAACAGATTTTCTGGGTAAACATAGAAATAAGAAGAAGCAAGTATCTGGGAAATAATTGAACAACAGGGACAATCAAACACTGAATGATAAACAGAGGGTTAGAAGGAGGCTCAGCCTTCCATAATAGATAATCACAGGTGAGAAGAAAGAATGGATGAATGAGAGTATTATCAGAAAATAGATGCTCAACATAATGAAAATAATCAAAATAATTTGATAATGCTCAAAGTAATTTGATAACTATGGGGTCAATGCCACCAACTTGATTGAAAATAAAAGTAACTTACAAACACAATATCGGCCAAGCCCTATATGGAGTTCACAGTGAACTACCAAGCCCTATTAGGTTTATTCTTGACAACCTCCAGTTAATTACTACCCCAGAAAATAGAACTCTCCTCCAAAGAACCCTCAAAAGACTTCAAACCCATTTGGTCAATCTTGAGGCAGGAAATGAGACTTCTACCAGTACTAAAAACATTAGTCAACTCTTTGGCAAAGAGGATATCCATTCCATGGATAAAATGACTATCATGAGCACTGATTATGCAAAGTTTAGCCTTAAGGCTTAGACTGTCTTAAGAAGTGCAATAGCCAACTTGCCATCTGAAATACAAGAAAGTATTTTAGACAGCAAGGCAATGTCTGAATCATATATATATATATATATATATATAAGATATACATTCCAAATGTAATGATAAATGTGGGAAATACTCATGACTTAGCATAGAATTTGAAGGCATGTCTTTCCCTAACATTCGTATCTCAAAATATAAAGCTGTCAAACATGAGAGTTTAGTTTATGAAGGAAGAAATTTAAAAAAATATTCCATGTCTTATACTGTCATACATGCTCTTGCATTTGCATTTCAACCCTTTCTTGGTTGTAGGGAAGTGTATGTTTGCTATTTTTAAATTATTACTATAAATGTTAGTTGGGAATTTTTTGTGTACATGGAAGTTTATAGTTGTTGATTCTAATTTATTACAATAAATGTCATGTTGGGAATTGTTTTGGGAATTTTTTGTTTGTAGGGAAGTATATATATATTTTTGTTTAAATTTATTGGCGTAAATGTTAGTTTGGGAATTTTCTTTGTGCATGGAAGTTTATATTTGTTGTTTCTAATTTATTATAGTAAATGTCTTTACTTTCAGTCTGCCTAGAAGTATATATTGCTGTTTCTAATTTATGGAGTCACAAGGAGACTTGCCATATTACACTGGTATCATAAACGGGGATATTGATATTGACTCACCACTTTTGGGTATATTTCAAAATAATCCAATGTCCTTTTCTAATTCTCTACCTCAAGTTAAGCATGACTCTTCTAAGAAAGCAAAACGGGGTAGAATTGATGCCATACACAGTAATGAACAAACACAAAATACATTTTGTCAAAAAGTTTGGGAATACTTCAAGGAGCAAAATACTTCCGTTTCCGCATGTACTGCTATTTCCCTAATAAGTTGTTGGAGAACGATTAACAAGGAGACAAATCGGTTTTGTGGGTGCATGGCTATAGTTAACACAATTTATCAAAGTGGTTTGACTGAACAAGATAAGGTATAAAATATATTGCAATAGTATTAACATATCCATTCACCAATAGTTTGAATATACTAATCATGTTATATTTCTTTTAATTTTTTTAGATTGCTAACAAGAAGGCTTTGTATAAAAACAACCATGGTAAAGCCTTTCAATTTGAATATTGTTGCCATATAATAATTATATTGTTTGTTGATATAGAGGCTTTATATATAAGTTACTTCCATTTATTAATGAGATATCGAGATCACACAAAGATGAAGATCTTATTTCTTATCTTAAAAATATTGATGGTTACATATATGGCAGGCAAAAACAAATAGATAGCTTATTCTTTTGAGGGAGAAGCTACTTAAGAGTGGGTGCAACAACCCCTGCGACTAAAGCACACTTATTCCAGATTTGCACACTTCTTGGTCGTGTTATGGTTTCGTTGGATTTGTAGCCATGTTGAGTATTGACGATATTGTCAAACAACCTGTTGTGGCATGTTAAACCTAATCTTGCAAGCGAGTGACAACAATAATCACTGACAGGCTTAGAATTTTGCCAAAAGATATCCGAAAAGATTTCTTGCCCACAGTCTGGACTTAGTTTTTTTGAGCAAAGCATCAAAGAGTTAAAATCTTGTTCAGCAGCCACCACAAAAGCTAAGAGCATGGCCGCCACCACCACGACTGAGAAGCTGTTGAGCCAGGCCATGACGATTGTTTGTTTAAGGCTGAGAGTAATATATATTAGTTTCTTGTGTTGGTTGTGGAAATAATATTGTTAATTGTTGGGATGATATGAGATTCATGGAGAGTAAAGGTGTATTTAAACTCGGAGGGTATGGGTACGTAATTAACGTCATACTTAATTATACATTGGGGGGTTTCCATTTTCAATATTTAGAAACTTATTCTCTCTTTTTATTTGCATTAGAATTTATTCAATCAGTTATCAATGTTTAATGGAGCTTTGAAGTTTCGAGTTTCATTCTATGGCTTTTTATTATTTATGCCAGTTAAGTGAAATTAAGAAAATATATATATTTTTGAATAATGCACGTACTGTACGAAAGAGAATATCCAAGAGAAGAAAAAGAAGAAGAAGAAAAGTAATACACACATTTTTTTCATAATCTTTTTAGTTTACTATTAATATTGTGATTGAAGGGTAGTGTAAATAAAAAGGACAAATTCTATTCTATGAAAGAGATGTCAAAGTGATGTCCAACCATAAGAAAAGTTCTTAATTTTTTTGTGATTTTCTTTCTTTTTGCAAATGAAGTTTGACATTCTCATTACAGGTCCATTATTCATGCTTAATTATAATATATGGATTAAAGTGACATTCTGATTAAATTCAGCTCACTTGTTTCAATCAAAGATGGTTGAAAGACATTCTATAATTCAGGCCAAATTACACTCCAGAGAATAAGCATCTAACAAAACTCGCAATTTCTTCCATTATTAGGATTTAACAAATCTCCTTATTTGTTTGGGTACCATCATGAATTAGAGATTTGATTTAATGATTGATGTTTCTTTTTGTACTTTTCCTATTATCAACAAATGATCATTACATTATGTATTGTTGTTTTAGGATGAAACAATGAGTGTGGAAAGTTTTAGGTACAAGATATTACTATAAAACTCTGAGTGGTGTTGAACCCTTATGGTCACTCTATTAGCTAAAAGAGTCCTATAGAAAAATGGGAATCTCCAAATGGGACGAACCAATGGTGTTAGGACAAATGTGAAATTGTTAGAGACATATGTTATGTATATTGGCTAATCATTTGACAAAACGCACTTTACTTGTAATTGGATAGATCTAGGATAAGTTTAGTACCTCAAGAAACAAGTGAATAAGTGCAGTTTATTAAAACTCGACAGATGTCTCAACAGAATCATATCTATCGAGGTTAAATGATGTAGCTTGACAGAAGCTGTATTTGTCGAGAATTACAAAATTAGAATTTTCAAATCTGATTTTACGCATATCTATGTGTATTTATGTAGGGTTTCTTTACTCACAACCCTAGACATATATAAGGATTATTTTAAGGCCCGTCACAGATGACACAACTTGATGCAAAGTGATTATACATGCGTATTGTGACCGGAGACAATTTGCCCTAGTTCATCATATTCTCTTTAGAAGCTACTGCGTCTTTGTGCCAAGGGTTTTGTAACCAAGGAGTTTCTTGATCTTTATTGTTGGATGAACTGAAGAACTTTGCAGTCAACATTTTCCTCAAGTTGTTGTGTTAGTCATGTACTGGGATCCGTGCATCATTGGTTAGTCATGTACTAGGAGACGTGCATTGAAAAGAGAGATTGCCGCTACATTACAAGTCCAACTGTAGGTTGGTATTAGGTACTTGTAATCACTTGTTTTGATAATAGTGGATTTTCGAGAGTGGTAACTTTAAATTCACCTGGTGGGGTTTTGCCTCGGTGGTTTTCCCCATTCGTAAACAAATCACTTGTGTCAAATTTATTTTCCACTACATTTAACTTAGTTGGTGATTTATTTGTGTTACCACGCTTATTGCATGTAATTAAATTTAATTAATTCACTTGGATAATTAATTGATTAATTTACCAAAATGGGTCAATTCATTCTTGGCCTGTCCAACTTTGAAAATGTGTTCTATGTCATATTCTTGCATTATGAGGTTAGCCATAGCTACTCTGATGACTAACTCATGTAATAATTTTAGGAAAACAACACTTCTTCACTTGATTCTTGGACAGATTTGCATGGCTTCAATACTTGGACTTGAACTCTTGTTCCTTGAAGTATTAAACACATCCTAGATCTATCCAATTATAAGTAAAGTGCGTTTTGTCAAAGGATTAGTCAATTCTAAATGACACATGTTCTTAACATGATCCACAGATGTTCTAACAGTCTCCCCTTTTGGCAATCCGTGACAAAACTACAACAAACAAATGAAATATGAGAGAAGTCATAAACCACTCAACTCATACTCACTTGTTGAATACAATAAAATCTTCCCTAACACAAACTCTTGAAAAACTTTGCAAGAAGAGAGTTCATGGCATGGAAGATTTTGACAACTTGTATTTCTGAAACACTTTAGACAAAACTCATCAATGCATCTTAGTGTGAAACAAAAATAAAATATTGCACACAACAAATAAGAAGCATGTGTATAAAGAGAGAAAAGAAACAACAGATGGAGAGATATGTGAAAAATGTAATAATAACCTCATCAAATATATAGATCAAATGAATATAAGGTTTGCTATCACTAAGTGGTCACAAGACCAATGTACAAGAATAATGTATCTAAAGGAGAAAGAAAAGAAAAGATACAAAAAGTCCTCACTAAATCTCTCATAAGCAAAATCACTCCCCCTAACAAAAATGTCCTATGCTAACTCTTCCCCTAAGTATGTGACTACTCTCATACCCAAAACTACACCATTTTTTGTCACGAATGACAAAGGGCAAGTCATTGAAAAGCAATCATCTCCTCGTTACCGGAAGAGCTAGCACCATCATCCTCATCAGCATCATCATCACTGGAGCCATCATCATCGTTCGCATCCTCTGAAGCCTATGGAGATGGAGATGGAGATGGAGACGCTATGAAGCCACCAAGGCGAGCCTGTCGTTGTGCAATACGACCGACACTGGTGTTCACCTGATACAACTCAGCAGTTAGTGTATCAAGGCGAGCATCCATGCGCTGAAGTTGCGCCATGACTGCCTCAAGGGTCACACCACTCGCGGAAGCAGAAGGAGCGGAGGTAGATGAAGCGAAAGAGGCTGGAGGAGTCGCCGTCTTGGTACGTGGCCCCTTCAGTCAAAGCTGGGCCACACTTCGTCTAACAGACGCGCCACTAATGGCATCCATGATGGTGAAGTGAGCAGACTCTAGATAGGAGACAGATGCATGGCGAATGATCCTTGTTATAGTAGAAGGGAAAATAAGCTTATCAAGGGTCGCTGTATCCTTATAGACATTTATAAGGGAGAGTATGAAATGAGAGGGAAAGTCAATGGTAAGCCCCTCAAGGAGGGATAACAAAAAGCGAGCACGAGGCTCAGTAATAGAATTATAGTGAGACAAGGGATGTAAAACAAATGTCATCACCATATTCAGAAATCTCAGACCTTTTGCAAAGCCCGAGTAAGGGGTGTTTTGACGGTCACCCCAAGATGAAGGTGTCTCACAGAAGAGAGATATGAGTTCGTCTTTAAACACAATCCGCAGATGAGGATAGCCGGGGTAATCAGGATGCGATACCTTTGGGACATGTAGCACATCGAAGATAAGCTCTGGTGTGACTACAATACGTATACCTCGAATAGAATTAAGAAAACGAGGTATGGAATAAAAAAATCCGTGCATATTGGAGTAAAACTCTTGTATAATCACAGAGGGACAGCTGATCGGGATATCACAAAGAGACTCCCAATCCCTACTGTTAATGATAGTGGGTAGATCAGTATCGGAGAAGTCAGAAAGAATGACTTGGCGTTTCGAATGAATGCCACGTCTAGAAAAGTTCTCTGAGAAGTCCTGACGGGCCTTCTCATCACGGAACTGGACGTGAAGAGGAGTAGAATAAGAATAAGAAGATGTCCCGGAATGAAGAAGTTTCTGGGACGGAATGGATTTGCGCTTGGGTGCCATGTGTAGATTATTTGAGAGAGAGAGAGAGAGAGAGAGAGAGAGAGAGAGAGAGAGAAGCAAAAAAGTACCAATCAACAATAATATCAAAGGAAAGAAAAAAATGTTACGTATGCATGAAAAATACATGAACATGTGACATGCATCAAAATAAACATCATGGGCTCAGCCCAATCCAAAACTACCAGCACACAAGGTTTCAACATATAGAACACACATCTAAAATGCATGAAACATTGTGAACATACAAATGTGATGCAATGCATGAGCATATAGGATCATTTAAACATAACTTAACCCAAAAATTTCACAAATAACGCAACTATTTTGAAAAACCCCAAAAAATTTAAAAAACCCAAAAACCTAGGTCTAAAAGTATGAAATACATGATAAATGAGAGAAAAGAGATCATACCAGAGGAAGAAAACAAGATTTGGGCCGAAAATCAAGTGGAAGGTGAAGGGGTTGAGGGAAAAATGTTTGGGAGAGAAAAGAGAGAGTTTTTGTTGAGAGAAATCGAAGAGAAATGAAAAAGAAATTGTTCTGAAGCTATATATAGAAACACGAATCTTGATGGATTGAGGAGGTGTCGAGACGTGTCGAGCGCTAATTCTCGATAGATAAATCTGTCGAGGTGGTGTCGAGCATCTTTCGACGGCAAAAGAGCCTAGATGGATCGAAAACTATCAAGAAGCTATCGAGTAGACAGAAACTTTCTCGATGGATCGAGAATCTGTCTAGAAGCTATCGAGACAAATTCCAGAAAGCTTCGATGCATCGAAAATGCGATAAGATTTGTCGGGAAAAGCAGTCCGAGGGTCTCGATAGATAGCTATCTATAGAGAGCAGTTGAGATGGGCAAAAACAGTTTTTCAAAGAAGAGAAAAACATAGACATGAATGCAATCAAGCATGTTACCCAACCAAAGATTCAACCAGCATATTTAAGCTTCCAAAATAATCTCTTAACAAGAAAAATGTCAAGCATTTAGATCCAAAACACACACACACACACACACACACACACATATACTAAACAAGTCTAACCAATTTTATATTTCAAAAACAAGTCAAGATAGTTGAGTGAGCATACATTAATATATGTATTCCTTGTGATGACCAAATCACATTGTACCTGCACATGTATCAAAAGTAGCAAAGAATTTGCACGTTGTGTGTGAAAAACATCGCAAGATTGCATGAGTGTCTGCATGTTATGACGATTTGAGATATGAGAAAATCAATTTAACTCACACACAATCATAACTGCTTCATGGAAACTGTCACCTTCGAGGTACATCCTATAACTCCCACATCTCCTAGAAACACGCTTGCAATCATATATAAAGCATTTTGATTCTTTTGCTTTTTATTTTCTTTGCATATTTTTCTTTTGTTAAGCATATCATGCATGGGCATATAAGAGAAAAAAGCAAATACCAAATTATGTTAAGCTTTTGACATTGCACTTTTGCTTTGCCAAAGCATACAGATGTCATTTCATGATTGGCAGACAACATTGGTGAGATGGTTATTTATGCCTTTCTCTTAGGATTTTCTAGTACTACCCGTCAAAAAGAGTGATATGAGTGTTAAGTACAATAGATTACCTAATCTTACTCATCACAAACACAAGCCACAAAACTCACTTGCTTAATTGTACTTAACACTCATCTAAGTTACAAAAGATACAAAATTTATAAAACTTTATTTCAATGGCCATCCAAGGTACATAAGTACCAAAGTATACAAAACACACACTGTTTTTGTATTTTTCTGAATTTTCAATTATTTATTTATTTTATTTTTATGAAAAAAAAAACTAAAGCAAAACTAAAAACAAACAAACAAATACATGTTAAAAAAATCATAGCATAAAAACTAAACTGACTCAAAAACAAAAAAGCAAAACACACAAGTAATGCAAACAAAAAAAAAAAAAAAAATTGAGGGAGAGAGAAAAAGTGACTAGATCACTTAGAGCTTTTTTCCTTCCACACCTTGGAAGAACCTTTTCGTTTAGTGAACCCTTGATCTGGCGGTAAGGGGAAAGAATTGAAACCGTTCAAGTTCGAAAGGAACATGAGGGTTTTGAGAAGATCTCCAAGAGGAGCAAAAGAAGATGGAAACTGATTCTGGTTTTCGGATAAGATCATACTGTTGCTCTATTGAGTAGTTAACCACTTATAGCAATTAGGTCGAGTATGTCCAGTAGCTCCATAGTGATGATAGAGATGCTGCTTCTTCTATTTAGACTTTTGGTTATTGCTTTTCTTAGCCCTAGGGTTTTTAGTCTCTTTCTTGTCAAGCTTAAAGGGTGCTCCTAAGATAGATTTACCATTGTCTATGTTCTCATTGGCTAAAACAGTTTTCACATAATTATTCTCAGATTCAACATTATTAGTAGGTGAAACAAATATAGTAGTACTAGAAGAAGCAATATTAGAGGAAGAGAAATTATACCCCAAACCGGTTCAATCAAAAGTAGATTTTTGAAAGCTAAGAATCTCATCAAGCTTTGCACTTGAAGTCCTCTCCAACTGAGCTCTAACTTGGAATAGCTCCGCTTCAAGCTTCTTGGTCCTCACAGCCAAGAAATTGTTCTCAAACCGTAGTGCTCCAATGGTTTGATTAGCTTCATCAAACTTTATGGAGATTTCTTCTCGTTCAAGTTCCATATCACTGAGCTTCTTGGTGGCCAGCCTATACAATTTCTCGTGCTTTTCAGAGACCTTGTACAATTTTGCATAGGCTGTATGGATATCATCTTGTTCATCCATTTTCTCCAACTTAGACTCCACCAACTCCTCTTCTTCATCTACCTATTCAATAATCCCTTTAGTATGATTTATCGTCGCAGTGAAGGCATTCAAGATTCCTTCGTCATCATTATCATAATCATCCTCAGGCTTGGTGTCACTTAAGGTAGCAGCAAGGGCCTTGCTTTTCCCAAGAGTCTTAAGATAAGTTGGACATTCTTGTTTCATGTGTCCAAAACCTTGACATCCGAAGCATTTTGGTCTGGAGGGAACAGTGTATTGACTGCCATCCCTAGTATCCTTCTTCCCTTTATCTTGACTCATGAACTGTGAAGAACTGGATTGCTTTCGGTCATTGTCAAATCCTTTAGCATTGGCATTTTTCATGAACTTTTTGAACTGCCTTATGATGTAGGATTTCATTTTAGAATTTTTATCGTTTGAAGACTCATCTATGTCACTGCTTTTGGCCTTTAATGCCATGCTATTCTTGCTTGATTTCCCAATTCTAGTCAAACCCAATTCATAGGTCTGTAAGTTGACAACCAACCCTGTCAAAGGAATTTGATCAATGTCCTTTGATTCCTCAATGGCGGTGATCTTGGTATGAAATCTCTCAGGTAGAGATCTGAGCACTTTTTTAACAATCTTGGGTTTGTGAATGGTTTCCTTAAGATTAAAGGTAGAGTTTACTATGTCATTGAGCTTGGCATAGAACTCATCGAATGACTCATCCTCCTCTATTTTGTTTTCTTCAAAGCTTGTGGTGAGCATTTGAAGTTTTGAATCCTTAACAGCCTTGGTTCCTTTATAGGTTGTCTGGAGGATGGTCCATGCTTCCTCCGCAGTTCAGTAGAAGATATGTTCTTGAACTCCCCATTAGTGATTGCACTGAATAAAGCATTCAATGCTCTATTGTTGAAGTTAGCTGCTTTGATCTTTGCATCATTCTAATCAGTCGGCGCTTCTTTTGGTTTAGTCCAACCAATCTCCACAGCTTGCCACACTTTTTCATTTAAAGAATGCAAGAAAACTCTCATGTGTACTTTCTAATATGCATAGTTAATAAAGGAGGTATAATTAAAGATTGTCCTCTATCGATGACAAATAAGGGCCAATGGATCACACAACAAAAATTAATCCTAATCAGAGTGTGCTCGCTCTGATATCACTTGATAGGCCAAGAATGTATTAACCCATTTGGTAAATTAATCAATTAATTAACCAAGTTAATTAATTAGATTCAATTACATGCAATAAGTGTGGTAGTACAAAAAAATCACCAACTAAGTTAAATGCAGCGAAAAATAAATTTGACACAGGTGATTTGTTTATGAATGGGGAAAACTACCGAGGCAAAATCCCACCGGGTGAATTTAAGGTCACAATTTCCGAGAATCCACTATTATCAAAACAAGCGGTTACAAGTAAAGAAATCCCAGTACCTTATACCAACCTACAGTTGAACCTTTACCTCAATGCATAATTGAACTTGTAATGTAGTGACAATCTCTACTTTTAATGCACAATTCCAAGTACGCGACTAACCAATCGATGCACGGATTCCAGTACATAACTAACACACCAACTTGAGAAGGATGTTGGCTGCAAAGTTCTTTAGTTCATCCACATGATGAAGATCAAGAAGCTCCTTGCTCACAAAACCCTACGGCATACAAATGCATCAGCTTCTTCAAGAGAAAGATGAACCAGGGCAAATTGTCTTCGGTTACAATATGTTTGCATAAAACCTTTGCATTCACTTGCATCAAGTGTGACGGCCCTTAAATTAATCCTTATATATGTCTAGGGTTGTGAGAAAAGAAAACCTAAACATATAGCTTGGATATGCATGAAAAACAAATCTGAAAAATTGATTTTCGTAATTCTCGATAGAAATAGTTGTCAAGCTTATATGTTGAGCTTCACATTTTAAATCTCAATAGATACATTTGTCGAGCTATCTGTCGAGTTTTAATGAACATCATTTCTTCACTTAATTCTTGGATAGATTTGCATGACTTCAATACTTGGACTTGAACTCTTGTTCCTTGAAGTATTAAACACATCCTAGATATATCAAATTACAAGTAAAGTGTGTTTTGTTAAAGGATCAGCAAATTTTAAATGATATATGTTCTTAACATGATCCACATATGTCCTAACATGATTGTAGGTGTTTTACACTGGATTCTTATAGAATTTAAACTCTTTTTGAATTATGAAGTGGAGCCAAATTTTTAGTTCTTTAGCACTACAAAAAGTCACTTTATCTATTTTACCTTCTCACATCCAACAGCAGTGGTTTTATTTTATCTTTTAACACAATAAAATAATATAAACACTATAATAAAATAATATTTCATTCAATCACCATAACATAACCACAACCACCATCAAAGCCATAGAAATCACTGCACAGAGACACAGAGAGAGGAAAAGTAGTGTGAACGCAAAATGAAATGCATAAAAATCATTGCACAGAGACACGGAGAGCGGAAAAGTAGTGTGAACGCAAAATGAAATGCAAAAGAAAGAATAAAAAAAATAAGAAAAGTAGTGTGAATGCAAAAAAAAAAAAAAATATATATATATATATATATATATATATTTTACCTTTCAATTACAGTGCACAGCCAAAAATAGCTGTGCACTGTAGCTGTGGAGTCAAAAAATATTGCTTTGGCTCTATTATTACGGGGTACATTTTAAGTTTTAGTGGTGCTAAAAATAGCTATTTAGCACCACCATTGCTAGCGCTCTAATCAATGATTAAGTAGCATTAAATGACATTTCACGGTAGTTGAAACCAATTTGACTAAAAAAAATTATTTATGTGAATATTGGGTGATATTTTAATGTTGAGAATTTCACAAAAACTAACATATTCATTCTATTGAATTTATCTTTTAGGGTTTTATTTTAACACATGTATAAGTCATTTTCTGATTTTTTAAAGTCAAAACTACACTTATGATTCACATGAAAGGCTTCTGAGTAGCTTAGCAATCACCACACCGTTTTTGAAAGGATCAATAGCAAATCAAACCTAAAGTATATAATTTATCTTCTTCTTCTTCTTCTTCATTTTATTATTTTATTTTATTTTTTCACTTTCGAAAGGTTATTATAATGTTTTTTTTTTCCGATTAAAAATCTTGCTTCTTTATTTCTTTTTTATTTTTGCTTTTATATGTTTTGATATTAATAAAAAAGAAAAGATTGTCTTCCCTTTTTTCAAAATGAAGTTTGACATTAAAAAAAAAAGTTTAATAGTTATGATATAACTATAAAACAAATACATAATAAAGAAAATTCATTACAAAAGGAAATAAAAAGAAAAGAAAAAAATCAATTCTTTTTTTTTAATAATGGATAAGAAAAAAGGTGAAGATTATTTTTTTAAAGAAGAAGGGGCAGATATGGTAACAAGATGAGAGGTTTTGGAATTTTTAGTAGGGCAAGGGGGCTGGTTTTGCCTTTGCTACTATTTAAGTTCCTTATCAAATATTTGTTATTTAATTTATATAAGATAATTCTGCAATATATATAGTGGATAATCACAATCTCCTCCTTGTCATTTAATCTGATCACAATTTAGTGCACCAACTTTTAATTACTACTTTAATTTGATCTTTAAATTTTGAAATAAAATGAAATTATTAATGTTTCTTTCAAAAAAAAAAAAAAATAGTGATGATACAAAGATGAAGACATTTTTAATTTCTATATATAGAAAATTGATGGTTACATGGTGGGCAAAAACAAATAGAGATAGCTTTATTCTTTTTTTTTTTATTTTTTTTTTTATTGTGGGGGTGGGGGGGGGGGGGGGGGGTGTTGGGGCGGATGTTGCTTAAGCAGCAGGTGGAACAGGCCCTGCAACTAAAGAACACTTATTCCAGATTTGCACACTTCTTGGTCGTGTTATTGTTTCATTGGATTTGTAGCCAGGTTGACTATTGACGATATTGTCAAACAACTTATTGTGGCATGTTAAACCGATTCTTGCAAGCGAGTAACAACAATAATCACTGACTGGCTTAGAACTGTGCCCAAAGATATTCATAAAGATTTCTTCCCCACAGTCTGGTTTTAGTTTGTTTGAGCAAATTATCAAAGAGTTAAGATCTTGTTCAGCAGCCACCACAAAAGCTAAGAGCATGGCCGCCACCACGACGACTGAGAAGCTGTTGAGCCTTGCCATGACGATTGTTTGTTTAAAGTTAAATGGTATATGTTTCTTGAGTAAGTTGAGGAAATAATATTGTTGATGGGATGATATGAGATTCATGGAGAGTAAATGCGTATTTATACACGGAGGGTACATAAGGTTATACTTAATACATTGGGGGGTTTTCAATTTTCAATGTTTAATTAGAAACTTCTCTCTTCATTTGCTTTAGACTTTATTCAATCAGTTATCAATGTTCACTGGTGCTTTGAAGTTTTGTTCTATGTATTTTTATTATTACTTTATTAGATCCCGTTACGTGAGTCAAGAAAATATTTATTTTTTATTTTTATTTTTAAAGAATGCTCGTATTGTACAAAAGAGAGTGTCCAAGTGAACAAAAAAAAGGTAATAATATACAGTTGCACACAACTTTTTTTATATTCTTTTTGATGCTTACTAATAATATTGTGAATATATATATATATATATATAAAATATAATTTTAAAAAGAAAAATTCTACTCTATGCAAGAGACATCAATGTGATGATCAACCATAAGAAAAATACTTAGTAATTACGCTCAATGATTGTAAATTTTTTCTTTTTATTTATTTTTTTTTATCGTGATTAGTCTTTGAGAAAGGTATATATTCAAACCTGGAGCATAGGTGAGTGAATACAAGTCATAGCAGTAACTTCCGAGGCTAGGAACCAATTTTTATTCCACATTATAGGTCCATTATTCAGGCTTAATTTTAATCTATGGATTGCTGGGAATTCTATATATAATTCATGCCAAATAACACTCAAGAGAATAAGTACCTAACAAAAACTCACAATTTCTTCCATTCATTAGTAGGATTTAACAAACTTTTTTTTGGGGCAGCATCGTCGGTGAGAGGTTTGAATAATGATTCATGTTTCTTTTGGTACTTTTCCTAATGTCAGCAAATGTTCATTTCTTTATGTAATGTTGTGTTAGGATGAAACAGTAAGTGGAAAATTTTAGGTAAAGGGAATCACTATAATACTCTTTAGTGGCTTTGAAACCTTATGGTCACTCTATTAGCTAAAAGAGTCCGGTAGAAAAATGAGGATCTCCATTGGGACTAGCCAATAGGGTTGGCCATAGGTACTCCAATGCAAATCTCCAACTTTGAAGATTCGTTCTATGTCAAATTCTTGCACTATGAGATACCTACTTACTATATTTGGGACTAACTAATGGGGTTAGACTTAGGTACTCCGATGACTAAATCATGTGTTAGGTTCTAAATATTGAGGATAAATATTTAGATTCTTAATTTATGTATGTTGGCAAACCGAGAATAAAAAACAAATGTTAGGATTAAGTGTTAGACATTGCTCAAGATTATTCAAGTCAAATTTCAAGAACTGTCAAGCTGTGGAAAGAAGAGTTTAGATTTTGTAAAGCTCGACTAATCGAAAGAAAGGTTAGACCGCGAAAATCCGGCCCAAGCCTGCGAAAACATTTAGGGTTTTAGTCCAACACTACTAGGTATAAAAGGAAAACCATAATCACGTTTTAGATGTTCTTGGAAGATTTGTGAATTACTTCTGTGAGATCTGTGAAGTTTTTGTAACATTCTAACTTAACAAGCATCTATCGGAACGAGATCTACAATCAAGAACTAGTGGAAACAAGTTTCTACATAAAGATCTACTACTGATGGTGATTTGAAACATTTGAGTGATATCTCAAAGTCACAAATGTGGGAGTTTGTGATCAGCAAATTCAAGATAGAAGAGTCCATGGAGTTGGAGCTGCCTATGGTCGTGTTAGTAAGTTTTATTAAAGGTAGCTTTAGATTTAGGGTTTAAATTTATTGTAAACTTTCAATCTATCGTAGTGGATTTGTTTACCTTGAGGATAGTTAGGTTAAATCTATCCTAGGTTTTTATCTTGAAACGGTTGGTTTCATTGGTTTTCTTAGGTCTTTATATTACTGTCTTCTTTAATTTTTTGCACCAAGTAATATGTTTGCATGTGTTTAACCTAGATCTCATAATTAACCTAAGTAACTACTTAGCTAATTTATTAGGTTAAACTAATCTGTTCCAAAAGGGGTCTAAACATAACAAACAAGTGGTTGACACCAATTTGACTAAAAAATAATAATTCATATAAATATTGGGTACTGATATATTTTAATGTTGAGAATTCCACAAAAACTAACATATTCATTCTATTAAATTTATTTTTTAAGGTTTTAATTTAACGCATGTATATGTCATTTAACGCACGTATTTGTTATTTATTTTCATGAAGAAAATAAACAATTCTATATATAAAAATTTGAGTTTCCTTTTATAATTTTTGTTGCACTTTTGAAAGGTAATACTAATGTTCTTTTCCCAATTAAAACTCTTGCTTTTTTTTTTTCCAGACTTAGTTTTGCTTTATATGATTTGATATTAATAAAATAGAAAATATTTTCTTTCCTTTTTTCAAAATGAAGTTTATCATAAAAAAAAAAGTTTATTAGTTATGATATAACTATAAAAATAAATGCATAATAAAGAAAATTCATTACAAAAGGAAATAAAAAGAAAAGAAAAAAAATCAAAATTTTATATTGGAGAAGAAAAGGGGGGAAGATGTTTTTTGAAAGAAGAAGGGGGCAGATATAATAACAAAATGGGAGGTTTTGGAATTTTTAGTGGAGCAAGGGAGTGACCGCCTGGCCTCGCCTTTGCTACTATGTAAGTTCCTTATCAAATATTTGTTAATTTATATAGGATAATTCAGCTCTGAGAGAGAGATCACAATCTCCTCCTCGTCGCTTAATTACATCACAATTTTGTGCACAAACTTTTAATTACTACATGAATTTGATCTCTACATTTTGAAATAAAATGAAAATATTAATGTTTCGTTCAAATTTAAAAAAAAAAACTGTGATCATGCAAAGATGAAGACATTATTAATTTCTATAGAAAATTGATGGTTACATGGTGGACAAAAACAAATAGATAGCTTTATTCTTTTGGGGGGAAGCTACTTAAGCAGCAGGTGGAACAGGCCCAGCAACTAAAGAACACTTATTCCAGATTTGCACACTTCTTGGTCGTGTTATGGTTACGTTGGATTTGTAGCCAGGTTGAGTATTGACGATATTGTCAAACAACATGTTGTGGCATGTTAAACCTATTCTTGCAAGAGAGTGACAACAATTATCACTGACAGGCTTAGAACTGTGCCCAAAGATATTCATAAAGATTTCTTCCCCACAATCTGGACCTAGTTTGGTTGAGCAAGTCCTCAAAGAGTCAAAATCTTGTTCAGCAGCCACCACAAAAGCTAAGAGCATGGCCGCCACCACCACAACTGAGAAGCTGTTGAGCCTTGCCATGACGATTTTTTGTTTAAGGTCAAATGGTATATGTTTCTTGTGTAGGTTGTGGAAATAATATTGTTGTTGGGATGATATGAGACTCATGAAGAGTAAAGGTTTATTTATACACGGAGTGTACGTAAGGTTATACTTAATACATTGGGGGGTTTTCAATTTTCAATGTTTAATTAGAAACTTCTCTCTTCATTTGCTTCAGAATTTATTCAGTCAGTTATCAATGTTCAATGGTGCTTTGAAAATTATTTGTTATATGGATTTTTATTATTACTTTATTAGAGCCCGTTATGTGAATGAAGAAAATATTTATTTTTTATTTTTAAAGAATGCACATATTGTACAAAAGAGTGTGTCCAAGTGAACAAAAAAAAAGTACTAATATACAGTTGCACACAACTTTTTTTATATACTTTTTGATGCTTACTAATAATATTGTGAATATAAATATATATATATATATATATATATATCTGTGTGTGTGTGTACAAAAATTTAAAAGGAAAAGTTCTACTCTATGAAAGAGACATCAATGTGATGATCAACCATAAAAAAATACTTAATAATTACGCTCAATGATTGTAAATTATTTATTTATTTTTATGGTGATTAACTTCCGAGGCTAGGAACCAATTTTTATTTCGCATTATAGGTCCATTATTCAGGCTTAATTTTAATCTATGGATTGCAGGGAATTCTATATATAATTCATGCCAAATTACACTCGAGAGAATAAGTACCTAACAAAAGGGTTGGCCATAGGTACTCCAATCTCCAACTTTGAAGATTCGTTCTATGTCATATTCTTGCATTATGAGATACCTACTAACTATATTTGGGACTAACTAATGGGGTAAGACTTAGGTACTCTGATGACTAAATAATGTGTTAGGTTCTAAATATTTAGGATAAATGTTTAGATTCTTAATTTATGTATGTTGGCAAATCGAGAACAAAAAAATGTCTAGATTAAGTGTTAGACATTGCTCAAGATTGTTCAAGTCAAGTTTCAAGAACTGTCAAGCTGTAGAAAGAAGAGTTCAGATTTTGTGAAACTTGACTGATCGAAAGAAAGGTTTGTATGTTTTTAGACCCCTTAAAACACAATTGGATTAACCTAGTAAATTAACCAAGTGATTACTTAGTTCAAATTTCAGATCGAAGTTATCACAATCAAACAATCATATCATGTATAGCAGCGAAAATATAAATAACACAAAAATATGATGACCTAGGAAAACCAAAACGGTAAAAAACTTAGGGAGGATTTAACCTAGCTATCCTCAAGGTAGACCTGAATCCACTATGAAAGAATTGAAGTTTTACAATAGCGACTTAGACCACTAACATCCTATTGCTACCCACTAGTAGAAACTTACTGACACGACCATGTGCAAGCTCCGAAACCACAGACTCCTTCTTTCTTAGATTCTCCAGCAAATACAAGCACTCCTGCTTGTGTATCTTTAAACTCTTATGGAAGCAATTGAATGATTATAAAGTTCTTGAAGAAATCTCCTCCTTGATAATCCTAAGTTTATGTGAAGGAAAGCTCCTCTAAGATCTCATAAGAGATTCACACAAACAACAATATGAGCAACAAAAGACTTAGAGAGCTTTTGGGTACAAAACCCTAAATCCCAAAGAGGCACACTCTTCTCTCTCTTAAAAGTCTTTTAAAAACGTGTTTAGGGTTTCCTTTATATAGTGGGAGAAGTAGATTTGAAACCATAATCCTTAATGTGCTTGGGCTAAGTTGGAATATTCTGTAGAAAAACAATTTGCACAACTTTCGATTGATCGAGCCTAATTTTCGATTAATCGAGCCAGATAGATTTACATAGTAAATCCTGCAGAACACTCGATTCCAATTATACATATAAATACACTTTGAGCAAGTCTAAACAAGACTAAAAACCTGTTTTAATAATAGTTTGCCAACAATACAAATTAGAGTTCTAAATACATTAGTTTCTAAGTCTTTAGAACCTAACAAACTCTCCCTTTGGCAATCCATGACAAAACACAACTAAATGCTCAAAGTCTACAAAGAAAAACCCTTTACAAAAATATTGCCCATTATAACAAATCCAATCATAACTATTATCCATCAGTTGCAATTGTAGACAGCAACATGACTGAATCAACTTGTATATTCCTGAAACACTCAACAAACGCATAAACGCATGTGTGACAGAAAAACAGTAAATCAACAAATATGCAAACTAACTTTCCCTCTAAGTTAGATACATCAAAAACAATGTTAACTCCCCCTAAACAGAACATTCTTGTATTTTCCACACATATTCCTAATATGGATTTCATCTAAATCTTCCCATTTTTGTCACGTATTGACAAAGATAACTCAAACAATGAGAAACAATGCAACAGAGAATAAGAGCAAATAGAGAAGTAAGGGAACACAAAACAATTTAACTCTATAGAAAATAGAGACAACTCCCCTTATGAACAACAAAGGGTAAAAACAAGCTTCTCTCCCTCTAAAAATAGGAAAAACAAAACAAGTTTTGGGAAAAAATATAGGAGGTGGGGATAAATAAAAAGACACAAACCAAACTTAAAAAATAAGGATTCACTTGAAGAAAAATATTATCTCTTTCAATAAATGCAAATATGACACTATGTGACCCATAAACAGTTGCATGAGTAGAGAAAATATTTGCACATTGATTATCCATCATATCTTTTAAGAAAAATATTTTCTACAGTTCACACATAAAAAATAGCATATACTAGAATGTACAAAATTCAAAAAATAATCAATCAATTTTTAAATCAAGTTGAGTACCCAATTTAGCTAGGTGTATTCATGCTATGTGTGAAAACAATGAGAGATATGACTGCAAAACTGCAAGATGGATATAGAAATTAATGAAATGCATGTGAATCCTAAACATAAATGATACATGAAAAAAAATTTGGTCAAAAACTTAAAAATTAAACACATTTTGCATCAAAATCAAGGAACTTTTAATCTTGGATGGCTACAACAAGATCACACAATACAATGTACCAAGTTTAGCAAAGAGTAACTTGTGTAGTGTGTGTAACTAGCAAAAACTTGAGATACATGTGAGGTGATATGTGAATAGAAATCAAACACAAAGTCTACAAAATTCATCACATAGAATTTGAAAGAGACTATCACCTAAAGAGTTACATCATATAAATTCCACATCTTCTAGATCATAAGCTTGCAATCATGTAAGTTTCTTGATTTGCCTCATAATATACACACAAATTTTAATTGTTCAGAAACTTATTAAAATAGCTGGAAGAATGTACACACCAATTTTATTTATTTGATTTAGCTTTAAGTCCAATAATGTACATACCAATTTTAAGCATTTAAACCGAGGTTATACTTTATGTTCTTTTTGTGCATGTGCTACACTTTCTCGAGTACAAAATCTTACGATATGCACTAAGGTGTTCATGATTGGCTAGTGAACAGTGGTGAGATGATTATTTATGCATTTCTCAAAAGGATCAAGTCCGACAATCAAAAGCATGTGATTTCAAAATCAAGACAAACTGATCAAAAACTATAAACATCTTCCCACACAACATGCACTACAAAGCTCAAACTAGTAAAGTACAACAAAATAAGCTCATCCAAACTAAATAAGGTACATAAACATGTTATGTAAAGATAATATAGCCAACCTTGATTATAAATCCAAGATATAATACAAAACACAAAACACAAAAATCTTTTTGGTTTTAAAAAAATTTTATGACCAAAAACAAAAAGCACATATTATGCTAAATGAACAATGCAAAAACAATGTATGATAGTGCTAAACTAAGCTATAGAGGGAAAACAAACAAGAAATATAGATTTCTTAATTAACCCTTGAGTACATGTACAAATTAGTACATACTCACATAAAATCAGGAAAAGCTTAGCACTTATATAACACATACTATTCAAGTTTTTCCACAATGTCAAGCATGTTCTAAATCAAAAGAGAGATATCATAATTCATGTAATCCTCAAAACAAATAAAACAAGACACAAAATAAAATATTTTTGTCTTTTTGAAAATTTTCAAAGTTTTTGGATTTTTTTTAATAAAAAAAAACCTAAAAAACAAAACAACAAAAAACAGAAACAAGACATGTCCATAAACAATTGAAAAAATTAAAACAGGGACAAGTCAGGGACAAGTCAGAGACAAGTAAGCAACACTCACCTTAGAGAATCTTTTCTCACCCATATAGCACGAGACTTCGGCTTTGTAGGTGAAAATCCATGAGAAGCAGAGTGTATTTGAGAAATTACACCAATTTTCTGAGAAAAACTGAAATCCTGCAAATTCCTTTCACAAGCCAACAAGCTTAAATTTTTCAAAAGAATATGAAACAATTTGTATGGACTTATTGCAGGAGAAATATCATCACATATGAAACAATTTGTATGGACTTAAATTTCAATTTATAACAATTAGAACAAATGTGACCGGAGATACCACAAAAGTGACAAACAGGAACAAATTTAGGAACATCAGTATTCCTAACAACAAATCTAGTCTCAGATTTTGGTTTTTGCCTCAACAAAGAACAATTTGGTCTAATATGATCAACAACACCACAACAGTGACAAGTAGGCACAAAAACAAATTTATTATACTCTCTAATAGTAGGTTTAGACTCAGGTTTAGAAACTTCAGCGTCTACATCAGAACTTTTACCTTTGTCTAACCTAGCAAAATAAACCTTTTCTTTATTATTCCTCTTGAAAGGAGAAATATAAACTTTCTCAGTTTTAGGATTAAGAGAAACAGAAACATTTCTGTTATCAACAGCAAGCTTGGTACTAGTCAAATTTTCAATTTTAGCTTTAGATTCAACTAACTCTTGTTCCAAGCTTTTCATCTTCTCATCTTGAGAGGAAATTTGATTTCTCAAAAATTCATTCTTTTTATTATACTCATCTAATCTCACAATCAAATCCTCTTTTTCAAGATTAGCCAATTTTAACTCTTTCTTGAATTTCTTAGCAATTTTCATAGATTTCAATAATTCCTTACGAAGAGTTTCACAGGCATCAATAAAATCAATAGAAATATGAGCAGAAACATGATCAGAAATACACTTCAAATTATCCATGACAACAAGGGTTAAGGATCAGCTCATAGATCAAAAGATCTAAAACAAAAGAGCTACATGCTCTAATACAACTTGTATGTTTTTAGACCCCTTAAAACACAATTAGATTAATCTAGTAAATTAACCAAGTGATTACTTAGTTCAAATTTCAGATCTAGATTATCATAATCAAACAATCATATCATGTATAGCAGTAGAAATATAAATAACACAAAGATAATATGACCTAGGAAAACCAAATCGGTAAAAAATCTGGGGAGGATTTAACCTAATTATCCTCAAGGTAAACCTGAATCCATTATGAAAGAATTGAAATTTTACAATAGCGACTTAGACCACTAACATCCTATTGGTTCCCATCAGTAGAAACTTACTGACACGACTACATGCAAGCTTCGAAATCACGGACTCTTTCTTTCTTGGATTCTCCAGCAAATACAAGCACTCCCGCTTATGTATTTTTAAACTCTTATGGCAGCAATTGAATGATCATAAAGTTCTTGAAGAAATCTTCTCCTTGATAATCCTAAGTTTATGTGAAGGAAAGCTCCTCTCAGATTTCACAAGAGATTCACACAAACAATAATATGAGCAACAAAAGACTTAGAGAGCTTTTGGGTACAAAACCCTAAATCCCAAAGAGGCACACTCTTCTCTCTCTTAAAAGTCTTTTAAAAACGTGCTTAGGGTTTCCTTTATATAATGGGAGAAATAGATCTGAAACCCTAATCCTTAATAGGCTTGGGCTAAGTTGAAAAATTATGCAGAAAAATAATCTACACGACTTTCGATCGATCGAGCCTAATTTTCGATCGATCAAGCTAGGCAGATTTACACAGTAAATCTTGCAGAATACTCGATTCCAACTATACATATAAATACACTTTGAGCAAGTCTAAACAAGACTAAAAACCTGTTTTGATCATGATTTGCCAACAATACAAATTAGAGTTCTAAATACATTAGTTTCTAAGTCTTTAGAACCTAACAAGGTTTGACCGCGTAAATCAGGCCCAAGCTCACGAAAACATTTAGGGTTTTAGTCCAACACTACTAGGTATAAAAGGAAAACCATAATCACATTTTAGAAACTCTTGGAAGACTGGTGAGTTACTCCTATGAGATCTGTGAGGTTTTTTTAACCCTCTAACTCTATAAGCGTCTACCGGAACGAGATCTACAATCAAGAACTAGTGGAAACAAGTTGCTGTATAAAGATCTTCTACTGAAGGTGATTTGAAACCTTTGAGTGAGATCTCAAAGTTACAAACGTAAGAGTTTGTGATCAACAGATTCAAGATAGAAGAGTCCATAAAGTTAGAGCTGTACGTGGTCGTGTTAGTAAGTTCTACAATAGGTAGCTTTAGATTTAGGGTTTAAATTGTAAACTTCCATTCTATTATAGTGGATTTGATTACCTTGAGGCTAGTTAGGTTAAATCCTCCCTAGGTTCTTACCTTGAAACGGTTGGTTTCATTGGTTTTTTGGGTTGTCATATTACTGTCTTCTTTAATTTTCCGCACCAAGTAATATGTTTGCACGTGTTTAACATAGATCTCATAATTAACCTGAGTAACTACTTATTCAGCAAAACAGAAGAAGAAAAACCTAAGTAACTACTTGGTGAATTCATTAGGTTAAACTAATCTGTTCCAAAAGGGGTTTATACAAAACAAATAAGTGGTTGAAACCAATTTGACTAAAAAATAATAATTCATATAAATATTGGGTACTGATATTTTAATGTTGTGAATTCCACAAAAACTAACATATTCATTCTATTAAATTTATTTTTTAAGGTTTTAATTTAACGCATGTATATGTCATTTATTGATTTTTTAAAGTCAAAGCTCAACTTACAATTAACATAGCATCCCTCTCCCTCTTTTTAGGAGTAGCTAGACAGACTTTTAAGTATAACTCATGTGATGTATGATGTTCAAGTAAATACTTATAAGTTATAAAATGATTAAATTTCTAACCTATTAAAACTATATTGTGAACACACACACATATATATACACATAAATTTCATAGTTTTTTTATTTATTTTAAAAACAATATTAACTTTAGAGTTTTTTTTTTATGTAATTATCTATATATTTATACTATTATTTAAGAAACTTCCTTTGTTTGGACTCTAACTTTTGGATGTCGCAAAATACCGGAAAATGTTTTTCTCCAAACTAGTTTGGATAGAAACTTTTCAAACTCTTCCTATATCCTTCATTTTATTGGATGTTAATTTAGAAAATCTAACCATTGTGTTTCATATTTTTTTTATTTTTTATTTTTTTAATGTTATTAACATGAATGTCAAATTTCACTCAAATAGGATATTATTTACTATTCGATTAATAAATTTTTTTTATGCATAATTTTAGACCATAAAAACTTGAAATTTATTCATTTAATTGATGATATAGCTATTAATTTTTGTGTTGGATTATTTAGATCCCTGTATACACAGATTATTTAATCTAATTAAATACTGAGTTAATGTTTAGTTCATTTAAACAGATTTTGGTTAAACACAAACAATCATATTACTTAATGTAGAAAAGTAAAGAAGATAAGCGATATGATCATCCAAGAAAACCAATGAAACAATCCAGTTTCAAGGTAAAAAATATGGGGAGGATTTAACCTAAACAATCCACAAGGCAACAAATTCACTAAACAGAATGGAAGTTTTACAAATAAATATTTCCCTAAATCTAAAGCTCCTACTTGTTGTACTTACTCACGTGATCACATGCAGCTCTAAATCTATAGACCCTTCTATTTGAATTTGTCGCACATAAACACCATTGTTTGTGACTTTGAGAGCTCCACTCAAAGATTTTAACACAAACACTCTAGTTTGTGATTCCAATACCACTCTTGAAGGTTTAAATCTCTAGCACCTTTGATGACTAGTGATGGCAGCAACTTCTAATAGCATCGGATCTTGAGTTTCTTCAAGGAATATTGTCTGTAGAAGATTTTAGAAAGTTTTGGGTACAGAAACCCTATATCTACAATAAGAGGCACAAGAAGCACTCTTCTCTCTCTGAAAACCCTTTTAAAACATGCCTTAGAGTTTCCTTTAAATATTAGAAGAATTAGATCTAAAACCCTAATCACTTAATAGGCTTAACGAACTGTTGGGCCGAAATTAAATTCTACAGATCCGTGTCTCGATCGGTTGAACCTGTTCTCTCGATCGGTTGAGCAAGGCAATTTCTGAATTCTTCTTTCTGCGGCTTTCTTATTCTTATATTCTGACTTACAGCACCTTGAGCATTGTTTAATGATACCTATAGACTTAGGAATTTATATCTAGACAAGTTTGAGTTCATGGTTTGTTAATTGTTCTAAAATTTTAGAACCTAACACTTTGATCTTCTTGAAATGTTGCAAGCTTGGAAGATAGAATAAGAACATGCAATTCAATAGTTAGATTTTAAAAATTCACATTTAATAAAAAGATATAATAGGAGTTTAAAAGGTTTTTCTCTAAACTAATTTGGAGAGAAGTCTTTTTCCAGAATACGCCCACACAAAGGTCAAACTCACTTGCAAGTTTTTTTTTTTTTTTTTTTTTAAATTTTTTTTTTGAAAACAATATTAAACTTTAGAGTTTATTACATAATTATATACAAATTTTCATGAAGAAAATAAACTATTCCATATACAAAACTTGAGTTTCCTTATATAATTTTTGTTTCACTTTTGAAAGGTAATAAATAATGTTTTTTTCCCAATTAAAATTCTTTCTTTTTTTTTTTTCCAGACTTTGTTTTGCTTTATATGATTCGATATTAATAAAATAGAAAATATTTTCTTTCCTTTTTTCAAAATGAAGTTTAACATTAAAAAAAAGTTTATTAGTTATGATATAACTATAAAAGTAAATGCATAATAAAGAAAATTCGTTACAAAAGGAAATAAAAAGAAAAGAAAAAAAATCAAAATTTTGTGTTGGATAAGAAAAAGGGGGAAGATATTTTTTGAATGAAGAAGGGGCCGGGGCAGATATAATTACAAAATGGGAGGTTTTGGAATTTTTAGTGGAGCAAGGGAGTGACCCCCTGGCTTCGCCTTTGCTACTATATAAGTTCCTTATCAAATATTTTCTACTTAATTTTTATAGGATAATTCAGTTATATATATATATATATATATAGAGAGAGAGAGAGAGAGAGAGAGAGAGAGTATAGTCACAATCTCCTCCTCGTCGCTTAATTTGATCACAATTTTGTGCTCAAACTTTTAATTACTACATTAATTTGATCTCTAAATTTTGAAATAAAATGAAAATATTAATGTTTCGTTCAAATTTAAAAAAAAAAAAAAAAAAAAAAAAAAAAAAAAAAAAAAAAAAAAAACAGTGATCATGCAAAGATGAAGACATTATTAATTTCTATAGAAAATTGATGGTTACTTGGTGGGCAAAAACAAATAGATAGCTTTATTCTTTTGGGGGGAAGCTACTTAAGCAGCAGGTGGAACAGGCCCTGCAACTAAAGAACACTTATTCCAGATTTGCACACTTCTTGGTCGTGTTATGGTTACGTTGGATTTGTAGCCAGGTTGAGTATTGACGATATTGTCAAACAACATGTTGTGGCATGTTAAACCTATTCTTGCAAGAGAGTGACAACAATTATCACTGACAGGCTTAGAACTGTGCCCAAAGATATTCATAAAGATTTCTTCCCCACAATCTGGACTTAGTTTGGTTGAGCAAATCCTCAAAGAGTTAAAATCTTGTTCAGCAGCCACCATAAAAGCTAAGAGCATGGCCGCCACCACCACGACTGAGAAGCTGTTGAGCCTTGCCATGACTATTGTTTGTTCAAGGTTAAATGGTATATGTTTCTTGTGTAGGTTGTGGAAATAATATTGTTGTTGGGATGATATGAGCCTCATGAAGAGTAAAGGTGTATTTATACACGGAAGGTATGTAAGTCTATACTTAATACATTGGGGGTTTTTAATTTGAGATTAAATTCAATAAGGATGAGGTGTAAATCCTTTGATAATCCTTTGATTTACACCAGCCAATAAAGACATCCCACATTAGACTTTTACTTAAACTCATTGTAAAATCAATACATCCTAATTATACACCTAATAGCATATCAAAAAACAAAACAAAAAACCCTATTTCATGTTTTCCCTAAAATCTCATAAGCTCTTGCATCTCCAATACACAATTCTCGCTTGATTGTGTACGAGAAAAATTCTCGAAGACACAAAAATGAAATCAAGCATAATAGAAGACACAAAAGTAAGTTTGATAATAGTAGGCTAGTAGCAACTAAGTAGTGTATGGCGTGGGTGGCTGTGAACTGCAAGATCTATCTTTGGTTGAAACAGTAATGGAAATGGTCTGAGGTTACTTATAATTTCAAAACATTGATATTGCAATATTTACCTTCGAATAAATATCAATCGCTCTATAAAGCTCATCATCAATGACACGAGCATAATCAAGCAATATCTCAATCATAGCAATGAATTTTTGTAGACTCAAATAAGGATCTGGGGCAATTTTTTGGAGATGCACAATTCTCGCCTTATTATACACAAGTCTATAATATATCCTCCATTTGATTTGGCCATTGCTATATTTTGATATCTTGTCGAAGGTTCGGCGAGGTAGTATGATGGCAAAGGGAGGTCCGATGAGGATTGTGGCTGCTGATGAGGGAGTGAGATTTTAGGAAAAACGTGAAATAGGGTTTTTTATTTTGTTTTTTGAGTTGTTATTAGGTGTATTAGGATGTATTGATTTTATAATGAGTTTAAGTAAAAGTTTGATATGGCATATCCTTATTGGCTAGTTTAAACCAAAAGGTTTACACCCCGTCCTTATTAAATTTAATCTCTTTCAATTTTCAATGTTTAATTATAAACTTCTCTCTTCATTTGCTTTAGAATTTATTCAATCAGTTATCAATGTTCAATGGTGCTTTGAAATTGTGTTCTGTGGATTTTTATTATCACTTTATTAGAGCCCGTTACGTCAATCAAGAAAATATTTATTTTTTATTTTTAAAGAATGCACGTATTGTACAAAAGAGTGTCCCAGTGAACAAAAAAAGTACTAATATACAGTTGCACACAACTTTTTTTTATAATCTTTTTGATGCTTACTAATAATATTGTGAACATATATATTTAGAAGGAAAAATTCTACTCTATGAAAGAGACGTCAATGTGATGATCAACCATAAGAAAAATACTTGGTGGGAAAGGTCGTAGACCCATTTCAAAGTTGGGCCTGGTCTAAAGATTGGGCTCAGCTTGAAGATGGACAGAATGAGATGTAACAACATTAAGATCCATTATCTATGCTGAGGACACGAGTAGGTCCGAAGATAGACATACATCCAAGCACCTAATCGGTGTCAGGCAAAAGTTTCTAAGCAAATCTCTCAATGTTAGAAGACTAGGTCCCACTTCTGATAAGCGATTTGATAGGCAAGAATAGTGCTTTAGACCCAGATAGCCACCTTAACCTCTGAATCAGTGAGTCCCACACACGTTTAGAAGATTCTGTCATCATGAGGGCTCTACCAACAAGAGAGTATAAAAAGGGAAGGAGGTTATGGGGCGAGGAGTTGAAAAAATTGGGGGTGAGAAACACGAGAGAAAGGTGAGAGCACAATCCTCAGGAATTGAGTTCCTGCTTGAAACTCAGAAAGGGAAGTTCGGCCAGTGAGTTGCATCCTCGGCCAGGAACTTGTATCATAACGACGGATCAACAGGATGGCCCGATCCATCATAGTGATAGACTATTCTTGGGATCTCTCATTGTGGGCCAAAAACATTAGCAGAGAACAAATTAATTGAGGGCTTAATTAGGCCCACACATAGACAAAAGTCATTGGGCCATAGCTACTACATTAATAATTACGCTCAATGATTGTAATATTTTTTTTTTGGTGGGTGATTAGTCTTTGAAAAAGGTATATATTCAAACCTGGGGCATAGGTGAGTGAATACAAGTCATAATAGTAACTTCCGAGGCTAGGAACCAATTTTTATTTCACATTACAGGCCCATTATACAGGCTTAATTTTAATCTATGGATTGCAGGGAATTCTATATATAATTAGTGCCAAATTACACTCGAGAGAATAAGTACCTAACAAAAAATCACAATTTCTTCCATTAATCAGAAGGATTTAACAAACTTTTTTTTTGGGGCTGCATCGTCGATGAGAGGTTTGAATAATGATTCATGTTTCTTTTGGTACTTTTCCTAATGTTAGCAAATGTTCATTTCTTTATGTAATGTTGTGTTAGGATGAAATAGTAAGTGGAAAATTTTAGGTAAAGGTTATCACTATAATACTCTTTAGTGGCTTTGAACCCTTATGGTCACTCTATTAGCTAAAAGAGTCCGGTAGAAAAATGAGGATCTCCATTGGGACTAGCCAATAGGGTTGGCCATTGGTACTCCAATGCGAATCTCCAACTTTGAAGATTCGTTCTATGTCATATTCTTGCATTATGAGATACCTACTTACTATATTTGGGACTAAACAATGGGGTTAGCCATAGGTACTTCAATGACTAAATCATGAAATAATTTTAGGAAAGTTTAAATAGAGTGCATGCGAGTATTTCCAGGTGAAATATGCATGTATTTCTTGAAACTTCTTTTGATTATTTATAATTTACTGTCATCTCCTTATGAGTATTTTGAGGACTACCAAATTCCTAAAATTAAAGGGGGAAGCAATGACACCCCACTCCTTTCGGGAGCCTCAAGATGGAGTGGGTGAGACAACATTCCTTCCCTTATTTTTTGAATGAGTCCAAATTTTATAAGGTGATGTAAAATCTATGACTTACGCCATTCAATAGGAGTTTGCCACATCATTACTTCACAACATAAGGAATAGAAAATACCGCACACAATTATTTCTCATCACAATACATTTGGTCTTGGATCAGACAACCATCTTCTTAAGCTCTGCTATCACAAGTTGCTGCCACCATTCCTAGCAGTGATTGCCACACCTCTCTCTCTCTCTCGCTCTCTCTCTAATTGTCTCCTTCCCTCTCTAATTCTCAAAATAATCGACTTTCAAGCCCATCAACATATCACACCAATGTCTACATCCATTTTAAAAACTACCTAGATTGGAGAGAGAGAGAGAGAGAGAGAAGCAAGTGTTTGTGCCACTAGTACTGGTGGTCGCAAGTGGTAGAGCTTAAGGTAGCTCCAACCACGGGGTGAAATTAAAGAGAGAGATGGTTGGAGTTTAGGGGTGGGGAGTGGGCTAGAGACAATGGTGGAGATGGAGGGGTTAAAGTTGATTGACCGATTTTTGGAGGGAGAAGATGGCGGAGGTGGAAGTGGAAGGGGAGCAGAGGGAGAGTGTAGGATAATAATGAGAAATTATTAGGTGTGCCACTTCCTATTTTTTTGTAAGATACTGATGTGATATGTTGGGATTGAAGGGTATAAAACATGTGTTTGCACCAGATTTTTATTGAATTTAAACTCTTGTTGAATTTCATTGCTAAGCAATGGTCAAGTTGCATTAAATGACATTTGATGGTAGCTTAAATCAGTTTAACTAAAAAATAATCATTCATGTGAATATTGGGTATTGATATTTGAATGCAGAGAATTCTACAAAAACTGACATATTTATTCTATTAAATTTATTTTTTAAGGTTTTGTTATAACACATGTATAAGTTATTTTGTGAATTTTTAAGGTCAAAACTCGATATACAATATTCAACTTTAGAGTTTTTGGATGCCTCAAACTCACTAGCAAGTTTTTTTTTTTTTTTTTAAACAATATTAACTTTAGAGTTTATTACGTAATTATCCACACATACACACACATACATATATATATATATATATACACACACAAATTTTCATGTAGAAAATAAATTAGTCTATAAAAACTTGAGTTTCCTTTTATAATTTTTGTTTCACTTTTGAAAGGTAATAGACTCTCTCTCTCTCAAAAGAACAAATGAAAATCATATTAAAAATGTATTTCCTCCATATATATATATATATATATATAAAAGATAAATCACATTCTGCTCCTCGTTGCTTAATCTAATCACAACTTAGTCCACAAACTTTTATTTACTACATTAATTTGATCAATAAAATTTTGAAATAAAATGAAATTTTTAAGGTTTCGTTCAAATTAAAAAAAGGAAAAAAAGAAAAGAAAAAGAGTGATCATACAAAGATGAAGACGTTATTAATTTCTATAGAATATTGATGGTTACATGGCATGCAAAAACAAGCAGATAGCTTATTCTTTTGAAGGGGAAGCTCCTTAAGTAGCGGGTGCAATAACCCCTGCGACTAAAGCACACTTATTCCAGACTTGCACACTTCTTGGTCGTGTTATGGTTTCGTTGGATTTGTAGCCATGTTGAGTATTGACGATATTGTCAAATAACCTGTTGTGGCATGTTAAACCTAATCTTGCAAGAGAGTGACAACAATGATCACTGACTGGCTTAGAATTTTGCCAAAAGATATCCGAAAAGATTTCTTGCCCACAGTCTGGACTTAGTTTTATTGAGCAAAGCATCAAAGAGTTAAAATCTTGTTCAGCAGCCACCACAAAAGCTAAGAGCATGGCCGCCACCACCACGACTGAGAAGCTGTTGAGCCTGGCCATGACGATTGTTTGTTTAAGGCTGAGAGTAATATATCTTAATTTCTTGTGTTGATTGTGGAGATAATATTGTTAATTGTTGGGATGATACGAGATTCATGGAGTGTAAAGGTGTATTTATATACGAAGGTAGGTATTTAAGGTTATACATACTTATGCATACGGAGGTTTCAACTTTTAATGTTTATATAACTCAAAAACAAAAACTTTCAATGTTTACAAACTGCTCTCTATTTTTGCATTAAAATTTATTCAGTCAGTTTTCAATGTTGGATGGAGCTTTGTAGTTTCCTTCTATACTTCTTTTTATTACTAGTGTCCGTTACATGAATCAAGAAAACATTTTTTTAAAGTGGGGGGAAAAAAAGGTAACACACACAACTTTTTCATAATCTTTTTATGATAATACTTACTGATAAAATTGTGATTGCAGTAACATTTTTTAAAGAAAAATTCCACTCTAGGAAAGATATGTCAAAGTGATGATCATCCACAAAGAAAAATACATAATATATTTAAACACAAAGAGTAGGTGAGTGAATAGGTCGAGGGCGGTATTTTGGAACCAATCTCACCATCGTTGTTATGATCAACCAAATACTGAACACTCTAATGGAGTGGTATAATGGTTAATCATTGAATTAATTGTTAATTTATTTTTAAAAATATAAATTAAAAAAATTAAAAATATATGGACAAAGTTTAGCTACAAAATTAGTTGTAGCTTAAGATTACAAACTTATTCAATATCTTTTTATTAGAAGTTAATTTTGAGAAATCTACCACTGGATTACATCTTTTTATATCCTCCATACTTGCAAAATTTCTAAAAAATTAAAGATTAATGGCTATGTTATTAATAAATTATTTAAATTGCAAGTTTTTGTAGTTTAAAATTATATATAATATATAAGCTTATTGATCATATAGTAAATAATATCTGTTTGACACAAAATTTGGCATGTGTAATAAGAACATGTAATTCAACGGCTAGATTTTCAAAATATATAGTAACAGTTATTTTATTCAGTAAAGCTGTAGCATTAAATTACAACAAATTTTGTAACTAAATTTTGTCCAAAATATATACAATAAAATGAAGAAAAAATATTTTTTTAAACAAGAGACGATATTCAATTTAAACATAAATATGCAAGAATACCAGAGATTGAAATAATAGAATTTTACTGTTTGTAAAATTTATTCAAATATTAAATTTAATGTTTATACACTTGAATTGATTTTTTGATTATTTATTTAAAATTTAAAAGCAAAAGATAATTAAAAGCCCATAAATAAAAAATGCTAAATTGAAGGAGGGTATGGTTATTTGATTAAACTAAGATTGCGTTTTTGATAAGCTTATATTAGATAGGTTCTTTTATTATTTAGCTTATTTTTACTACTATTCATGAGTTTCATTGCACTTTTTGGTATTATTTATGGCTCATACTATATTATTTCAGCTAAATTTTAGTTTTATCTATAATACTTTCAGTAAAAAGTTTTCAGTTTCAGTTAAATAAGCTGTTTCCAAACGAACCCTAAATTAACCTTAAGAAATTGAACTATTTAAATAAAAATGTCTAGTTTGGTACTTTTCTAAAAAGTTGACAATTTGTTTGCAATTCCGATATTTCGTACATAGTTACTCGAAATTTTGTACAGTTCATCGGTTTGATGGTTCAATCACCCATTTGATAAGAATTTGACAACTATGAATTTCATCTTATAATGTATATTCAAGCTTAATTATAATTCATGGATAAAATTGACATTCTGATTGGATTCATCTCACTCACTTCAATCAAAGATAGTTGAATGACATTCTATAATTCAGGGCCTATTGAGAAAAGAAAAGAAAATCCAAGACTGAAATGCTTCATATGTATTATTGATAGCTAATAATTGTATTTATACATGACTGGAATTAAGAGAGGAGAAGAAAACTGACTAACAGAATAACTAACGTAAACAACTGCACTAATAACCAACTTATTCCACTAACAGCCTCACGCGTGTGTCACGTGTGAGCACTAAACATTAATAGCACCATTCTTTACTGCAAGTCGTTTAGCTAAGCTGCAGACCAAAAGCTACTTGTAGCTTTCTTCTATTTTGCATTTCTTCAAGTCTCGCAAAAAGGCCAATTACAACCCAAGGTATAATTCTTGAGCAAAACTCCATTTTAGTCCATTAGTACGATTTAGCAGATCTCCCCCATTTATACGGTACCATTGTTGGTGAGAGGTTGAATATTGATTGAGCTGAAGAGTAATACAAGAGGAAATGAGTCAAGCATATACGTGTTTAGAAAAATTGATATGCATCTTAAGCTTGTCCCTAACAATTCTGAAAGCACAATCACTGCTTCTTATGTAAGCTCCTGCGGTCCTGCCAAGGGCGAAAGAGGGGATTAGCCCCTAGTCCCGCCAAAAGATTGTAAGCTAATAGTGATGATATATTAAGGGTTTTTGTTTTTATTTTATTTTTTATCATACTAATCAATTTATTGTTATCACTTTTATATGTAAAGTTTCATTAAAAAAAAGTTTCCTATTTCAATTATCAATTGCTTTTAAGGTTCAAAACTTTTTTTTTGTTCAGAAAAATGTTCAAAACTTATGAAAAGGAACAACGGTTGGAGAAAAAAAAGGAAAATAATTTAAAAAGCTAAATTTTTAATTTTTAAAAACTTTATTGTCATCTTTTAAAAGTAATATATAAAAAAGGGACTAATTGGACCTTGAATTTTTTAGGTAATAATTCATTCTTTTCTGTAAAATCTTGTGTAATAGGCAATAAAATTTTGGAATAATTACATGATAACAGTTAAAATAACTTTATATATATATATATATAACTTGTATTTTGTGTCTATCTAACTACTAAATTATTTTCATTAATAAGTGGAAATTGTTGACTTGGAAGTAGAAAAAAAAATCAGAAAATGTCCTATTCATGAAAAAAAAAGACAATATATAATTAATATACTATCATTTTATGAATTTCTTATGTTACAAAATCACTTAGCATACACATGAATGGCTTCTTATATTTTATACAGGTCTCAAGCAATATATGCTTAAAGGGCACATGAATATATAAATTGCCCCCTGAAGTCAAATCTTAACTCTACCATTGGTTCTTGCTCATATATTTGTTTCTTAATTTATGAAGGGTAAATTACAATTTATTCCTTCTTGTTTGATCTTATCACAATTTAATTCAAAAGTTTTCAATTGCTACATTTGATCGTTAAATTTTGATTTAAAATGAAACCGTTTAAGTCCCTAAAAAGTGAAACTGTTAATTTTCATCCAAATTAAGATCATACAAAGATGAAGCCAATAATACTTTCCATCTTAAAAATTGATGGTTAGCAGGAAAAAAAACCAAAAAAAAAACAAAAAAACAAAGGAAGAATGCTTAATCTTCTATGGGGGATGCAGTCTGTGGAACAGCATTGTCTGCAAGTAAAGCACACTTATTCCAGATTTGCACACTTCTTAGTCGTGTTATGGTTTCGTTGGATTTGTAGTCGGGTATTTTATTGATGGTATTATCCACCAACTTGTAGTGGCAAGTTCTTCCCATTGACACAAGCAAGAGACAACAATTATCCTCGACAGGCATAGAATCATCCGCAAAGACATTCTTAAAGATTGATTCCCCACAGTCTGGGGTTAGTCTCTTTGAGCAAACTTCCAAAAATTCAGAGTTTGGATCAGTAGCCAATGGCTCTGGTGGAAAGTCTTGAAAAGCTTCTATAGGAGCTAAATCAGTCTCATCATAATAACCAGGTGCTTCGCTTTCTGAGGTTGAGAGGACTCTGGATGCGAGTCCCGGTGAAAGAAAGGTCACCCCACAAGCTAATAACATGGTCACCACGACAGAGAAGCTGTTAAGCCTTGCCATTTCCATGGAATTTATGGCTAAGTTATCTTTCCTGTGTAGGTTGAAGAAATATTGTTGTTCGGATAATATGAGATGGAGAGTAAAGGTGTATTTATACATGGAGGAATGTAAGGTTATACTTATTTTGGTGAAACGTAAAGGTTATAACTTATATTTATAAAATGCAGGGGTTTCATCTTTTAATGTTTATAAACTTCTCTCTTATTCAGTAAGTTATTAATGTTAAATGATTTTTTTTTTTTTTCTTTTTGGAGGGGGTCTGGGGATATATCCATAGTCGGGAATAAGAAGATTTAATCTCTAAATGTTTCAATTAAAAATTTTAAAATATGTTAACTAATTAAGTTACAAGAGTTTTGATAATTTTAAACAATAAATGGTGTTTTAAAGATTCTTTATATTGCTTTTTATTACTAGTGCTAGTTACATGAATCAAGAAAAGAAACACTTAAAAAAATTTTAAGAAAAAAAAAACGTAAAACAAAAACTATAGTAATACATAACCTTTTTTCGTTCATAATCTATTTCACTTATTCTTACTGATAAAATTTTGATTGAAGTAACATTTTATAAAAAAGGAAAAATTCCACTCTATGAAAGAGATGACAAAGTGACAGTAAGTACGCCAAAATGAAAAATACTTAATAATTATGATTCTCATTCAAGGAATTTTGTTATTATTAATTAGTTGTTGAAAAAGGTAGTTTCTGTTGAAGTAAGGAAGAAGAAGTCTGAAAAGAAGTTTGAAGAAGAAGGATAAAACGATTGCGTGTTGATTAAACGCATCGTTTCATTTAATAGAGGAAGCATTAAAACGCGCCATTTTATTTAAGTGACTGACTTCATCAAAACTTAATAAAACGGTGCACTTCACTTTGCTTAAATGCTCGTTAAGTTTGGGTGTGTACTTCTGTTAGTTAGCTTAACAGATTTCCTAATTTCCAGGGACTTAGCTCAAGATATTTTTGGGATTTAGTTATAGATATTTTGGGTTGTTAAATTAAGCTTTTAAGCAGTCTTTGTAGTATATAAACAGCTCTATGAGCACGAATGTATTTTTATGTAGAAAGATTGTAATTGAATACAAGTCTTCCATTCATTCTCTCTCTCTCTCTCATTTTGTCTTTCTCTTACTTTCTTGCACTTTCCTTCATTTTCTCAGACTTTCCTTTCTCAGTGATTTGTGTTTCTTTGTTGATTCAATTGGTGATAGTCTTCAGAACTCAGTTCTCTAGTTATTGAGTTTTTCATTAGTTTCAACACGGGGGATGGATGAATCCATGGATTATGGAAACAATTCCATATTACAAATGCCCTAATTCAAGCTTAATTTATAATCCATGGATTAAATTCCCATTCAAACTAAATTCATCTCACTTGTTTCAATCAAAGATAGTTGAAGGACATTAAAAATTTAAAAGTAGAGACCAACTTTGCTAGGAATGTGGGTTCTCTAAAAGAATTTGCAGATAAGTAAAGAGAATTAAGTCTCATTCGCAATCCTGTGTTTGAATGAGGGCTTAGAAGAGCGAAAAGGGAAAGATTGAACGTAGTATCTTGTAATTAAAGCTAGCTCTTGCAGCATGCGATCTACCATATTAGGTGTTACCTTAATAGTTAATAGTAGACTTTTTGAAAACAAAATTGAGTCTGAAGAAAGAAATATCAAGGTTTTCATCTAAGAGGAGGCAAGAACCTGAATAATGAAAAAAAATTGGGTTTTATAAACCTTCAGTCTAGAATAAGGTGTTGGGTTAGTATTGGGGTATAGTAATAGTAATCCGGCTTGAATATTCAATGGAATGAATGAGTATTTATAAGTAGTAGAGCGATTTTTAGTTGATTGTGACCTTATGTCAAATGAGCGGGAAGTATGCCAAGACTACAATCAAAGTAGTCAATATTATACTAGAGAAAGTGAATAAAAAATATTTTGATATCTATTAATACCAATGTACGGTTTTAGGATTATCACTATATGTATATATATATATATATGTTTGTATATATTTAGGTATACATTCAATTATTTATAAATTTATATGTATGTAAACATAGAATTTAAAACCCATATATTTATAAGCCCAAATATTGGTATATTAACCTAATTTATTAGCTCAATAACATATTTTATAACCCATGTTTATTTTTAAAAACTATTTTTCGTAATTTTTCTTGTATGGGCCAAAATATTAATAATAGTCAAAACACTTAAAAACCCTAAGTTTAGGCAGTAGAAGTTGGTGGGTAATTGTTGCATGCATCAGTACTCGACTTCAATACTCGGCTTCAATACCTTCTTAGAAGGACTTGGTGCTTTCCCATACACTTGGGCTAGTGTGTACTTTGGACGAGGGCCCTAAAATTTATTCGATCCATATACTCAAGAGAATGGGCCTTGACGTTTCTCTGGGTAGTTAGGCTTCTCTCACCAAGCCCAACCCCCTCCAATATATTTCATAAAATAGATTGATAGTATACTTCATTTTTTTTAAAGTATGTAGTATACTTCAATTGATCTCAACCGTTGAATATAATCAATATATAATTAATGAGATTTAAATGCGTAGTACAGTTATAAAAAAATAAAAATAAAAATACATAATACAAGTTACATAAAAAGTAACTTTATTATTAATGACTTTTTTTTTAGAGCAATATTATTAAAGACTTTTTTTTTTTTTTTGAATCAATATTATTAAAGACTTAACAGTACTTGACTGATGAATTTATGATGTGGTACCACGATGGAAAAATATGTGCCAATTTTTTTTCTTACTTTTTTAATGCAAGATTCAAGTGGTATAATCGCCAGCTGTTAGAAAATTTAACAATTAAAGTGGAAAAAAAATCTATGTTGCGTAGTTATGAAATAATTAGGGTATTAACCTTGAAGTATATATATTCTTTTTTTTTTTTTTTTTTGGGAACAAGACAACAACTTTATGCATGGAGAAAACAAAAGGTTCAATTTTTATTTATTTACTTATTTTCTACTCATGTAGAGTAACTCACATAACCAATTGAGATAGAATGGAATCCGCAGACTAGCTCACTCCATCACTTTAAATAACACAACTAGCTAGTTGAGTTACAAACCAACAAGTTCAATTGTATATATATACCCAATCCTTGCACGCATGTAATGCCATCCATATCAAGTGCACAAAATCAAGGGTGAATAATGTTTATATAATCTTATGTAAATTTAGTTTCATTAGAAGACCACCAAATACCAGTCAGTCCAGAAAAGAGTTTGTTCCCAACGATTTACTATTAGAGGAGATGCAATGTGGATATTAGAGGGAAAATGTGAATAGGAAACAATTAATGGCTTGAATCCTATTGTGAGTAATATACTAATCTTCAGAATTTAAAAAAAGAAAAAAAGATTTGTCTTACCTCCAATGTTCTTGTGTATTGGAAATGACACATGCACTACATGTGTTTTAAAATAGTCATGTGTCAACCTTATACCCTATCCAATGCACAATAACATTGGACGGAATCCTTATCCCAGTAAGTAAGAAACCTCAATTTTAGATTTGTGAAACAAATTATTTATGTATATTGATCGAGTATACTTTCTTAATTCAACAGCAACATGGGGGTATAGATCATTGGTGTGGAATTAAGAAATTTCTAGAGATAAAAGATGAAGTTTATTCAATGTTAACATTCACGTGGTACAAAATTGCTAAATAGATTTCATTTACTATTTAACTGGACGGAGAAGGAGCAAGTCAAGTATGCCGAGCAACCAAAGCACACTTATGCCATATTCGATTACCCTTGGGAATTGCCGTGGAAGCCCTTGATGAGTACTTTGGTAAGTGAACAATTGCCTTATCCAAATCATCATGACAAGTTTTTCCCATTCTCTTAATAAGTTGTAGGCAGCATTTTTTAGACACAGGCAATTTCTCAAACATTCCAAGGAATATTTCTTTTCCACACTCATCTTCTACTCTTCTAGCGCAATGCAACAAGTGCAAGGGGTATCCAGGTACATGCTTTGGTGGTCTTATCTTTTTTTGAGCAAGTGAGGCCATAACTCCGCTTGCTAAGATCAAAGTTACCATGACGAAGATGTTGAACTTTGCCATGGTGCAAAACTAGTATACAGATTACTTAATTTTCAATTTGATTAGATTGAGATTTTTGGAATGGTTTTCAAGACTGAGTGATTGGTATTTTTATATGGGTGAGGAGAGGTGGTGAGATGATCTTGGATTTAGAAAACGGTTTTTGAACTTTAATTTTGCATGAGTTACTTTCATTCAACTTGTCCAAAATTTGATGGGGGTTTCTATATTGCAATAAATAAATAAAACGTTTTTTCAATTATTTTGTTCTAGAGTTATAAAAAAGCTAATAATATTGTATTTTCAAGTGTTTTTATACAAATTTTGAAGTAACAACTTTTTTTATTTTTTTTTTATTGAAAAGTTAATTTGTTTTCTATTTGATTTCAAATACTTTCAATTACTCATTATAAAATATCTCAATTATGTTTGGTTTCTTTTAAGAAAAGAAAAAAAAAAAAAAAAAGAGGGAAAAAAAATGATTCAACCAACATCAAGCACGGTTTTTTCTATTCTTTTTTAAATCTAAAAAAAAAAAATGAATTTTGAAAAAAAGTTATAAAATTCAAAATTCCTATTTTTTGAAAAAAGTTGGTACAGTGGAGCTAGTGCATTGTGGGACACAAGAACAATTGGCTGATGTGATGACTAAACCATTCAAGCTGGATGTTTTCTTGAACCTGCGAAGGCTATTGGGAGTTTGTTCTGATGTGGATATAAACTGAGTGCTTGTAGCATTCAGTTTAAGGGAGGAATTGTTAAGTTTTTGTTATGCTAGACGTTAGGTGCTTTAGTGGGTTGTTGCCACTTTGTCAATAAATCCCTGTTGTTAAGGGATAGTTGTTTAGTTGAATTAGTCTTACCATGTTATTAGGATCTAAAAATGTGGGCTGTTATTTTTCTTGTTTTTCTAGTGTTGCTCTATAAGGCTATAAGAAAGCCAAGTTTGTTCTTCAATAATACAACTAATATTTCTCCCAAATTTCCTTATCTTTTCATAAAATTTTCTAATTCTTAACACATTTTACATGGGAACAATTGCAAAAAGAAAACACACCAACTAACTTGAGGATGTCACTGATTACAACTCCATACTCCGGGTGGGATGAATCAAAAGCTAGGATAGCTTTAATGATATTCTCTGCATCTCCCTTGAAAATACAGTCCAACACACCTTCATCCTTGACAAAAATCATAGCTCTATGGCAAGCCAGGGCCTCCACTGTTGCTGCCGAAAAGTGGATTTTTATTCTTTGAGCGAAGGCACCACAGAGCTGACCAAAAGCATCACGAATTACTGCACCTAGACCTGCTGCTCCTTCTGTCGAGAAACATGCTCCATCAAAATTTATTTTGCATTGGGGTGTGATGGGAGGAATCCATCTCACGACTCTGACAGAAATTTTTGATGTCCAAATCTGGGATTTTTTAGCAGCACAGAATTCCTTGAAAAGGGAATTAGCTCACCTCCTAATATCAATAATCTCCACCATTTGCTCTCCACATTGATCTGAATTTCTTTTTCTCCAAATCAACCAGAAAATCGTCGCCAACAAGTTAGTCTCCAAGTGCTTCTTTAACATGAAAATCATCCCCAGCAAGTCTGTAAAATTATCAAATTTATATCTCCACAGTTTTTTCAAGACTTCATTGCCTTCCCAAATAACATATAGAGTTGCATAGCTCAATAGAGCATAGACTGTGTCTTCACTTCCCACCTGGCATCTTGAGCACTAGATTGAGTTCACCACATTTCTTCTCCATAGATTACATAAGGTAGGAATGGCATTGTACAATGCTCTCCATATCATATGCTTTACCTTAGGTGGAACTTGTAAGTCCCAGACACCTTTCCATAATATGTGGTTGTTCTTCAGGTCGAAGCAGCTAGGACTCAAGTGTCTCTCTACCCCAACAATCAGGTGATGGGCATTACGGGTAGAGTACTTACCATTGTTGGTGAGAAACCAAACATGCTTATCTTGGATGGATTGGCAACTTAAAGGAATCCCAAGGATCAAGTTAGCTTCATGAGCCAAAAACTCAGTTTGTATCAAGTCTGATTTCCAGCAGTGGTTCACCTCATCAATAAGAGTACTCACCTTAGCTTCTAGAGGTAGAGTCACAAGAGGAGAGTCAATTCTTGCAAGTGGGTATTTTGGCAGCCATTTATCAGCTCAAATGAGTATTGACTCCCCATTGCCAATTCTCCAAAATGCACCCAAATCAATAACGTGTATTGCTCGCAACAAGCTTTTCTAGGAATAGGATCCTTTATTTGGGTTTGCACACTCCATGATTGAGCAATCAGGTAAAAACTTCGCTTTGAACACCTTCTTGAACAGGGAGTGCTCACAAGTCTTTAACCTCCAAACCTGTTTTGCCAAGAGAGAGTCGTTGAACTTAGCTAACACTCTAAATCCCATCCTACCCTCATTTTTTGGCTGACAAAGCTTCTCCTAACTAATCCAGTGGATTTTCCATTGCCCACCCCTATAACCCCACAAGAATTTCCTGATCAGCGTTTCGATCTCCCTTATTAGTTCTTTTGGTAACTTGAAGCATGACATTGTGTAAGTAGGAACCGCTTGGATTATTACCTTGATCAACATTTTGCGGCCTGCTTATGAGAGAAACTCCTCTTTCCGTCCTTTTAATTTTTTCCAGATCCTTTCTTTAATCAAACTAAATGATTTCTTCTTATTTCAACCCATCAAAGAAGGTAGGCCTAGGTAATGCTCATACTGTTGAGTGGCAAGAACACCAAGGAAGTTTACAATGGCTGTTCTAATTCTGAAAGGAGTGTTTGAGCTGAAAAAAAATGTTTGTTTTTCCCTTTGTTTAAGCTTTGATCGGATGCTTGTTCATATATATGAAGCAAAGATTGAAATTGTACACATTCTATTATGGATGCCTTACAAAACACTAGGCTACCATCTGCAAATATAAAATGAGAAATTTGAGGACTAGTAGCATAGAGGGAGACACCCTTATAACCCCCATCATTTCGGCCTTCTTAAACAAAGAATGAAGCCTCTCAATTACAAGCAGGAAGAGGTAAAGAGATAGGGGATCGCCTTGTCGAAGACCCTTTTTTGAAAAATGAGGCTGTTCATTCAACACAATGGAAAAGGAGACTGACTTGAAGAAGGCCAGAATCAAATTGACCCATCTTGTATTGAACACCAATTTGAGCTTGATTTTTTCTAAGAACACCCATTCCACCTGATTGTACGCTTTCCTTATGTCCAGCTTTAGGGTCATGTATCTCATTTTCCCCGTCCTTTTCGATTTCAAATGGTGGAATGTTTCATGAGCTATTAGGATGTTGTCGGTGATTAGTCTTTCTGACATGAAAGCACTCTGCGTTTTTGAGATCAACTTAGGCAGCAAAGAGTTAAGACAATTTGCTAAGACCTTGGCCACAAGCTTATACAGAACATTAATTAAACTAATAGGTCTGAAATTAGTTACTCGTCATGGATTGTGAACTTTAGGGATAACTGTTAGGAAAGTATGATTGAGGTTATTTGGGATTGTATCTGAGTTGAGGACTGCCAAAACTGCTTATGTGACTTCTTGCCCCACCTTGATCCAGAATTGCTTGTAGAATAAAGGTGGAAGACCATTCGGACCATGTGTCATGCCTGATTCCATCTGCTTCAGAGCATCCTCGACTTCACTTGACTTAATAGGCCTTAGCAATTCTTCATTCATCTCCCCCGAAACTTTGGCACCACTCCCTTTAGTAGTGGCTCCAATTGTGTGGGATTCGATGATGTGAACAGATTAGAGTAATATTGAACCAACAGATCACTAATTTGATTTTCCTCCTTTATCCATTCTCCAAACTCGTTCTCCAAACCTGAGATATAGTCCCTTTTGTTTTGTTCTGTGGACTTACAGTGAAAGTATTTGGTATTTTGGTCCCCATCTCGAACCTAATTTGATTTTGCCCGTTGGTTCCACATACACTCTTCCATATCGACAAGTTTCTAAATCTCCTAAGTTAATTGTTCCACTCTTAAGTGGTTGCCACCAGACATGGATAAAAATTCAACTTGTTCCAATTCCTTCCTCTTTTTTGTTAACATCACCCACACATTGCAAAAAACTTTTTTATTCCAGGAACTAAGGATAGTTTGTAGTTGCTAACCTTTAGCAACACATTACCTATTGGATCCCTTGCAGAAACTGTCCCAAGCCTTATGAACCATCCCTTCACAGCGTTCATCTTTGAGCCATATGGCCTCGAACCTGAATGGTTGTTAGGGTTTGAAAAACCTAATATGAATATTGTTGGAGTAGATCCAAATGAGTTTGTGATCTGATGAAAAACCTGATAGGTGGTGAAGCCTAACTAAGGGGAATTTCAACAGCCGATTCGATGTAGCCATAGCTCGATCAAGTCTGACGCAGATCACATTGCCATCAAACCGTTGATTACACTAGGTATATGGTAAACCCGAGACGCCAAGATCCTTGAGGCCACAAAAATCCAAGCACTCCTTGAACGATTGCATCTGCCTTTCGTCTCTGATTGATCCACCCGATTTCTAGCTCAAGCGAGTAATCTCATTAAAGTCGCCAAGACAGACCCACGGCATGTTTAATGATTTGCTAGGTGACAGAGTAATATCTAGGAATCTCCCCGATTAGCAACTTCTGGAGCTCCGTAGAAGCCCATGAAGCGCCAAGCGTCATCGATTCTTGGATTTACTACCACGTCGATGTGGTGTGGAGAGAAAGTCCTGATGTGCAAATCAAGATCGTTCATACATAACAGAGCTAACCCACCACTCCAATGTCTTCGAGGCATGATGAACATGATATCAAACTTCAGGCGACATCGTATTTTTTCCAGGCAACTCTTCTTCTTCTTTGTTTCCATCAAAAACACCAATTTGGGGACTTTTGCTCGCACCAAGTCAGAGAGCTTATGAACTCGCTGTGGGATCCCAAGTCCACGGCAATTCCAGATCAAGTAGTTAATTGAAGGCAACGGGGCTGAGGCGTAGCCATCACCAAAATGGTTTCAAATGTGAGGGATACATGAGGGACCACTACTCTTCTCTTTTTGGGATTGAGTATCAGCTTCATCGTGAGGAGGGAGGGGGCATTTCAAATCTAAGTTACTAACCTTAACTGTGTTTAATGCACCCTTGGGCTTGGCTTTAGAGCTCCTGCCCACCTTGGGCCTCACTTTTGTTGCTGGACCTATAGTATTTGAAATATTCAGAAGTAGTGATGTTAGGTGTGGGTGTGACTTACTTGGACTGCTCTTTTTCCTCTTATCGGGCCCGGGCCCATTTTTCAAATTAATTTCCTCCAACGGGCTGCTTAAAGTTTCTAAAACTCCCCAATTTTAGGCTTCACTTCCTGGAATCTCTCTCGGCGATTTCTTAAACTTTCTACGACAACAGTTTATGTCCTGAAGCTTGGCAAGGAAAGGATCTCCACTAGCAAATGTACCCGAATTTTTGGGAGTCACAGTATGGCTTGTGTTTGAGGATGATTCACTGTGTCTTCTGCCAGCAGAATTGCATTTCTGATTTCCCATCATAACTCCTTCGAACTCCTTTTGGAAAGAATCATCTGAGATCGTGGACTTCCTTCAAGGTAGAGTACTACCAGCTGGACACTTATAACCAAGAAAGGCTACGGATGGGGCAGCATTTAAGTCTGCATTAATTGCCTCATCATGAGTATCCATTTACATATTTGGATTTGGGATCACCGAAGAAGTGATGGTGGCGTTGTCCCCACTCGATTCTTGACTATCCCTTTTACTGTCTTCATTACTTGTCAGAGACGTGGCTAGGTTGTCGTAAAAGCCTGGGACAAAAACAATGGGCTTATTAAATGATTTGTAAGGTGACACATGTAGGTGTTGTCTGAATTGTCAATGCTTCACCTTAAATGTACCTTTGCTCTGAATCCACAGGGAGCGCTCCTTGTCACTGTGATCTAGCCGTCCACACCAATAACATATATTAGGGAGCCGCTCATACTTAAAACTCACCAAAATCTTATCACCCTTCTCTAAGGACACTATATGGTTTCAACATAACGGTAGAGATATGTCCAAGTTAGCTTTTGTTAGGACATATGGGGTTCACATGTTAAGAACATATGTCATACTTATTTATGTAAATTTGCTAATCCTTTGACAAAACGCACTCTACTTGTAATTGGGTAGTTCTAGGTGTTTTTAATACTTCAAGAAACAAGGTTTCAAGATCAAGTGTTGAAGTCATCAAGTTTGTCCAAGAAAAACAAGCTGAAGTGCAAAATCATTAAAGCTCGACACCTGCTCGATAGCTCCTCAACACCTACTATCTGTCGAGAATTAAAAAATCAGATTTTCTGATTTGATTTCTTGGGATCCGTGAATATGTTTTTGGGCCTTCTTTTCTTTTAACCCTAAACATATAAAATGAGTGTTTTAAGAGCCGTCATGATAGACACAAGTTGCAAAAGCATTGAGCAATCCTTGTTCAAGTAAATTGTGATCAAAGACGAAGTTCTTGACTTAGTTCATCTTCTCTGAAGAAGTTGCTGTGTATTTGCACCAAAGGGTTTTGTGACCAAGCATCTTCCTATGAACTGAAGAACTTTGCAACCAACCTCTCCTTCTAAGTTGGTGTTTGAAGTCGTGTACTGGGATTCGCGCATCTGGTTAGTCACGCACTTGGGAGCCGTGCATTAAAGGTGGAAATTGTCACTACAGATCAAGTCCAATTGGGTATTGGGGTAAGGGTTCAACTGTAGGTTGGTAAGGTACTTGGGATTCCTTTACTTGTAACCGCTTGATTTGATAATAGTGGAGTTTCGGGAGTGGTGACCTTAAAATCACCCGGTGGGGTTTTTGCCGTTAGGGTTTTCCCTATTCGTGAACAAATTACCGTGTTATTTATTTTCCATTGCATATTTAGTTATTTGGTGATTTGTTTGTGCTGCCACGCAATTGCATGATAAATTGATTAATTAATAACTTGGCTAATTAATTAATTGGTTTAATCATAAGGGGTCATTCAGTTTGTGGCCTATCAAGTGGTATCAGAGCAGGCACACTTTAATTAGGTTTTAATCTTTGCTGTGTTGATCCATTAACCCCTGTTTGTCATGGATAGAGGACAATAATTAATTATACCTCATTTATTTGATGGGACTAACTATGCTTACTGGAAAGTACACATGAGAGCTTTTTTGCAGTTTTTAGATGAGAAGGTGTGGCAAGCTGTTGAGATTGACTGGACCAAGCTAAAAGAAGCGCTGGCCGATTGGGATGAAGCCAAGATCAAGGCGGCAAACTTCAATAGCAGAGCGTTAAATGTCCTATTTAGCGCAGTCACCAATGAAGAGTTCAAGAAGATATCCTTAACTGAAACTGCTAAGGAGGCATGGACCATCCTCCAGACAACCTATGAAGGAACAAAGGCTGTCAAAGATTCAAAGTTACAGAGGCTCACTACTAGCTTTGAAGAGATTAAGATGGAGGAGGATGAGTCATTTGATGAGTTCTATGCCAAGTTTAAGGACATAGTGAACTCAGCCTTCAATCTTGGGGAAACCATCCCTGAACCCAAGGTTGTAAGGAAGGTGCTCAGATCTCTACCTGAGAGATTTTATGCCAAGATTACGGCAATAGAAGAATCAAAGGATATTGATAAAATTCCTTTGATTGAGCTGGTTGGGAACTTGCAGACCTACGAGCTAGGGTTATTAAGGATTAGCAAGTTAAGCAAAGGCAAAAGCATGGCCTTGAAGGCAAAGAGCAGTGATACAGATGAGTCTTTAGATGATGAAGATTCCAAGATGAAGTCCTACATTACAAGGCAGTTCAAGAAGTTTATGAAGAATGCCAATGGGAGGAGCTTTGACAAGGATCGCAGGCAATCTAGTTCTTCTCAGTTTAAGAGCCAAGACAAAAGGAAGAAGGATGCAAAGGAAGGTGGTTAGTACACTGTTCCCGCAGGACCTAAGTGTTTTGGGTGTCATGGGTTTGGACACATGAAGAATGAGTGTCCTACATATCTCAAGATCATTGGGAAGAGCAAGGCACTTGCTGCAACCCTGAGTGACATTGAGCCTGAAGATGATTCCGACAATGAGGATGACGAAATCTTAAATGCTTTCACTGCGACAGTCAATCCTACTGAAGGGATTGTTGAAGAAGTGGATGAAGAAGAAGAATTGGTGGACACCAAGTGTGAGAAGATGGATGATCAAGATGATATCCATTCAGCTTATGAGAAACTATACAAGCTGTCTGAGAAGCATGAGAAATTGTATAGGCTGGCCACCAAGAAGCTCAGTGATGTGGAACTTGATCGTGAAGAGTTGTCCACAAAGTTTGATGAGGCGAATCAAACTATTGGAATACAGAGGTTTGAAAACAACTTCCTGGCTGAAAAGACCAAGAAGCTTGAAGCGGAGCTATTTCAAGTCAGAGCTCAAATGGAGAGGGCTTTAAGTGCAAAACTTGATGAGATGCTCAGCATTCAGAAATTTGCTTCAGATCGAATAGGTTTGGGGTATGACCTTTCTTCCTTTAATATTGCTTCCACTAGCACTACTGTTTTTGTTCCCCCTGCAAATATTGTTAAAATTGAGAACATCGATGTTAAAACTGAATTAGCTAGTGAGAACTTAGACAATGGCAAATCTATATTAAGAGCATCCCCTAAGCAAGATAAGAAAGATGCTAAAAACCCTAGGGCTAAGAAGGCTAACTCTCAAAAGTCTAAACAAAAGAAGCAGCATCTCTGTCATCATTGTGGAGCTGCTGGTCATACTCGATCAAATTGCTACAAGTGGCTAGCCATTCAACAGAGCAACGACATGATATCATCTGGAAGCCAAAATCAGCTTAAATCCTCTATTGCTCCTCTTGGAGATCTTTTAAAAGCCCTCATGTTCCTTTCGAACTTGAACGGTTTCAATTCTTCCCCCTCACCGCCGGTTCAAGGGTTCAATCAAAGGAAAGGTTCTTCCAAGGTATGGAAGAAAAAGTATTCTAAGTGATTTTATCACTTTCTTCTCCCTTCTTGTTTTTCTTGTTTGTTGCATTGCTGGTGTGTTTTGCATTTTTGTTGAGTCAGTCTAGTTTTATGCTTTGCTTTGTTAAAATGTTTTTGTGTGTTTACTTTCAGTTTTGTTTATTTTTTTTTATATAAAAATAAAAAAAAATTGAAAAATCAGAAAAATACAAAAACAGTGTGTGTTTTATGTACTTTGGTACTTGTGTACCTTGGATGGCCAATGAAACAGAGTTTTCTAAACTTTGTATCTCTTGTAGCTTAGATGAGCATCTCTATGCACAACTAAGTAAGTGAGTTTTGTGGCTCTTGTTTGTGATGAGTAAGATTAAGTTATTTCTTAAAACTTAACACTCATATCACTCTTTTTAACGGGTAGGACTAGAAAATCCTAAGAGAAAGGCATAAATAACCATCTCACCACTGTTGCTTGCCAATCATTAATGACATCTGTATGTTTCGGCATAGCAAAAGTGTGATGTCAATGACATCTGTGTGTTTCGGCATAGCAAAATTGGAATGTCAAATATCAATGGGTATTTCTTTTCTCTCTCATAAGCCCATGCATGATATGCTTAAAAAGAAAATATGCAAAGAAAATAAAAAGCAAAAAGATCAAAATGCTTTAAAAATGGTTGCAAGCGTGTATTCTAGGAGATGTGGGAGTTATAGGATGTACCTCGAAGGTGATAGTACCCATCAAATAGTTATGATTGTGTGTGAGTTAAAGTTATTTTCTCATATCTTAGATCGTCATAACATGTATACATATATGCAATGTTGCAATGTTTTTCACACACAACACGCAATATTCTTTGCTACTTTTGATACATGTACAGGTATAATGTGATTTGGCCATCACTAAGGTTTTACATGTGCTTTTGTATGCTCACTAAATTGTCCTAACTTGTTTTTGAAAAATAAAATTGGTTAGACTTGTTTAGTGTGTGTGTGTTTTTGGGAGATCCATATGCTTAAATTTTCATTGAGAGATGATTTTGAGAGCCTTTTTATGTTGATTGGATCATTGTTGAGGTGTATGTTTAGATTGCATTCATGTCTGTGTTTTTCTCTTCTCGAAAAATTGCTTTTATCTGCTGGCTCGACACCTCCTCGATACCTTGTTATCTGTCGAGCTTCTTAAGCCTTTTTCTTATCGCAATCTCAACACCTCTTCGACACCTGGTGGATCGATCGAGAAAGTTCTTGTCTCCTTGATACCTTCTCGATACCTGGTCGATCGATCGAGCTTCTGTTCTTGGTTCTGGTATTCACCTACCTCGACACCTATCTCGACACCTCTCGACATCTCAGCTATTGAGAATTACTGAGGTTCCTATATAAGGTTCTGTTGCGATTCTGAATTCATTTTCTTGATCTCTCTCTATCTGTCAGCGGCTATTCATCTCCCAAACCACCTTTTCTCACTCAAAATCTCCATTCCTCGTGATTTTCGGCCATTCCTTGCTTCAAATCACTTGGTAAGATCTCATTTTCCTTCCATATTCATGCATTTCATGTTTTGAATCTTAGGTTTTGGGGTTTTTGAAAAATTTTGGGGTTTTTCAAAATCAATGAGTTTTTCTTGAAATTTTGGGTTGGGTTTTCACTAAAAGATGTTTAAAATGTCATACATTGCATTTCATGTGCATTAGAATGATATTTACATGCATTTAGATGTGTGTTTCTTGTATGTGTGCTGATAGGTTTGGATTGGGCTGAGCCTATGATGCTTTTTAAGTTTGCATGTCACATGTTCATGCATTCCCCATGCATACGTACTTTTTGTTCAATATTTTTGATATTTGAACTGTTTTGGGACTTTTCTGATTGTCTCTCTCTCTATCTCTTTTTCATTGTGTTTACGTTAGTAGTGTCTATGGCACCCAAACGTAAATCCACTCCTTCTCGGAACCATTTGCGTTCTGGAGCTTCTTCCTCTTCTGATTCTGCTCCTCTCAATCTTCGGTTCTGTGATGGAGATGCCCACAAGGCATTTACTGAGAACTTTTCTAGACGAGGTGTTCATTCGGAACGCCAAGTCATTTTGGCAGACTTCGCCGACACTGACCTTCCTTCTGTCATTCACAGTAGGGGATGGGAGTCACTGTGTGACGTCCCGGTCACATGTCCTCTCGTGCTAATTCAGGAGTTTTACTCCAATATGCATGGGATTGATCGTTCAGTACCTCTTTTTCACACTCGCGTTCGAGGTACGCGCTTTGCTGTCACACCGCAGCTAGTTGCGGATGTGCTTAGGGTTCCTAGGATAAAGTTTCCTGACTATCCTACTTGTGAGCGTCTGAGGACTGTGTCCAAGGATGAGCTTATTTCTGCTTTTTGTGAGGGCCTTCTGATTGGGGTGAGCATCAGTATACATCATGTAAACCTTTTGCTAAAGGTCCTAGATTTCTTAACATGGTGATGACTTTTGTACTCCATCCACTCTCTCACTACAACTCTATCACAGAGCCTCGCGCTCGATTTTTGTTATCTCTTCTTGAGCATCTTACGATAGATTTTCCTTCTCACTTCATTTTCTCTATCATAGATGTTCATCTAGATTCGGCGTCCCATGATAAGCTCATCTTTCCTTCCGCTATCACGAGGATCTTACGCCATTTTTCTATCCCTTTTCCTGTGTCCGACCACTTCACACACATTTCTGCCATAGATGCAGCTATCGTAAAATGTAGTGAGGCTCAGTTTAGGTCGAGATAGACAGATTCCACTCCTCCCTCCCGTTCAACCCCATCCAGGTCAGCTCCATCTACATCTACTTCTTCTACCTCTACAGGCGATGTATCTCTTGGAGACATCATGGTGCAGTTGCAGCGCATGGATGCTCGCCTCGATACACTCTCCACTGAGTGTTTCTTTGTTGATTCAATTGGTGATAGTCTTCAGAACTCAGTTCTCTAGTTATTGAGTTTTTCATCAGTTTCAACACGGGGGATGGATGAATCCATGGATTATGGAACCAATTCCACATTACAAATGCCCTAATTCAAGCTTAATTTATAATCCATGGATTAAATTCCCATTCAAACTAAATTCATCTCACTTGTTTCAATCAAAGATAGTTGAAGGACATTAAAAGTAGAGACCAACTTTGCTAGGAATGTGGGTTCTCTAAAAGAATTTGTAGATAAGTAAAGAGAATTAAGTCTCATTCGGTTTCCTGTGTTTGAATGGGGGCTTAGAAGAGCGAAAAGGGAAAAGATTGAACGTAGTATCCTATAATTAAAGCTAGCTCTTGCAGCATGCGATCTACCATATTAGGTGTTACCTTAATAGTTAATAGTAGACTTTTTGGAAACAAAATTGAGTCTGAAGAAAGAATTATCAAGGTTTTCATCTAAGAGGAGGCAAGAACCTGAATAATGAAAAAAAATTGGGTTTTAAAACCTTCAGTCTAGAATAAGGTGTTGGGTTAGTATTGGGGTATAGTAATAGTAATCCGGCTTGAATATTCAATGGAATGAATGAGTATTTATAAGTAGTAGATTTTTAGTTGATTGTGACCTTATGTCAAATGAGCGGGAAGTATGCCAAGACTACAATCAAAGTAGTCAATATTATACTAGAGAAAGTGAATAAAAAATATTTTGATATCTATTAATACCAATGTACGGTTTTAGGATTATCACTATATATATATATATATATATATATGTTTGTATATATTTAGGTATACATTCAATTATTTATAAATTTATATGTATGTAAACATAGAATTTAAAACCCATATATTTATAAGCCCAAATATTGGTATATTAACCTAATTTATTAGCTCAATAACATATTTTATAACCCTTGTTTATTTTTAAACACTATTTTTCATAATTTTTCTTGTATGGGCCAAAATATTAATAATAGTCAAAACACTTAAAAACCCTAAGTTTAGGCAGTACAAGTTGGTGGGTAATTGTTGCATGCATCTAGGGGTGTGTAGAAAACCCACAAACCCGCCAAACCCGACCCGACCCGACCCGACCCATCGGGTTGGGTCGGTTTTTAGGCCTTGGTGGGTTGGGTTGGGTTACAAAATTTTTTTTTATAGTGGGTCGGGTTGGGTTTGGGTCATAAAATTACAAATCCGCCAAACCCGACCCGATCCACCGACCCACCCATATTTAATATATATTTAAAATATATTATATATTTAATAATTTTTTTTAAAACCAAGGCACTTATATATATATATATATATATAATATTTAATAATTTTTTATAAAAAAAAAAAACAGCTGTAGAGCAGTACTTCCTCAGTTTCTCCTACTAATACTGATTATATATATAATACGTATTATATAATTAATAAATTTTTAAAAATAACAAGCTCTTCCTATCCTATATAAAAGCCAATTAGTTCACATAAACTCTAGTAAATTATTATTGTTGTTTAGTTATTGGTGTTGTTTGCCCTTAAAGAATTACATCGATACTAATATTTGGGTTTTTTTAATATATTAATATTTATATTTTTTTCTACTCAATTTAATAATAAAAAAAAAATTTCAAACCCATGGGTTCAACCCGACCCAACCCGACCCATGTGGGTTGTGTTGAGTTGGGTTGGATTTATGTGATGGGTTGGGTTGGGTCGAATTTTTTTTGACCCACCATGGTGGGTCGGGTCAAAAAATTTCCTCAACCCGACCCATGCACACCTCTACATGCATTAGTACTCGACTTCAATACCTTCTTAGATGGACTTGGTGCTTTCCCATACACTTGGGCTAGTGTGTACTTTGGACGAGGGCCCTAAAATTTATTCGATCCATATACTCAAGAGAATGGGCCTTGACGTTTCTCTGGATAGTTAGGCTTCTCTCACCAAGCCCAACCCCCTCCAATATATTTCATAAAATAGATTGATAGTATACTTCATTTTTTTTTAAAGTACGTAGTATACTTCAATTGATCTCAACCGTTGAATATAATCAATATATAATTAATGAGATTTAAATGCGTAGTACAGTTATAAAAAAAATAAAAATAAAAATACATAATACAAGTTACATAAAAAGTAACTTTATTATTTGTTGGGAAATTTAGACCCCGGTTGATAGAATTAACAAGTTTTAAATCCAAGTTGTTAATTAGATTTATTATGAATGAACTTGTTAAAACAAACAAACATCAATATCATGTCAATAATGAATGCAGCGGAAAAGTAAATAAGACAAGATATGATGACCCAGGAAAACCAATGAAACCAACCAGTTTCACAGTAAAAAACCTGGGGGGAAACCTTCCCGAAAAGCAATCCACTATAGAAAAGAGAAGTTTCAGATCTAGTACAAAACCTTTGTCCCTAGACTCTACAATCCCTGTAGATGAACTCACAGCAGAAACCTTCTACCGCTTCAGAACCTCTGAACTCTTCAATATATGAACGCCACCCTTTGATGTTGCACGGATCCCAATACGTGACTAACTCCTTTGCACGAATCCCAGTACGTGACTCACTCACCAACTTAAGGAAAAAGAATGTTGGCTGCAAAGTTCTTCACTTCATCAAGAATGAAGATCAAGAAGCACTTGGTTACAAAACCCTAAGGCGCAAAAACGCAGTAGCTTCTTTAGAGAGAATAATCTTTTTCATATGTTTAAAACCTTGTATTCTCTTATTCTCTTGTGATACGGCCTCCAAAATAAGCCTTATATAGGTCTAGGGTTGTGAGAAAAGAAACCCTACACAAATACAAAAGCCTGGCCCAAAAATCAAAAAGCTGAAAATTCTGATTTCCCGTAACCTCGACAGATAGCAGGTGTCGAGGAGGTGTCGAGAAGGTGTCGAGCTTTAATGAATCTTGAATTATAATAGAAGCTCGATCGATCGACCAGGTATCGAGAAGGTATCGAGGAGACAGAAACTTTCTCGATCGATCCACCAGGTATCGAGAAGGTGTCGAGATTGCGATAAGAAAACACCTTAAGATCTCGACAGATAGCCAGGTGTCGAGGTAGCTATCGAGAAGGTGTCGAGATTTAAAATCTATGCACTTCAGCTTGCTTTTTCTTGGACAGACTTGATGACTTCAACACTTGATCTTGAAACATGGTTTCTTGAAGTATTAAAAACATCTAGAACTACCCAATTACAAGTAGAGTGCGTTTTGTCAAAAGGATTTGCCAACTACATAAAATATGTCCTTAACATTATTAATGACTTTTTTTTTAGAGCAATATTATTAAAGACTTTTTTTTTTTTTTTTGAATCAATATTATTAAAGACTTAACAGTACTTGACTGATGAATTTATGATGTGGTACCACGATGGTAAAATATGTGCCAATTTTTTTTCTTACTTTTTTAATGCAAGATTCAAGTGGTATAATCACCAGCTGTTAGAAAATTTAACAATTAAAGTGGAAAAAAAATCTATGTTGCGTAGTTATGAAATAATTAGGGTATTAACCTTGAAGTATATATATTCTTTTTTTTTTTTGGGAACAAGACAACAACTTTATGCATGGAGAAAACAAAAGGTTCAATTTTTATTTATTTACTTATTTTCTACTCATGTAGAGTAACTCACATAACCAATTGAGATAGAATGGAATCCGCAGACTAGCTTACTCCATCACTTTAAATAACACAACTAGCTAGTTGAGTTACAAACCAACAAGTTCAATTGTATATATATACCCAATCCTTGCACGCATGTAATGCCATCCATATCAAGTGCACAAAATCAAGAGTGAATAATGTTTATATAATCTTATGTAAATTTAGTTTCATTAGAAGACCACCAAATACCAGTCAGTCCAGAAAAGAGTTTGTTCCCAACGATTTACTATTAGAGGAGATGCAATGTGGATATTAGAGGGAAAATGTGAATAGGAAACAATTAATGGCTTGAATCCTATTGTGAGTAATATACTAATCTTCAGAATTTAAAAAAAGATTTGTCTTACCTCCAATGTTCTTGTGTATTGGAAATGACACATGCACTACATGTGTTTTAAAATAGTCATGTGTCAACCTTATACCCTATCCAATGCACAATAACATTGGACGGAATCCTTATCCCAGTAAGTAAGAAACCTCAATTTTAGATTTGTGAAACAAATTATTTATGTATATTGATCGAGTATACTTTCTTAATTCAACAGCAACATGGGGGTATAGATCATTGGTGTGGAATTAAGAAATTTCTAGAGATAAAAGATGAAGTTTATTCAATGTTAACATTCATGTGGTACAAAATTGCTAAATAGATTTCATTTACTATTTAACTGGACGGAGAAGGAGCAAGTCAAGTATGCCGAGCAACCAAAGCACACTTATGCCATATTCGATTACCCTTGGGAATTGCCGTGGAAGCCCTTGATGAGTACTTTGGTAAGTGAACAATTGCCTTATCCAAATCATCATGACAAGTTTTTCCCATTCTCTTAATAAGTTGTAGGCAGCATTTTTTAGACACAGGCAATTTCTCAAACATTCCAAGGAATATTTCTTTTCCACACTCATCTTCTACTCTTCTAGCGCAATGCAACAAGTGCAAGGGGTATCCAGGTACATGCTTTGGTGGTCTTATCTTTTTTTGAGCAAGTGAGGCCATAACTCCGCTTGCTAAGATCAAAGTTACCATGACGAAGATGTTGAACTTTGCCATGGTGCAAAACTAGTATACAGATTACTTAATTTTCAATTTGATTAGATTGAGATTTTTGGAATGGTTTTCAAGACTGAGTGATTGGTATTTTTATATGGGTGAGGAGAGGTGGTGAGATGATCTTGGATTTAGAAAACGGTTTTTGAACTTTAATTTTGCATGAGTTACTTTCATTCAACTTGTCCAAAATTTGATGGGGGTTTCTATATTGCAATAAATAAATAAAACGTTTTTTCAATTATTTTGTTCTAGAGTTATAAAAAAGCTAATAATATTGTATTTTCAAGTGTTTTTATACAAATTTTGAAGTAACAACTTTTTTTATTTTTTTTATTGAAAAGTTAATTTGTTTTCTATTTGATTTCAAATACTTTCAATTACTCATTATAAAATATCTCAATTATGTTTGGTTTCTTTTAAGAAAAGAAAAAAAAAAAAAAAAAAAAAAGAGGGAAAAAAATGATTCAACCAACATCAAGCACGGTTTTTTCTATTCTTTTTTAAATCTAAAAAAAAAATGAATTTTGAAAAAATGTTATAAAATTCAAAAATCCTATTTTTTGAAAAAAAAAAAAAGCTGGAGAAAATAAAGAAGAATTTTTTTTTTTTTTTTTTTTTTGATGGGAGAAGAAAAATTATTCTATAAACATGAAGAATTTTTTTTTTTCCTAATCCCCAAAAAATATTAAAACAAAGTGATAAACTTCAAAATCCTTGGTCATACGTTTTTTTTTTTTTTTGTTTTGTTTTTTTAAATCTCAAACAAAAATAATTAAATTTAAAGCAAAATGATAAACTTCAAAATCCTTGGTTATAGATAAATTTCCCTCCTACTACAGGATCGAATTCAAATTCAAACCGAACAGTTTCCTCCATGCCTTGCCTGCCTCTCGCTATCTCACATTCAAATGATTAACACAACCTTAACCACAACATTCGAAAAGACTCCTAAAAAATAGCTAAGGTCTTCTATAAAATATCCATTCCAAGAAATTGACAAAGAAAGAGAAAAGCAACAAAAGACTTTTTTTTTTCTAACTTAAATTTTCTAGCTAACCAAACACGAACAAATTTGTTTTTATAGTGTTTGAGTTTCTATGATTATTTGCTTCAAATTTTATTTACTTACTGATTTTTTGGCATCAGTTAGTCCATGATAAATTTCTAATTTTTCACTATTGGAGATTCTTTGATTGGCAAACCAAGTCATAGCAAACTCGAATGTAATTCATGACAGAGTAACTTCTATTCCTGTTGGTGGTTTGATTCCATTTTCGAGTTTGCAGATGCCGAGTTTTATCAAATAATGTAGCATGTTTGCATTAATACAACCAAACTGTCCGATTTTGTCATTTATTTGACGATCTCCAGTTACTTTTTTCCCCTTTTTTTCCCTAAAGTTTAATGTACAGTGACTTCTTCTTTTTTCTTCCATCCAAATATAGCATTGTAGTCAGTTTTATTCTCTTTCTTTGCCTCTCTCTCTCAAAGTAGCAATTTTTCTATTGAAAAAGAAATTGTAGTCTTCTTTTTCACTTTCAAATCCCCAGTAAATTCTCACCCACGTAATCCTATAAATTTTATTTATATTGGAGAAGCTACGTGTGTGAGTTTATGGTTTTATAGTAACTATCATTTTGCTTTTGGTTCGTTTTTTGAAATTTGACTTAAATTTTTGTTCTCTTATATTAATATTTATATTCATTGATTCTTTAGAATTTTAATGGTACAAGACTTATATTTCATTAATCTATTTTGTATTTTGTTATTTGTTTTTTAAATTGTGCTTATGGTTTTGTAATTAACATCGAGGCCGGTGGTTATTAACGGTTGGATTAAGGTTAAGTGCTAACACATGGATGCTTTACTTTTTATTGGACACAGTATTTTTCCACCAAATTGGTAGAATTTGTATTTTACTTTCGTCATGTTAGCAGTTTTCAAATGAAGTGGTTGGATATTATATAGTTTTTTTTTTATTTTTTTTATAGGGATATTATATAGTTTTGGTTAGCCTTAATTCTAACTAATTTTATTTTTATAAATTATAAAATTTATGTTTAGTTATTTGTGATATTTGGTGTTGTGATATTTTGTTAAATGAATACTAGCCCTATCACACGAGCTTCACGTGTGCAATGAGGCAATTTTTGTTTTTTTTTTAGTTTCATAATTTCTTTTTCATTCTAATTTCAAGTTTACACATTTTCTCACTAATATTTCTCATTTAGAACTACTAATACGATTGAAATAGCATTGAATTTATTTAATGAAAATTCAAAGCACTACGGAATTAATTCTTAAATCATGGAAATTCTAATAATGAGAGGTTCAATTTAGATAAAATATATATATATATATATATTGGGAACAAGACAACTTAGCTTTATGCATGGAGGGAAAAAAAGGTTCAATTTTTATGTATTTAACTATTTTATACTTATTTAGACTTTAGAGTAACTCACACAACCAAATGAGATGGAATGGAACCCGCAGCCTCACTCCATCACTTTAAATAACACAACTAGCTTGTTGAGTTACCAACAAACAAGTTCAAATGTATATCCCATCCTTTCATACATGTAATGTGTTAGGAATATATTTTATGTAATTGACTAATCTTTTGATAGAATGCATTTTACTTGTAATTTGGTACATCTAGGATGAGTTTAAGACTTTAAAAAACATGTTGTTCAAGTCAAGTGTTAAAGCCATGAAGATCTGACCAAAAAATAAGTGAAGAAGAGCTGTTCATTAAAGCTTGACAAATACCTCGACAAAAACAGTATCTATCGAGATTTAAGAACGAAGCTCGACAGAAGCTGAATCTATCGAGATCTAAAAAATTAGAATTTCCAGATCTGATTTTTGGCCCTAGTTGACATGTATGTGTGGGGTTTCTTTTCTCACAACCCTAGACATATATAAAGCTTATTTTAAAGGTCGTCACACATGGAGAACATAAGCAGAAAGTGACCTAGTTCATTATTCTCTCTGAATAAGCTACTGCGTCTTTGCGCCATAGAATTTTGTAACCAATGAGCTTCTTGATCTTCATCGTTGATAAACTGAAGAACTTTGCAGTCAACATCTTCTTCAAGTTGTTGGTGTTAGTCACGTACTTAGATCCATGCATCATTGGTTAGTTACGTATTGGGATTCGTGCATTGAACTGGAAGATTGCCACTACAATACAAGTCCAATTGGGTATTGGGGTAAGAGTTTAACTGTAGATTCGTATTTCTAGATAGGCCAAAGGGTTTGGTAAGATTCCTTATACTTGTAACCGCTTGTGATTGATAATAGTGGATTCTTGAGAGTGGTGACCTGAAATTCACCTGGTAGGATTTTGCCTCGATGATTTTCTCTATTCGTAAACAAATTACCTGTGTCAAATTTATTTTCCACTATATTTAGTAAAATTGGTGATTTGTTTGTGCTGCCACCCTATTGCATGTAATTTGATCTAATTAATTAACTTTGGGTCATTAATTAATTTGCAATGGGTCAATTCATTTTAACCCAACATAATGCTATCCATTATCAAGTGCACAAAATGAAGGGTGAATAAATGGCTATACAATCTTACATAAATTTAGTTTCCTTTGAAGACCACCAAGTACCAGTTAGTCCAGCAAAGAGTTAGTTCCCAACAATTAATGACTTGAATCCTATTGTGAGTGATATATTAACCTTCATAATTAAAAGAAAGAAGAAGAGAGATTTGCCTTACCAACTATGTTATTGTGTATTGGAGAAGACACGTGCACTATGTGTTTTGAAATAGTCACGTGTTGATCTCATACACTATCCAACGCACAAAATTTTTGGAACAGAAGCCTTATCCAACGAAATAAGATACCTTAGATTGGTGAGACAAATTATTTCAATACGTTGATTGAGTATACTTTCTTAATTCAACAGCAACATGGGGATATAGATCATTAGTTCGGAATTGAGTTCTTTCTAAAGATAAAAGATGAAGATTTATTCAATGTTAAGATTCATGTGGTACAAAATTGCTAAGTAAAATTCAATTCACTATTTAACTGGATGCAGAAGGAACAAGTTAAATATGCCGAGCAACCAAAGCACACTTACGCCATATCCGATTGCCCTTGGGAATCGCTGTGGAAGCCCTTGATGTGTAATCTGGTAAGAGAACAATTGCCTTATATAAATCATCATGACAAGTTTTTCCCATTTTTTTAATAAGCTGTAGGCAGCATTTTTTAGATACAGGTAATTTTTCAAACATTCCAACGAATATTTCTTTCGCACACTCATCTTCTACTCTCTTAGCACAATGCAACAAGTGCAATGGGTACCCTGGTACAAGCCTTGGAATGCTTATCTTTTTTTCAGTAAGTGAGGCCATGACTCGATTTGCTAAGATCAAAGCCACCATGATGAAAATGTTGTTGAACTTTGCCATGGTGCGAAACTAGTACTAGCTAGCTAGAGATTCCTTAATTTCCTGTTTAATTAGATTGGGATTTTTGGGATGGTTTTCATTTATATGGGTGAGGAGAGGTGGTGAGATGATCTTGGATTTAGAAAACGGTTTTTAAACTGTAATTTTGCATGAGTTTCTTTCATTCAACTTGTTTAAAATTTGATGGGGAGATTCTATTTTGCAATAAATAAATAAAAACGTTTCTTTCATTTATCTTGTTCTAGAGTTATAAAAAAGCTAATAATATTGTATTTAAGAGTTTTTACACAAATTCGGAAATAGCAATTACTTTTATATTGATAAGTTAATTTGTTTTCTATTTGACTTCAAATTCTCTCGGTTACTCTTTTTTGTTTTTTAAATCTCAATTACGTTCAGTTTCTTCAACGACAATGAAAAAAATTGGGGGGGGGGGGGGGGGGCGGTGGTAATAAAAACAAAGAAGAAAAACTATTCTATCAACATCAAGCACTTTTTATCCATTCTAAATTTAAAACAAAGTGATAAACTTCAAAATCCTTGGTTATAGATAAACTTCTCTCCCACTATACATATTAAATTCAAACTGAACAGTTTCTTCCATGCGCACCTCTCATTAATGGCCTGTTTGGATGTTTAAAAAAGGAGGGGGAGTAGAGTAGAGGAAGGGAGAGTAATCTAATTACCTTGTTTGGAAGTTTTTTAAGGAAGGAGGGGGAGGGGTTTGGAGGGGTTTGGACTCCCTCTAGCCCCCCATTTTTAATTCCCCCAAATTGGAGAGATTTGGAGGGAGAGTAGAGTACATAAACTATTGACCAAGTAAATTACCTAATTTACCCTTATTATATTAACAAAATTACACAAGGGGAAGGGCTAATTACTCCCTTCCCCCTTACTAATTTTAAAAACATCCAAACAAGATGGAGGGGAATCATTTTCCTCTACTCTCCTCCCCACTACTCCCCTCCCCTCTACTCCCCTCTACTCTCCTCCCTCTCTAAACTTCCAAACAAGCCATAAATCACATTCAAATAATTAACACAAGCCTAATCATAACATTCAAAAAGACTAAAAAAATAACTGATCTTGTCTACAAAATATCCCTTCCGAAAAATTGACGAATAAAAAGAAAAGCAAAAAAGACCTCTCTTTCTCACTTTATTTTCTAACTAACCATACACGAACAAGTTTGTTTATATATTGTTACTGTTTGAGTGTCTATGATTATTTGCTTCAATTTTTATTTACTTACTGATTTTTGGCTTAAGATGTCTATGCTAAATTGCTAATTTTTCACCATTGGAGATTCTTTGATTGACTAACCGAATCATTGCAAACTCCAGTGTGGTTCATGACAGTGTACCTTCTATTCCTATTGATGGTTTGATTCCATTTTCGAGCCTACGGATGCTGCGTTTCATCAAATAATGTAGCATGTTTGCATTAATACACAACCTAACTGTTTGATTTTGTGATTTATTTGATAATCTCCTGTTGCTTCTTTCCCTTTTATTTTTCTTTTTCCTAAAACTAACCAGTCAGTAACTACTTTTTTTTCCCAAATATAGCATTTTAGTCAGTTTCTCTCTCTCTCTCTCTCTCTCTCTCTCTCTTTATTGGGAAAAAAATTGTAGCCTCCTTTTTTCACTTTTGGATACATAGTAAATTCTCACCGACTTAATCCTATAAATTGAATTTGTAATTGAGATTTTTTTTTTTTTTTTTGAGAAACCAGACCAGGAGGTCTTGTATTATTGATGGTAAAAAAAGAAATGATTACAAAGAGCCACACGTGACTAGGGGAGCTATCTCATCAAGTACAGAATTCTGCCAAACCCAAAGCTCACATCTAGATTTTGAATATCTAGCTAAAAAATGGGCAATTGAATTGCCTAGACATTTTGTTAAGTTTTTGTTATGTTAGACATTAGGTGCTTTAGTGGGTTGTTGCCACTCTGTCAATAAATCCCTGTTGTTAAGGGATAGTTGTTTAGTTGAATTAGTCTTACCATGTTATTAGAATCTAAAAACGTGGGCTGTTATTTTTCTTGTTTTTCAAGTGTTGCTCTGTAAGGCTATAAGAAAGCCAAGTTTGCTCTTCAATAATACAACAGATATTTTCTGGTCTTTAACATTTGGTATCAGACCTCTGTCACAGGGCCTGGTTAAAATTGGAAGCAGCAGTCTTCTACGTGTGTAGTGGTTGAAGTACGATGACAAAAAATTCTTTTGTGCAGCCAGCAGTTCCGAAATTGGATGGGCATTATGATCATTGGGTGATGCTCATGGAAAACTTCTTGCGTTCGAAGGAGTACTGGGGCTTGGTGGAGAATGGAATTCCTACAACAGCAGAAGGTCTCACAAATGCTCGGAGGAAGAACATTGAAGATCAGAAGTTGAAAGATTTGAAAGCAAGGAACTATCTATTTCAAGCAATAGATCGTTAAGTCCTGGAGACAATCCTCAACAAGGATACAACAAAGAACATATGGGATTCTTTGAAGTAGAAGTATCAAGGTACAACACGAGTAAAGCGTGCTCATTTACAAGCTCTCCAGAAGGAGTTTGAAATTCTTCACATGAAGGTAGGAGAATCTGTGAATGAGTATTTTGCTCAGACTCTTACTATAGCCAACAAGAAGAAAGCAAATGGTGAAGACAAGAGATGTTGCTGTAGTTGAAAAGATTTTGAGATCCAGGACACCAAAGTTTGATTATATTTTGTGTTCCATTAAGGAGTATAAGGATATAGACACCTTAACCATTGATGAGTTGCAAAGCAACTTGCTTGTGCATGAACAACACATGAGTTCTCACGAGGAAGTAGAACATGCTTTGAAGATTACTTATGGAGAACAATCTGGAGGAAGGGGTCGAGGCCGTGGAAGTTTTAGAGGAAAAGGAAGGGCAGACAAAGCTTTGACAAGGCCATAGTGGAGTGCTATTACTGTCATAAGGTTGGGCATTTTCAATAGGAATGTCCAAGCAAGGAGAAGGAAGCCAACTATGCTCAGACTCAAGAAGAGATGTTACTGATGTCTTATGTTGATATGAATAAGGCCAATGGAGAAGATATGTGGTTCCTTGACTCGGGATGTAGCAATCATATGTGTGGAAAGAAGGAATACTTCTCAGATTTTGATGGAAGTTTCAGAGATTCTGTGAAGTTGGGTCAGAGATTCTATGAAGTTAGGCAACAACTCAAGTATGGTTGTAATGGGAAAGGGAAATGTACGGCTACAAGTTAATGGAAGAGTACATATTATCATAGGAGTATTTTATGTGCCGGAGCTAAAGAACAATTTACTAAGTATTGGGCAATTGCAAGAAAGGGGGTTTAGCATTTTGTTTCAAGGTAAAAAGTGTAAAGTTTTTCATCCCGAGAAAGGCTCAATAATGGAGACGAAGATGGCTTCGAATCGAAGATGGCTATATCTCAGCCTATAGCATCTACTTGTTTCGACACAATCACGGAAGATATGATGTAACTTTGGCATTGTAGATATGGACACTTGAGTTTTAAGGTTTTAAAGACTCTTTCGTAGAAGAAGATGGTGAATGGTTTACCATAGTTTAAGTCTCCCTCAAGGCTATGTAAGGCTTGTTTGGTAGGGAAGCAACAAAGGTTCTCATTTCCAAGGAAAAGCACGTGGAGAGCTTCACAAATTCTTCAATTAGTGCATGCTGATATTTGTGGACCAATCAAGCCCATCTCAAATGGCAAGAAGAGGTATTTGATCACTTTTACTGATGATTTTAGTAGAAAAACATGGGTTTATTTTTTGATGTAAAAATCAGAAGCCTTATCTGTTTTTAAGAGTATTAAGATACATGTTGAGAAGGAGACAAACTCATTCATTAGAGTGTTACGTACTGATTAACGTGGAGAATTTACATCACAAGAGTTCATCAATTTTTGTGATGTAAATGGCATACGAAGACAATTGACAGCTGCCTACACACCACAACAGAACGGTGTTGCAAAATGGAAGAATAGAACTATTATGAATATGGTTCGTAGTATGATTTTCAAAAAGAAAATTCCAAAAACTTTCTGGCCTGAAGCAGTCAATTGGACAGTGCATGTCTTGAATCGAAGTCCAACAGTGGCAATGGAAAACAAGACTCCAGAAGAAGCTAGGAGCGGAGTTAAGCCTTCAATTGAGCATTTTAGAGTTTTTTGATGTATCTCCCACGTTCATGTGCCTAACAGTAAAAGAACTAAGCTAGATGATAAGAGCTTGAGTTGTGTTTTGTTGGGAGTTAGTGAGGAATCCAAGACTTACAGGCTCTATGATCCAATTTCACAAAGAATCATAACAAGTAGGGATGTTGTATATGAAGAAGACAAGAATTGGGATTGGGATAAGAAATTTGAAGAATCCATTATGTGTGACTTGGAATGGGGTGATCATGAGAAGGGAGCAACTATGTTTGATGACAATGAAGAGGGAAATTAAGAAAATGAAGAGGGGAGTGAATCTGAATTTGATCCTGAAGCTAATGTAGATGCAACCGAAGAGAATATTTCCCCAGATTCCTTGACCGAAGAAAGCTCTCCTAGCTTGAATGACGGGAGGAATAGGAGACCACCAATCTGGATGAGAGACTATGAAACAAGGGAAGGCATTTCTGAAGAAGATAATGAAGCTCATTTGGCCATGTTTGCAACTACTGATCCTATTCACTTTGAAGACGCTGTGAAGAGTGAGAAATGGAGGAGAGCCATGGATTTAGAAATGGAAGCAATAGAAAACAATGGTACGTGGGAATTGATGGAGTTACCTAAGGGAGCAAAGAAGGTTGGAGTGAAATGGATTTATGAGACCAAGTTTAATGAAAATGGAGAAGTGGACAAATACAAGGCTAGGCTTGTAGCGAAGGGGTATACTCAGCAGCATGGGGTAGACAATATTGAAGTATTTGCACCTGTGGCACGCATGGAGACAATTCGATTAGTGGCAGCACTTGTAGCTCAAAAAGGATGGACTATCTACCAATTAGATGTGAAGTCTACATTTTTACATGGTGATTTGAATGAAGTGGTTTTTGTGGAGCAGCCTTGTGGTTATGTGCAAAAGGGAAATGAACAGAAGGTTTACAAGTTAAAGAAGGCACTTTATGGGCTTAAACTAGCACCACGTGCTTGGTACAGTTGTATAGAGGCCAATTTCATGAAAGAATGCTTTGAGAAGTGTGATTATGAGCATACTCTGTTCATCAAGACAAACAAAGAAGGCAAAGTATTAATTGTAAGTCTCTACATTGATGATCTCATTTTTACTGGAAATGATGAATTAATGTTTACAGAGTTTAAAAATTCCATGAAGCATGAGTTTGACATGACAAATCTTGGTAAGATGAGGTATTTCCTTGGTCTTGAAGTCTTGCAAAGATCTGATGGTGTTTTTATCAGTCAAAGGAAGTATGCTTTGGAGGTGCTGCAACGGTTTGGAATGGACAAAAGTAATTTTGTTCATAATCCTATTGTTCCTGGCTTTAAGCTCATGAAGGATGACAGTGGAGTTAAGGTGGACAAGACTTACTATAAACAGATTGTGGGTAGTCTCATGTATCTGACAGCTACTCGACCTGACATGATGTTTGTGGTGAGTCTTATTAGTAGATATATGGAGAATCCTACTGAGCTTCATTTACAGGCAGCAAAAAGGGTGTTCAGATATTTGAAAGGAACAACTGGGTTTGGAATTTTCTATAAGAATAGAGGAGATGATGAACTTGTTGCGTACACTGATAATGATTATGTTAGAGATTTGGAGGACAGAAAGAGTACTTCAGGCTATGTGTTTTTATTAAGTTCAGGGGCAATATCCTGGTCATCAAGAAAACAACCAGTGGTAAGTCTATCTACCACAGAGGCAGAGTTTATTGCTGCAGCTTCATGTGCATGCCAAACAGTATGGTTGAAAAGGGTGTTGGGAAAGCTGAGTTCGAATCAAGGGAAGTCAACTATTATTCGTTGTGATAGTAGTTCTGCAATCAAACTGTCAAAGAACCCAGTAATGCATGGTTGTAGTAAGCACATAGATGTACGTTTCCATTTTCTTCGAGAGCTCACAAAGGCTGGTACAATGGAGTTGGTGCATTGTGGGACACAAGAACAGTTGGCTGATGTGATGACTAAACCACTCAAGCTGGATGTTTTCTTGAACCTGCGAAGGCTATTGGGAGTTTGTTTTGATGTGGATATAAACTGAGTGCTTATAGCATTCAGTTTAAGGGAGGAATTGTTAAGTTTTTGTTATGCAAGACGTTAGGTGCTTTAGTGGGTTGTTGCCACTCTGTCAATAAATCCCTATTGTTAAGGGATAGTGGTTTAGTTGAATTAGTCTTACCATGTTATTAGGATCTAAAAACGTGGGCTATTATTTTCTTGTTTTTCAAGTGTTGCTCTGTAAGGCTATAAGAAAGCCAAGTTTGCTCTTCAATAATACAACAGATATTTCTCCCAAATTTCCTTATCTTTTCATAAATTTTTCTGGTTCTTAACACATTTTACATGGGAACAATTGCAAAAAGAAAACACACCAGCTAACTTGAGGATGTCATTGATTACAACTCCATACTTCGAGTGAGATGAATCAAAAGCTAGGATAGCTTTAATGATATTCTTTGCATCTCCCTTGAAAATACAGTCCAGCACACCTTCATCCTTGACAAAAATCATAGCTCTACAGCAAGCCAGGGCCTCCATTATTGCTGCCGAGAGTGGGATTTTTATTCTTTGAGCGAGGGCACCATAGACCTGACCAAAAGCATCACGAATTACTGCACTCAGACCTGCTGCTCCTTCTGTTGAGAAACATGCTCCATCAAAAATTATTTTGCACTGGGGTGTGATGGGAGGAATCCATCTCACGGCCCTGACAGAAATTTTTGATGCTCGAATCTGGGATTTTTTAGCAGCACAGAAATCTTGGAGAAGGGAATTAGCTCACCTCCTAATATCAATAATCTCCACCATCTTCTCTCCACATCAATTCGAATTTCTTTTTCTCCAAATCAACTAGAAAATCATCGCCAACAAGTTAGTCTCCCAGTGCTTCTTTAACATGAAAATCATCCCCAGCAAGTCTGCAAAATTATCAAATTTATATCTCCACAGTTTTGTCAAGGCTTCATTGCCTTCCCAAATGACATATAGAGTTGGACAGCTCAATAGAGCATAGATTGTGTCTTCACTTCCCACCTAGCATCTTGAGCACTGGACTGAGTTCACCACATTTCTTCTCCATAGATTGCATAAGGTAGGAATGGCATTGTACAGTGCTCTCCATATCATATGCTTTACCTCAGGTGGAACCTGTAAGTTCCAAACACCCTTCCATAATCTATGGTTATTCTTTGGGTCGGAGCAGCTAGGGCTCAAGTGTCTCTCTACACCAACAATCAAGTGATAGGCACTACGGGTAGAGTACTTACCATTGTTGGTGAGAAACCAAACGTGCTCATCTTGAATGGATTGGTAACTCAGAGGAATCCCAAGGATCAAGTTAGCTTCATGAGCCAAAAACTCAGTTTGTATCAAGTCTGATTTCCAGTAGTAGTTTACCTCATCAATAAGAGTACTCACCTTAGCTTCTAGAGGTAAAGTCACAAGAGGAGAGTCAATTCTTGCGGGTGGGTATTTTGGCAGCCACTTATCAGCTCAAATGAGTATTGACTCCCCATTGCCAATTCTCCAAGATGCACCTAAATCAATAACGTGTCTAGATTGCAATAAGCTTTTCTAGGCATAGGATCCTTTATTTGGGTTTGCACACTCCATGATTGAGAAATCAGGGAAAAACTTCGCTTTGAACACCTTCTGGAGCAGGAAGTGCTCACAAGTCTTTAACCTCCAAGCCTGTTTTGCCAAGAGAGAGTTGTTGACTTAGCTAACTCTCTAAATCCCATCCCACCCTCATTTTTCAGCTGACAAAGCTTCTCCCAACTAATCCAGTGGATTTTCCATTGCCTACCCCTATAACCCCACTAGAATTTCTTGATCAGTGTTTCGATCTCCCTTACTAGTTCTTTCAGTAACTTGAAGCATGACATTGTGTAAGTAGGAATCGCTTGGATTACTACCTTGATCAACATTTCACAGCCTGCTTGTGAGAGCAACTTCTCTTTCTGTCCTTTTAATTTTTTCCAGATCCTTTCTTTAATCAAACTAAATGATTTCTTCTGATTTCAACCCATCAGAGAAGGTAGGCCTAGGTAATGCTCATACTGTTGAGTGGCAGGAACACCAAGGAAGTTTACAATGGTTGTTCTAATTTTGAAAGGAGTGTTTAAGCTGAAAAAAATGTTTGTTTTTTCCCTGTTTGAGCTTTGACCTGATGCTTGTTCATATATATGAAGCAAAGATTGAAGCTGTACACATTCTATTAAGGATGCTTTACAAAACACTAGGCTATCATCTGCAAATAGAAGATGAGAAATTCAAGGACCAGTAGCATAGAGGGAGACACCTTTATAACCCTATCATTTCAGCCTTCTTAAACAAAGCATGAAGCCTCTCAGTTACAAGCGGGAAGAGGTAAAGAGATAGGGGATCGCCTTGTCGAAGACCCCTTTTTGAAAAATGAGGCTGTTCATTCAACACAATGGAAAAGGAGGCTGACTTGAAGCAGGCTAGAATCAAATTGACCCATCTTGTACTGAACACCAATTTGAGCTTGATTTTTTCTAAGAACATCCATTCCACCTGATTGTACGCTTTCCTTATGTCTAGCTTTAGGGCCATGTATCCCATTTTCCCTATCCTTTTTCGATTTCAAATGGTGGAATGTTTCATGAGATATTAGGATGTTGTCGGTGATCAATCTTTCTGACATGAAAGCACTCTGCGTTTCTAAGATCAACTTAGGCAGCAAAGATTTAAGACGATTTGCTAAGACCTTGGCCACAAGCTTATACAGAACATTAGTTAAACTAATAGGTCTGAAATCAGTTACTCGTCGTGGACAGTGAACTTTAGGAATAAATTTTAGGAAAGTATGATTGAGGTTATTTGGGATTGTATCTAAGTTGAGGATTGCCAAAACTGCTTCTATGACTTCAACCCCACCTTGCTCCAGAATTGCTTGTAGAATAAAGGTGGAAGACCATCCAGACCATGTGACATGCCTGATTCCATCTGCTTCAGAGCATCCTCGACTTCACTTGACTTAATAGGCTTTAGCAATTCCTCACTTATCTCCCCTGAAACTTTGGCACCACTCTCTTTAGTACTGGCTCCAATTGTGTGGGATTCGATAATGTGAACAGATTAGAGTAATATTGAACCAACAGATCACCAATCTGATTTTCCTCCTTTATCCACTCTCTAAATTCGTTCTCCAAACTTGAGATATAGTCCCTTTTGTTTCGTTCTATGGACTTACAGTGAAAGTATTTGGTATTTTGGTCCCTATCTCGAAGCCAATTTGATTTTGCCCGTTAGTTCCACATACACTCTTCCATATCGACAAGTTTATAAATCTCCTAAGTTAATTGTTCCATTCTTAAGTGGTTGCCACCAGACATGGATAAAAATTCAGCCTGTTCCAATTCCTTCCTTTTTTTGTTAACATCACCCACACATTACCAAAAACTTTTTTATTCTAAGAACTAAGGATAGTTTGACAGTTACTAACCTTTAGCAACACATTACCCATTGGATCCCTTGCAGAACTGTGTCCCAAGCCTTATGAACCACTCCTTCACAGCGTTCATCTTTGAGCCATATGGCCTCAAACCTGAATGGTTGTTAAGGTTTGAAAAACCTATTATGAATGTTGTTGGAGTAGATCCAAATGGGTTTGTGATTTGATGAAAAACCCGATAAGTGGTGAAGCCTAACTGAGGGGAATTTCAACAGCCGATTCGATGTAGCCATAGCTCGATCTAGTCTGACCCAGATCACATTGCCATCAAACTGTCGATTACACCAGGTATATGGTAAACTCGAGACGCCAAGATCCTTGAGGCCACAAAAATCCAAGCACTCCCTAAACGATTGCATCTGTCTTTCGTCTCTGATTGATCCACTTGATTTCTCGCTCAAACGAGTAATCTCATTAAAGTCACCAAGACAGACCCATGGCACGTTTAACTGATTTGCTAGGTGACAAAGTAATATCCAGGAATCTCCCCGATTAGCAACTTCTGGAGCTCTGTAGAAGCCCATGAAGTGCCAAGCATCATCGATTCTTGGATTTACTACTGCGTCGATGTGGTGTGGAAAGAAATTCCTGTTGTGCAAATCAAGATCGTTAATCCATAACAGAGCTAACCTACCACTCCAATGTCTTCAAGGCATAATGAACATGTTATCAAACTTCAGACGACATCATATTTTTTCCAGGTAACTCTTCTTCTTCTTCGTTTCCATCAAAAACACCAATTTGGGGCCATTTGCTCGCACCAAGTCAGAGAGCTTACGAACTCGCCATGGGATCCCAAGTCCACTGCAATTCCAGATCAAGTAGTTCATTGAAGGCAATTCCAAATCAAGTAGTTCAAATGTGAGGGATACATGAGGGACCACTGCTCTTCTCTTTTGGGATTGAGTATCAACTTCATCGTGAGGAGGGAAGGGGCGTTTCAAATCTGAGTTACTAACCCTAGCTGTGTTTGATGCACCCTTGGGCTTGGCTTTAGGGCTCCTACCCACCTTGGGCCTCACTTTGTTGTTGGACCCATAGTATTGAAATATCCAGAAGTGGTGATGTTAGGTGTGGGTGTGACTTACTTGGACTGCTCTCTTTCATCTCATCGGACCTAGGCCCATTTTTCAAATTAATTTCCTCCAGCGGGCTGCTTAAAGTTTCTAAAACTGCCCCATTTAAGGCTTCACTTCCTGGAATCTCTCTCGACAATTTCTTAAACTTTCTAAGATAACAGTTTATTTCCTGAAGCTTGGCAAGGAAAGGATCTCCACTAGCAAATGTACTCGAATTTTTGGGAGTCACAGTATGGCCTGTGTTTGAGGATGATTCACCGTGACTTCCACCAGCAGAATCGCATTTCTGATTTCCCATCATAACTCCTTCAAACTCCTTTTGGAAAGAATCATCTGAGATCGTGGACTTCCCTCGAGACAGAGCACTACCAGTTGGACACTTATAACCAAGAAAGGCTGCAAATGGGGCGGCATTTAAGTATGCATTAATTGCCTCATCATGAGTGTCCATTTACATATTTGGATTTAGAACATGTTTTGTTAGGAACTTTGTTGCAAGGATGAACTCTGCTGAACGAAGTTGGTTTTTGAGGATTAACCTAGATCTTCATCGAGGCTCAGCTTATTCCAAGATCTAGTAAGGTCCTCTATGTAGTGAATGAAAAAGCAAATAACGAAGAGGAAAAAAAAAAAAAAAAAAAAAAAACCTAAAAAACTATTTCCCACACCCCAGAAGGATGAAAAACCACTACATCGCGAGATAAACCTTGTTACCTCTTGAGAACTCACACACCTTCAGTAAGAAGGGACAACACTATTCTACAGCCTAAGAGAAGGGAGACAGAAAAACCCTTTATTAGTGACAGAGAAACCCTTTGTATGTAAACTTTCTCCTTAATCCTTGAATGCTAATTGAATTCTTTCTTTTGTAAAGTTGTGCTTGACCATAGAAAGAAGGAAAACATTGAGTAGATGGAACAAAGAGACAATAGTGAATATTCTCTATTGTCTCTTTGGTTTCTATGGCCCGTGAAGTGGAGAAGCAACGTGCTGTGAGTTTATGGTTTTATATTAACTATCATTTGCTTTTGGTTCTTTTTTTGAAATTTGACTTCAATTTTTGTAGTCTTATATTAATATTTATTTACATTAATTCTTAGTTTTTTAAAGGTAGAAGACTTATTTTTCATTAATTTATCTCGTATTTTGTAATTTTCTTTAATTGCGCTTATGGTTTTTGTATTTAACATTGAGGCCGGGGGTTATTGCCAGTTAGATTAAGATTAAGTGTTAGCATATGGATACTTAAGTTTATATTATACATAGTATTTGTCCACTAAATTGGTAGAATTTGTATTTTTATACAAGATAGAAATTCTACTCTAACCTTATCTAAGTGTATATGTGTGTGAAGTTCTCTCTTGGAAACTTGAAACCCAGCCCACGCCCCCCACACCCCACAAGCATTTATACTTGTAGAGTGACCATCACGACAAGGGTGCGCAGCGATGAATTTGTATTTTACTTTCATTATGGTTGTTTTAAGGAGTTTTCAAATTAAGTGGTTGGCTATTAGATAGTTTTAGTAGCATTAATTCTGATTAATTTTATTTTTGTAAGTTATAAAATTCATGTTTAGTTATTTGTGGTATTTGGTGTTGTGATATTTTGTTAAAAGACTCATCACATGCACTTTGCACGTGCAATGAGGCTTTTTTTTTATTTTTTTTTATTTTTTAAGTTTCATAATTTCTTATTCATCCCAATTTAAGGTTTGTACTTTTTTCCACTAATTATACGCATTAGAACTAGTAATACAACCAAAATAGCTTTGAAATTATTTAATGTGGATTCAAAGCACTAAGGAACTAATTATTAAATCATGGGAATTCTAATAGTGAGAGGTTCAATCTAGATAATTTTTTCTTTCTTGGGAACAAGAAAACTTACCTTTATGCATAGAGAATAATGATGCACAATTTTTATTTATTTAACTATTTTATAGCTAGTTGAGTTACCTGTTACAAAACAACAAGTTCGATCAATTCAATTATATATATATATATATATGTGTGTGTGTGTAATGCTATCCATTATCAAGTGCGCAAAATCAAGGATGAATAAATGGCTACACAATCTTATGTAAATTTAGTTTCCTCTGAAGACCACCAAGTACTACTCAATCCAGCAAAGAGTTAGTTCCCAACAATTTACTATTGGAGGAGATGCAATGTAGATACTAGAGGGAAAAGGAAAATAGGAAACAAGTAATGACTTTGAATCTTATTGTGAGTGATATATTAATCTTCAGAATTAATAATAATAATAATAAAAGATTTGCCTTATCTCCAATGTTTTTATGTACTGGAAATGACACGTTCATTACATGTGTTTTAAAATAGTCATGTGTGTCGACCTTATACCCTATCCAACACACAAGAATATTGGATGGAAGCCTTATCCCACCGAATAAGAAACCTCAATTTTAGATTTGTGAGACAAATTATTTCTATATATTGATTGAGTATACTTTCTCAATTCAATAGCAACATGGGGATATAGACCATTGGTGCAGAATTAAGTACTTTCTAAAGAGAAAAGATAAAGATTTATTCAATGTAAACATTCACATGGTACAAAATTGCTAAATGGAATTCAATTTACTATTTAACTGGATGGAGAAGGAGCAAGTCAAATATGCCGAGCAACCAAAGCACACTTATGCCATATTCGATTGCCCTTGGGAATCGCCTTGGAAGGCTTTGATGAGTACTCTAGTAAGTGAACAATTGCCTTATCCAAATCATCATGGCAAGTTTTTCCCATTTTCTTAATAAGTTGCAAGCAACATTTCTTAGACACAGGTAATTTCTCAAACATTCCAAGGAATATTTCTTTCCCACACTACTCATCTTCTACTCTCCTAGCACAATGCAACAAGTGCAAGGGGTACCCTGGTACATGCTTTGGTGGGCTTATCTTTTTTTGAGCAAGTGAGGCCATGACTCCGCTTGCTAAGATCAAAGCCACCATGATGAAGATGTTGTTGAACTTTGCCATGCATGGTGCAAAACTAGTACTAGCTAGCTAGAGATTCCTTAATTTCTTGTTTGATTAGATTGAGATTTTTGGGATGGTTTTCAAGAGTGAGTGATTGATATTTTTTTATGGGTGAGGAGAGGTGGTGAGATGATCTTGGATTTAGAAAACGGTTTTTAAACTTTAATTTTGCATGAGTTACTTCATTCAACTTGTCCAAAATTTGATGAGGGTTTCTATATTGCAATAAATAATTAAATAGAAACATTTCTTTCATTTATTTTATTCTAGTGTTATAAAAAAGCTAATAATATTTTATTTTCAAGTGTTTTTACACACATTTTGAAATAACAATTTGTTTTATATTGAAAAGTTAATTTGTTTTCTTTTTTATTTCAAATACTCTCAATTACTCGTTAAAAAGTATCTCAATTATGTTCGGTTTCTTCGAAGAAAAGAAAAAAAAACTAGGAAAAAAAAAACTTTTCTACCAAGTTCCAACATCGAGGGAGCAATGGTTTTTTCTATTCTTTTTAAATATAAAAGAAAAAGAATTGAATTTAAGTTATAAACTTCAAAATCCTTTATAAAAAATAAAATAAAATAAAATAAAAAACCAGAAAAATAAAGAAGAAAAACTATTCTATACATGAAGCACTTTTTTGTTTTGTTTTTTTTTTTTTTTTTTTTAATCTCAAAAAAAAAAAAAAAAGTGATAAACTTCAAAATCCTTGGTCATACATTTTGTCTTTTTTTTTTTTTTTTTTTTTCCTAAATTTCAAACAAAAATAATTAAATTTAAAAAAAAAATGATAAACTTCAAAATCCTTGGTTATATATAGAATTCTATCCTACTACACGAATTCAAATTCAAACCGAATAGTAATTGAAACAGTTTCCTCTATGCCCGCCTCTCGCTAACTTATGTTCAAATGATTAACACAACCTTAATCACAACATTCCAAAAGACACATAAAAAATAACTAAACCTTTCTTCAAAATATTCATTCCAAGAAATTGACAAAGAAAGAGAAAACAACAAAATACCTTTTTTCTCTTACTTAAATTTTCTACTAATCAAACACGAAAAAATTTGTTTATATATTGCTAGTGTTTGAGTATCTATGATTATTTGCTTCAAATTTTATTTAGTAACTGATTTTTTGGCCTCAAATGTTCATGCTAAATTGCTAATTTTTCAGCATTGGAGATTCTTTGATTGGCTAACCGAATCATTGCAAACTCTAATGTGGTTCATGACAGAGTAGCTTCTATTCTTGTTGGTGGTTTGATTCAATTTTTGAGTCTGCAGATGCTGAGTTTTATCAAATAATGCAGCATGCTTGCATTAACACAACCTAACTGTCCAGTTTTCTCATTTATTTGACGATCTCCAGTTGCCTCTTTCCCTTTTATTTTTCCTAAAATTTACTAGTCAATGACTACTTTTTTTTTTTCTCTCACTGAGTAGCACTTTTTTCTATTGAAAAAAAAAATTGTAGTCTTCTTTTTCACTTTCAATTTCAGATCCCTAGTAAATTCTCACCCACTTAATCCTATAAATTTTATTTATACTGGAGATTGTGAGTAAATTTTGTCCTTAATTTATGTATATATTGAACACTTTCTTTTTGTAGAGTTGTGGCTGACCCTAAAAAGAAAAAAGAGAGATTTGCCTTAACTCCTATGTTCTTGTGTATTGAAGATGACACATGCACTATATGTGTTTTGAAATAATCACATGTTGACCTCATACCCTATCCAACGCACAAAAATATTGGACAAAAGCCTTATCCAACAAAATAAGATACCTAAGATTGGTGAGACAAATTATTTTTATATATTGATTGAGTATACTTTCTTAATTCAATAGCAACATGGGGGTATAAATCATTGGTGCAGAATTAAGTTCTTTCTAAAGATAAAAGATGAAGATTTATTCAATGTTAAGATTCATGTGGTACAAATTGCTAAATAGAATTCAATTTACTATTTATCTTTTTTTGAGCTAGTGAGGCCATGACTCCACTTGCTAAGATCAAAGCCACCGTGATGAAGATGTTGTTGAACTTTGCCATGTTGCAAAACTAGTATTAGCTAGCTCAAGATTCCTTAATTTCCTTTCTGATTAGATTGAGATTTATTGGATGGTTTTCAAGAGTGAGTGATGGGTATTTTTATGAGTGAGGTGAGGTGGAGAGATGATCTTGGATTAAGAAAACGGTCTTTAAACTATAATTTTGCATGAGTTTCTTTCATTAAACTTGGCCAAAATTTTATGGGGGTTTCTATGTTGCGATAAATAAATAAATTAAATTCTTTCATTTAATTTGTTCTAGAGTTATAAAAAAGATAATAATAATTTATTTTCATGTGTTTTTTCACAAATTCCAAAATAACAATTACTTCTATATTAAAAAGTTTATTTGTTATCTATTTGACTTCAAATACCCTAAGTTACTCATATTTTTTTTGTAAATCTCAATCATGTTCAGTTTCTTTAACGAAAATGAAAAATAAAAACCGGGGAAAAATAAGAATAAAAGCTATTCTATCAACATCAAGCATGGTTTTTTTTTTTTTTTTTTTTTTTTTTTTTTTTTTTCTGGTGTTTATAAATCTTAAAAAAATAATTGAATTTAAAACAAGGTGGTAAACTTCTATCGGGGGCGAAAAAGTTTTCCTTCCGACAAATGAGATTTATATTTGGTTGGGGATCTAACTGAAACTCGATGATGGGCTCGATGCACGGCCTAAAGGCTATCGGTGAAGATTCAAAGAATTCACTGTATTTTATGCCTTGGGGTTAAGTTAAGACTAACAAAAATGACCTATAAATTATTACTATAGCAGACACGTTAGCGTAATTAAAAAACATACTGTAAGAAATAGCCTAGCAGTAAAGTGTTTTTGCAAAAAATAGCCCAGCGGTAAAGTATTTATGCAGAAGATAACCCAGCGGTAAAATAAGATAAATAGGATAAACCTCCAGCCATCAACTATTTCACAGATTAAGGGAAATATCTACATTTTCAAACTCATCATCCATTAGCTCTGGAGAAGAGTTTTCTAGTACAACAATATGAGGGAAAAATTCTATAGTAACAATTACATCATAGCCATCAATAGTAAATGAATAAGTAAATATCATGAGTTCCATTATAACAAATAATGAAAAAAACTTAGTGTGGGATGAAGGGAGAGAGAGAGATCCCAGCTAGCATAGCAAGATCATTATAAGGCCATGGCATGCTCGTGGATATAGTGTATGTAGTGAGTAGAGAGAGTCGTTTTGAGTAGTATGAGTAGTGAAAGAGAGTGTTCAGTAAAGCCGCTGGAGCTTTCTGCTGGGAGTAGATAAGTGTTTATGGGTAGAGCTATGATAAGTGTTTATGAGTTGAGAGCTGGGGAACTTAGTTTCTAAGCTTGAAACTAAGAACTCTAGTGACTTTTTCAAAGCTTAGAGAAGGCTTTTTAATGGAGGAATTTCTCTCTTGGTGTATATCTTAGTGTATCTTGGTCCCCCTTGAAGCATTAATGGAGAATTCCATTTATAGTTGGGTTTTACAGGGTAATTAGCAAATAATCTCTACTAAATCTCCCTTAATCTTTAGAGAATCATTTCTAGGATTTTAGCCAAGAGTGGTAAGCTCAACTTTTAGAAGGTTGTTGCTATTTTGGTAATAACAGCTAGGATTCTGGCTTAGCATTGAATGCTAATTGGCCTTGGCTGATGGGATTAGAGCATGCTTTAGGCTAATGATCTTAGTTATGCTGCTGCTAGAATCAGAGCTCCCTATGGCAGATTGTGTCACCCCAAGCCAGGTGTCAATCTTGGAGCCCTTGCTGGGAACACTGCTGGGATCCCTTTGGTGCCATCCAAACCACATTTCCTTAAGTTTTCCCATTTGGGGTTCATGTGTTCGATCCATGAACCAGAGAGTACACATTTTTAGTATGAAAATGAGTTGATTTCAAGTTGTTTCAGAAGCTTTAAGGGCCTTGTCATGGCTGCTTTGGGTCCTTGACTGAACGGGCTGGAGAAGAAAGAAAGAACAGCTGGCTGAAGCTTCCCAGCTTTCTGTCACATCAGTTTCAGCTTTATGTCACAAGGGAAATGATAAGATTTCAGCGTGTGAAGGAAGGGTTTCACCCTTGATGGACACATGTCCTCTTCAAATCTGATTGGACAAGTTGGGACTTGATGGGAAGGGGCTCCAGCTGTTTAAGTTGTGCTGAAATTTGGCTGGTCAGCTCACGTGAGCTTCAGTTGCTTGGATCTGTGTGTGGGTTGGCCTGACTCAGCTGGGCTTTGTAGTTGAGCTCCTTTGGGCTTGGTCATCCCTACAAAAATAAATTGTTTTGCCATGGGTAATATACGTGGGCTTTTGTAGTTAGTTGATTATTAGAAAATAAGCATAGTTCCCATAAATTTTGTAAAAGAAATATTTTTGAGAGATGAGTAATCATATTTCTCATGAGTGAGTGACTTTAGCATATCTAAAAATGGTGCCAAATTAATACTTGTGCTTTATGAAAATAGTGCCAAATTATTATTTGGGTTTTATGAAAATAGTGTCAAACTATTATTTGGGCTTTGTAAGAATAATGCCAAATTATTATTTGGGCTTTCTGAAAATAGTGCCAAATTAGTATTTGGGCTTTGTAAGAATAGTGTCAAATTAGTATTTGGGCTTTATGAAAATAGTATCAAATTAGTATTTGGGCTTTGTAAAAATAGTGCCAAATTAGTATTTGGGCTTTGTAAAATGATTTGAGATTTTGTAAAATATTGCCGTGTAGTAACGGGCTTTGTAAAGGGTGTCGTGTGGCAACAGACTTAGGAGGTACCGTGTAGCAACGGGTTTTATAAAGGTACCGTGTAGCAATGGGCTTTAGAAGTGCTATGTAGCAACGAGCTTTGTAAAGGTGCCGTGTAGCAACGAGTTTAGTAAAGGTGATGTGTAGCAACAAGTTTTAGAGGTGTCGTGTAGCAACGGGCTTTTTAAAAAAGTTTTGTTAGGCTTTTGGGCTTTGTCCACAAATTAAATGATTTTGGGCTTTTTGTGAAGATAGTATAATTTTGTGGCCCAATCTTGGTAGCAATGTGATAAGTATTATTTATGGAAAATCTATGTTGGATAGCATGTGGGATATAATGGGTAATATTTGTGAGAGGACCCAAGGCAATTTATGGGACTTATATATGGAAATATTTGTGGGAGCTCAATAACATGAAGAATATTTGAGTAATATGTGGGAAATATTTATGTGGGCTTAAAATAATTTATGGGCTTGCGTGAGTATTTTAGTGAGTGGGCTAATGAAATTAAGGCCCAAAAATTTGAACCTCAACAAATTCAAAATACTTTTGGGAGGGGGGGGGGGGGGGCATAAAAAAGAAGAAAAACTGTTCCTATCAACATCAAGCACTTTTTTTTTCTTTTTTAAATCTAAAAAAAAATTAATTTAAAATAAAGTGATAAACCGAACAGTTTGAAACAGTTTCCTCCATGCTCACCTCTCGCTAACTTGCGTTCAAATGATTAACACAACCTTAATCATCACAACATTCCAAAAGACATAAAAATTAACTAAACTCTTCTTCAAAATATAAATTCGAAGAAATTGACAAAGAAAGAGAACACAACAAAACAGCTTTTTTTCTTAATTAAATTTTCTAGCTAATCAAACACGAACAAATTTGTTTATATATTGCTAGTGTTTGAGTCTGTGATTATCTGCTTTTATTTACTAACTGATTTTTTGGCCTCAAATGTCCTTGCTAAGTTGCTTATTTTTCACCATTGGAGATTCTTTGATTGGCTAAGCGAATCATTGCAAACTCTAATGTGGTTCATGACAGGGTAGCTTCTATTCCTATTGGTAGTTTGATTCCATTTTCGAATCTGCATATATTGCGTTTTACTAAATAATGCAGCATGTTTGCACTTATACAATCTATCTGATTTTGTCATTTATTTGACGATCTCATGTTGCTTCTTTCCCTTTTATTTTTTCTTTCCTAAAACTAACCGGTCAGTAATTACTTTTTTTCCTCCAAATATAGCATTTTAGTCAGTTCTCTCTCTCTCCTATTGGAAAAAAAAAATTGTAGTCTCCTTTTTTTTTTTTTTTTTGAAAGTGAAATCATTGATATTTCATTATAATGAATCAAAATACAGAGCATCTAACGCTGGTGGGGGGGATTCCTCCAACCAAATACATTCATCCTCAACTCCTCTAGCAAATTTGGCCAAGGAGTGAGCAACTGAATTTGCTGTTCTACTTACACAACTGACAGACACAGCATGCAACCCCGACATGAGGCATTGGACATCTCCATATAAATGACCCAGGCGAGACAGAGTGCCCCTTGAAGCTTCTAAATTCCTCATCACTGTTACGTTATCCCCTTCCAGCACCAACTCCGCGAAACTGGAGTCCACTGCGAACTCAAGCGCTTTCTGGCATGCTAACACCTCAGCCTCCTCACTGTCATGCACCGGTGGACCTTTTGCAGCCAAGGCCGCCATTACTTCCCCCCGCGCATTCCGTATTACCACTCCCACACCCGATGCGTTAATGTCCTTGAATGTCGCCGCATCGAAGTTAAATTTGTAACAATTCTCCGGTGGTTTAGTCCATGTTGCATTTTCACTTTTGGATACATAGTAAATTCTCACCGACTTAATCCTATAAATTGAATTTATAATCGAGATTGTATGTAAACTTTCTCCTTAATCTTTGAATGCGAATTGAATACTTTCTTTTGTAAAGTTGTGATTAAGGTTGTGTTATCCATTATCAAGTGCACAAAGTCAAGGGTGAATAAATATCTATACAATATTATGTAAATTTAGTTTCCTCTGAAGACCACCAAGTACCAGTCAGTCCAGCAAAGAATTAGTTCCCAAAAATTTACTATTAGAGGAGATGTAATGTGGATACTAAAGGGAAAAGGCGAATAGGAAACAAGTAATGACTTGAATCCTATTCCGAGTCATATATCAATCTTCAAAATTTAAAAAAAAATAAAATAAAATAAAAAAAAAAAAAAAGAAGAAGAAAAAGAAAAAGAAAAAAGATTTGCCTAACATCCAATGTACTTGTGTATTGGAAATAACATGTGAACTACATGTGTTTTAAAATAGTCATGTGTCGACTTTATACCCTATCCAATGCATGAGAATATTAGACGGAAGCCTTATCCTACCAAATAAGAAACTTCAATTTTAGATTTGTGAGACAAATTATTTCTATATATTGATTGAGTATAATTTCTTAATTAAACCCTAACATGGGGGTATAGATCATTGGGGTAGAATTAGGTACTTTCTAAGGATAAAAGATGAGGATTTATTCAATGTTAAGATTCATGTGGTACAAAATTACTAAATAGAATTCAATTTACTATTTAACTGGATGGAGAAGGACTAGGTCAAATATGCCGAGCAACCAAAGCACACTTATGCCATATCCGATTACCCTTAGGAATCGCCTTGGAAGCCCTTGATGAGTAATCTGGCAAGTGAACGATTGCCTTATCCAAATCATCATGACAAGTTTTTCCCATTTTCTTAATAAGTTGTAGGCAGCATTTCTTAGACACGGGTAATTTCTCAAACATTCCAAGGAATATTTCTTTCCCACACTCATCTTCTACTCTCCTAGCACAATGCAACAAGTGCAAGGGGTACCCTGGTACATGCTTTGGTGGGCTTATCTTTTTATGAGCAAGTGAGGCCATGACTCCGCTTGCTAAGATCAAAGCCACCATGATGAAGATGTTGTTGAACTTTGCCATGGTGCAAAACTAGTACTAGCTAGCTAGAGATTCCTTAATTTCCTGTTTGAGTATATTGAGATTTTTGGGATGGTTTTCAAGAGTGAGTGATTGGTATTTTTATATGGGTGAGGAGAGGTGATGAGATGATCTTGGATTTAGAAAACAGTTTTTAAACTTTAATTTCGCATGAGTTATTTTCAATCAACTTGTCCAAAATTTGATGGGGGTTTCTATATTGCAATAAATAAATAAATAAAAACGTTTCTTTCATTTATTTTGTTCTAGAGTTATAAAAAAGCTAATTATATTGTATTTTCAAGTGTTTTTACACAAATTCTGAAATAACAAATTTTTTTTTTATATTGAAAAGTTAATTTGTTTTCTATTTGATTTCAAATACTCTTAATTACTCATTAAAAAATATCTTAATTATGTTTGGTTTTTGTTTAAAGAAAAGAAAAGAAAAAAAAAAAAAAAAAGGAAAAAGAAAAGGAAAACTATTCTACCAACATCGAGCATGGTTTTTTATATTTTTTATAAATCTAAAAAAAAAGAATTGAATTTAAAACAAAGTTATAATTTCAAAATCTTCTTCTTCTTCTTTTTGAAAAAAAAAAAAAAAACTGGAAAAAATAAAGAAGAAAAAAATATTTTATCAACATGAAGCATATATATATATATATATATATTTTAATCTTAAAATAAATTAAAACAAAGTGATAAACTTCAAAATCCTTGGTCATATGTTTTTTTTTTTTTTTTAAATCTCAAAAAAAAAATTAAATTTAAAACAAAGTGATGAATTTCAAAATACTTTGTTATAGATAAACTTCTCTCCCACTATACGAATTCAAATTCAAACTGAACTGTTTCAAACAGTTTCCTCCATACACCACGCCTCTTGCTAACTCATTTTCAAATTATTAACACAACCTTAACCACATGTTCCAAAACACTCTTAAAAAATTACTTAACTCTTCTACAAAATATCAATTCCAAGAAATTGACAAAGAAAGAGAAAAGCAACAAAAGACCTCCTTTTCTCACTTAAATTTTTTAGATAATCAAACACGAACAATTTTTTTATTTTTTGTTTTGCTACTATTTGAATCTCTATGATTATTTGCTTCAATTTTTATTTACTTACTAATTTTTTGGCCTCAAATGTCCATGTTAAATTGCTAAATTTTCACCATTGGAGATTCTTTGATTGGCTAACCGAATCAATGCAAACTCTAATGTGGTTCATGACAGAGTAGCTTCTATTCCTGTTGGTGTTCTGATTCCATTTTCGAGTTTGCAGATGCTGAGTTTTATCAAATAATGCAGCATGTTTGCCTTAATACAACCTAACTGTCTGGTTTTGCAATTTATTTGACAATCTTAAATTGCTTCTTTCCCTTTTATTTTTTCTAAAATAAACAGGCCAATAACCACTTTTTTTCACCCAAATATAGCATTTTAGTCAGTTTGATTCTTTTTCTTTACCTGTCTCTCTCTCAAACTCACTTTTTTCTATTGGAAAAAAAAAATTGTAGTCCCCATCTTTTTCACTTTCAGATCCATAATAAATTCTCACCCACTTTTTTTTTTTTTTTTTAGAAAGAAATCTGTCAACTTATATTAGAAAACTCAGCCACTATCGGCTTCCAATACAAAATAAAGGTGTGGAAGAACATCCTCCTTCCACACCGTATAACCACTAACATGTCTAGCATATTTAGCTAGGTTATGAGCAACCGATTACCAATTCACTTTACATGAGAAAAAGAAATACAATTGGCTTTTGTCAAAGCTTTTGCTGGCTCAAGAATGTGACCAAACGAGGCAAGGGATCTCTCCTCACTGCATAGAGTCTTGATCACTAACTCTGAGTCGCCTTCAAGGATGAAAGGAGAGCACCCTATCTCTAAAGTGAAAGAGATAGCTCAGGCTGTAGCCAATGCCTTAACCATGCCAAAGGAAAATGGGAGATGGATTTGCTCTGATAAACATGCCATAGCTTGACCTTGACTGTCTCAGATCACCACACCTATTCTAGCTTTGCCAATATCCTTGAACGTCGCGCCGTCAAAGTTTACCTTCCAAGACTGTGCAGGAGGAGGAGACCATGTTCTTCGTAAGGGAGCAGTGGAGGATGGTAGCAGTCTGGTTGAAGCATTTGCATTTTTGAACTCTTGCAGGGCTTGCTGGGCATACACGGCAACCTAAGAAGCTAGACAGTCTCCATTGTTAACTTGGAGTTGATTTCGGCAGAACCAAATCGTCCACAGCCAAACTTTCCAGATTTTTACCTTCAGTCTGAGCCTGAAGCAGGAGCTTAGTGTTGGGGAGATAAACACCTTGGGGAGCTTCCTTGAGTAATTAATATAACATATAGAGACACACTTTAACCCAAAAGGCCTAAGCCCCATGGGCATGTGCTCAATTATGTTATATTAACCACTCATTCTTTTCATCTTTATTCAATGTGGGACTTCACTCACACATGTAACCCAACAATCTCCCCCTCACGTGTAAGTCTCTACCACTCAATGGGCTTCAAGACTTCTCTATGGGCCATGAATAAGTCCTACTCGCTCCCCCTTGCCTAATGGACTTTTTCTCTTCATCAGCGCGTCATCCATGGGTCTCTCGTACGTCATCCATGGGAACCACATGTCAACCCTGCACGCACATCCATGGGAACCCCGCACGTTCATGTCCATGGGAACCTCGCACCATACCATTATTTAGCACCACGTGAGTCTCTGCCTCTCTGTGAGTTTTTGAACAAGTCCTACTTACTCCCCTTTGACTAATGGGCTTTTTCACTTCATTAATGCGTCATCCATGAGTCTCTCGTACACCATCTGTACACACCCAAAATGTGGCCAGCGGACCAGACAATCGTTGGGCTTACAATCTACTTGTATTATGGGTTTGGAGTTCACCTACTGTGGGTAGTCCTAAGTCCTGAGACTGTTATGTGCACTCTCTTGCTCTCTTCACTCTCCTTTTTCTCTCAATTTTCCAACCCCCTTTCCATATGTTGTTCTTGTATTTATAGCTTCTCTATAATGGGGTGGTCATCATCACATTTTAGTAAGTGCTATTAGAGGTCCAATGTGATCAGCGGTAAGTGGGTGGTTTGGTGATGGTGGCCTTGGAACTTGGTTCTTTCCTGGACGAACGACACAGCAGCTTCGATCCTCGGAGAATTGCCGAGGAAGTGAGAACCATAACCTCGGCCCACTCCAAATTTCATAGTGCACGGGATAGGTTCTCGGCACGGCCCTCTTTGGGTTAACTGGATAAACGATATGTATGATCATGGATCGGGCCATGCGGAACATTTGGGCCAGGGCCCAAATGTTGCTCCCAGACAAAGGGGCCCAACAAGTAGGCGTGGGAGTTGGGTGCCGTACAATAGCCCCCCCTTGATTCATGCTCGGCGCTCGGCGTGAATCAAGGAACTTCTTCAGGATGCAGGCCGTGGGTGCTCGGGGATTTGACGCCTGGGATCTCTCAGAGCGCCATTAATTCCGTTGCCTAAAAAGGTGTGTCAACGCTGGCTGTCTGGATAAACTTGTCATTATTGCCTGACGCTTCGTGAACCGAGGCGGCGCAGGCTTTAGGAGGCGCGGGAATCGGAACGGTTTGATAATTAATCTTCTCAACGGCTAATTAATTGCTGCATTCCTCCCAGCGGTAGCCTGTATATAAACTCTGGCTTGCACCATTTTGTCACTTTTTGCTCTCGTTTTCCTGTGATTCCCTCTCTGCCGAGCACTCATCCGAGCATTCATATCTCAGCCCAGAATCTTCTTTCACCTTTAGAGCCCAAGTAAGTTCTTCACACCCCTCTCCTTCTTTCCTTCATTTTCATTCGTTATCCACCTAGAATCTTTGGGATGGGGTACTCGTATCTATTAGATACTGCAGCGGCCTTGGTCACTTTTAGGCAGGCCTTTGAGGTTCCTGAGGATGTCGAGATATCCTATTGTCAGGAGAGCGAAATGGCTCTTCACAGAGGGGGAAACACTGTCTTTTTCCCCCTAATGTCCATTTTAGAGGGTGGGGTGAGGTTTCCCATTGATCCTCTTTTAGTCAACACACTTAGGTACTACGGTCTCTGCCCCGACCAGCTCCCTCCTAACTTTTTTCGGGTGGTGAGTTGTGTGAGGCGTTTGAACCAACTTTTTGATTTGCACTTAGACCACCATGATATAAACCACATGTACAGTTTATGTGGGACAAAGAAAACCAACTATTATTTGAGAGTGAGGGATATGAGGGTACGGCTTATTTCTTGCCTGCCTGACTCGAACAGAAATTCTGCCGGGGAGTTTGTCAGGGTGCGCGGCAACTGGTTTGCCGGTGGTTTCCCCTGCCCCCTCACCAGGCGTGAAGTTGGTTCGTTCTACTCATTTGTCTTGTTCCCATTCTGCTTTTTATTATGATGCCCGTACAATTGTTTTTGTCTGTGAACCCTTCTTGTCGATGCTAACAATTATCCGTGTTGATATGTGCAGACGGCCGAGTATTCATCCCGGACCTCAGGGTTGTGCACGTGCGCGATTTGAACTTCGTGCTGCGGTCCGAAATTTTCGTGCACAACGACGGGCAACTCCGAGCGTCCCATTTGATCCTCGGCGTTCAACCAGTTTATACCACCTGGCAAGCCTTCGGCCAGGCTTTATTGGTAGATAGCCCCCTCTTATCCTACATCGACGTTCGGCATCCAAGCTTTCTACCTGCAAAGTTTTCAATAGGAGAAGCCCGCGAGCTCGGACCGCGTTATATTTGCTCTGACGAACGCCAACCGCTCCGTGACGAGTCTGCCGAGCGTGTGTCCCGGGCACGCCGAGAGCGTGCACACGAGCAGATCGAACCGGAGGCGGCCGCTCAACCAGAAGGCCAAATTGTTCAAGGGGCTCCTCCACAAGACGTTGAGGAGGTAGTTGCCGAGCCTGAGCCAGTTCAAAGAGTGGAGATGGTGACTCGAAGGACAATGACCATCAACCGGTTCATCTCCGGGGCCGGACAGGCAACCGAGCAACAACAACCCCAAGGGGGCGGACGAACCCCTCCTCCTCCGCCGGTAGCACGGCAAAGAAAAAGGCAGAAAACTACAGCCGAGCAAACTGTAATCATTCCTCCCACCGCAACAGCGAAGACTCCTCCCCGGCCATCCAGTGGCATAGTGATCCGAGAGCCCGTGACCCAAACGGGGACGAACGTGGCATCTTCCTCCCGTGGTGTACCCGCCTGGCAGCCCTCGTACATGCTGGACGGCAAGCTCCTTCCATCAGACGCCAGCGTTCATCTGTGGGCCAAGGGGGCAGGCGGCCACGTCGCCCAGTCTTTAGCACGGGGCTTGCTGCTCCCGGAGGATGTGCGGGCCTTCGAGGAGGGTACGGACGAGTCCATGGCACGGAGACTGCAGTGGCACACTGTCGCGGTCAGTGAACTTAACCTGCTCTTCGTTGTTCCTTTCCTTACATTTTTGTTTCTAATTAACTGGGACGGGGCTTCCCGCCCATTTTTCATTACAGGCCGCGCAACTGGCTTGCATTTTGGACAGACGCATCAGCGACCTTGCCGAGGATGCCGGCCGAGAAAGAGCGCTGAAGGATGTGGCCGATGTCAACGCCAAGGAAAAGGCCATAGTTGCCGCGGCGGCGGAGAGGAAGGCTGCGGCTGCCGAAAAAGCTAAGGCGGAGGCCGAGAATAGATATGCGGAGCTGCAGAGGAGCATGGGGGACATTGAGCTGAGGCTAGCGGAAGCCGAGAGCCTAGGGACCGTTCGTGAGAAGGAACTGGCTGAAGTCCGAGCGTCCCTTGAGGCCAGTGAGAACAAATGGTACAACGAGGGTTTTGCCGATGCTGAAAACTCGGCGGAACCGGTCATAAGGGAGGCTCAAAAGCTCGGCTTCCAGGAGGGCTGGATGGCTGCCTTACAGGCCATGGGGGTCCCCGAGGACTCACCTTTGAGGGACGTCGCGCAAATTCCGTTCCCAGTTTCTTCCCCAATACGAGAAGCTACCCTAGGACCCCTTGACGAGGAGGAGACAACCAGTCTGAGGGAACTAGTGGAGCAGATTGACGCTCATGCGGAGCTGGAAGAAACCGAGGTGGCCAGCCAACTACGTACTGGTGATCAGCTCGTCCAGGACCCCGTGCAGGCCGAAGCCCCCGTTCAAACCGCCGACTCATCTGCCTGAGGAAGAAAAAGTTTGCGTTTCCTTTGACGATTTCTTTAGCTAGCTTAGTACTTATTTTAACTTTCTTTTGAATGATTTGCCTACGTCACCGGGTTGTGGTGACTGAACAATTTTCAACCTCGTTTTGTTTTATTTATTGTTGAACAGTGCTTCTCTTTGGTTTATTTTATCTGTTATTACCTTCTTGAAGTTATGAATTGGTATGGCGTTTTGGTAGACGGGGAATTTTTGGCTTTAACACAATTGGTCGGTTGAATTCCAACCGGGGTTTCCTCCCTGGGTAGTCTTAGGATTTCTATTTGCATGTGTTCAAGCAGACTTTGTCCCTTAGGAAAAATTCTGTGGTCTCTTCCTGATTAACAATATAAATCAAGCTCGGCAACGGGCCTGCCCTTAGATAGATTTTAGTGCTTCGACCTGCTTGGTAATAACTAATTTTCTCGGCAGCAGGCCTCTGACCTTAGAGTGCGTTTAAAGTTTTTACCTTTTCGGCAATAATGAATTAGTCCGGAAGCAAGCTTCTGTCCTTAGGAAAAATTTAAGGTTTTCACCTGCTCGGCAATAATGTGTTAGCCCGGCAGCAAGCTTCTGTCCTTAGGAAAAATTTAAGGTTTTCACCTGCTCGGCAATAATGTGTTAGCCTGGCAGCAGGTTTCTGTCCTTAGGAAAAAATTTAAGGTTTTCACCTGCTCGGCAATAATGTGTTAGCCTGGCAGCAGGTTTCTGTCCTTAGGGAAAATTTAAGGTTTTCACCTGCTCGGCAATAATGTGTTAGCCCGGCAGCAAGCTTCTGTCCTTAGGAAAAAATTTAAGGTTTTCACCTGCTCGGCAATAATGTGTTAGCCTGGCAGCAGGTTTCTGTCCTTAGGGAAAATTTTAAGGTTTTCACCTGCTCGGCAATAATGTGTTAGCCTGGCAGCAGGTTTCTGTCCTTAGGGAAAATTTAAGGTTTTCACCTGCTCGGCAATAATGTGTTAGCCCGGCAGCAAGCTTCTGTCCTTAGGAAAAAATTTAAGGTTTTCACCTGCTCGGCAATAATGTGTTAGCCTGGCAGCAGGTTTCTGTCCTTAGGGAAAATTTTAAGGTTTTCACCTGCTCGGCGTAAGCGTTTTGGTTGACAGGAATAATTCCGGTTTGAGAATTCGACCATAGCTGCACATATATATACGTGTTACAATTTGCATCATCCGAATAATTACAACAGTTCGCATTGGTTCAAAGCCTTGAAAACGATCAGTTAGTAGTAAAATTTTTTCAAGTTGTTGGCATTCCATGGTCGGGGCAGCGGTCTTTCGTCCAGCTCTTCCAAGAAATAGGCCCCTGAGCCGGCGATAGCTGTAACCCTGTACGACCCTTCCCAGTTTTGTGCTAACTTGCCGGAGTTTGTATCTCGCATGTTTCCCACCGCCTTCCTTAATACCAAGTCCCCGGCGTCAAATTCCCTTGCCCTTATGCCGCGATTATACCTTTGGGCGAGTTTATGCTGATACTCGGCGAGCCGTATGGCTGACGCTTCTCGGTATTCTTCTACCTTGTCCAAATGCTTGATCAGTAGGCCGTCGTTCGTACCAGGATTGAACCCATGCACTCGTCCGCTGCACAGACTTATCTCAGTTGGAATTACTGCTTCGGCACCGTAAGTGAGGGAAAATGGTGTTTCCCCTGTCGATCTTCTGGGTGTTGTTCGGTAGGCCCACAGGACGCTCGGCAGCTCCTCGTCCCAATTCCCCTTTGCGCCTTCCAATCTTTTCTTCAGACCATTAACGATCACCTTATTCACCGCTTCGGCCTGGCCATTGCTTTGCGGGTACGCCGGAGTGGAATACCGGTTCCTGATGCCGAGGTCTCTGCAGAAGTCACGGAAAACCCTGCTGCAAAACTGCAGGCCGTTATCAGAGATGAGCGTGTTTGGTACACCGAATCTTGTAATTATGTTCTTCCATACAAACTTCTTTATGTCCACATCTCGGATATTAGCTAGAGGTTCGGCTTCCGCCCATTTGGTGAAGTAGTCCACGGCTACCACGACGAATCGCCGATTTCCAGTTGCTCGGGGGAAAGGCCCGAGTAAGTCCAGCCCCCACTGTGAGAACGGCCATGGGCTACTAACTGGGTTGAGGCAGCCAGCTGGTTGGTGGATCAGGGGCGCGTGCTTCTGACACTGCTCGCATCTGCGGGCATACTCGGCGGCATCTCTCTGCATCTTGGGCCACCAAAACCCCTGAGTCATTGCCCGGTGTGCCAAAGATCTCCCGCCAACGTGACTGCCGCACACTCCATTGTGAAGCTCTTCTAACAGTTCTTCTACCTTCGCCGGGTGTAGACATAAAAGATACGGCCCCCCATATGATCTCCTGTACAGCTTTTTCTCCGGAGACAGCCAGTATCTAGGGGCCATTCTACGGATCTTAGTTGCCTCTATTTCATCGGTCGGGAGCTTATCATCGGCTAGATATGTCACGATAGGATCCATCCAACTTTGCCCGAGCATCGTAACCGATGCAACTACTGCCCCAGAGCTGCATGAGTTAATGTTAGCCGAGATGCTTGGCTCTGGGATCAGTTCCACCCTAACAAGCCGAGGTATACCTTCCGCTATGGACGAGGCTAAGGTGGCGAGGGAATCGGCGTGCTTATTCTGGGACCGAGCCACCTGTATCAGCCTCACGGTGCCAATGTCTGACATAGCCTGCTTTCCCCGTTCCAAATAGGCCTTCATACGTGGATCACGTGCCTCGAACTTGCCTTGGACCTGATTGACTATCAGCCGTGAGTCTGAGTATACTTCAACATTCCGGGCACCTACTGCCGAGGCTACCCCTAGTCCGGCTAATAAGGCCTCGTACTCGGCTTCATTGTTTGAGGCCCGAAATCCGAGTCTGAATGAATGCTCCACTTTTATCCCCTCGGGGCTTATCATGACCACACCTACACCCGACCCCGAAGAGTTCGATGCGCCGTCAACATATACCTTCCACGGACAACAATTCAGCTGGCAAATCATTTCTTGCGGGGCTCGGGGTGAAAACTCGGCAAAAAAGTCGGCCAGGACTTGGCCCTTAATCGCCTTCCTTGGCCTGTACCGTATGTCGAAAGCCCCCAGCCGGGTTCCCCACTTAGCTATTCGCCCTGTGAAGTCGGATCTTTTCAGCAATGACTGTAATGGGTACTGTGTTAGCACATAAATGGTATGTGCTTGGAAATACTGGGGCAATTTCCTCGTAGCATGCACAAGTGACAATACTAATTTCTCCAGGGGTAAGTATCTGGTCTCCGGTTCTGCTAGAGTTTTGCTGATGTAATACACAGGCCTCTGTGTGCCCCTGTCGGTTAGTAATACGGCACTCACTGCGTGTTCGGAAACCGAGAGATACATATAAAGCTCTTCCCCGGGCTCTGGTGCCGCCAATCCTGGCGCCTGCGATAAGTACTGTTTCAGCCCCTGGAAGGCTTCCTCGCACTCGCTTGTCCATTGGAACCCTTTCCACTTCTTCAACAGCTGGTAAAATGGCCGGCACCTATCCGAGAACTTTGAGATGAAACGATTGAGGGCGGCCAGCATTCCTGTCAAGACTTGCACTTCTTTTGGATTGCTCGGAGATTGGAGCCGCTTCACAGCCTCTATCTGGTCCGGGTTGACCTCAATTCCTCGGCAGGAGATCAGGTACCCCAGAAACTTCCCCGCTCCCACGCCAAAGGAACATTTCTCTGCGTTCAATCGTAACTTGTATTGCCGCAGCCGCTCAAATACTTCCCCGAGGTCCTCAACATGTTGCAGTTTCTCCTTGCTCTTAACCACCATGTCATCGATATAGACCTCGACCGTTCGGCCAATCTTGTCTCGGAACATTCTCATCATCATCCGTTGGTATGTTGCTCCAGCGTTTTTCAGCCCGAATGGCATCACAGTGTAGTGGTAGTTGGCGTCGGGAGCTATAAATGCTGTCTTCTCTTGATCCTCGGCGGACAGGGCTATCTGGTGGTACCCCTGAAAGGCGTCCAGGAAGCTCATCCTCGGGTGCCCACAAGTGGCGTCTACTAGTTGATCGATCCTCGGCATGGGGAACGAGTCCTTAGGACATGCCCGGTTTAAATCCGTGAAATCCACACAAACTCTCCACTTACCATTCTTCTTTTTTACCACCACCGTATTCGCCAGCCATTCCGGAAAGAAGATCTCTTTCACCGCCCCTGCCTCCTTGAGCCTCTGGACTTCTACTTGCACGGCTTCTGCGTGCTCCTTTGCAATCCTTCTCGGTCTTTGCTTCTTGGGAGTGATCGAGGGATCCACGTTAAGTTTGTGGGTGATAAACTCGGGGTCAACCCCGGGCACTTCATATGGACTCCATGCAAAAACATCCATGTTCTGAATCAGGCACAACAGTACTTCCACCCTCTCCTCGAGCGACATACTCGCCCCTACTTGAAAACGTTTATCGTCATCTGGCAGGATCTTTACCGTCACCAGTTCCTCGGCTCCTTCTGCCCCCCCTCTTTCTCGGGGCTTCTGTAATTGCTATAGCAGGGGTTCCTCGGCGGCCTCCTTATGTTCGGCGTGTCGGGCTTGAAGATCTGTTGCCGCGATAAGGCATTGTCTTGCCATCCTCTGACATCCCCGAACCACGGCGACGCCCTGCTCGGTATGGAACTTGATCTTTACGTGCAAAGTGGAGGGGACGGCGCCCATGGCGTGAATCCATGGCCTTCCCAGTATCGCCGTGTACGGGGAGAAGGAGTTCACTACTATAAACGATACGAGGACCTCTTTACCTTCCATACACACAGGTAGGGATATCTGTCCTTCAGGGACCACAGTTCTTCCATCAAACGAAACAAGTGGCGTAGCATACTCTATTAAATCCTGACTTTCTAATCCGAGCCCCTTAAACAAGTCCGGATACATTACGTCGGCCCCGCTACCTTGATCTATCATTATTCGTTTAACCAGAAAACCGCCTATCCGCGCCGTGACCACCAGTGCATCGTCGTGTGGTTGTACTGTTCCCTCTAAGTCTTGTTCGTCAAAGGTAAGCACTTCTCGGACATGCTTGGCCTTCTTCTTCGGGGGCTTAGCCTCCAGTTGACTCGTTACTGGTACCACGGTCAACACCCCCGCTTTTGTAACCAAGGGGCCCCGCGTAGGGACAAGGATCATCTCTATCACTCCAATTGGTGGCGGAAGGGGGTTTCCCCTCTGTTGAGCGGTCGCGTTGGTTCCCCGGACGTCATCGTCGATCATAAACTCCTTCAAATGTCCTGCCCTTGCTAATTGTGCTAAGTGGTCCTTTAACACCCGACATTGCTCAGTTGTGTGGCCCTTGTCCTTGTGATAGGTGCAGTACAGATTCTGGTTTCTCCGAGCGGGATCGCCCCCCATCTTGTTCGGCCATCTGAAGTAGGGCTCATTCTTGATTCGTTCCAGAATTCGATGTACCGGCTCCTTGAATGTCAAACTAACTTCCCCAGTCTGCCAAAACGGCTCATGAATCTTGAAGTCCTTCCGAGGTCTCGGTTGGAATCCCCCCTGCCGAGAACGGCTCACTGCCGGGGCCTTCCCTTTGCTCTGCAACCGATCATCCTCCAGGCGCTTATACTCCTCAATGCGTCTCATGAGCTGTCTCATGTCCTCGGGTGGCTTCTTTGTCAGTGAATCGCGCAGCTCGGATTCCTCGGGGAGTCCCATTCTGAAGGTGCTTGCCGCAATCTTCTCGTTTCCTCCACCTATTTCGTTATAGAGTTCCCAGTACCGGCTAGCATAACTGCGGAGGGTTTCCCCCACTTTCATCTTCATAGATAGTAAGGCGTCCACGGGTTGTGGTACTCGGCTGCACGTCACGAACCGTACACCAAATTCCTGGATTAGCTCGGCGAAACTATGAACGGAACCCTTTCGCAATCCGTTGAACCACCGAAGAGCGGTCGGCCCCAAGCTAGAGGGGAATACCCTGCACATGAGTGCGTCATTGTGTGAATGGAGGGACATCATGTGGATGTAATGACTGACGTGTTCCACCGGATCCGATCTTCCATCATAGGTATTGAATGGCGGGCGGGTGAATCTACTCGGCATTGCTGCACTTTCGATGTTGTCCGAGAACGGTGACCGTGCTGCCCTTCGCAATGCGCGGCTCATCACATCCATTGCGGCATTATAAGGTTTCTGCCTATCAGGCGAATCAGATCCTCGGTCCGCGTATCCCCATGACCGCGAACGGTCTCTTCGATGGAATGCTTCCCGCGAATGCGAACGGTCCCGGTTGTCATAGTGCTCCTGGGAATGGGAACGCCCCCTGCGGTGGCGAGGCCCGAGTTGGTTGGACCCTGTATCGTTGCGGTCTTCCCCCAATTCCGCCCTCCTGTTTCGGCGTCTGACCCCCGCCTCTAACTCCAATTCCCTCACTTGCCTGCGTAACTGTTCCAATTCCTCGTCTCGGTCGTTGCGCCGTCTTCGCCCTGATTCATGTGATACTTGTTGCTGTGTCTGGTATGACCCCTCCCCGAGGCCTGATCTCTCTTCCCGCTCGTCGTTCCTATCTTCATGCCTTTTCTGCCTCCTCTCTCTCCAGGATGACCCCCGAGATTGCCCTGCCGAGCGGCTTTCGGCCTCGCTCTCATGACTCCTCCTCGACATTAGGCTGCACGTGAGTCCCGGTTGAACTACGGCTATGCAGGGAATTCCCACAGACGGCGCCAATTGTACACACCCAAAATGTGGCCAGCGGACCAGACAATCGTTGGGCTTACAATCTACTTGTATTATGGGTTTGGAGTTCACCTACTGTGGGTAGTCCTAAGTCCTGAGACTGTTATGTGCACTCTCTTGCTCTCTTCACTCTCCTTTTTCTCTCAATTTTCCAACCCCCTTTCCATATGTTGTTCTTGTATTTATAGCTTCTCTATAATGGGGTGGTCATCATCACATTTTAGTAAGTGCTATTAGAGGTCCAATGTGATCAGCGGTAAGTGGGTGGTTTGGTGATGGTGGCCTTGGAACTTGGTTCTTTCCTGGACGAACGACACAGCAGCTTCGATCCTCGGAGAATTGCCGAGGAAGTGAGAACCATAACCTCGGCCCACTCCAAATTTCATAGTGCACGGGATAGGTTCTCGGCACGGCCCTCTTTGGGTTAACTGGATAAACGATATGTATGATCATGGATCGGGCCATGCGGAACATTTGGGCCAGGGCCCAAATGTTGCTCCCAGACAAAGGGGCCCAACAAGTAGGCGTGGGAGTTGGGTGCCATACACCATCCATGGGAACCACATGTCAACCCTGCACGCACATCCATGGAAACTCCGCACGTCCAAATCCATGGGAACCTCGCATCTCATCATTATTTAGCACCATTTGCAATATTCCTTTGTTGGGCCTTTCTTTTCTCCAGGATTTTTGTGTGTGGGCCATTAAGGCTTTCTCTGTCCCCGCTGGGTAGGGACCATAAACACCTCACCACCTTCACCGCACACCACCATGGGCTCTGATACCACTTGTTGGGGAGATAAACACTTTGGGGAGTTCGCTTGAGTAATTAATATAACATATAGAGACACACTTTAACCCAAAAGGCCTAAGCCCAATGGGTATGTGCTCAATTATGTTATATTAACCACTCATTCTTTTCATCTTTATTTAATGTGGGACTTCACTCACACATGTAACCCAACAATCTCTCCCTCACGTGTGAGTCTCTACCACTCTATGGGCTTCAAGACTTCTCTGTGAGCCATGAATAAGTCCTACTCGCTCCCCCTTGCCTAATGGACTTTTCTCTTCATCAGCGCGTCATCCATGGGTCTCTCGTACATCATTCATGGGAACCACGTGTTAACCCTGCACGCACATCCATGGGAACCCCGCACGTTCATGTCCATGGGAACCTCGTACCATACCATTATTTAGCACCACGTGAGTCTCTGCCTTTCTATGAGCTTTGAACAAGTCCTACTCACTCCCCCTTGACTAATGGGCTTTTCACTTCATCAATGCGTTATCCATGAGTCTCTCGTACGCCATCCATGGGAACCACGTGTCAACGCTGCACGCACATCCATGGGAACCCCGCACGTTCATGTCCATGGGAACCTCACACCATACCATTATTTAGCACCACGTGAGTCTCTGCCTCTCGGTGAGCTTTGAACAAGTCCTACTCACTCCTCCTTGACTAATGGGCTTTTCACTTCATCAATGCGTCATCCATGAGTCTCTTGTACGCCATCCATGGGAACCACGTGTCAACCCTACACACACATCCATGGGAACCACGTGTCAACCCTACACGCACATCCATGGGAACTCCGCACGTCCACGTCCATGGGAACCTCGCACCTCATCATTGTTTAGCACCATTTGCAATATTCCTTTGTTGGGCCTTTCTTTTCTCCAGGATTTTTGTGTGTGGGCCATTAAGGCTTTCTCTGTCCCCGCTGGGTAGGGACCATGAACACCTCACCACCTTCGCCGCACACCACCATGGGCTCTGATACCACTTGTTGGGGAGATAAACACCTTGGGGAGCTTCCTTGAGTAATTAATATAACATATAGAGACACACTTTAACCCAAAAGACCTAAGCCCAATGGGTATGTGCTCAATTATGTTATATTAACTACTCATTCTTCTCATCTTTATTCAATGTGGGACTTCACTCACACATGTAACCCAACAATCTCCCCCTCACGTGTAAGTCTCTACCACTCAATGGGCTTCAAGACTTCTCTGTGGGCCATGAATAAGTCCTACTCGCTCCCCCTTGCCTAATGGACTTTTTCTCTTCATCAGCGCGTCATCCATGGGTCTCTCGTACGTCATCCATGGGAACCACGTGTCAACTCTGCACGCACATCCATGGGAACCCCGCACGTTCATGTCCATGGGAACCTCGCACCATACCATTATTTAGCACCACGTGAGTCTCTGCCTCTCTGTGAGCTTTTGAAGAAGTCCTACTCACTCCCCCTTGACTAATGGGCTTTTCACTTCATCAATGCGTCATCCATGAGTCTCTCGTACGCCATCCATAGAAACCACGTGTCAACCCCGCACGCACATCTATGGGAACTCCGCACATCCATATCCATGGGAAACCTCGCATCACACCATTATTTAACACCATTAGCAATATTTCAGGATCTTTGTGTGTGGGCCGTTTAGGTTTTCTCTATCCCCGCTAAGTAGGGACCATGGACACCTCACCACCTTCGCCGCACACCACCATGGGCTCTAATAACACTTGTTGGGGAGATAAGCACCTTGGGGAGCTTCCTTGAGTAATTAATATAACATATAGAGACACACTTTAACCCAAAAGGCCTAAGCCCCATGGGTATGTGCTCAATTATGTTATATTAACCACTCATTCTTTTCATCTTTATTCAATGTGGGACTTCACTCACACGTGTAACCCAACACTTAGAGATTTTTGGAAGACCTTGAGGGGAGTGAAACCTGTACTCCAGAGTGGCATTCCAAATCTGCGTTAATTTTGGGCAGCCCCACAATGCATGCCACACTTTCTAGGAGCTTCATTGCAATGATCGCAGGTATCTACCAATAAAATCTTCCTCCTTTTTAAATTTTCCTTCACTGGTATAGCACCTCGGCATGACCTCCAGAGAAATTTTTTACCTTATTTGGGACAGCTAAGCTCCATATTAATTTCCATATTCCACCATGAGGATCCGGGCTTGCATTGGCTAGATTTGTGGAGTTTTCCTTAGCTAGGAATCTGTAGCCTGACTGTACCAAGAATTGCCTTGAGGAATTAAAAGGCCATATGATTTTGTCATCACATGAGGAACTGCTCAATGGGATGCTTCTTATTAGATTCACTTCATAGGGGTTGAAAAACCCTTGTAAGAGGCTTAAATCCCACTGCCTTTAAACAGGATCAATGAGATTTGCCACCTTAGCTTCCTCAAAGCCCTCAACCATTAGGGACAGAATTTTTGGATGCTCCAAGGATGGTAGCCAGGAATCCATCCACACCCCAATTGACTCACAATTGCCCACTATCCACCTGGCACCTTTTAGAAGGACATCTCAACCTCCTAAGATGCTATGCAATGCATAGGACCCTGAGCTACAATCACGGGATTGCATAATTGAACAATCAGAAAAAAAATTTGCTTTGAAGACCCGATTGTAGACGACTAAATTTCTCAATTCGAAATAAATCAAACGAGTAAAATAGTTGCACAAATGCGAATTTGTATTGATGATTGTGGTATAATTCTCTGTGATTACAAAAGATTGATCCTCTGATTCGATCTCCTTATTGATTGGATTTATGGTGATGTAATTTTGATTTAAACACAAAATATTCTTCAATTTGGTTGATGAATGGATCGAAGATCGCTAAAACGGAATTACAATGAATCTCTGGCTATGAGCTTGTTAGAAATCCTTTGTTCTTCGCGTTCTTTGTGTTCTTCGTGTTCTTGGATTTGTGGTGGAAGTTCTTCGGGGCTTTAGAGGCTTGAATCCGTTGAACTTCACCAATTTGTGATTTGTTGATGTTGTCGGACACTTTCGGCTTGATTCCCACAAAACTTTTGGATCTAGGCAGATAATTTGAATGATTCTGCTTCGAATGTTCTTCGTATTTGAAGGCTGAAGTTCTTGAAGTTCTTGAAGGCTTCAAGGCTTGATTCTTGCAGAGCTTCTCTACTTCTATGCTTCAAATGGCTTGGTGTCCTCCAAATGTCTTAGGAAGGCTTCTATTTATAGGAATTTGGAGGTGGATGAGTGACACGTGGCAGAGTCTGATTGGTGACACATGTCACAGCTCGATTGGTTCGCCTGTGTCATCGCTTGCACGCGCTGGATTGCTTAAGTCATCGCTTACACGTGCGAGGTTGCTTGTGTCATTGCTTACACGTGCGAGGTTGCTTGGGTCATCGCTTACACGTGCGAGGTCGCCTGGGTCATCGCTTACACGAGCCGATGCATGATTGGTTCTTGCATGACACTTGGCAAACTTCTGTTGGCTTCTGAACAGCAATAGTAAAACCTAGCAGCAGTACGTGGCACTTTGTGATTGGCTGGATTTTGTGGACTTGGTAATGTGACGTGTCAGCTTGTGATAGGTCGGGAATTTTCCCTCTCTACACCGATAAAATAGGAATTCTTTATGATGCAATAACCTCCAAGCTTGCTTTGCTAGTAATGCATCATTGAAAAAAGCTAGATCCTTAAAATCCATTCCGCCTTCCGATTTGGTTTGACATAGAATCTCCCATTTAACCCAGTGAACTTTCCTTTTATCACATTTTTGTCCCCACCAAAATTTTCTAATGAGGCTTTCAATCTCTATACATAACCCCAATGGGAGTTTGAAGCAGCTCATTGTGTATGTTGGAATAGCTTGGACCACCAACTTAATTAGTATTTCTCTTCCCGCCTGAGATAGTAATTTTTCCTTCCACTCTTGGAATTTTTTTTCCATACCTTCTCTTTTATGTAATGGAAGCTTGCCTTTTTATTCCTCCCCACAAGAGATGGTAAGCCTAAATACTTCTCATACTGCTTTATTTTTGGGACTCCCAAGGCTGCCTTGATGTGTTCTCACAATTCTGCCAAGGTTGATTTACTGAAGAAAATTGTGGTTTTGCTTCTATTTATTTGTTGCCCAGAACATTGCCCATAGACATCCAATATATCCATGATTTTTTGACACTCCTAAATGGTTGCCCTGCAAAACAAGAAGCTGTCATTTGCAAAAAGGAGGTGAGTTAAACGAGGGCTATTTCTTGATAGAGAGTAGCCCTTTATATCACCTTGAGCAGTTGCCTTGCTGATCAGCCCATGCAAACCTTCTGTACAAAGGAGGAATAGGAATGGGGATAATGGATCTCCCTAACAAATGCCTCTTGAGGGATAAATCATTCCTTTAGGTTTACCATTAACAAAGATGGACTATGAGACTGTTGAAACATAGAGCATAATAAGCCTAATCCATTGCTCGATAAAGCCCGTCTTCCTCATCATTACTTCTAGGTATGGCCACTCCACCCTATCGTAGGCCTTGCTTATATCCAGTTTTATAGCCATAAAATCATCCTTCCCTTTATGTTTTTGCATGCTGTGAAGAGATTCAAAGGCTACCAAAATGTTTTCGAAGATAAGTCTACTTTTTGTGAAAGCGCTTTGGTGCTCTGTTATAATTTTTGGTAAAATTTTCTTCAGTTTGTTTGCCAAAACTTTAGAAAAAATCTTTTATAAGACATTGTAGAGACTGATGGGTCTAAATGCAAAGGCATATTCTAGATTCTTTTTCTTAGGGATTAGGGTTATAAAAGTGTGATTAAGATGCATGGGAAGAGAAGCACTATTTAGGAAAGTAAGTACAGATTGACATATATCATCATCTACTAAATTCCAGTAATGTTGGTAAAATAATGGGGGCATACCTTCAGGTCCTTGTGCTTTGAGAGGAGCCATCTGCTTAATAGGTTGGTGTACTTCCCATGCCTTGAATTCAGAGGATAGCTGAGCATTCATCTCGTCACTGATTACCCTGTGAATGGAATTTATGGCTGCATCATTCTGTTGAAGGCTTGTCAAGGAAAATAGATATTGGTATAAAGTAACTAGACACTGTGCTATATCTTCAGGGTTTGAATTCCAAACTCCATTTGCACCTCAAATCTTTAGGATTGAATTTTTCCTCTTCCTTTGAGTAGCTCTACTATGAAATTTTTTTGAATTTTTATCACCATTTGCTACCCATAATGCCTTGGATCTCTAGAACCACATTATGTTCTCCTTGTCCATCAGTTCAGAAATTTCTCTCTTCGGCTCCCTGATCCGATGATTTAAACTAGATCTCCATGCTTCTTTCTTGGCTTCAACCAATAGCTTTCTTTTTTTTGCTAGTTCCCTTCTTACATTCCCAAAATGGTCCCTATTCCATCGCTGCTACTCCTTGCCACATTTCTCAATTTTCTTTTACAACCTTGCTTGATAAATCAGCATTGACATCAGATGACCACACTGTTTCAACTACATTAGAACAGCCTGGATCTGAAAGCCACATTTCTTCAAACCAAAAGAGCTTTGGTACTGATGCTACTTCCAATCCGTCAGGAATTATCCACAGAGGGAAATGGTCTTAAGAGTCAAAAGATAGATGGTGGATCCTCACTCTAGGGAACTTCATTAGCAAGTCATTAATTACTAGCCCGCGATCCAGTCTTTCCCATATTGAATGCCCATCTACAAAATGCTTCCACCATGTGTATGGTGAGCCCAAAAATCCAAGATCTTTAAAGCCACGCTGGTCAATAACATCCCGAAAAAGCTACATTTGGGCTTGGCTTCTATTATTACCTCCTAATTTTTCAGAACTTCTGACAATTTCATTAAAATCCCAAGCACAGATCGATGGAAGGTTGAATCTGTTATTCAATTGGCGTAGCATGTTCCATGATTCAAACCTCTAGTGCGTAACTAGCTCTTCATAAAAACCAGTGAATCTCTAGGCATCTTCTTTTCCTTTATTAATAATGGCATCTATATGGTTCTTGGAGAAAGTATCTATACTCAAATCCAAAGAATTTCACCAATACAAAGCTAACCCTCCTCTTCTGTTATTTCTTTCCACAAAAAACAAATTGCCAAATTCTATCTTTCGTTGAATTTCTTTTAGCCTTGCTTTATCTGCCCATGTTTTGACTATAAACACAGTGGAGGGATCTTTTGCCTGAATCATTACTTCAAGCTCCTTCCTTGTGCATAGTTTCCCAAACCCATGACAGTTCCAAACTATGAAACTCATTGTGCCTGGAAGGACTGCTGTGTAGCCTCCGCCATTTCATTATTCAATTCTTCAACCTTCAAAACCTGAATCTTCTTCATAGGTAACTCCGGCTGGGTTGCAGCTTCTTGACTTCTATTTCTCTTTGTCAAAACCACTTGTTGCATTGGAGAATCCTCAGAAATGAGGTCACGTGCAACTCTTATCCACTTACGTGGAGTAGGAGAATTTTTGGGAGACATTGCACGTGAGGGTGAGTCCCTAGAATTAGGGGATCTCTGCTGTGAAAACTCCTCATGAGCAGATATCTTTCCTGAAAAATCTCCGAAGGATTCCTTGGTAGAGTGCATCACTAGATTCTCAGGTGAGAGGTTGCTGTTTTCAAATTTCTGGATAGCCACATCTATTTCTTTTAGTTGAATTTCAAACATATCGGGATTGCTATGGTTATCCGATAAGTTTGCATTTGAAACAACTACTTCCCGGTTTGAATCTTGTCCAGGCTGTACATCTCATAGGGCAACTTTCACCAAAGTCGGTGAGCTCAAATTCAAAACTTCAGGCTTATCCACGATGATCGCTTCTCCATGTGACTGATCGGAATCGTCGGCAACCTTCGTTATCTCAGTCGTTGGCTTTTGAGCATGTGTTATGCGAGACATCGTCGATGAATTCTTCTCTGATTGAGTATGGCCCAACCCATCCCGCATACCTGCAACCTTTGTAACAACAGCCTTTCCGGGATTGTGGGGAATTGCACGAAGCCAAGCACTATATTCCTGCTCGTCCAACCTGAGAGTACCCTTGCTAGCGAGCCAAACATCGTAGTCCTTATCTGAGTGGGAGACCTTGCTGCACCAATAACAAAAATTCGAGAGCTTTTCGTACTTGAATGAAACCCAGGTTTCTTCTTCATCATTTAGAACAACCCTTCGACCTCGATAGAAAGGTTTTGTAACGTCTACTTCCACCCGTGCTCAAAGGTAGTCACCTCTGACCATCTCATTTAAATGCCCAACCTCCTGTATATTATCGATTTTTCCTCCCAACTCCATGGTTGTACTAGTGTATAGCATACTCACTGGTAAACCATGCATTTGTATCCAGAACTTCATGGTCGAAAATTTGAGATTTTTTGTTGGGATGGAGAAATCGTAACGTCGAAAAAGGACCACCTGCTTGTCAAAAGACCAAGGCTCATTTGCAAGGACTGGTTCCGCATCCATATCTGATCTAAAGACGAACAACAGCACATGATCTCCAGCTTCTTTTATTTCGAATTCCTTTAGAGCCCTCCAAAGCGGTTTGAAAATTCTACCCACTGCCTCCACATTAAGGGCTCTTCTCGTCATAAACCTCGCTGCCAATATACGCTCTTCATTTGTGGAGAAATGAGACTTTGTTAATCTGATTCTTTCACCCTCTTCATCTGTCAGGGTGAGTTTCTGCCAATCTTTGAGAATTTCGTCCATGCTGAAAACGACAAGAAAGCTATGGGGAGGAAAGGGAATTGATGGAACGGAGAGTAACATAGTTTTGTAATCAGACTGAAGAGCGTGTTCCCACCCCAGAGAAAGAAAAACCAGAGAGAAAACAAGTTCTACAAATAACGTTATTATCTGAGGGGAGGGATTTATCATTCTGAAGAAGATAATAGAGTTCTACACTCTAGTCTCTCAGCGGAGGGACTTGAGAGAGAAAGACGGCGGCTCTTGAGCTGGAGGAAGAGTTTTTTTAGTGCATTTAATTCTCACCCACTTAATCCTATAAATTTTATTTATATTCGAGATTGTATGTAAACTTTCTCCTTAATCTATATATATATATATATATATTGAATACTTTCTTTAGTAGAGTTGCACCAGACCATAAAAAGAAGGAAAACATGAGCAGATAGAACAAAGAGACTATAGAGAAAAATTAGACTTTACCATCCTAACTTATATCTCAGATTACATTTTGCATCTTAAATTTTTCAAATGCACATTTTATACTCTAAATTATTATTCTTGTTACACTTTACACCCCAACGTTGTATTTTTTGTTAACTTGGATGGAAATTCAAAATTTATGGTGCAAAAGGTAATTAGGAGTATAATTTAGAGCGGTAAAATATAATTTCCTTCCAAATTTTTAAAGAATTGAGAAGATATGCAATTAGGCTTTTCATATGGTGTTATATTTTTCCATCCAAGTTAATAGCAAACTTAACGTTCGGGTGCAAAGTATAACAATGATCATAGTTTAGGGTGCAAAATATATATTCAAAAAATTTAGGGTGCAAAATGTAATTAAAGGTATAATTTAGGATAATAAAGTGTAATTTCTCTGAACAATAGAGAATGCTTAGGGTTCTATGGCCTGTGAAGTGGAGAAGCTACATGTGTGAGTTTATGGTTTTATATTAACTATCATTTGCTTTTGGTTCGTTTTTGTAATTTGACTTAAATTTTTGTTGTCTTATATTAATATTTATATTCACTGATTCTTTATAATTTTAATGGTAGAAAACTTATTTTTCATTAATCTTTTTTTTTTTTTTTTTTAAATTGTGCTTATGGTTTTTGTAATTAACATTGAGGCCGGTGGTTATTGATGGTTAGATTAAGATTAAGTGTTAGCACATGGATGCTTCACTTTTTATTTTACATATTATTTTTCCACCAAATTGATAGAATTTGTATTTTACTTTCGATATGATTGTCTTTAGCAGTTTTCAAATGAAGTGCTTGGCTATTCAATAGTTTTAGTAGCATTAATTCTAACTATTTTTCTTTTAATAAATTATAAAATTCATGTTTAATTATTTGTAGTATTTGGTATTGTGATATTTTGTTAAAGGAATACCAGCCTCATTACACCCGCTTTGCATGTGTAATGAAACTTTTTTCGTTTAGTTTTATAGTTTTTTATTTATTCTAATTTGAGATTTAAACGTTTTCCTACTAATATTTTTATTATTTAAAACTACTAATACAAACCAAATAGCATTGAAATTGTTTAATGAGAATTCAAAGCACTAGGGAATTAATTCTTAAATCTTGGGAATTCTAATAATGAGAGGTTCAATCTAGAATTTTTTTTTTTTTTTGGGGGGGGGGGGGGTGGGGAACAAGACAACTTAGCTTTATGTATGGAGAAAAAAAGGGTTCAATTTTTATTTATTTAACTATTTGCTACTTATTTAGAGTAACCCACACAGCCAAATGAGATGGAATGGAACCCGCAGCCTCAATCCATCACTTAAAATAACACAACTAGCTAGTTGAGTTACAAACCAACAAAATATATATATATATATATAATATTGGGTTCAATTTACACTTTGGCTAATTTTAAGTAATGTTATACCACTCAATAGTTTTTAATTAGATATGAATTTTGATAAATCCACTGATGGATTACATTATCTTCATATATTCTCCATGCTCACAAAATTTAAAGATGATCAAAGATCAATAGCCATGTCATCAATAAATTGTTTAAATTTAAGTTTTTGTAGTTTAAAATAATGCATAAAAAATGAGTTTATAGATGGAATGGTAAATTACATCTGATTGATATGAAAATTGGCATGCATGTTAAAAACACACAAAACATGTAATTCAACATTTGGATTTTCAAAATATGAATTCAATAACAAGTTATTGGGTGGTGTAACATTACTTAGATTTAAACCAGATGTAACTCGAACCTAACTTATATAATGTTATTCATGTAATGCCGTCGATGTAGGGTAGAATCTACTATTTAATTTTTGTAATTATTTAATTTTGGTATTTTTATGTAAAATTCGTTATTTTAGGTTTGGTATTTTTAGGTGATTTTAATGCTTTTTAGGTCATGTTATGGCTAGGTATTAATTAGGAGTTACTTTAGAATATATTTTTGTTTGTTTGTTTAGACCTCTGTACACTTAAGATTGTTTAACCTAATTAATTAATCAAGTTGATACTTAGGTTGATTTTTTAGATCTAGGTTAAACACAAACAATTATATTACTTAGTGTAGAAAAGTAAAGAAGGCAAGCAATATGATGACCTAGGAAAACTAATGAAACCAACAATTTCAAGGTAAAAAACCTGGGGAGAATTTAACCTAATCTATCCTCAAGGCAACAAATTCACTATGATAGAATGAAAATTTTACAATAGATTATTTCCTAAATCTAAAGCTACCACTTGTATTACTTACTCACACGACCACTTGTAGCTCCGAATCTACAGACTCTTCTATTTGAATTTGTTGAACACAAACACCTCATTTTGTGACTTTGAGATCCCACTCAAAACTTTAAATCATCAGCTATGTATGATCTTGTAACAGCAACTTCAAATCTATTAGTACTAATAATGTGTAGATGGAATTCCGATAGTGACTTTAAAATGAGAAAGCACAGTACTTTTTAGATCTCACAAGAGCACCTCCAAAGTCATAATAAAACATGCCTTAAGGTTTCCTTTAAATACTAAGAAAATTAGATCTGAAACCCTAATCACTTAATAGGCTTAATGAGCTGTTAGGCCAAAACTAAATTCTAAAAAAACGCATCTCGATCAGTCTAGCCTTATTCTCAATTGGTCGAACTTGGCATGTTTCGAATTCTTGAACCTACAGCTTCCTCTCTTTTTTTCTTGTATTCTGACTTGCAACTCCTTGAGCATTGTCTAATATACCTGATAGACTTAGGAATCTATATCTAGACAAGTTTGTGTTCACGGTTTGCCAGTTGTTCTAAAATTTTAGAACCTAACAATTTTCTTGTTTGTTAAGTTTTACGGAGCCCTTAAATAGGCCCTTAGTCTGTAAACATTTTTTAAACAATTATTCAATCAATAAAATTCAGACTTTTATTTTTCTATTTTCTAGTGGATTTTAGACCCTTTCTTCATGTGGATTCAGGGACCCTTGTGGATTCAAGGAACCCTCATCGATTCAAGGTTAATTTTAAAAGCAAAAGTGTTTTGTTTTCTGTTTTCTAAAAGTAGACACGTTCGGTTTCTTGACCCTTTCGCATCCTACATCAACTATCCATTCTCAATTGCACAAAATCAAGGGTGAATAAATGGCCATACAATCTTATGTAATTTTAGTTTCCATTGTAGACCACCACCAAGTACCAGTCAGTCTAGCAAAGAGTTAATTCCCAACAATTTACTATTAGAGGAGATGCAATGTGAATACTAGAGGGAAAAGGCGAATAGGAAACAAGTATTGACTTGAATCATATTGTGAGAGTGATATATTAATCTTCTTAATTTCATAATTAAAAAAAAAAAAAAAAGATTTGTGTTACTTCCAATATTCTTGTGTATTGGAGACGACACATGCACTATATGTATTTTAAAATAGTCACGCATCGACCTTATACCCTATCCAATGTACAAAAATATTAGATGGATGCCTTATTCAACGAAATAAGATACCTTAGATCGGTGAGACAAATTATTTCTATATATTGATTGAGTATAGTTTCTTAATAATTCAACTGCAACATGGGTGTATAGATCATTAATGCGAAATTAAGAAGTTCCTAAAGATAAAAGATGAAGATTTATTCAATTTTAAGATTCATGTGGTACAAAATTGTTTAATAGAATTCAATTTACTATTTAACTCAATGGAGAAGGAGCAGATCAAATATTTCGAACAACCAAAGCACACTTATGCCATATCCGATTACCCTTGGGAATCGCCTTGGAAGCCCTTGATGAGTAATCTGGTAAGTGAACAATTGCCTTATCCAAATCATCATGACAAGTTTTTCCCATTTTCTTAATAAGTTGTACGCAGCATTTCTTAGACACGGGTAATTTCTCAAACATTCCAAGGAATATTTCTTTCCCACACTCATCTTCTACTCTCCTAGCGCAATGCAACAAGTGCAAGGGGTACCCTGGTACATGCTTTGGCGGGCTTATCTTTTTATGAGCAAGTGAGGCCATGACTCCGCTTGCTAAGATCAAAGCCACCATGATGAGGATGTTGTTGAACTTTGCCATGGTGCAAAACTAGTACTAGCTAGCTAGAGATTCCGTAATTTCCAGTTTGATTAGATTGAGATTTTTGGGATGGTTTAAAAGAGTGAGTGATGAGTATTTTTATATGGGTGAGGAGAGGTGGTGAGATGATCTTGGATAGAAACGGTTTTTAAATTTTAATTTTGCATGAGTTTCTTTCATTCAACTTGTCCAAAACTTGATGGTGGGTTTCTATATTGCAATAAATAAAAGATATTATTGTCCAATAAATGATTGGGGGTTTCTTTCATTCATTTGTTCCCGGGTAGTAAAAAACCTATTCCTAATTCCTTCATGAATATAAATAAATAGTGAAGATTAAAACGATTAAAATAAACAATTATAATTATAGTGGGTAGTGTGTCCCTGTGTAGGTAACATAGATGAACTCTTAATTTGTTGACATCTCATTAACTTTTTCCTTAAATATAATTTTTGGATGTACACTAGTAAAGGAAAAAATTATTTTAAAAAAAAAAAATATATATATATATATATATTCTTTTGGCCTAGGTAGTTACATCATTATTTCTTTTAAACCGTCGAAATACACTATTGATCTTAAAGTTCATTTGTTGAGCACTCTTAGTTCGTGATATTAAACATGAGCGCTCTCAGACCCTAAAATTTCAAAAATGATTTTTACTGATCCCTCTATTAATTTCTATTAGTTTCCTGTTTGTGTTTAACGATGTAATGATGTGCCATTTTTTTTTACTGACGTTACTTAATTTATTTAATTTTCATTAATAAATTGTTGGAAATATTTTAGTGAATAAAAAAGTTTTGATATAACAAATAATATCCTAAATAATTAGCAAGAATATAAATAAAAATAGTTTAGAACATGTTGGGAACATATTTTTATGTAATTGGCTTATCCTTTGACAAAACGCACTTTACTTGTATTTGGGTAAATCTAAGTAGGTTCAAGATGATCATTACAAGTGGTTAAATTGAAGACATGAAGATTACTCAAGAACTGTTCAATAAAAATGCAATCTGCAGGTCTCGATACCTGCTCAATGGAAGCTTGATCTATTGAGATTCATTAAAACTCGATAGATGTCTCGATCGATCAAGCTTACAGGATTTTGTCTATAGCCAACAACGTTTTATTCTAAAAGGCTATTTGTTTATAGGTTTGTATAATCCTCAATGGACTAGGAAAGCCCAAGGTTTGAGTAAACCTATTTGGAATAGGAGAGCCCATTAAAGCTCCTATTAAAGGAGGTGGAAAAAGAAAAACCCTAACCCTAGAGAGCTTCATGTGGTTTTCTTTTTGAAACCATACCCTCCTCTTACAGAAGAAAGAGTTCTTGCTGCATTTCTTGTACGCCTTTGGGTTCTGCAACCAAACAAAGTCTCTTGCACCTACATTGAAGATCTTATTAGTGTTTCTATGTGAAGCTGCTGCAAATCAACTATAACAATCAAAGGGTTGCTGTGGAGTTAGTCACGTACTGGGATTCGTGTAAAGGAGTAAGCCGCGTACTGGGATCCGCACATCAGATTGGTTAGTCACGTACTTGGGAACCGTGCATCAAAAGGAGGAATTATCACTACAGAACAAGTCCAATTGGGTATTGGGGTAAGGGTTCAATTGTAGGTTGGTATAAGGTACTGGGATTCTTTACTTGTAACCGTTTGTTGTGATAATAGTGGAGTTTTGGGAGTGGTGACCTTAAAATCATCCGGTGGGGTTTTGCCTCGGTGGTTTTCCCCATTCGTAAACAAATCACAATGTTATTTATTTTTCGCTGCATATTTAGTTATTTGGTGATTTGTTTGTGCTACCACGTGCTTTGCATGTTAATTTGATTAATTAATAACTTGGCTAATTAATCAATTAATTTAATCACAAGGGGTCAATTTGTTTTTTGGCCTATCAAGTGGTATCAGAACAGGCACACTTTGATTAGGTTTTAATCTTTGCTGTGTGATCCATTGACCCCTGTTGTCATGGAAACTCTTGATTGTTTTGATTTGCATGATCCTATGTTGAATGATGATGATGATATTCAAGATGCCTATTGCAAGTTTTATAATTTTTGTATGAAATCTCTTGAATGTTCTACAAAATTAAAAGCTAAATTTAAAAAGGACAAACTTGAAAAATATGATTTGATTGCAAAATTGGATGAAGCCAATAATTTGAATGAAAATTTTAAAAATCAAATTTCATCTCAAGTGGACAAAATTAAGAGTTTGGAAGAGCAACTAGTTGAATTTAAAACTGAAGTTGAAAAATTAACTAGTGCCAAACTTGTTGTTGAGCCTAACTCAAAAGAAAAAGATTTTTATATTCCCCCATTTAAAAGGAATAATGAAGAGTTGAATGCTAATATTGCTAGGATAGATAAAGGAAAACAATCTAATGTTAACGTTGAAGTTTCTAAACCTATGTCTAAAACTCCTCCTAAGTTGAATAAAATTTATAAATTTGTCCCCACTTGTCATCATTGTCATACTGTTGGTCATATTAGGCCAAATTGTCCTAAGTTAAGGTCTCTGTCAACCTCCAAGGTTAGACCTCCTTCTAGGAAATCGAGTAGTTCTAAAACTACTCATGTTTGTCACCATTGTGGTGCTTCTGATCACATTCGTCCTAATTGTTTCAAGTTGTTTTCTCATAAGCGAGTGTCTAATAGGTCTCATCCTTTGTCTAAAGGTTCTGTACCTATTATTGGTGAGTTATTAAAAGCTTTGAGCTTTTTGACTCAATTTCAAGGGAATTTTAATTCCTCTATGTCTTCTAATAGTCATACTAGGACACGTGCCTTTTCATCTTTACGACCAAAGATTCGTGCTTTGTGGGTGATAAAGGATCCTAAGACTTAATTGTCTTTTTGTTTGTCCTTTGCTTTAATTCTTTCTATCTAAAAGTGGGACTCTCTTTACTTGATTTCTTATCTGTTTTTGGAATCATACTTTCATGCATCTGCACCCTTCTATCATACCTTCATTCATATGCATCTTTTTTTCATGCTTTCATATGTTTGTCCGTTTTTGTCTGGTTAGTTTTCAGTTTTGTTTTATTTTGTTTTTCATATAAAAATAAAAATTAAAAATTAAAAAATCAGAAAAATACAAAAACAGTGTGTGTTTTGTGTACATTGGTACTTGTGTACTTTGGATGGCCATTGAATCAAAGTTTTCTAAACCTTGTATCTTTTGTAACTTAGATGAGCATCTCTATGCACAACTAAGCAAGTGAGCTTTATGGCTTGTGTTTGTGATGAGTAAGGTTAAGTGATCTCTTGTACTTAACACTTGTATCACTCTTTTTGACGGATAGGACTAGAAAATCCTAAGAGAAAAGCATAAATAACCCTGTTGCCCACCAATTATGATATGACATCTGTATGCTTCGGCATAGCAAAAGTGTGATGTCAATGATATTTGTGTGCTTCGGCATAGCAAAATTGGAATGTCAAATATCATTGGGTATTTCTTTTCTATCTCTTATATGCCCATGCATGATATGCTTAAAACGAAAATATGTAAAGAAAAATAAAAAGCAAAAAGATTAAAAATGCTTTAAATATGATTGCAATCATGTATTCTAGGAGATGTGAGAGTTATAGGATGTACCTCGAAGGTAATAGTCCCCATCAAACAGTTATGATTATGTGTGGGTTAAAGTGATTTTCTCATATCTCAAATCGTCATAATATGTATACACTTATGCAATCTTGTAATGTTTTTCACACACAACACGCAATATTCTTTGCTACTCTTGATACATGTGCAGGTACAATGTGATTTGGTCATCACTAGGTTTACGTATGTTAATGTATGCTCACTAAACTGTCTTGACTTGTTTTTGAAATATAAAATTGGTTAGACTTATTTAGTGTATGTGTGTGTTTTTGGGATCCATGTGCTTAAAATTTTGTTGAGAGATGATTTTGAAAGCTTAATATGTTGATTGGATCATTGGTTGAGTTGCATGTCTGATTGCATTCATTCCTGTGTTTTTCACTTCTTGAAAAACTAGTTTTAAAAGCTTGCTCAACAGCTCCTTGATACCTCCTCGACACCTTGCTATCTGCCGAGCTTCCTATGCTTTTTCTTATCGCAATCTCGATAGCTCCTCGACACCTGGTGGGTCGATCGAGATTTCTCCTATCCCCTCGATACATTCTCGACACCTGAATCTGTTGATGTTGTTTTTCTCAACACCTTTCTTGACACCTGTCTCAACACCTTTCGATCCATCGAGATCCCCTTGCATGCATTTCATTTTTTTTTTTTGCATTTTTTTTGCATTTTTTTTCCTTTGTGTCCATAGCATCTTGTTTTTCTTTTTCTTGTAGGTCTATGGCTCCTTGTTCTCCTTGTTCCCTCTTTATCTATTTTCTTTCTTTCTTCGGTCAAGTCTTTTGGCTTTTTATGCCCTTTGAAAATCTTGTCAAAAAGGGGGAGAAATTTAAGAATTGAATGTCATTCCCTAGGGGGAGTAATAGACTTAGGGGGAGAACTTCATGTTAAAGGAAAGAAAGTTTTTGATGTAACTAACTTAGGGGGAGAGTTAGTTTGATACACTTTGATATTGATATATTTTTTGTGTTGTGTATCTTTTGGTTTTGTAAGCATTTACAAACATCATGTGTTGTTTCTATATTTGATGATGGTGTATGTGTTTCACTCTTTTTTTTTTTTGAGAAGGGTGTTTCACTCTTTATCTCACATGTGTTGTTTCTTTTCTCTCTTTATACGTATGTTTCTTATTTATTTAACTTGTCATTATTTTCCATATGGTACCTTGATATGTTTTGTTTAGTGCCTTTCAGGAAAGACAAGTTAAAGCCAAGTCAAGATTCCGAACCTTCTTCTTGCAGCAACTTCTAAGGTTCAGATCTTTTAGACTAGGCTTATTTATTCTGTAATCTTGAGTAGAATGTATTCTAAGACATTCAATGTACTTTTGTGGTTTTGTCACGGATTGCCAAAGGGAGAGATTGTTGGGGATATATTTTTATGTAATTGGCTTATCCTTTGACAAAACGTACTTTAGTTGTATTTGGGTAAATCTAAGTAGGTTCAAGATGATCATTACAAGTGGTTAAATTGAAGACATGAAGATTACTCAAGAACTGTTCAAGAAAAGTGCAATCTGCAGGTTTCGATACCTGCTCGATAGAAGCTCGATCTATCAAGATTCATTAAAACTTGATAGGTGTCTCGATTGATCGAGCTTACGGGATTTTGTCTATAGCCAACAACGTTTTATTCTAAAAGGCTATTTGTTTATGGGTTTGTATAATCCTTATTGGACTAGGAAAGCCCAAGATTTGAGTAAACCTATTTAGAATAGGAGAGCCGATTAAATCTCCTATTTAAAGGAGGTGGAAAAAGAAAAACCCTAACCCTAGAGAGCTTCATGTGGTTTTCTTTTTGAAACCCTACCCTCCTCTTACAGAAGAAAGAGTTCTTGCTGCATTTCTTGTACGCCTTTGGGTTCTATAACCAAGCAAAATCTCTTGCACCAACATTGAAGATCTTATTGGTGTTTCTATGTGAAACTATTGCAAATCAACTATAACAATCAAAGGGTTGCTGTGGAGTTAGTCACGTACTGGGATTCGTGCAAAGGAGTAAGCCGCGTACTGGGATCCGTGCATCAGATTGGTTAGTCACGTACTTGGGAGCCGTGCATCAAAAGGAGGAACTGTCACTACAGAACAAGTCCAATTGGGTATTGGGGTAAAGGTTCAACTGTAGATTGGTATAAGGTACTAGGATTCCTTTACTTGTAACGCTTGTTGTGATAATTGTGGAGTTTCGGGAGTGGTGACTTTAAAATCACCTGGTGGGGTTTTGCCTTGGTGGTTTTTCCTATTCGTAAACAAATTACCGTGTTATTTATTTTCCGCTGCATATTTAGTTATTTGGTGATTTATTTGTGCTACCACGCGCTTTGCATGTTAATTTGATTAATTAATAACTTGGCTAATTAATCAATTAATTTGATCACAATGGGTCAATTTGTTTTTTGGCCTATCAGAACAATCTCACAATGCTATAGAATCACAGTGCAAAAGTGTTGTCCTCAAAGGTTGATTCGTGCCACCCAGAGCAAAATTCAGTGTGACTAGTTCTCTCAACCAAACAATCCCCCAAGATTAGACTATAGTGTTAACCTTCGTGATGGATGCACTTTCCCTCACGAAGGTTCAAGAACAACTCTCTATTGTCTTTCCTTTAAATAAAAATATAATTGTAGAAAAATATGTGAGAGAGAAATATATTAAAATTGTGTATATCTAAATATAGAGTAGTAAAATATGACTTATAGGAAAGGGTGTGATGATGGGTTATATAAGCTATTCATAACAATAATGGTTTATAGTTGTTGGTTACTAATAGCCTATAAAAGCCCAATGGTTATATTATCCATTATTGTCCAACGGCTATTTTTTTTCGAATTGCCTAACAATTATTTTACTCATAAACTCCCAACGACTAGAAAATAATTAATAATAAAAGTGTTTGAAACGCACATCCACACCAACATAAATTACATAGGGCAAGGATTAAAAAATGCACTTAAGCTCAACTCCAGTTTCTACTCTCACTCTCAAGCCTTAACTCAAGCAATCAAACCCCACGCAAGCCCTCCCTCAAGCGACCAAGAAAATCCTCGCACAAGCCTAGCCACAATCAAGCACCTCGCCGAGATCGGAGATAGGTCCTGGTGGACCGAGTTCTCTAATTTTTTTTCTGGGGTTTTTTTTTTTGGGTCATGTCCTCTCTCAAATCTGAGTTTTTGTTTGTGATTTAGTGAATCTATGTTTGAAAGCGAAAATATATATATATATATATATATATATATATTTAAGATTGTTTTGCAATGGATGCCTTGAAGTGACTGTTGAAGCCTGCGGGGCCCGACGGGCCGGGTTTGGAGCTAAAAAAAAAGACCTGCTTTTTAAATGAGTCGGGTCCGAGTAACTGAGGAAGACTCGCGGGTCGGGCTGGGCATTCAAAAACCCGCCCCAAACCCAACCCTTTGCCATTCCTATTGATAATGGAATCTCAGCTGATATCCTCTACTACCCGGCATTCCAGCAAATGAGGATCGAGAGAGAGTGGCTTGTACCTGCCAACTCGCCTTTCGTTGGGTTCGGAGGAACGAGGGTATACCCCCTCAGTGCGGTCACATTGCCCATGATGATTGGTGACTACCCTCAGCAAATTACTAAGATGTTACATTCCTTGTTGTCAACTGCTCATCTGCCTACATGCCATACTGGGTCGACTTATTCTTAACTCATGGAAGGTCGTGACTTCAACCTATCACCAAATAATCAAATTCTCCACCGAGTACAGAGTAGGAGAGGTACGTGGGGACCAAATGGCTGCTCGTGAGTGCTACATAGTAATATTGGAGATGGATGACCAATTGCAGACCATGAGCATTGAAGAACAGAGGGAGGTCGCAGAACCCATTGAAGGATTAGAGGAGATACTTCTCGATAACTCTAGGTCCTAGCGAATGACTAGGATTGACACCCTTGCCAGTCCACCAATCCATCAAGCGCTCACGGCATTCCTAAAAGAAAACCAGGACATCTTTGGTTGGAGTCATGAAGACATGCCTAGGATCGACCCCTCAGTAATGGTACATAGGTTGAATATGTCATCCTCTTTTCCCCCTATCCGTCAAAAGAAGTTAGTGTTCACCCAAGAACGAGACCGGGGAAGTTTGCAAACTGCAAGATGCAGAATTCATCAGGGAGGTGTACTACCCCGACTGGTTGGCCAATGTAGTGATAGTTAAAAAAGCCAACAAGAAATAGAGGATGTATGTAGACTTCACGGACTTGAACAATGCCCTAAGGATAGCTACCCCCTCCCACGGGTTGACATCCTAGTAAACTCAACAGCAAGACACTAGTTATTAAACTTCATGGATGTATTTTCTAGTTACAACCAGATCAAATTGGACAAAGCTGATCAGGAGAAAACTTCGTTCGTCACCAATCAAGGCCTCTTCTGCTATAAGGTGATGCTGTTCGGTCTCAAGAAAGCGGGTGCAACATATCTGAGGCTCATGAACAAAATGTTTGCACATCAGATTGGAAGAAACGTCCAAGTTTACATGGACGACATGCTAGTGAAAAGCCGAAAGGAGGATGATCATTTAGACAACCTTAATGAGACCTTTGACACCCTCCACTCTTACAACATGAAGCTCAATCCAAACAAATGCGCATTTGGGGCGACGGTTGGAAAATTCTTAGGGTTCATGGTGTCTTAAAGAGGTATCGAAATCAACCCAGACAATATCCGAGCCATAATGGAGATGGCACCACCAAGGAACACAAAAGAAGTGCAATGCCTCAATGGCAAGGTGGCTGTGTTGAACAGGTTCGTTTCGAGGGCGACAGATAAGTGTTTGCCTTCCTTTCACACGCTGAAGAAGTCCTTCGAGTGGACCGCCAAATGCCTACAAGCTTTTGATGATCTAAAAGCATACCTCTCTTCCCCATCATTGCTAAGTCCCTCCCAACCAGGGGAAGAGCTATTTCTCTATCTGGCCGTCTCCGTGACTGCCGTCAATGCGGCCTTAATTAGAGAAGAAGACAGGGTGCAGAAGCCCGTGTACTACACTAGCCGGGCACTTTGTGGTGCAGAGGAGAGGTACCCACTGATGGAGAAGCTCGCATTCGCTTTAGTTACCACAGCCCGTAAGCTTAACCCATACTTTCAGGCCCACACTATGGTCATTCTGACAGACAAACCTCTACGGCAGGCAATAACTAACCCTGAATCAGCTGGACAGATGGCGCTATAGGCAATAAAACTAAGAGAGTTTGACGTACAATACCGCCTGCGTACTTCCATAAAGGGACAGGTGATCACTGACTTCATTACGGAATTCACCAACATGGAAGACCATTAGGCAGAAGAGCATACCCAATGGAGTATTCACAAGGACAAATCATTTAACAGGCAGGCTGGTGGAGCAGGTATAGTGCTTCATTCTCTAAAAGGGGACGAGATCAAGTGTATGGTTCGTCTCGACTTCCATACGACTAACAATGAAGCGGAGTACGAGGCCCTAGTGGCAGGACTGGATCTCACCAAAGCCACAAAGGATACATGTGTGGTTGTGTACTGAGATTCTCAAGTGGTCATGAGTCAGGTGAATGGTGACTACGAATGCAAAGGGGAAAGAATGAAGAAATACCTAGAGCACGTAAGGAAACGGGTGGGCGAGTTTTAGGCCAAGTTTGTTCAAATCCTCAGGGAAAAGAACAAGCAAGCCGACTGTCTTGCCAAAGCCATATCAACAAAACACATGCTCATCCCCAGTAAGGTACTTTCTTTTTTTTAGCTTTTATCTTTAATAGATGGAGTCGGTGTGCAGGAAATAGACTCGAGAAGCAACTGGACCACACAAATAGTTTCTTATTTAAAAGACGGCATACTACCTGATGGTAAGGAGGCCGCATGAAAGCTGAAGGTCCAGGTAGCACGATTCATCCTGATAAAAGATGTCTTGTACAAAAAAGGCTTCTCCCGCCAGTACCTAAGGTGCTTAGGCCCTAAGGAAGCAAACTATGTCATGAGAGAAGTCCATGAGAGGATTTGCGGGAACCATTCCGTGTCACGGTCATAAGTGCACAAGTTGATTCGAGCTGGATACTATTGGCTCACCATGCAGAAGGATGCCCAAGCTTATGTCAAAGCCTACGACAAATGCCAAAGGTTTGTCCACGTCATCAGACAGCCAACAGAAGAGCTCACTCCAATGATGGCCTCGTGGCCTTTTACTCAATAGGGATTGGACATTATGGGCTCATTCCTAATAGCGATGAGATAGCTAAAGTTACTAGTGGTTGGCATAAATTACTTTACCAAATGGGTGGAAGCTGAAGCCCTAGCCACCATCACAAAGAAAAACGTACGAAACTTCGTCTGCAGGGACATCATCTGCAGGTACGAGATCCCTAAAGTCTTGGTCTCAGATAACGGAAAACAATTCGACAAAAACTCATTTAGAGATTTTTGCTCACAACTGGGAATCAAGAATCACTACTCCTCACCTGCCCAGCCTCAGGCCAACGGACAAGTTAAGGTCACAAACCGATCCTTGCTCAAGATCATCAAGATTCGGCTCGAGGGAACAAAAGGTATATGGCCAGAAGAGTTGCCAAGCATATTATTGGCACATAGGACGACAGTCAGGATACCTACAAGAGAGATGCCATTTCGGCTAGCGTATGGGAGCGAAGCCGTCATCCCAGCTGAGGCCGGACTCACAAGTTGTAGAATGGAGAACCATGATGAGAATAGGAACGACAAAGCCATGCGCCTATAGCTTGACCTAGTATATGAAGTAAAAGCAATAACTGAACAAAGGTTAGCTTGATACCAGGATCTCATGGCCAAGCATTACAACTTTAGAGTCAGACGCATAGATTTCCAAATCGGAGACCTCATCCTAAGGAAGGTCATGGGTGCCACGAGAGATCCCTCCCAAGGAAAGCTGGGACCTAATTGGAAAGGACCCTACAGAACCACTTCATGGCAAAGGAAATGCACCTACCACCTGGAGACGCTAGACGGACAGAATTTGCACCACCCATAAAACACGGAGCACCTGAAAAGATACTACTAATAGGCGACGGCACGAAGAACAACACTCCTCATTTCCAGTTTACTTCATTTTAGTTAATTTTTACTATCTACAATACATTTTAAGCCTAAAGGGCAACTTTTTATTCTTTCAAGAACAATTTTTTACTTATGCATGTATTTATCACAATAAGAGGAGTTATTCAAATATGACCTATGTATGTATATGTCTCTACGAAACTACATCTATGATTAAGTCCATAAGTGGACGGGTCCGTCCCAAAGGATGCCTTGAAATTATTAAGTTCACAAGTGGACGAGTTCATTTTTAAGTCTACAATTGGACTCATCCCAAGGGATGCTTAGAAATTATTAAGTCCACAAGTGGACGAATTCGCTAAACCCACAAGTGGACGAGTTCATTATTGCGTCCACAAGTGGACGAATCATCCCAATGGATGCTTAAAAGTTATTAAGTCCACGAGTGGATGAATTCGCTAACGTTCACAAATGGACGAGTTTATTACTAAGTCCATAAGTGGATGGATATATTAAGCCTACAAATGGACAAGTTTATTACTAAGTCCATAAGTGGACGAGATATTAAGTCTACAAATGGACAAGTTTATTACTAAAGTGAACAGAGATATTAAGTCTTTAAGTGGACAAGTTTATATCCCAAGGGATGTAGTAAAATTATTAAATAGCTGACGGATTCAATGCTAGGTCCATGGGCAGACGGACTTGCACAAAGATACCTAAAAGATACCAAGTCCCTAAAGGACGGGCACACCCAAATAGGCAAGGTGTATCCTAACATGTATGCTAGTCCTAAGGTGGATGGACAAACTCATATCTCAAAATAAGAATCAATACATAACAAAAGCACACCAAAAGCGACGGATGAAATAACAAAGTAGAAAACAGACGCCATAAATAAAAGGAAGTGTTTACAACAAAGCCCAAAAACAAAAGGGCACTTAATATTGTCTGAGGATAAGATGGGATACATAAAAAGTTAAAAAAATTAAAACTAGGCTAAAGGATTCTAGCTTCTTGGGGAGAAGGGTTCTTAGCATCTCTGGTAGAAGGATTCTGGGCGTCCGGGGCAGAAGGGTTCTCAGCATCATTGGTGGGAGGATCTTTGGCAAACGGGACCAAAGGAGTGACAAGTCTCTCAAGAGCAGGTTGAGCAAGGACCACACCATCGTCATTCGGGTCATGCTCTGTATGAATGGAGTTGTCAGTCTCTTCACTGACGGTGTCACCACCTATAGGAGTCATCGGCATTAGGTCATCCATGGAGATTTTAGACAAGTTAAGGTCTAGATAGACGGACTCAACCTGCTTTAGGCAGTCATCAAAACCTTCACTGTAGTAGACAGCACACGCATCAATAAAAGACTGGGAAGCCCTAAACTCCACCACGGCGCCGGTTTTGGCCTTCTCCGTCTGCTCACGGAGGGTCGTCAGCTCCGTCTCCAAGCTTTCCTTGGCCATCTGCACCTTCTCTTGGAAATGGGATTCCTCATTCAGTTTTTAGTAATAGCTGTCAATTCCTTATTGAGGGTGCGGATGGCCTCCTTGTATTGATCCATCTCCTTGTTATGAATATCTTGACACTTTCGGAACTGACGAATCACTCCCTTTTGGGTGGCGCATCTGTCTTGGAGCGGCTTTATGCACATCGACGCCTGAAATCAAAAATAACCATCAGCAAGAGAATAAAACATGAAATGGAGCAAAGTATGAGAAAAACATACCCTGGCTAGGTCAAAGAGGCCTGACGCCTCTAAATCTTTCGTCGTCTGCTCTACACAAGGGTCCAAGTCTGTCTCTTTAGTAATTAACTCGACTATCTCAATGGCATGTTCCTTATGCGTAAGAAGACGACGAACAAGTCCCTGGGTAACGGGACCAATCGCCATCATTAAACCTTTACTAGCTTCATGGCTGGGTTTGGGAGGCGACTGCTGCTTTGACTATTTGTCACTAGCAGGAGTGCCCGGTCCTTTCTTAAGCGGACGGTCATCCTTCCTTTCGCTCTTTCGCTTGGACATTCCCTTGCCAACAACCTTGGGAGTTGATGTTGAGGCCCCCTCCTTCTCCTTTTGCATGCACGCCGCGGCTGATGCCCTTACCAAAGCTTTTTGTTTCACTGGCTTCGTTTCTGCAAAGGGTAAAAGACAAACGTTAGATAAACAAGCATAAGTATGAAGCAGGTAGACAGAAAGAGCTAAGAAGTAAGAACTTACGTTGACAAAAATAAGCGTTCAGTCTCCAAGCTGCAGGCATTGGCTCAGGACCACCACAGTAGGTGTGCAGCATGTCGAGGGTAATGAGTTCCTTACACCTCCATTCGTCGAAAGCGATGTCAAGAACTCGATGTATAAAAGCCTCCTGCTCGTCAGTTATCCGCGGACGAACACTAGCTGAAAAAAAGAAAGAAGCGAACGACGTCAAACACTTAACAAATAAACAAAGAAAAAGTGAGGAAGCAGACAGTACTAAACTTGAATCCATGACAATACCCCAAGTATTGTTGAAGCCATGAGGCATAGAAACCCACTCCTCCCGTCAGCATACCTAGTTTGTCCCTTGGATGAAAAAGTACCTACTCTTCTAATTTCTATTAGAGTCAGGCATGTCCGACACCAGCTTAAGTGACTTCTTCCTCACTGCGAAGTGATATATCCCTTTAGACGAGGAAATATGTTGGGGTCTGTAGCACCAGAAGAACTCATCGAGAGTAAGCCGACGGTTCCCACCACTAAGACAACCCCAGATAACTTCAGCTTCTATGAATATTCTCCAAGCATTGGGAGCTATATGGTTGATGGACAAACCTAGGAAATTAGCCAACTGACGGTATGGCAATCTCAATCCCACCGAGAACATGGCGTCATACATGCCAACGTCAGCGGTCTTCCCAGAGTAGCACTTTTCAAACTTCCTGAGCAAACGGATTGGGACATTATTTGGGATTTGGTAACGATCCCGTAAGTTCTTAAAAATGTTGTTCATCATCGTTGGCTTGAAATCATTGACGGTCCATATCGCAGGAAGGATGAAGGGATGGGTATGACCATCCCCTAGGCGTCCTGAACTTCCTCCCACAGGAGCTCTCTCGTTGCTCTTTCCCTCATCCTCGTCATCCTGTCCCTCACAATCCTCCTCGCACTCCCTTTCCTCTCCATCCCCTTCTCCCTCCTCGTGTTCGTCCTCATCCTCTCCTTCCTCTACTTCCTCTTCATCATAATTTTCCTCTTCATCATCAGGAGAATAGGCAGACGATTCCCTTCTAACGACCATTATAAGCCCTCATTAGACCCTTGACCTGATGGGTAGACTTCGTTGTAGCTCGCTTCCTCACGAACTAACGATGACTGCTCACTCATTGCTTCTCTATTACTTGACATCTATTCACCTATAAGCGACGGAGGTATTCTAAGAACCTATTTGACAGGTCTCTCTATAGAAGTGACGACTAACTAGAAAAATGGAAGTGAAAAAGAAATGAAAGAAGAGGACTTACAGGATTAGTTGACGACTCCGTAGAGGTGACAGGATCTGCAAGTTAACAGCAACAAAGATGATAGAACGACAACTCTCCCTCTTAAAAACTTGCAAATATGAAATAAAGAAAAATAAGAGGAAGAAATGAGCTATTTATAGGACGAAAGAGCGCGGGAAACCGAAGCAATGCCTTTGTTCAAAAACGAGGCCAACTAGCTTGTGCCATATGTCCTAGCATTTAATGACAGCTGCTCAAAGAGCCATTAATGAACGCCCATTTTTCCAATGAATAAAAAATAATGGAAAAGCTACAATTTAAACTCCATGACCCATCAGCTAAAGTAAACGGAGCCATGGAGTAGGGGACATCTGATAAGGGTGATTCTGGAAGAGAGTAAACTCATTTACATACGAGGAAGCCGATGGCCCCAATAAGCCCGTCAGCTTCACTTGCGCATACGGAGGGACGAAAATAACGATACCATAGGGCGACGACTTCATCTCAATACCCAACGGCATTTGTATGAGGTGACAAGTATACTCGAACGGGAACAAGAGGCCAATGGAAAGAAGCCGACGGGAAGAAAGAAGCCTATGACGGGTCCAGCGTGGCCTTGCTTGACCTCCACGAATGTCTATACTAGGAAATAGCCTGTACCCCACAATTCCTAATCACGGGAATCCCTATAAGGAAAGGATCCCGCAAGATACGTGTATTTATGAGGATCTTCCCTACAAGGAAAGGCCCTCTCTGCCAAGAAACGAATGTCAGCTCTACGCTACTATAAAAGCCCCAAAGCCCTCACAAACCAAGGTATGCATTAGCCCTCATTTACTATATAATCATTGAGAATACCAGAAAAGGGGGATAAAAGGTGAGAGGCTCACTTTGCCCTAGGCCAGCCTACTGGCCAAAATGGTCATATACCACTATTTAGCAAAATATTTAGCAATATACTACTCTTTGCAAAATATTTAGTAATCTACCACCTTTTTGAAACTCGAGTTTGTGAAACTCGAGAATAGCCTTCAAGTTTGCTGTACAATTTTTTATGGAACTCGAGTTACATCAAAAAATGGTGGCTATTTTCCAAGGAACTCAAGTTTGTGAAACTCGAGTTACATGGCAAATTCGAGTTTTAAAAAAGTGGTAGATCTTTAATTATTTCGCAAACAGTGGTAGATCCATACATATTTTGTAAAATAGTGGTACTTGGCCATTTTAGTCCCAGCCTACGTAGAAGCTCAGCTCAAGCATCACAAAAGAACACACGAATAGTTATCTGCTTTTTGTTGCCAAGAAAAATGTGAGAAAGTTGTCTTAGGATTTAATATGTGTAATTCTTTTAATGAAAAATAAGTTGCTACAATATTTTTTCCCCATCGATAGATAGTGGGGAAGGGAGAGATGCTAGGTGGACTTTAACTATAGATATGGGGTACTACAAAGAATATCATTATCATTGGATTATTACTTCAACTCTAATTGACACATCAATACTCTGTTAGACATATAGACAAGAAATGTAATAGAGGTAGACAAGGTAGACAATAGTGCTCTGTTTTTCTTTTTCTTTTTCTTTTTTAATTTTAGGGACTAAAAACACACATTTAAAACTTCATGGATTAAAAGTACTCAACATATAATTTTTAGAAACCAAGGATTTATTACTTCCTAAAAAAACCAATTCTTGTAAATGGAAGTTCTAATTCTAAGCATTATGAGTTTAATTTTGAGTTTTGACATCAAGAGTCTTGTAACTTAGTAGTATAGTCTTTTATCTTTCAATAGGAAATTAGAATTTGAATTCCTCCTCTCTTATTATAGTAACTATTGAATTATTAAAAAAATGTATAATTTTGACAACTTGTGATTCTAACCACGGAAGTGTTTAATCATAAATGTGAGTTCTAAGCGCTATTGAGTGTTTAATTACAAGAAAATAGAATTCAAAGCACTATGGGTTTAATTTTTAAGATCTTTATAATTTTTTTTTTTTTTTTTTTTTGATAAGAAGACTGAACTTTCATTAAATTATTGAAAGGACATTATATCATGAATAAGAGCATGTTCTATAACACAAGGAATCTCTTCAATCTAAACTGATACATCATCAATGCCCTTCGCATATTTTGCTAAAAGATGGGCTGATTTGTTTCCTTAACGGCGCACATGTGTGAAGGCTATGTGATGAAAATCTGCACAAGCATCTGGCATGCCCAAAATAACTGCATCCACTGATGGAGAAGGTTGGGCCAACTCATTCAGAGCAAGCTGCACTATTAGGGAATCACCTTCGATCAAGACATCCCTTATACCCACATCCTTTGCAAACTGAATACCCATTTCAAATGCCTTGGCTTCTGCTTCCACGGGTCCTAATGGCACATTAATTTTCTTACTCAAAGCTGCCTTGACTTTCCCTTCCTTATCCCTTATGACCACCCCATGCCCACAGCCTTTAGCTCTACAAAAACTGCCCCATCGACATTTGCCTTATACGTCTGACCCTGAGGAGGAAGCCATCTGACTGGTTGGGTACTTTGAGCCCTTACAACAAACTCATCGTTTGTAGCAGCATAAAACTCCTCTAAATATTGTGATGACCAGCGAACCAACTCCAACCACGATTTCCATTTCCCTCCCTGGCGAATCTCATTCCTGTTTCCCCATAAAGCCCAAGCACAAGTCACCATCTTTGCTACCACCTCCGGTGCACGCTCCACCTCCATACATAAGCTCCACAGCAGGTCTTTAAATGAACAAACCTGATCAGAGGTAAACGGCAGTACCAACTTTGAACTTTCCCACATCTCACGAGCTCGCTTGCAAGTCCAGAATAGATGGTTAGAATTTTCCAGAGCCAAATTGCATTCCTCACATTGATCATCTTGCAGCACTTTCCTTCTCACCAAATTAACCTTCGCAGGGAGTACATCACGACACGCCCTCCAAGTGAAATGTCGTATTTTATATGGGACCTGAATCTTCCATATTTTTGTCCAAAACTTCCTATTAGCTGAAGTTTCTAGGCCTCGACATCTCTCGAGTCACCCAATAGGCACTGCGCACAGTGAACAAGCCGTTAGGACTGCATGCCCATATCTGCTTATCGGCGGGGAGGCGACTGCTTAGTGGAATCTTTTTAATCTCCTCTGCTTCGTGAGGTAGGAACAGAGCATCAATGGCCTCCGTTTTCCTCGGTACGTAGATGGTGTAGGCAACCACTTATCTCCCCAGACCCTTACCTTTTCTCCATTTTTGATTCTCCACCGTAAGCCATATGATTTACAATAGCCTGTGCTGCCATTATGCTGCGCCACGTAAAGGATGGATTACTTCCCAATGTTGCTTGAGAAAATTCATAGTTTAGAAAGTATTTAGATTTAAGTACATGAAGACTAGGGAGTTTAATCCTAAAAAATGAGAATTCTAAGTGATAATAGTTTTAGAATTGAGATTTCAAAGCATTACGAGTTTTTTTTTTTTTTTTTTTTTTTAAATCTTAGGAATTCTAATCCTGAGAGGTTTAATATAAAATTAAATTAAAATTAAAATTAAAAAAAAAAATTTTGGAATAAGACTACTGCTTTTTGCATGGAGAACACAAAAGGTTCAATTTTCTTTTTTTCTTTTTTCTTTTTTTTTTTTTTTGAATGTGTAATTAAGAGAGAGAGAGATCATAAATTTAAAAATTGTAGAAAGAGAACATGGAGAGAGAAAGGAGAAAAATGTAAAGGATGGGTAAGTAATAATAAATAAATGAAACAAATACAGTATTCTTTCTTTTCTTTTTGAGTTTTTTAATCTTCATAATTTATGCATGAATATAAATATATGGTTAAGGTTAATAAAACACTTGAAATACGTTGTTCGGATCACAATGATTCTCTTGTTCAGGATTGTCAAAATCAACCCAAACATATTTACCAACTCAAAAACCTAGCTAGTAAATTACGATCCAAACTCACCCCATTAATATTGTGTCAAAGGAGTACTGACTCAATTATCCGAAGTTTTAATTGGGTCTTAACTCATTACATACCCAATAAATCGCCTATTCAAAACCCAACCCATTAAAAAAAATGAAGAAAAAAAAAAGACTGAAATTAGGGATTAGGATTCCTGCGGCCCATAGATAATAGTATAGAAATTAAGAACTCTTAACTTGATGCCATATCATTACTTGATTACAGTTTTTTTTTTTTTTTTTTCTTCTCAAATATACGTTTTTGGATTTACAATATAAAGGGAAAAAAATGCATTTCCAGACATTTTTGGGACAAGTCTACTGCTTTTGGAATGGAAAAGGCTAAAAATTCAAATGAGATGGAACTTGCAGTCTCACAATATCACTAATCGATAGAATACTAATTGAGTTACAACGACACACCAACAACTGGGGTGGGATGTGAAGATTTCTATGTATAATGTAGTGATTGAGGATCAATGTTCATTGGTTATATACCCAATCTTAGATGAGAATAAACCTTGCATCATTTTTCTTGTTTTTTATTTATTTAAAATAAATATCAATAAAAGCCTTTTACCGGGTTCATTCATATGGAATTAAATAGTTTCCAAAGTCAAAAGATGAAGATTTTATTCAATGTTAACGTTCAAGTGGTACAAAAATTTCCAAATATATAGAACTTAATTTACTCTTTTTTGAGCAACCACAGCACACTTATCCCATATATGCTCACCCTTAGGAATAGCCTCGGAAGCCCTTGATGAGAACTCTGGCATGAAAATAATTGCCCTTTCTAAATCATCGTGACAAGTTTTTCCCATTTTCTTAATAAGCTGCAAGCAGCATTTCTCAGACACAGGTAATCTCTTAAACATTCCAATGAATATTTCTTTCCCACATTCAGCTTCTATCTTCATAGCGCAATGCTCCAAGTGCTTGGGGTACCCTGGTACAAGCTTTGGTGGGAGCTCACCCTCACTCTCAGGTGGAAATGCAGTGTCATCTATTTGTGTTGAAGGGTTTATTGATTCTTGAGCAAGCGAGGCCATGACTCCACCTGCTAAGATCAAAGCCACCATGATGAAGATGTTGTTGAACTTTGCCATGGTGCAAAACAAGTAATAGATAGAGGTAATATTCCTTAATTTCTTGATTGATTGGGTTGAGGTTTTTGGGATGGTTTGCAAGAGTGAGTGACTGGTCCTTTTATAGGTGAGGAGAGGTGGAGAGATGGTGCTCTAGTCGGACTTAGAAAAAGATTTTTAAACTTTAATTTTTATGAGTTTCTTTCTTTCTTTTATCATGGCCTAAAGGAGTTTCTAATGGTTTTGTTTCTCCATTGCATAAATTCTTCAAATAGAAACTGTTGAAACTTGGATCGTTTTTACCCATGGAGTGATTACATTTACAAGGGCAGTCCCAAAATGAAACTCTTTCTATTGTTCTTTTCTCTCTCTTTAAATGATATTTTAGAGTGATAACAGCTTCTAGCTTCTTCTTCTTCTTTAGTTTTTACTCTTTAAGTTGAAAGATGGTTTCATCCAAAGTTTGTTTTTTACTCGCCTTGGCTTTTAGGCCTATTGGCACCGGTCCTTATATGTTCTTTTGTACTGGGGTTCTACCCCCACAATTACCTGAAAAAAAACATATGCATATTGATTTTCATTTCTCAAATTTATATATAACAATTTTACCCTAAAAAAAGCTATTTATTTTTTATAGAGTTTGATAATTCTGACTCTGTTTCTTATCGGTCTGTAAGATCTTAATTTCTATTATACGCGTTTTTTGACCAAAAAACGAAGAAGCTAAAAAGTTAAATGCCATTTCAATCTTTTATAACAAAAGTTAAATGTCTTATGTCAATGCTCAGAACATGTATTTGGCATGGACAATGTCTATTGCCATTTTGTGTGGTAACTTCGATTTTGTAAGTTTTGGTACGTTGTTGATTTTCTAATCCTTTCAAACCATTTGGCACAATCTAGAAAAGGAAAAAAAAAATGATGATGAATAAAAACACGTGTTTTGGATCTCTCATTTCCTTCAAAATTTTGAGGCTACAAAGCTAATAAAAAATATATTGATAAAAAAAATAAAAAATAAAAATGAAAGAAGGAAGAATGGTGTCATGCCCAAATAACCTCTTTGGGCATGATGCATGCATAGGCAGCCCCCACGTGCCCGCTGCCAAGGCCAAGGCAGCCCAGCAGGCACATGTAGCCAAGGGCAGCCCAACAAATTTGGAGGCTTAAGGCGATATAATTAAATGGGGCCTTTTTGTTATCACTTAAATAATATTTAACTAGTATTTAATATCATAATTTTTTTTATAACAAAAACCTATTCCTTTCATTTTGTAATATGCTTTTTTTTAGGGGGGAAATGCTAAAGCTATAACAAATTTTACTAAAAAAAACTTTCAAACAATGTAGAAATGAATGCAATTAATGACACCTCAAGAAAACAATAAACAAGCATTTGAATGAATGATATTAGGGATATTATAAGTTTTAAAACATGCGGCTTACAAAAATATATCACTAATCACAAAAAATAATTCAAAAATGCATTTAATAGGTTATTGATATCCACATATCATATTAATTGTCACATCAATTGGTAAAGTTTTCAAGTAAAATTGATAATAGATTCTCAAAAAAAAAAAAAAGTAAAATTAATAATATTTCTAACATTTTCCTATCTTAATTATTTCTTGTAATTAGTGAAACATATATTTGTAAGGGAAAATGCTAGAGATACAAATTCTTTTACAAAAACTTTTACAAACTGATGATGTGGTAAATAATTATAGATAAATAAAAAAGTGATGTTATCGGTGGGTCTAGGTGAGAACTAGTAAGAAGTTGGCTATAACAACAATTTGTAAAAATGCTGTAAAATTGTTTGTAACTGTAGTATTACTCTATTTGTAAGACTCATGTATTTAGAGTTGTATTATCTCTAATATTACTCAATTCTTTGGGACTTCTTAAAAGTAGAGGAAAAAATATAATACTATTTTTTTTTCTATATCTCCAATTTTTTTTTTTAAATATATCAATTTTTCCCACCAAATTTGGGGCCTTCCTTTAGTAGGGGTTCCTAGGCCTAGGGCTGGCCCTGCATGTAGCCAAGGCCAAGGTAGCCCCACGTGCATGCAGCCAAGGTTTATATATTCGCTTCCCCCCTCCCAAACATCACTTCCCTAACCTTTTATTTAAAAGTGATGTTATCGGGGGGTCTAGATGAGAACTAGTAAGAAGTTGGCTATAACAATAATTTGTAAAAATACTGTAAAATAGTTTGTAACTGTAACATTACTCTATTTGTAAGACCCATGTATTTAAAGTTGTATTATTTCTAATATTACTCAACTCTTTGGGACTTCTTAAAAGTAGAGAAAAAAATATAAAACTATTTTTTTTTATATCTCCAATTTTTTTTTTTTAAATATATCAATTTTTCCCACCAAATTTGGGGCCTTCCTTTAGTGGGTTCCTAGGCCTAGGGCTGGCCTTGCATGTAGCCAAGGCCAAGGTAGCCCCGCGTGCATGCAGCCAAAGTTTATATATTCTCTTCCCCCCTCCCAAACATCACTTCCCTAACCTTTCATTTATTTTTAGTTAATTAACAAAAGAGATATTGTTTTTGCTTAGTTGCATAAAAACCAAAGGTATCCAAAATCGTAGGAAACAAATTTTAGAAATATTTTACGTTAATATATATATATATATATATAATTTTGTGTGTGTGTGTGTGTGTGTTGGGGGGGGGGGGGGGGGGGGGGGTCCACAAGTCATAGCTTTTTTCTTTTTTTTTTTTTTTTTGAGATGAAACGACATAAATTTTTATTCAAAACAAGGCAAACTATACACACATATATAATTTTAAACTCCACAAGTCATAGCTAACTGACCATTTCATTTCCTTTTATTTTTCTTTTTTTTTTTTCCTTCTCTTTAAATTAATTGAATTAAAATTTGGGTGTTAATGCCAAGGGAAATTAATGCCGCTATAGGCCCTGGGTCCTAACCTCTACCTCTGTCTGTAACAGACATATTCGATCTAAGTTTATGTCTAGGTAAGGTATAACTCATGGGACCCCAACCCATTTCCCCTCTCCTTTCTTGGGAAGAGGATGATGGGCAAGTTCCCTCTAGCTCCCATTTTGTTTCCACTTAATAAAATTATAATTAATTACCAAAAAATAAAATCCTAATTCATTTCTACTTTGACTATAAATTTGGAAAAAATTGGCCTTTGGCTTTTTTTAAAAAACAATCCAGTATTTTGCATTCTTTCTCAAACTAATTAAGGAAATGCTCCTTTTTTTAAAATCGATTTTCTCAAAATCGAGTTAAGCCCTATAGTGACATTTTAAGGACCAATAGTAGCATTTTGTAACTCCGTTTCCTTGAAATCGAGTTATAGGTAAAAAAAAAAGAGAAAAAATTGCATGTAACTCAACTTCATGGAGATTGAGTTACAAAACGCCATTATAGATCTTAAAACGTTACTATAAACTCTTTAAAACGCAACTATAGGGTTCCAAATTTTATTTTTTTTTAATAACTCGATTTTGAAAAAATTGAGTTTCAAAAAATGGGCATTTCCCTAATTAATTTGGAAAATGGGGCAAAATGCTAGATTTTTTTTTTTTTTTTTTGAAAGGGGCATTTGCCCATTTTCTCCCTATAAATTTATGTTGATCATATAAAAAGCTTCTCTTTTGGCTTACTATTATCTAAATAAAATCTTATGCTCTAAGATATGGAGTTTGAAAGTTTATGAAGGTTGCTTTTTCAAGAGTCATTACAAAGATCTAGTTAAACAGTTCTTGCTTTCTAGTCTAAATGTAAAAACATTCGTCCAGTGCAACCTAGTGGTTGGAGGTTTGAGATGAACTATAGACCCATACAATCTGAGTTCAATCCCTACTAAAAAATTTTCTAGATTACTTGAATGCTTGATACATGATTTTGGTGGGTGAGGTTGTGTGATTTACTCCCTAAGGGCTAGCAATGGGTCCAAGTTACCCTACTTTGTGTTGTGTTTAATATGCTATGGCAATTGTGGCTCAAACTGACTTTTAGTTCAAAGCTGTTTTTCAATCATGATTTTCATGTACATAACAAACAAAACCTAATATATATATATATATATATATATATATATATATATATATTTTAAAATTTTTGAGAAGACAAACAAAGCCCAGTCTAATGGGTAATTTTAGGGTATTTGACTTATGAATAGGATCATCATTTTTAGTTTAATGATTTATTGGTTTAAAGAATTATTAGTTCAAAATTTGATACATGGCCATTTCAGTCAAACTGCGTATGAAACAAAACCCCAACTAGTTTTAACATGGCACCCAATAAAAACAAAGATTCCATATCTGCTTTCTCTTTGACAAAGCTAGGGATGCCTTCCCTTTAAACTCAGGTACTCTAACCATTGTCTCTACCAACCCATTTGGGTAAATTGCAAATAACACCCCTAAAATTTGGAAGTAATTGGATTTTACACCCTCAAGTTTCAGAATTTGGATTTTACCCCCTGAAGTTTGGGGGTGTTTGGATTTTACACTCTAACGTTTCAGAACTTGGATTTTACCCCCCTAAAGTTTAGAGTTATTTGAATTTTATACTCCCAAATTCTGAAACTTTAGGGTGTAAAATCAAATCACTCCAAAATTTTAGGGAGTAAAATCCAAACACTTCTAAAATATAGGTGGTCAAATTCAAATTCCAAAACATCAAGGTGTAAAATCCAAATATCACCAAATTTCATGGAATAAAATCTAAATTCTAAAATTTCAGAGTGTAAAATCCAATCACCCTAAACATTAGGGGCGTAATTTACAATTTATTCTTCTTTTTTTCATAACGCTATCCAATTAGTTTAAATGAAACAGGTTTCTCTGTTCTTTATTGTTCTTGTCTCCCAAAATTATTAGGCGGTTGAATTGGGGTTTTCATCCTAGGCCAAATTTGTCGAATCATCATGCGTGTGTTTGTGACAGTGTGAGTGAACTTTAATTCACATCTTATGCAACAGGTAAGCTAAAATGGAGGCCAATAATTCGAATCATCTTTCTTTTTACCCTTAATAAAAATGACCAAAAAAATATATCATGCTCTCTCAATTATTATTATTATTTTGGTTAAGCTAGGTAGATAGTAAAGAAGAGGGCCATCAAAAAAAAAAAAAAAATATTAAAGAAGGACTACATGGAGTTTGAATTACAGACAAAAAATACTACAAAAATTGTCGTTAGTACTAAATTATTACCAAACCTCTCAATTTAATATCATTGACCTTTAAATTTAAAGAAATGATAAAATTGAACCTTATGTTACACTTCCGTCAATTTTGAGTGAAGAGAAGTTATAACGTGATTATGTTATTATAAAATTCATTTTAATAATATTTAAAAGAATTGTTTTTACAACTTTTCCATTCCCTAAAAAATCCACCCCAAAAATCATATTATTTAAACTATTGTCATATAGGTATTTGTATTTTGTTAGACACATATAATAGAATGTTAGTGGGAGTGGATAAAAAGATATAAAATAAACTATATTATCGCTTAGGCATTTTGTTAACAGACACATATAATAGAAAGTTAGTGGGAGTGGATAAAAAGATATAAAATGTAAAATTTTTAATAATATATGATAGGGAAAAAAAAAAAAAAAACCTTTTGATTTTTCAAAAATAATAATAATAACTTTTGACAATTTAGAAACCAAATCCAAACTGTCATGATAGCAATATTTTGGCCTAAAATTAATAACTTTTAGTAGTTCCTCAAGTATTACAAGCAGGAGTGAAAAACTTTTATTTGGTGCTCCTATCCTATGCACTGGACTGAATATTAAGCTAATAAGCGATCACTTTAAGATACATGTCGTGTCTGTGCCTCTTTCAATAATCAATATCATTGGAGTTAAGCCAAAGCTTACAAGAGGAAACATACAAAACTAAACCGAGCCAATTAATATGGAAACAAAATTAACAGCTCAATAGTCAATACCGAAGGAAGATAATACGGTCTTTAATATCATTGACAGTGTATCATGTACTGCCCAATTCATAGCAGAAGGGTTTACTTTGAATGCAATAATCAAGTTCCTTGAATCTTCAATATATAACAGCCAGTTGTTCCAACTTAGCTTCAACCAGTAATGGATCTCCAGCAACACTATTAAGTTGTCCATATATGACCAAAATTCTGTATAGTCAACGAAAAGCAGCTAGAGAAACCTCATTTTCTCACAATTTTCTCTAATTGCTGCGTCAAAATTTAATTTCAGTGCACTAATTAAGGTGGTGACCAGTTTCGTTTTTACTCTAGAAATTGGAGTTTAAGGAATCTTAATCTAGGTAGGGTAGTTTGGTTAGATGTTTTGAGAGCTTACAAAGCGTATTTAAAATCTAAAACTCTATTTTGCAATCACAATTCTTCATAACTTTTATTACAAACGCTCAATTTAAGTTCAAATTAAACACCATTTTTCAATAGCTTATACAATAGGCACCCATACTAAGGCAGCAAATGAAAAGAGAAGTTTTGATTTTCATCCTTGACAATGTCAACACGTTTACAAGGATACAATAACAATTTCATTCACTCATTCAATGGTTGAGGCCAATAATTCTACAGTTAAAATCATTGTCTTTTTTTTTTTTAATATTCAATCTCCATTATTAACCATTATGCAGTTGACATTTTAAACCCCTATCACCAATCACTTGAGCAAGGAATCCATGCATTTTCTCAATTAGAAGAAGCTTCGGCCACGTTGTGGGCCACAAAATTGACACTGAAAACGGCATTGACACCAAGTTCCCTCGATTAGTGGCAATGGCCTAATTACCATCTCATCTGCAATCAGTACAATCCACGTTGGAAGAACAACTCATATGTCAGTAAATGAGATCCTGACCGGCCAATACTGTCGGTGTCAAAAAGCGTTTTTTTTTTTTTTTTGTTATTTATTCTTATAAAATGTAACATCAGAATAATTTCTTTCTATTATTTTACTCAATTTTTTATTAATCTTTGAGTGTTTATCTACTTATTTTATAGATAAAAAGTGTGAATCCTTGAATCTGGACTTTTTCTTTATAACTTTTTTATTTTTATATATAACTTGATAATTGAAAGAAGATGAATTTAAATTATAAATATCTCGTTTGGAAATACAAGGAGATCCCAATCAATTAATCTATAAAACTCTTCACTTCTAGTCTTAACATTTGTCACCAAACTCACCAATAAAGATGAATGTGCCACTAAATTTAAAGGCCATGTACTCTGACAACAATTTGGACACACTAAAAATGACACTTCATCCGCACATGAGGAGTTAAATTATTCAATACTCTTAAAGCAATATTCTTTCCTTATACATGAATAATGATCAGTACTAACTCAATTCCTGTGCAATTTAGGCAATTGCTTAAGACCCTTGAGTAATTTAAAAAAAAAAAAAACCATAACCTTGGTTCTAAAGCGTAATGCTATGGTTGTAATAACAACCTAAAATATAATATATTTCATACCCATTTATTTATTTATTTTTTTTTTTTTTGAAAATGTGTTTATGTCTAGTAAAAATTGAAGAAATCCATATACATTTTTTCCTTTGTCTCGCTTTAAAAAAATCTTTTATCATTTATAAAATTAAATTATAAAAAAACCCTTTCCATCTACTCATCAAAAATCCATTCTCCTTCTCTTCTATCAAAATAAGTAACTCTTATAACTAGTAACTATTAAACCACATATACTAAGCATTTATTGATAACCAATCATCATCATTAAGCAACTCCTTTTCTCTCGTACTCCTAAACTTGTTCCACTAGCTCATATTTAAGATAAACAAAGTTAATCTTATTTTTATATATTATGCTTTATATACAAGATTGATTTGTATAATTATATTATAAATTTTATTTTAAGTGAATCATCATTACTTGTGAAGGTTTAGATTATTAAGTAATTTTATAGATGAATATAACTATAATAGTGTATTTCATAAATCAAATTCTATGGTCATATGCTTTAAATTTATTTTTTTATAATATTAATAGTTAATATTTATTTTTAAGAACTAAAGTTATAAAAGAAGTCTTGCAATTCAGCAAAAAAAAAAAAAAAGAGTCTTACAAATAGAATAATTGACACACTAAATTATATAAAAGACTACACTTTTTTTGTCAAACGCATGTATCACTACAACATTTTATTTACAATACCTATTAAATTTGCTTACGAAAAATTAGTTTTTCAAACTTAAAAATCATGTCTAAAATCAATTAAGTAAGAATAAATATTAAGAGAATTTGTCATCTTATCAATTGAAAAGAAGATGTTAGCAAAACTTGAATAAATATACAAATAAATCAATAACCGAACTAGGAAAATATAAAATCAAATGCACCATTATGATCATTGTTAGTTTTAGACACCTGTCAAAACATTGTATTTAACTAATTTTAAATCCAAATTGATTATTAGATATGTTATGGAAGATTTAGATTAAACACATAATCATCAATATCATGCAAGTGTGAAAATATAAATGAGACACGATATGAAGACCCAAGAAACCTAATGAAACAATTAGTTTCAAGGGAAAAATCTAGGGGAACTTGACCTTATTAATCTCAAGGTGAAAATTTTCACTATAAGATAAATATTTATAGTTAAAATGCCTTATTCGTTGTAAATCTAATTATAGTTATCAAACTAAGATCTGAATCCCACAATCCATAAACGTCTTTGATAGTGATCTGCTGCAACATGAACCTCTAATCCATGTACTTCAATTCCCATTAAAGATTTGAATCCAATACACTTGATAGCCGGAAGGTAGTAACTTGAATCCAATAATTCAAGGAGCATGTGAGTGATCACTAGTAGAGACTTTGAAAGAGTAATAGGCACAAACCTTTAGATCTCAAACTGAGTTGCTTCAAAGTTTTGAAAAATGCGCCCTATGATTTCATTAATTTAACTACTTAGTGAAGTAGGTCTAAAACCAAAACAATTGATGGGCTAATGGGCTGTAAATTTGATTTTGACATACGACTTTCGACTAGTCGAAACTGTTAAAAATTCAAATCCTTGAATCATGTTTTCCTTTTCTTGCACACTTGAAGCAGTATCTTCAACATTGTCTAATCAATCTTATAGACCCTATGAGTTATATCTAGATAAGTTTATGTTCACATGTTTGCTAATAAAACTATACAAGTATAGAACTTAACAATCACAATCAAACTATGCATGCAAATTTTTTTTTTTTTGTTTTTTTCTTTTTTTAAAGTAAAAAAAAAAAAAAAATGGTAGTATGGGGCAATTAGAGTGACTTTCCTATGTAAACATTATCATGGTAACATCCTATATTATTGGGTCTGAGCTAATTAAAAAAAAAAAAGTAATTGTTGTTATCACAATCTCACGATATGAACCGAGTTTATAATACATTACATAATCAGAGTACAACTACAAAATAGCCTAACATTTGTTGTTGTAGACTAGGGTTACAAATATTACTGTTTTCTCAAAAAAAAAAAAAAAAAAAAGGGGGATGTTTATCCCACATTAGTTGTATGTGTCTAGTGTCCGCTGTTTATAATCACAGTCTACAACTACAAATGTTAGGCCCTGTTGTAGCTGTACTCTAGTTATGTAATGTATTATAAACCCGGTTTAAAACACTAATATTAATATTTTCATGTGTGTGTTTTAATAAATATTACTGTTTACTAAAAAAAATATGAATGTTTATCCCACATTGGTTGTATGCGTTTAGTGTTCACTATTTATAACCTCAGTTTACAACTACAAATGTTAGGCCTTTTTATAGTTGTATTTTGATTATGTAATGTATTATAAACCTGGTTTAAAACAATTATATTACTATTTACGTGTGTGTATTCTAATAAATATTACTGTTTACTAAAAAAAAATTGGGATGTTTATCCCACATTGGTTGTGTGTATTTAGTGTCCGCTGTTTATAACCTCAGTCTACAACTACAAATGTTAGGCTTTTTTGTAGTTGTACTCTGATTATGTAATATATTATAAACCTGGTTTAAAATACTAATATTACTATTTTTGTGTGTTCTAATAAATATTATTTTTACTTATAAATAAATAAATAAATAAAAGGTAATCTCACGATATGAAGTGGGCCAAATTCACATGTATCATGAAAGTTATGTCCAAAACATTGGATGAAGTCGGCCATTACTACACATTCATCATCCGGATCAACCTATCACTATTATTTTTTTTGAGAAAGCGCTATTACTATTATTTGACTTTACAATGTCTATACATGATATTCAAAATTCTAATTAACAATAATAAATTGAATGTTATTCTTTTTTTTCTTTTTTCTTTTTTTGGAATCGATTGAATGTGTTTTCTTATATATAATAAAAATAATGACAAAATTTAATTACAAAACTAGTTGTAATCTAAAGTTACAATATTACTCAATAAAATAAATATTACTCTATATTTTGAAAATTCAACCATTAAATTACATGTTCTTTAAGTTTTTAATATGCATGTCAAATTTTGTATCAATTGGATATTATTTACTATATAATCTATAGGCTTATATTTTAGTTATAATTTTAAACTACAAAAACTTGCAATTTAAACAATTTAGTAATGATATAGCTATTGATTTCTAATTTTCTATAAATTTTGTAAGAATAAAAGATATAAGAAGAATATGTAATTTAATGGTGTATTTGTCAAAATCTCCCTTCAATAAAAAATATTAAATAAAATTGTACTTTAAAATTATGATCAATTTTATAACTAAATTATGTTCGGCAAACAATAACAATTAAAGGAATAAGGATAATATGAAAATGAAATTATAGCGCTCACAATTAAATTCAATTGAGACACCATATCAAATTGTGGGAAACGTTGTCCTAAGTTCCTAACATGGCACATTGTTCAATGAATAGAGTCAACCTAGAAATAAATGTTAATCCACATGTTAGCCAATCAATAAGGGCCACCACATTTTCATTCTGTCGGTGGGATGTTAATGGCCCAACTCAATAGACAGGAATATATTGTACACAATGTTATAACACCACACTTTTTTTTGGATTCTCCTTCCAACTTGACTTCTACAGAAGGCTACACTTTTTAATCATTGTTATTGGAAATTTTAAATTAGCCACTTAATTTATTTTCTGATAAATTATGACACTTACAAAACATTAAAAAATAATAATAATAATAAATAAACAAAAAACAAAAGCTAATTGTGACTGAGAAGCTAGCTCATTAAAATTAGAATTATTTTATTTAATAAAAAAAAGTTAATTGTCTAAATTTTATTGATAAAATATAAACTCAAGCACAATTAATAAAAAGAAGATTTGAACCCACTGTCACCACCCCACCAAGCAAAATGTTAAACCTCATTGTCGGTAAGCAAGTTTAGCTTTGTGCTACAGTGACATATGCAGACTTTACAGCTGGATTTAGAGCCCACAGATCTGATCCTGACCTCAAGTTATTGGCCAAATCCAACGGCTGATGTACGACACTTTTGTTTGACGCCCGAGTAGGCCCCACCACAACCGTATATCACGGCTCTACCCAGCTGTCCCTATCTTTCTCTTACCTGTCACCTATCAATAATCTTCTAAATGTCTTTTATACGGGGTTATATACCGTATGACCGTATCACTAGTCAAGTCGGCACTCAGCCACTCCCCCCATAAGCACAAGTAAAGGCAGAGTTCAAAGTGGTAAATTGCTATTTGTAAATTGGATTTTGCTAACGTGTGCATACAATAATTTTCATTTTTAAAAAAAAAAATTTGAAATGGCAGTTTTTTTTTTTAATTTTCAAAAAAATATTTTTAAAAATAGATGACAAATTTAACATTAAAATTACTGTTTTGTCTCGTAACAACGTATTCCTTCTAATTTGTAAAAAAGAGTTAATAACTTTTCTTTTTAACTAAACTATGTTCACCCTATGTATTCGGAATTGTCTTTCATTTTGATCTATCGCACATTTCTATTAATAATCTACAGCTGAATGTCAGATTACTGAAAAATGAATCACAACATCAATATAAAAACAAGAAGAAACAAAGTGGAAAGTTTTTTGAAACCTAAAAAATCCAACTAAGAACAGTCCAAGACTTTATAAGACAAAAGACGTACTTGAAAAAAAAAAAAGCAAAAACTACAAAAACAGTATAATAAGAAATTAGCCCCACCCAAAAACAAGAGAGATTACCAGAATAACTGAGTAAAACAAAGCAAAAAGACTTTTACTTTATACACAAGATATGAGATACAACAAAACTACGGAGGATGAGTCCCTTTCTAACTCTCCCCAAGTAAAGAATGTGTCTTGTTTTTTTTTTTTTTTTTGGTGCCTTTAACAGGTTTTTTCTTTTCCTTACTTTAACGGGAAAGAAAAATCCAAGAAAATAACAAAAAGGGTAAAAGAGTAAAAACGAAAAAAAAGATAAAAGGAGAAAAGAAAATTAATTTACGGGTTTTCCGTGATTATAGCCGTAATAAGAAAGGTACCACCGAACAAACTTCTTCAACCCGGTTTGCAAATCGGTTGTGGGTTTATACCCGAGTTCACTTCGGGCCAAACTAATATTCGCATGCGTGAACGGAACGTCACCGTTTCCAGGCATATCCACAAGATTCCTCTTCGCTTTCGTCTTCAAATACCTCTCTAATATACTCACAAGTGTCGGTACGGTCACTGGTGACGTGTTACCCAGATTAAATATCCGGTACGGAGCGGGTCCCCGTTTCTTCCCACCCGACCCGGTACTTTTCCCGGACGTGTCCAAAGATCCCAGACAACCCTTCACAATGTCATCAATGTAAGTGAAGTCCCGGGCCAAGTCCACCCGGTTCTTGCCCCGATAGATCTTAATCGATTTGCCTTGGAGAATATTCCGGGTAAAAGAGAAGTAAGCCATATCGGGTCGTCCCCACGGGCCGTACACGGTAAAAAATCTCAACCCGGTAATGGAGAGGCCGTAAATGTGGTTATAAGTGTGGGTAATTTCCTCACCGGCTTTTTTAGTAGCGGCGTAGAGACTTGCGGGTTGGTCGGTCCGATCCGATTCGGAAAACGGCACCTTTTCGTTTAACCCGTAAACCGAACTCGACGAAGCCCAAACAACCGACGGCTGAGGATTCGCCGATTTACAAGCCTCGAGAAGCGAAACGAGCCCGGCGATATTGCTGTGCACATAGGAATTTGGATTTTCCATAGCGTATCGAACTCCGGCCTGTGCCGCCAAATGCATCACGTGCGTAAAAGCCACGATGTCGAAAAGCTTCTCCAACATACGACTGTCGTTTATGTCTCCCTCCACGACGAAAATCCCGTGGCTGTCGAGGAGGGCCCTGCGCGCTTTCTTCAACGACGGGTCGTAGTAGTTGTTGAAGTTGTCGAGCCCAACGACGCCGTCTCCGCGCCTCTTCAAGGCGAGCGCCACGTGCGTGCCGACGAAACCGGCGCCGCCGGTGACTAAAACGGACATGCCGCCGGACCTTCGGATCTGGGAGGAGACCCGCACTTGTTTCTCCCACTGGAGACCGCCCCACGAGGCGGTGAAATACTTGCTACCGGAATCCACGAAACTCTGGAAACTCAAATACGACGCCGTTAATGCAATCAAGAAGAGTGCCCACAAGAACATGGTGCTCGTAGAAGCGAAACAACGGTGGAATTGACGGTTCATGCTGTGGGCCCGGTCGATCTTGAACTTCCCAGGCGTTGATGGGAACAGTTCTTCCTCTAAAGAAGGCATCTTGGGTTTCGAACAATTCGTTTTCTTTTTCTTTTCTTTTTTTTAAAGAATAAAAAAGAAAAAGAAAGTGAAATTTGGGTTTTGGGTTTTGGTTTTTGGTTTTTTTTAAAAAAGATGCAGAGAAAGAAAAATGAGATAAGCTTCAAACTTTTATTTCTGCACCTAAAGAAAAGAGAAGTTCAGATGGGTTATATATAGGGGATAACCCACAAATGAAGCGACAAGTGATACGCGTGAACGCGTTAAGGCGTCGGCCAGATTGAGAGAGGAGAGAGAAAATTTTGGAGACAAGGGATATTGAGTTTTGGACTTTTTTGGTTAAAGAGAAAGACAGAGTGTATCCAGTGGAATATATTATGGCTTACTATTTATTTATTGAAGAGACTCACTGTTACACTATGTACCCAATTCAATTGTACGCGCTTTTTAGTGAAGCTGTGCGCACTATGAGAATGCACCATCAACATTTAATAAAGATGATGATGTTCTTCTTAAAAAAAAAAAAAAAGCATTTAATGATGTTGCTAATTGAAATAAGGAAACAAATTTCATCTCTAAAATTGTTATGAAACTTTGAAGCATGTTTTTAGGTTGTTGAACTATTTGAAAACATTATACTCGCTCTATTTAATGTAAGACTATTGACACCAAGTGTTTTGTGGTAAGGTCATTTAGGCGTAATTTGTTGTTAGGTAGTTCGATAGTTTGGTAAGAATGGATTTGAACCTTTATTTTTTGAGTTGGGAATATTAGGAAGTATTAACTAATTGAATTACAAATATTTTTTTATATATGTAAATGCACATTTGAGGGAGTGTGAAATAACTTATGTAAAAATCAATGTTTGTAGCATTAATCTTTCATTAATTCTTTTTATTAGGTGGCATTATGATTATTATTATTATTATTATTATTTGACAATTTGATAGTTGTTTGAGAGAGGCTTGAATCATGCACGGCTCTATTGAAAACTCTAAAAAAGTCCATTTTCCAATAAAATAAAATAAAATAAAAAAAAGTCACGCACATGCACTTAAACAACAATTTTTAGTTTTTTTGAAAATACATGTGGGTGAAAAAGTATGTGAAAATGCGTTTAATATTGTTTAAAAACTAAAAATTGTTGTTTGAAAACATGTACCAAACACCCCTTAAAGGATTTTATAATTTTGACATTGACAGTCATTATGACACGAAAATATTGATCACGCACACAATATGAAAGATTTTTTAAAATTTAAAAATGAGAACAAATATTTTCCAAAATTTAAAAACAAAATTTTAATGTTTTCAATAACTTCAAGATTAAAACAATCAAGTCTAAGAAAAAAAAAAAAAAAACCTTCATGAAAAGTGGGATTTTTTAAAAACAATATTTTGATTTAAAAATAATAATAATTTTGCGCATTTGGAGCGAGTATACATTTAGTTTTAGTCGTGGGAGTGGTGACATTGTTTTAGTGGTAGAACATGGGCGCCATACCATTGGTAGTAAGAAAAAAGAAAAAAAAAAATTCTAGATTGATTAGATTATTACAACTTAAAAAATATATATATATTAGTCTTTTAAAAAAAAGTGAATTACAATATTCCTCAACCAAAAGAGACGGTCTACTTGAAAAAAAAATATAAGATAAAAAAAATAAACGGAGTTTAGAATTACTATTTCCCACCGGAAAAGCCGTTCATAAGACAGAAAAAACTAAATGTGGAAAACCGGAGATAGTTCGCGTAAAAACCGGTGGAATAGCCAATAGGTGGTTGGTACTTTTTTTTTTTTTTTTTTCCTAAGCCATTCGGGAATTGAAATTGGGCGGTGCTGACTGGCCCACTTCTCTATTTCTGTTTGTGCTCTTTACTTTGACTAACTTCCTTTTTCTCTTTTAAGTGTTGCCTGCTAATCATTCTCAAAAAAAAAAAAGTGTTGCCTGCTAATGAAAACAAAAGAATGAAAACCACAACACCATGACATTGGTATTTAGTAGGTTTATCACTCATTATCATAAGTTGGGCGTGTTTACTAAACTGTACAAATCGTAAAAATTGCACCAAAATTATCCGTAAAATAGCATAATTGTATCGCATCTCAAGTAACAGTGCACTGCACCGCATGATGCAGTGCGGTTTGCAGTTTTATAATATGAAAACTACACAAACCACACCGCACCGCACTTTCTATATATATTTATTTATTTATTATATATATATATATATAAGGACAAAATATCAATACATTAATAATTTAATACCCTAACCGTATCTCACTGTTCTATTAGTAAAAAGAAAATCATATCACTCTCTCAGCCCTCAGAAGTCAAACCCTAGCCGCCACACTTCCACTTGAATTGCCACTAGACTACTCACTTACACCAATTGCTTCTACTATTGCAGTATTTATCTCTCTATATGTGTTCAATTCAAGTTTTTCTTTGTTAAAGTTAATCTATTGGTAGCTTGTATATGACAAACTTGTTAATTATATTATTTTTTTATTGATTGTTGCCGTTGGTATATTGGCACTTGGAGGTGATGAGTCAAGACTCAGTACTCAGTAGCTATGTTAGATATTTAAAGTTAATCTATAAGAGTTTAAACACATGTTTTCAGTTTTTAAACAACATTACATATATTTCCACACATTTTTTCACCCACATGTATTTTCAAAAAATATAAACAACGTTACTAGAATAATGTTACCAAACAACCCCTTAAGTTTAATTTTTGTTGGTTTTCTTTGTTTTTATTTGGTACTGAATCTGGGTTTAGATATTTACTAGGTGTTATTGGGATTTTAGAGTTAGTTTATGTTACCTACAGTGCCTTATGGATACTTTGAACTGCTTTCATTCACTTTTGAGAGTTTTATACTGTCTTTTTTTGTTTGATCGCTTAGAATTCTATGGATAATAGTAGGTGAATTTTTATACACCGACCGCACCGCACATATGACCACAAAAATGAAGTGCGGTACAGTTATGGTTTTGGCTAAACCGTACCGCAAAGTATGGTACTAAAAATGGCCTAAAATTACACCGCACCGCAAACACTCCTAATCATAAGATGTGAATCCCACAAATCTTGAACTATTAAAAGATTGTTTTTTTATTATAGAATTTTTAATTTTTAAGTAATTGTTGGTCAGTCTCAATCTCAATTTGGATTAATTATTGATTTAAAGATCTTACTTAACACAATTGGCAACTCCAAAATAAGTTCTGATCAAGTCTCGAATTTCAATGATACTGACCATTAAATAAGTGAAACAAGCAAGCAATCAAGTTGTAGCATTCATAAAAGTTTAGTTTAGAATTGAAAATTATAAAGTGACATAGCTTGATCTCTTTGTAAGAAGAATTAGGCTCAAATCTCCTTGACTTGTTATTAAAATTAAGGGTAAATTTTATCAACAAAAAAAAAAATTAAGGGTAAATTACAATTTACATTCTTAAATTTTGGAAGTGTTTAGATTTGACATCATGAAGTTTTATAATTTGGATTATATCCCTAAAGTTTAGGGATGTTTGAATTTTACATCATGACGTTTCAGAATTTAGATTTTACTCTTAAAATTTAGAGGTGTTTAAATTTTACACTCTAAAATTTCAAAATTTTGGGATGGAAAATTTAAACACTCCTAAATTTTAGGGAGTAAAATTCAAATACTCCAAAACTTTGGTAAAATTCAAATTCTGAAACTTTAAGGTATAAAATTTAAACATCTCTAAATTTTAAGAGTGTAATTTACAATTTATCTTATAATTAAATTAAAAAATTTCAAAAAAAGTGTTAGTATTCAATTTTCCTTTTCTTTTAGAGAAGAAATGGACTTAACTTTATATAATAGAAGGAGTAGTACTGTACAAGAGCAGCAATATTGGAATTTATATATATTATTATAGTGAATTTTGTTGATCTTGCCAGCTTTAGAAATGCGGTGCAGGGGTCCACCAAAGTGAGAGTGTTGAAGAGTAATGGAGTGGTACCATACTAATACTAGGTGATATTTTTGGTTAGATTGGCTGGCACTTGCAGATCATGGGTTCAGTGATCTCTTTTTCTCACTCTGTACATAGTTGTCTCCACTTAGGATATCTCCTCGCAGCTTCCACTTCCTGGATTCCTCATTTATGTATAAGTACTTAAACCTTGACCATATTTATTTCAAGTTTTTTTTTTTTAAGGCTATTATAGATTTATTTTGTGTTACAAAACCGCATAAAATTAACAAATAACAACATCCACCCAAACATGTTAAAGATAGGTTTTATAATTGTTGGCTGAATTGTTAAATTGATAGGTTAATTCTAGCTCTTTATATATATATATATATATATATATATATATATATAGACATGGCAAAACGGGCGGGTCGGGTCGGGTTCGGGTCGGGTCAATCGGGTTGCGGGTCAAACGGGTCACGGGTCAAGTCGGGTCGCGGGACGGGTCGAGTTGACCCGTATTTTTCAAACAAGTTTTTTTTTTTTTTGGAAATAGATGCAATTTGTCAATTGTTTTTGAGTTCCTCAACTGTGATTAGATTCTCATTGGTGATACTGTTACCACTTACCAATTATCACTAAACACTTGATACCTAAATTTGGTGCAACTCTTATTCCAGCTTTCTAGAAGCTAATCTTGGTATAATTTTTGATCTGTTTAAAGTAGGAAGAGAAAATGAAGGTGGGAAGTAAAGAATGACAAACTATAATGGAGTACATAACATATTACGTGAAGAAGAATAAGTAAATATCTTATAAGAATTACACCTCAATCTCAATCTACTCAACGTTGGTAGACGTGGCAAAACGGGCGGGTCGGGTCGGGTTCGGGTCGGGTCAATCGGGTCGCGGGTCAAAACGGGTCACGGGTCAAAACGGGTCATTTTTAAACGGGTCAAACGGGTTACGGGTCAAACGGGTTGCAGGTCAAACGGGTCGGGTCAAACGGGTCTGACCCGTTTTGCCATGTCTATATATATATATATGTCTTCTACTATTACCCGAACTCCTTACTCCTCTTCAACCCCCAAATACTTTAATACTTAGATCACCTTTTTTTTAGAGAGTTTTAACTTCTAGCATCCGCTTCTAATAATAGTTTTTTATCATCAGATCAAGATATCAATTGATTTTTGGTGTAGATGGGGATTGAACCACAGATCTCTTATTTAACTATCAGAGATTTTACCAGTTGAGTTAAATGGAACCCATAATACTTAGACCACTTGAACTAAAGAGTTTGGAGGTAATTTTAGGTCCTTTAAACAAGACTAAAAGAGATATTTGGTTAATTCAGTATTGATTGGTTTTATGCTTAATGATTAGGATTCTACCAATTGCCACTAGTTTGTGAGAGAAATAAATGATGTAAATCTCTCATAAACTAATTTATTCTGAGTCTCTAACAAGTTACTTACTAAAAATGATTGTATTAAAAGTTCAAACTTGGAAGTTGTTGATACATGAGAATTTGATTTCCAAATATAAGGTAAATTTGCATCACTAAAATATAAGGCAAGATTTAAATTTGCATAATTTTCTAATGCAAGTAGGTGGGTTTAAGATTTTAATGCCCTATGTTAAGAGGAATATATATATATATACCCTGTGATGTAATTTAAGCAATTTTTTTTTTTTGTGTGGGGTGGGGTGGGTGGTTCAAAAGATGGATATGTAATATAAAACTAAACAGTTGTACAACCGTTCGTATAAGATTATTATATTAAGTTCGTTCAAAATCCTACATCTCCCAATATAAACAATCAAACAATGAGAGGAGACATGTATAAAAAGAATTAGTTCGAATAAGATTATTATATTAAGTTCGTTCAAAATCCTACATCTCCCAATATAAACAATCAGACTATGAGAGGAGACATGTATAAAAAGAATTTTCCATTGTTTGACAGTTACCCTCTTCAGTTAGTAAGCATGTTTGCACACATATGTGCTTCCGGTGCCTAATTGAGACTTCTCAGCTGCCATGACTTTCCGACCAACCGCCTGTAATCAATTAAATTAGAATAGAAAATGTTGTAACTTGTAAGCAAGTTGCATCCGAATTAATATATATATATATATATATATATATATATATATATTAATTCAATCGTTTCTAAAGTGGGATGAAAGATTTGAGTTCTGACTCTCCTCGTAAAAGAAACTAGTCAATTATAACTTCATAAGACTCTTGGCGAAACTCATTTATTTTTAAGCTATCGAATGTCAATATTTTTTTTTTTGAGAATTAATATATATGGATCATGCTAATGAGTACCCTTAGGGTGTGTTTGTTTGGAGGTGAATTAGAGAGAATGGAAAACTTTGGAGAGAAAATAAGAAGAAAAACTTTTTTAGAGTGTATTTGGTTGGGTGAGGAGGAAAGAAAATAAATGGTGGGGCCTAGGTGTTTTCTCTTATGACCCACCAAAAAGTTTTATCTCCAAAATGAAGAGAAAACTGAGAGGAAGAAACTCATGAAATGAACTTCCAAAAATACCTTTAAAATTCACCTTCAAATTTTCAATATGTTGGCTTTTTATTTTATTTTTTTCATTTTTTCTTCCTTTGTTACTGGCGTGTTGAATGTTTTTTTTTTTTTCCTAGATTTTTTTTTTCTTCGTTACTGATGGGATGGTTTTCATTTGTTATTATTTTTTTCTTCTTTTCTTTTGTCTCAACGTAGCTTCTTTTCTTTTCTTCTTTTTATTTTCTTTGACTTTTTTTGGATGTGTAGCTTTTTTTTTTTGCTCATATGTTTATTTTCTCATTAATTTTGGTTGGTTTTTTTTTTTTTTTTTGTTCTCTTTTTTCTTTTGAAAACATTTTGTTATGCTTTTTTTTATACTTTAATTACTGTCTATTTATACATAATTTAAAAAAAAAAAAAGTATAATATGTTACATTTTATTTTATTTAATAGGAACATGATGATCAATTTATACAAACTTTATTTTTAATAAAACAAAAAAGTTTTCTATTCATCCACTTTTCCACCCTCCCAACCAAAAACAAATGAGGGAAACTAAAATATTTTCTATCTTTTCTGCATTTTCTATCCTCCTACTTTTCTATCCTCCCAACCAAACGGACCTTTAGGGCAATGGTTGACAATCTATTTTAAGAAAGTTTTGACACAACTTTTATGGAAAATGAAAAAAGCTGTCAAAACAATTATTGTCTTTTTTTTTCCTTCTTTTATAAAACATTTTTTAAATGGATTGTTAACCATTACTCTAATGTGGCGTTTGATCCAGAGGAATCCACATTACTCCTGGCATCTAGATTCCTAGAAATGTGATTCCTTGTAATCTAAATGTCTAGGAATGTAGCTATTTCTATGTTTGGTTTCATTGAGAATCTCTTAAGATTCTTAGGAATATAAGATGATAATGTTTGGTTTATTCTCAAAAATCTTAAATGAATTATTTATTTTTCTCATTCTACCTTAGATTTGAATGTGAACTATCAAGTCCTTTCAAAAATATATTCCTCTAAATAAATAATGAAAAATAAAATATAAACTATTAATAATTTGTTGAGCAACACACACACAACAGCAAAAGTGAATACCTAACAATAATGGAGGGTCCCCTTTAAACTTTTTTTTTCCACACGTGAAACCTAAATAGAACTTTGTTAAAGAATATGTCAACAGAGTTGTCTATCTTGTTTATGTTATTTGGTAGGAAAAGATATTGATGAGTTGTTTTATATTTTATTTAATTGCTTAAATGATAAGGAAAAATGGTTAAAATTGTCAATTTATAAAAAATACAATTTCCTTTAAGCTTGGGAATCTAGATACTCACATGTTTTAAAGGGAATCCACATTCCTATTGAAAGGGGTTTAAAGAGGGAATCTAGATTCTCCTAGCATATGATTCCTTAGCGTGATTTAGGGATGGCAATTTAGATCTGGCCCGCGGATACCCGGCCCGGCCTGACCCTAATGGGGCGGATTTTACCCGGCCCGATAAAGAATAGGGTCGGGTATGGGTTTTAAAAAAAAAACCCGAAGCGGGTCCGAGTCGAGTCCGGGTTTTATCAAAAAAACCTGAAACCCGACCCGGATAAGACCCAGTTTCAATGAAATTACAAAAAAAAACCTCCCCTATATATATAGCTATAAACACGGTAAAACACAAACCCTAACTCCCTCATTTTTTAGCTTACACCTCCAACCTCCTCACCCTCACTCCCTCATTTCAGCTCACACACACACACACACACACACACAGCCTTCTTCAACCTTCTGCCTCCTTCTCTCTAAACACATCTTACACCTTCTTCCTCTCTCTAGATCGTCTTTTTCTATCTAGATTCATCGGATAGCAATGTGGAAGGCCTCTTTCTACATCTCTACGTGTGTGTGTCTGTCTCTAAACGCTGTTTATGGTGCGGCTGACCTTTTTAGGAGTTATTTTTGTACCATACACAGCGATTTTCTCCAAAATAAGAACACCTCTGTCCTCGGCGATGCCTGCTGTCTGTGAGGGACTGAGGGTCACACCTCATCAGTCTTCACCCTCGTCTCACACTCCGTCTCGCGCTCCTCTCGTCGCTCCCCTTACGGACCCACTCTCAGCCACCCTCACGGCTTCACTCTCACTCTCCAGGCATAGCCGATTGCACCAAATCCTTCAAAGCCCAGCGATCTATGCAACCTAGCCTCAGCTGCACACGCCGCCACGGCGCGTATGTGGCTCAGCGACATCGACGACGAAAGAATCGAAATAGTGATCTACTGAGTACTGATTTTGTTTTCTGTTTGTGATTTGTGTTTTTTTTTTTTTTTAGTAAAAAATATGTATTAACAGAGAAGAGCCAAAAAAAGCAAGCTGATTTGTGTTTCTGTTTTTTTGGGATTGTGAATCTGTGATTTGTATTTTTTATTTTTTTTGATGGTGAAAAATCTGTATTAACAAAGAAGAGAAAAAAAAAAAAAAAAAACTGATTTGTTTCCTGATTTCCTCTTTTTTTCTTAAAAAAAAAAAAAAAAAAAAAGGAAAAATCTAACACTTAGCATAATACATATACTCAAGATCTTACACAAGCGGGTGTAAGACATTTCCTTTTTTTTTTTTTTTTTCTTCATATTTTAAGCTGGTTGGGCCTATTTTTGGCATTTGGGCCTTAAAAAAAATCGATTGTGATTAGGCCATGATTTGGTCCAAGAATTAGGCCCAAATTTGGCCTTGTTGGACGGGGCCCGCAGAGCCCGGTGGGTGCGGGTTCGGGCCAGAAAAAAAAAAAAAAAAAAAAAAAAAAAAAAAAAAAAAAACCCGTTAAGTAAACGGGTCGGGTTCAGACCGTGGGTCTTGACCCGCGGGTCAGGTCCGGGTATGGAAAAACCCGGCCCGAACCCGACCCGTTGCCATTCCTAGCGTGATTTGCAATCAAACATGAAAATCTTTAAATATTCCTAGAAATCCTAAAACATTACCCTGTACCAAACGCCACATAAAGACATCTATTAACATTTTCCTTAATATATATCTGACTTCACTACAAAAAAAACGTTCTGTTGCCACGTTTATCAAACGCGGCCGTAAGTCAGAAAAACGTGACCATAGGACGATTTGGCCTATAGCCGCCTTTTGTCTGGGGCCGCGTTTTGACAAACGCGGCCTAAAAAAATGCTAAGTTTGATAAAGAAAAACTAAACTTAATTATCTCTCATTATCAATTGCAAATTTCTTAATATACATGTGTAGAAAACTAGTGCCTTGACAATGTTACCAATTTACAGGAATCAAAATTCGCTATTAATTTATGCCAAACATTTACTTAAATTGGCCCAATTTCAGAAGTGATTTCTAAAGCTTCGGACAATTTAATTTATTTCTAATCTCAAATCCATAACAAAATATGCATATTATATGCATATTCATAATTTACCCAAAAAAAAAAAACTCTCGTTTACCGTACGAAACAAAATTAAAATACCTTGAAAAATATACATTTTTTATATAATTAAATCTATTAAATGTTTCTTATTTTATATTTGTATAAATATACTTCAACTTGACTTAATTTTAATACTTTCCTTGACAGTATAATTTTTTCATTTTGTTAAATTGTGTCCTAATATTCGACAATGAAAATTTTCAAATTTTCAAAGTCATCATTTTGCGCCTTTTGAAATGTCAAAATTAGATGAAAATTTTTAAAGAAATGCTACATCTACAATATTTTTACAACAAATAATAGGTGGTTAGTTATTATTGGTTAAAATTTGAATTTAGTACTGAGATTACTTTTTTAACCCAACAATAACAACCTACCACTTAAAATTTGTTGTAAAATTGTTGTGGATATATCATTTCTCAAATTTTTAAATCAGTATGAAAAACTACAAAAGTGAAGGCCTACCGGTCAAAAGTTAACTACTACCGGACAACATGCGATGTGGCATGAGGTGATATTGTGGTGTGCTGTTGTTATCTTCTAATGCATCATATGACATGGCTAGGGCAAATGTAGCTTGTGTGTATGGAAAAACGATGATTGGTGTGTGGGTAGTGCCAGGCATGTGAAAGTGCTTGAACTTTGCCGATGGCGTAAGAGGTGGGTGGCGGAGCGAACATAACTTCTCGCCAGTGCGCGGCATGTGCTATGGAGTTTTTTTGGGTGGTTCTGATAGCATTTTGTTTCATGTACTCAGATATTTCAAATTGTGTGGCTGCTGACTTGAACTGGGCAGCATCGATTGCTAGAAGGGGACACCTAAAAGGTGGAGGATGGTTCTCAAAACTAAGGCTTTGATACCATGAAAAGATTGAATGGTCGTAATCCTTTTATATATCTAAAATGTACGTAAGAGGCCTTTTGAGTAATGTTAGAGACACACTTTTTCTCACACCAAAATTCACGTTCTATTTGTGTTAACTTTTGATTAGATTTTAACACTTTCATATGAGTCCACCACATGTATTTAAAAATGTTAAAATTCAATTAAGAGTTGACCCGCAAATAGAGTATTGATTTGGATGTGTCCTAGCATTACTATATAAGCCTAAGAACTTGGTGTACTATAGTATAACATGCAGTATTTAGGACTGTGGTACTAGAACATTAACCCTAGACAATACAAGTGATTTAGGCCTTTGGCCCTTGAACTTTTATTCTAACAGATATCTCTTTTAGAAACTTGAGACCCTCATTTTTTTTTAAAATTGCTTTTGAGTTCTTCGGTTCAAATAAATTCTTTGAATCTTGATGAACTAAGTAGTGTTGCAATAATTTCATTTTGTTGCTTATCAATGAAACTCTAATTGCTTGTTGGCATCTTTTAGATAGACAGTTCTTTGGCACTATATATAGGCTTGGCTAGATTGGACTAACTTCAGAATTTTTTTTTTTTTTTTTTTTAAAGACAGTTATTGACTTATTTCAGAATTTTGTAGACAAGATTTTGATAAAAATTATACATAAAATACCTAAAAAACATGGTCGTAGAGCCAACCAGGTCGAGGTATTTGCCATCCCAGCCCAAAATAGAGTCTAGCTCAATCATCCTCATTGACTGCACAGCAAACCACTGGCTACCCACAATCTGAGCCCAATCATGCTGGAAATAAACTTGTTAGCCCACGTTTCAGGACATGAAAGCATTTAAGAGTTAAGACTTAAAGACCAATCCACACCCAAGATGAGAGAGAGGGAAGAGGAGTGAGAAGAGATAAAAATAGAGACAGAAGAAATTATTTAAAAATAACAAATTTAATATTTTATTTAAAAGAAAATTTTGGTAACTTCTCTTAGCATTGAAAATTGTTTTGAAACAAAATAACCTCATGAGGATCACATTGACATATAGGGAGGTTAACGACAATTATTTTTAATGGTAGTAGACAGAAGGATGAAATTGACATATATTTGCGTAATTTAAGGATAAAATTTAGTTAACTTGAAAGATAAATTTAAGTTAAAAAAATGAATTGAAGTTAAGGTTGTATTTTTAAGCTATTATTCATGAAGGACATACATTTGGATTTCTGGTATATGTTGTGGTTTGTCTAATTCAATAGGATATTCTCGAGTACTTTGAACTCTCGAGTTCAACACAAGTGAAAGTGAAAGGGAATGGGCTAAGAGGAAAATAGAAGGTTTTTTCATAACGTGGTTTACTGATTTAGTTAAATAATCACGTAATTAACTTAGCTAAATTTTAAAAGAAGAATCCAAGATACAGGACATAAGGTACATTAAGTAATTTATATTAGAAAAAATTATTAGATATTCTCGGAGCACATAGAAATAAGCTCTCGTCTTTTACATTCACGATAGACTCCATCATTAATTTAATGAGTGAAGCATACTATAAATGTAAGAGTAAGGAATAACATTCTTGATGCTCGGAGAGTATCTAAGAATTACTCATTTATAGCGTGCTCCAAATATAAAAATCATTCGCTCAAACTACTCATAAGAAAATAAGTAATTGTTCCTAATAATTAGAGGTGGAGGATTAAGGGCTTGTTTGGTTTGTAAATTGTCATCACTCAATTTTCATTGCTCAGCATTCATTACTTAAAATACCCAAATTTCCCAAACCCCACTAATCACTCAGTTCCCATTACTTTGTTTAAAAAAAAAAAAAAAAAAAAAAAAAAAAAAAAAAAAAAAAGGCCCAAAAGTCAAACATTGCCGCTGATAATTAAGAAAATGCCATTGGAAACCGAGTTTTGAAAACTGAAAACACCTAAAATATGTTTTTAGTTTTCATCACTCATCACTCATCACTTAAAATCCTAAAATTTCCCAAACCCCACTAATCACACAGTTCCTGTTACTTTGTTTCAAAAAAAAAAAACCCAAAAGTCAAATATTGCCGCTGATAATTACGAAAATGTCATTGGATACTGAGTTTTGAAAACTGAAAACACCTAACTCATCACTAAAAAATCAGAGAATTGAGTAATGAAAACAAAGATTGAAAACTAAGCCAAACAAAAAAAAATTTGTGGGACTCATACGATTTGGATGATAGAAACAAAAAATTGAGTGATATCACTAAAAAGCTCATCCCATCCAAACAAGCTCTAAAATTTGACATTTTTGTTGTGGACTGTTCAAATTACGATAGATCATCTGAAGTGAAACGAGGTAGTTTGGGATGTTGGCACCGAAAAAAATTGTGGTGAAAGCAGGGCCACCCCGGCCCACCACGGATGATGGAGTCTTGTATTGCACTCAAAGTAAAAATAGGACGTCCACGACAATCATCAACTAATCCAAAAAAGTACCACAGTGCATGTGTTATGATTAATGAAGTGACTCATGTATTGTAGGCTAGCTATAACTTTTCGTAACTTGTAGTTGTCACTATTTGCTGTGAAGTCAGGCTTATGATCTGCATGTGCAACGTAAGGTTGTGGGAGCTGTATAACTATCATATAAGATACAATGTGTACTTTTATTCTATGTATCACCAAAAAAAATGGAAAATTGGAACTAATTAAGTTCATCAATATATATATATATATATATATATAGAGCAAAGAACAAAATTTCTTTCTAAACTAGTTTAGAGAGAAACGCTTCAAGTTCCTCATATGTCTTTATATTTAGTGAAAATTTTGAAATCTAACCATTGAATTATATGTTCTTATTATATCATTTGTGCTCGCAAAATTTCAATAAGATCAAAGATCACTTGCTATGTCATCAAATAAATGTTAAAATTTCAAGTTTTTATGATCTTAAATTGTGAATAAAAAATAATTTTATTGATCAAATAGTAAATAACATTTGATTTGAACAAAATTTGATATACATATTAAAAACATAAAGAACATAAAATTCAACGGTTAAATTTTCAAAATTCACACTAAAAAAGAGATATATGAGAAGTTTGAAAAAATTTTCTCCAAACTAGTTTGAAGATAAACTTTGTTCGAAGCAAAATGGTAGGGTGATCCTAAAAAACTTGGAAAAGCTGCCTTCTCGCCAAATATGACTGATTGTGAAAGAACTGAATGAGTGTATCCATGTATGAGTACTGTGAGCTTCATGAATCAAATTGCCCTATAAATACATCTAAATTACTCACATAATTTGCTTTAAGTAATATTAACAAAATATAAAATACTACTACAATTAAAAATAAATACTAACATTTTCAAGAAATATAAATGAATATTTTTTATTTAAATAATAATAATAATAATAATAATACTATATTATAATTATTACAAGTTGATTTTCGTGACATTACTTGAATTATTATTTTTATTTCTAATATCTGTTTTATTATTTAATTTCAATTATGTAATTAAAATATATTCCAATTTTACATATGGTCTTTTTATTTATTTGTGCATTACATAGGCACAGACTAAGCATAAGATTAATCTAGTTCTCTTTTGCGAAACAAAAATTGAGAATAAAAATCTTGGTCAAGTAATCATCCTCTCCATTTCAAATGAAATGGAAACCATCTATTTATAGTTAAAATTAAAAATCATCCGTCACATTTTGAGTATTTCATTTTATACTCCATCAATGACACATTCAATTTTTTTTTTCTTATAAAATAATTAAAGTTTAAAATGAAAAAAAAAATATATATATATATATATATCAGACATATGACATATATCACAATTGGAAAATCAAGTGAGACACTAAATATAAGAGAGGATTTCTATTCAGATTTTAATAATATTTTTTAGATGTTTACATACACTTTATAAAAAATAATGAAGCACCGTGCACTTATAATTTCAACTCACATACCAAAAGAAGCTCACACTAAAATGAACTCTTCTTACCGGTTCCTAAAAAAAATAAAATAAAATAAAATGAACTCGTGACCTTGACATTAGTATAGTTTCGGCTATCAATAAACCAAGCTGTATGTAATTTCAATGTCAATTTAGTTACTAGTATTGGAATAGATTTGTATGAAGGGATAAATTTTTTCAGTTGTGATATTTATTTTATATAGGAAAAGAATAAATTAATCAAAAAATTCGTGAATAAGAAAATGAACCAAATTAACTTGAACACAATCTAATTTGATGATAAATTTGAGTTCTGTTCATATTTAAAATAAAGTTAGATGAATAATCTCTCATTTTTAATAACCAACTCAATTCAACTTGTTTACAACTCCAAATTACAGTAGCATTTCTTTCGACATGTAATGATACCAAGTGTACTGAAAGTCCACGCCAGAGAGAAACTAAGATAAATTTATTGAACTGAAGGAGGTAAAACAGCATTAATCCAAGGGAATTTAGATTTAGAATTAACATTCTTAAATTGACATAGGACTCTACATAAACACTCTTAGAGCATTCACCATACTTATTTATTAATATTCATAAAGGTAAAGAGCTTTATAATTTAAATATTCTTCTTTCTTTTCAGTCTTAAAGAAAACTACGTGACTTCATTTTCCATGCCCACTTCCAGACCCAGAGCCATAGCCACGGCCTTCACCATAACCAGAACCTTGGCCAGAGCCACTTCCTCTACCGGAACCCTCACCACGACCCTCACCGTAACCCTCACCAGAGCCTGATCCACCTCCTCGGTTGCCTCCTGATCCTGACCCGGCTCTAGACCCAGCATATGAACCTGCTTCTGACCCTGCACCAGATGAGCCTGACCCAGAACCTGATCCTGAGGCAGAAGCTGAACCTGACCCTGAACTAGACCCAGACCCAGAACCTGAGCCTGAACCAGCACCAGAGCCTGCACCACTTCCACCTCCTAGACCAATCCCTATTCCAGTGCCAATACTAACTCCAATGCCACCAAGGTCCAACCCTAGGTCCTTTCTTGCCACTCGGCTTTCTGACACCATAACAAAGGTTGAAATAAGCAAAGCAGCAAGACCAAAGCACTTCAAAGTACCCATTATAGAACCCAACTAACTTGCCCAAAGAACCAAGAATATCAAACGAGGTTTTGGAACACAAAGCAATAAAGAGCGTGTGTGTGTGTGTGTGTACTAATTATAGCTTCTAGTGCTTATGTGATTGTGTGGGAGAGGAAGGCTGAGAAACGCAGCTATTTGTAGTTGTCGTCGGAGATAGTGAGGCTGCAGGTGGACTATGTGAAGTGGGAAATCATGTAGACGAGGCAAGAAGAAGTGGAAGAACATGTGTCTCTGCCTTATCATTTGGGATTGTGACTTGGGACATTTTTTTGGAATGTGGGACCGTGGGTACGTTGAACTCAGTTAGTGGATGAAAAAGGCTGAGCGTTTTCAAGTGGGAATTTCTTTCGAGGATCTGTGGTTGGAAACCTTATTATGATTACAATCGTGCATGTTTAATTTGTATTGGTGCGCCTGTGTGGACACACAATTATTAGGAGAGGTGCCGACCCAAATGGATATGTTTTTATCCCCACAAACCATAGTGGAGTCTGGGCGTGGCTACTATAAACTATATCAAAATATAACACGTGTTAGAGATGCAACACTACAATATTAGGAAAACCCTATAGCTAGAAGATACTAGAAAATTCAAGACATACACCAAGAAAAGGATTTTAACATCAACTCTACCTTCTCTAGAAAGCATCTCTTTGATTTTGTTTCCAACATTTTTCTTTTCTTTCTTTCAGAAAGCTGTACCTATGAAAATGGACTTTGCATGATCCATTTTTACTCCAACTCTTCAAAGCATTAATGACGACTTAGGTTTAATCAGTTAAAAAGTTAGCCACATGATTTTAGGAATTCTATAGTGTTGCCCTAAGCTGTTCTTAAAAGTTAAAACCTCCAAGAAAATTACATTTAAATGCCCATTTAGCAAGAGAGTCAGCGACATTATTGTTGTTTGTTCTAACTTGGATATAGTTCACTCCATACTCCATTAGCCGTAACCTGCCATATTCTGTTTTCTCCCTTATTAAGTAACTAAAGTACAAAAATAAAAAGTAAAATAAATAAGGCACATTCTATATTGTAATCAGTGTAGTGGAGTATAATAATGTGATCTATATCCCATGCTATATCATTCTTGCAATTATTTACTGCTTCTTTGACTCTTTTGCTTATGTTTGTATTTGCAAGTATTGAGATTTTTTTTTTTTTTTTTTGGGTGAGAGTTTGTAAGTTTGGTTTATGAGATTTGATTGAGAGAAATTTTAATTTGTAATATTTAAAGTAGATTTTTGTTTTTGTTGTCCATACCACATTAAATATTATTGTATTGTGTAGTCGTTCTATTTTAAAATTTTGAATGAATACTTTTCCTCTAACCCCAAGCTCCAATAGGAAGTTTATTAAATAATGCAATGAATTGAATGCGTAGATCATTAAAGAATTGAATGGGATGAGATAAAATGAAAATAATATAATTATATATGTGTGTGTTTGGAAGTTTATAAAAGAAGGAACAAAAGGGGGGAAAATATAATTTTACTATCATTGAAGGAAGAGAAAATATAACATTGGGTCAGGAGCTGGCGTAAAAGGTGTGTTTTACGCCAGCCAATCCTGACCTACCATGTCACCATTTTTTTTTTTTTTTAGCAAAAAAAGCCGTAAGTCTCTCTTCTCTTCTCTCTTGCCCTGATCTCTCCATCTATAACCTCCATGGCCGGAGCTTCAAAGCTCAACACAAGCCACCAACACCACTGCCATGACCAAAACTCCATGGTTCAACCAAAAGCTACCGCCGCGAGCCACCACTAAACTCAACTCCCTTTCTTCTCTACCCAGCAAACCCAAACAGCCAACCACCGCCTCTTAAAAAAAAAAAAAAAAAAAAAAAAAAAACCAGCAACCCACCAACCACAACCCACTAGCCAATAACCCACTCAACAACTGCAACTCCAACCACCAAAATCACAACCAAATCATAAACTCAAACCCACAACAGCATCAGCCAAAAAAAGAAAAAGAAAAACACCAGCCACCGTTGAAATCAAAAACCCACCGCAAACCCATTAAAATCCACACAACCACCGCGAGCCACAATGCACAGCTAGCGCCACAACTTCGACAAACCCATAACCACACAACCCAGCAAACCCAGAGATCTCAACCAAACAAACCCATACTGGCGGCGACGGTAATGACAAACCCAATCTAGCCACCACTGGGGTGGTCCCATTTTCCCTTGGCTTCTCTCTCTATCTCTATTTCTCTTTATCTTTATATTTTTCTGTTGTTATTCGTTGATTTATAGCCGAAAATTTCTCTTTCTAATGCTTGCCTGTTTAAGGGTTTGTGGATTTGGTTTCTTTTTAGGGTTTAATGATTTGGAAAAATAAGGAATTTTGATTTGGGTTTGGGGGTGTAAGAAAGAAAGGATTTTTGTTTTAAGTTTTGGGTGTTCAAAAGGTTGGATTTTTGGCTTGGGTGTGGCTATGCTTTTGCGTTGGGATGTTGGTGGCTATGCTTTTTTTTTTTTTTTTTTTTTTTTTTTTTTTTTTCATCTGTGTATTGCATCTGCATTCGCAAAAAAGCGATAACGGGAGTGGTGGCTCGTGGCGGTAGCTATTGGTTGAACAATGGCAGTGGTGTTGGTTGCTTGTGTTGAACTTTAAAGCTCCAGCCATGGAGGTCATAGATGGAGAGATCAGGGGAGGAGAGGAGAAGAGAGGCTTAAGGCTTTTCTGCTGAATGAAAAAAAAAAAAAAAATGGTGACGTGGCAGGTCAGGATTGGCTGGCGTAAAACACACCTTTTACGCAAACTTCTAACCCAATGTTTTCTCTTAAAGGAATGTGTATCCTCCTAATTTTAAGATAAAGGAATACAATCAAGGGAATGAAATAGAATGGGAAGTTCCTCAATCCCTCATAATCATTCCCTTTTTCCTACTTATAAGCTAATTTCAAAGATGAAAATAGATGAATTATCCTTGAAAATTAGTTTTTTATTCCATTCATTTACATTAACAGATTCAACTCTTGTGCAAGCATGTGCATTCAAAGTATATGAAACAAACTGTATATACCACAATCTCACTTCATACTTTCATTCTTCAAATATCTTCCACGTGATCTCATATGGCATGATTATAACTTGCCTACTGCATTGATATCAAGCTTTTCCACTAAAATGTACTTTTGACTGCAATATGCATATGGATAATTCTCTCTCTCTCTCTCTCTCTCTCTCTCTCTCTCTCTCTCTCTCTCTCTCTATATATATATATATATATACAATTTTCACCTAACAAGTGTGCAAGGACCACAATAAAGAGCAGTAACTAGCAGTATTATTTGCACTTTTTTTCTTTTCTTCTTTCCTTTTGAAAATCTCAAATATGAAATATTATATTTAACTTGTCCATAATTTAGGGATCAAATAAAAAATGATATTTATTATTTTGATTTATGTTTAATATTCTGCTAACTAGAAAACCAATTCTTTCTCAAAAAAAAAAAAAAAAAAACAAAACAAAAACTAGAAAGCCAATTGGTGTTGTCAAGTTAAAAAATTAACAAAATACCTAAACACAGATAAAACAACAGACACAAAAACTAAGACGAATTTTTATGCCCAATTTTCTATTTTCGAAACTACTTTAACTTAACATTATTCTATGATACGTCCAGTATTATTTTAATTAAAAAACCAATTAATGCTTTCAAGTTAAAAAATTATATTTCTTCTTAAAAAAAAGTTAAAAAATTATTTTATTCTGAAAGTAAATTTAAAAAATGATTGAAAAAAAAAAAAAATCCAAACATTGATTTTTAGAGAATCATAGCAAACATAATTTGGTACAATTAGTGAGATCCGAGAGTCCTTGCGGTAGTTATGATACTCAATAGCACCACTTGAGGCCTCATAGAATGGTGGTCACCAGTTGGCCATTGACGAGCTAGCAAGTGGCGATGGATAACGTCCGCGACACTAATGAACTAATTACTAGGGGTGGTTATTCTTCAACTTCAAGACATATATGGACTTTTTTGAGCAAATTATTAGGGACTCATCATTTGTTAGCTGTTACCCGTTCAACTTTTGACAAAGATTTTTCCATTTCTGAACTAACTGTATAGTTACATTCATTTTTAAGTTTCATTCAACAGTTCTTTTTGCTTCTTGTTTTAGGGGCCAGAGGTAATACTGGTTTTGATAACCATTTTACTTTTCAGGGTCCATGTGGATCCATTTTCAATTCTTAAAGATAAATAATAAATTAATTTGGAACTCAACTTTAAACTTATATATATATATATATATATATATTTATTTATTAAAGAATAAATAATAAGAGTCTGTGTTTTGGTTTGGTTTGCTTGATTAATTTATCAAGTTTGTATTTATATTCAACGTATGCTGAAGATTTTACATAACAAAATAATAGGTAACTATGCCTATCTATTTAGATTACATGAGAAGTCCTAAATATTATCAAACCATTTTGGAAGTTTCAATTGTTGTGGCTTCGGTTGTGAACTATGGTTGATGGTCATCCACATAAAATTCTTAGGTATTTTTGGAGTACAAAGAAATTGTGCTCCCTCTTCTCACATTCATAGTGGATCTCACCATGAATTTAATGAATAAACTCCACTATGAATGTGAAAAGAAAGAACATCTTTCTCCATGATTTGAGAGTATCTAATAGTTACTTGTTATCCACTACCTTATTGTAGCTTTAAATAATGTTGTCTTAATATATATGATAAGATTTGAATTTATGACATATTTTTCATAATAATTATTTGTTATCATCAAATCAATTCACAAATTGGTTTTTAGTATATGTGAGATTTGAATAGAGGTCTCTTATATTATTATTCTTATTATTATTATTATTATTATTATTTTTTGAGAAAGAAAGGTCTTTTATTTGATAGAAAGAAATTCTATTAGTTATATTAAAAATAACCCACATATATATATATATATATATATATATATATATATATATATAAACAACATAGAGAATGTATTAGATAGTAAGAATATTTGGATTTAGAAAAGTTTCAAGACATAAATTATTCTTATAGAGGTATATTTTTGATAAACTTCATATAGGGATACATAGTACTGAAATTCACTATCCATTTATTTAGATACAAACTGAAAACCATTTTCTGGTTTAGCTGAACCATATGGTATTATGCGTTGTCTCAATCGCCACCGCCTTGGCCATGACCCGCACCATAGCCATAGCCTTCGCCATAGCCTTCACCAGAGCCTGAGCCGCTTCCTCTGCCAGAACCAGAGCCCGAACCGCGGCCTTGGCCTGACCCGGAACCTGTTTCTCTTCCTTGGTTTCCACCTGATCCAGAACCAGCTTGAGACCCAGCATATGAACCTGCTTCAGACCCTGAACCTGAACCTGACGAAGCAGAAGAAGAACCTGAACTAGAACTAGAACTAGAACCAGAGCCAGAGCCAGAACCAGACCCAGCTCCAGCACCTGAGCCACTTCCACCTCCTAAGCCCAATCCTACTCCTGATCCAACTCCAACTCCAACGCCACCAAGATCCACACCCAGGTCCTTCCTGGCTACTCGGCCACTCTCACACACAATGACAGATATAGCAACAAGCAAAGCAACCAGTGTTAGAGACTTGAATGCAGCCATTATTTGAATGTTAATGTAAGGAACAACTACAAGAAGGGAGCTTCAAATGTGAACACAATATTAGTTTCTCAAAAGGCTATGAGCTTGAACTCGTTGATAGATGCTGCTTGGGAGATTCGGCTCTTTATAGTTGTTGATACTGAGGTTGTCAAAACAAACCTGTACTTTACATTGCTATATGTCAGTGAAGTTGAGGAGTGCCTTGGTTTTCATTATTGTAGTGGGAGTGGCTATGTGGCATTCTGAGATTTTGCTGCACCAAACTTTGTGGATGAGATATAGCCGAGTCCTTGGAAATTAAAATGCTTTGGACAAGTGTTAAGAAATCGCCGACCAATTTGATCCACACTCAACAAAGTGGAGACTAGTGGCTGAGTAATGCTTTAGGTCCTTAGTTATCTAGCTTCTTAAGTTGCCAGCATGCATGACAATACTAGATTTTAAGAGACTTCAAAAAATGGTAACCAGATGCCTAAAGCTAAATGGACAAAACACTAATGCTGGAATAATGGAATTTGAACAGGCACATCGATCAAATTCTCAACATATAACTCTGTATATACCTGTGGGACATCCAGGAAGTGAAAACTGAAAACACCAGCTTTTGTGATTAAGCAATTGCATAGTTAATGAAAGTACTATTAATTTATTTGCCGGTCAAATTTTATGTATAATTCCTTAAGTTTTTTATTTTAATTTTTTATATATAGATATTTCGATTAATTTAAAAATATTTTTTAATTATTATTTTAAGAATCAAACACAAAAAGTGTTATTTTCCTCAAGAGCATTTAAATTTAATACAACTATACTTTTAGATTTAATTGAGAAACATAATAAACATCTAAAAATTAATTGTACTTATGTTTTACCCACATTTATCTACTCTAAATAACTCTTGATTGAATTGACTAAACTCCTCAAAGTGAAACAATGAGTGTCGCTGACTTAATTATATCCTTTTGTTTTTGTTTTGTTTTGTTTTGTTTTTTTTTTTTATATAATTATTTTATCAGCCTTTTGTTTTTTTCTTTATAATGGAAACTTGAACTTTTATTAGATTAAAGCATAGGATACATATGCATGTAGGCTAAAACTTATTATGCGTGTCTAAAAATAGTGCTCTAAGCACATGATAAATCCGCTGCCACTTGAAATCATGGGTTGAACCCACCTTTTCAATTATAAAATGTATGTGTGTATACATAAACGTGTATAACAAATAGTGCTTAAACAGTGCTCTTTGCAGGTAATACATCCGCTAGTGGCAGATCAGTAACCCAAGTAGAACTGTCTTAAAGCCATATATGCATGGCTGAATACAGCCTCTCCTATTGCGAGTTTGCAACTATTCTTATGCCTTGCGGTTGACTGCTTTAAAAATTTTAACTATGTTAATTACATCAATTTTATTCCTGCTCTAAAAAATTTATTGCTCATGCAAGTTTTAGAGTTTGCAAATTGAATAAAAAAATTAAAGTATCTTTTTAAAAGTTCAACAGTACTTTTACATGATAAATAATATAAACTAATTATGAAAATAAGCTCATCCAAATGCATGTAATAGTCTAAATTATGAACACGTTCTAAATGTATCATCATTGAATTTTAATTTGAGTGTTAATCTAATCATTGGATTTTCGATTCGAACAATTAAGCAAACATTAGGATAGTGACAAATCAAATAATCTATTAGTATGTTTGGTTAAATCGTAATAGATTTAATATATGAGGTGCACATAGATTTTGAAACAACATCGTTGGGGACTTTTTTATGCATGGCAATCTGTTAGCGGCTAAAGGGTTGGCATTGCTAGACCCAAGTTTGTTTTTATTTGTTAAACACAAAACTCTCTCTTTGGAAGAAGAGACTCTCTAGCTATGGGGGGTTTTGTCCAAACTTAAGAAAAACATGGCCAAGGCTCAAAAACTCAAAGGAAGACCAGGAATTTACAAATTTCTTGCCCATACATGATGATTAAGAAGATATATGTCATCACAAGACTTCACCTCATGATCTAAGCTCATGAGTTTTCATGCGGAAAACTTGGGACCTGTGGTTTGGAGGGAATAAGTGTATTTAGTAGCTTTAGTGATTTGCAGGACTTAACTGCACATGAAAAGCTAGTGCACCATAAGTCTCTTATATTCCAATATCATTCGCCAACCAACAATGGTTCTGCTATCTCTTCCTTGTAAATACACTTTTAATGTTTCTAGTTCATTCTTCCGTTTATCCTCCAAAAAAAAAAAAAAAAAAAAAAAAGAGTTTCTAGTTCATTAAAAGAACAAACTTGGTTTGGTGTCCCATTTGCCCAACAAGTTTGTTTTCATTTGGTATTTCTGTTGTCCCCAATGGACCACCTTTTATTAAATGGATTCAATGCTTTGGGCCTTCAAGATACATGTATGGCCTTCACAAATTTAGCCATTGGATAATGCTTTTTGTTTTGTTTTTACCCATTTCATGTAAAATAAGGGCTTTTATGGGGGAGTCCATCATGGAGCCATGAAAAGGATGAAGCGAGCCTTTGAGCCTTGGGTTTCTTTAGGAGAAATAACATGGGCTCCAAGCCCAATTCATAAGGTGATAAAAATACAAGTCATGAGCCCACTGTGTGAAATTGGCAATATTTTGGGCCGCAGCCCAATTCATATAGTGGCAAGATTAGTGTTTTGAGCACTTTATGTAAAGTGAGAGCCTATTCTGTGAAGTAAGAAAAAATAGTAGGTCACGAGTCTAATTTATGATAAAGAGAAAATAGGGATTTAGGCCAATCCGCGAAGTCAAGCAATGATGTGGGTTAAGTCCTTTAGGGATGTATATGTGGGCCAGGTATATGTGTTGTCAAGTGAAAACATTTATGGGTCATGTTCCCAACCCAAACAGTATGAAGGTCTTTGGGCTCATGACCCATAACATTGCCATTATCAATATTATGTCCTTGCTCAGAGCATTCATCAATCAATACAAAATAGAAAAATGCATCAATTTTATATATTTAACCTCTAAAGTCACTCACATCAATCAAGTTAAAAATGTATAAATTTTTAAAATTGTTACAGTAATTATATTAGTTTACACTGACATTATTTACTTTGCATATATTTTTTTTATTCTTTTTATCCCAAAACTAAAGGAAGAGAGTAGATAGTAGTTGTGTGTAAAAAAAAAAAAAAAAAAGAAACAATTTAAAAAATTGATATTTTAATATAATATAGTGTAAAATAGATAATCTAATGTGAGGTATTTTAAAAAATGAGTATATAAAATAGAAAAAGTAGGTTATTATGTTAAAACAGATGAATATTTTTTACACCCTCCTTATGCTTTGGAGTTGTGATGGACCCAGATTGAGTGAATAGGACCAAGTGGCAATGCTATGTGAGAGAGAAGAAAATAAAAGATTCGATGTCCCTATTAGATATCCCTAGTAGAACTATATAAGGAGGAGTCTCTATTATTGGTGTATTGAGACACAATTTTTTCTATATAATATTTTCATAATTATTGAGTATTTATTTTTATTTTTTATTTTTTATTTAATTAACATGACATAAAAATTTGACATTGCATTATTAATTAAATCAACTAGCACACGTGGCACTTAATGGCCATGTTCGTAACAATAATAACGAAAGGGCTTGTTTCATACTCCAATATAATTTTAAGGGTGTGAATCAAAATTTTAGGAAAGAAAATCAAAATTATTCCGAACATTAAGACCATTACTAGCATTTAGTTTATTTATTTATTTATTTATTTATTTAAAAATTGTATTCATGTCTTGTATTTGACAATTCAGTAAAAAAAAAAAAAAAAAAAAACACCAACGACAATGACAACAAAAACAAAAACAAAAAAAGAAGTCATTTTATTTGTTGTAAGTCAATAGTGAAGTCTCCCCTGCGATAACACTTTTTGTTACAAACTCGGCCTCGAAGACCAAAACCCATCCTCAAACTTTTTCGCCGGTGGGAGCAGCGGCCACCATTCTACGCCAAAGGCTCCGATACCCATCTCTATGAATTACTAAAGAATCCCTCACTCACCTTGTAAGTACCTCTCTCACTCTCTCTCTCTCTCTCTCTCTCTGATCTTAAATTTTTATCTTGTAGCTTCACTTTTCTTATACTTTTGATTCTTTTTTTGGTCTGGGTTTTGTTTTCGTTATACTGTTTTTTCTTGATGATCCTAGCCATATATAATTTATGCTATCACTTTAAAAAAAAAATAAAATTTTATTACTTGGGCAAGTTAATTTTATTCTCTATATGTGAAAAGTACCACTGTTTTTATAGAATGATTGGTGTAGATAAGCGAGCACAACCCAAATATGAAAAGATGTCACCTTTAGGAACATTACCCAAATTTAAGTGCATTGGTATCAATAGAAATATAGAATGTGCATGCCACATTTGTTAATGATGTGTACTTTTGAGTTTGACTTATGCATGAATAAGATGCCCATGTGGGAAGGTATTAAGCTCATCAAGCACTGTTCTTTTGTATGAGTTTAGTGTATAGAAGGTCGTACTCGTACCTAGTGCACAAAGCATGGGTTTTTCAGGGTCTGGAAGAGATAGTTGGTAGGCAGCCTTATGCCTTTTCTCCAATTATTTTTGGATGTTAGTGTATAAATTTAAAAAAATGTAATGAGATTGGGTGAAGTTTTATTGTCCATAAGTGAATGAACAAGAATGGAGGAAAATAATGCAAGGGACCAGGTCTAATTAGTTGATGACAATCCATAGCAGCCCCAATTCAGTTGTGATTAAGGACTAGTTGAGATGTAAGTGAATGAATCAGAAGATTGCTGAAAAGGGAAAATATTTTTAACTTAAATTATCCCTCACTTTACATACGTGCATTGCTATACGCACAAATGTGTGGTGAATGGTGACAAGAACTTTTGATAGTTAAGTTACATGCCGCATCTAATTGTTCTAAACTCATAACCTCATCCTCCACCAACACTTGTTTGAGGAGGAAATGCCATTTTAGCCATGAGGGAAGTGCCATGAAAACAATTCTTATGAACCAAGTAAAAGGTGCAAGAACAATTCTAAGACAACTTATTAATTTAAAGGACAAATTTTGGTTACAACTCTACTCAATATCTTTTTGTTGAATGTGAATTTTAACAAATCCTCCATGTCATTATATTTTCTTCCTATATCCTTTATGCTTGCAAAATTTCCTGAAAATCAAAGATCAATAGTTATGCTATCAATCAAATATTTAAATTTCAAGTTTTTGTAGTCTAAAATTATGCATAAAAGTGTACGGAATGAATAGTAAATAACATCCAATTGGCACGGAATTTGACATGCATGTTAAGAACATGCAGTCCAACGGTTAGATTTTCAAAATATTTAGGCATGTTAATTTTTTTAGTGGGTGTTATAAGCTTGTAGCCAAACTTTTTCCTAATTTAAATTCCCATAGGGAAAAAATTACTAATTATTGTTCAACAATGGTTGATATACCTGTATATGTATGTAACCTCTAATGGAACTAATATCCTCAGATTCTTTGCATTGAGGAAGTGTATATGTTCATTTTGACATTACCATTGACTTCCTGTTTGGGGTGTGTGTGTGTGTGTGTCTCTCTCTCTCTCTCTCTCTCTCTCTCTCTCTCTATATATATATATATATATATTTATCTATCTATCTATCTATCTATATGATTGGATGAAGGCCATAAGTTCACCGTCCTCGAAATTTTTGGTGTTTATGTATTTTTTGAATTTTAGACATTAACTTTTTTGTTACACAAAAATGAAGGTGCATAGTATTTTTCATGAAAACTAGCAGGTCTGTATGTTGGTAAGAATAATGTGATTTTCTTTAAATTGAATGAATGGATTTAAATTCAGTTTTTAATTTTCATTGGAAAAAATAAGTTTCAGTGCTCAGTAATAGCTAGAGGCTTACATTTAAGTAAAATTGGTGGTATGGCATGATCTATTTGAGGCTGTCATAATTTTTCATAAGAAAATTGATTCTATTCTTGCTTTTCTCTTTTTACGATAAATATGCAAGATTTTATTGTGCCTATGCCCTACACTCTGCTAAGAACATATGGAATTTTTGGACAATATGGCCATACTTCATGAAATTTAATTTGTACTGCCAACTGGTGAAATTTCTTCCTATATAGGAATTACTATACCAATTATCATTCCAAGGATTCTATGCTCCAATTATTGACACCTTTAGTAGAACCCATAGCTGTCCAGTTAAAATACGTGTTTGTGACAATTTGGAGAGAGAGAGAAAAAATTGTGTGTACTCTGTAGTGGTGTTGAGATGCTGATAGTTGAGCTTAACTCTTTATTTTTAAGGTCTTTGTATAAGCGGATGCTTACTTTTGGCATTAGTCCTCTTCCATCACATGTAGATATATTAATCTTTTAAATTAGAGATTGTAAATTTTAGGCGAACTATATGCAGTTATCAATGTGAACCTTTGCAGTTATCAATCTCAACAGCCTTACAATAAGAGTGGGTGCAGGGCAATTCACTGCCAACTAGAATTATATTTTTTGTTGTTTGCAACCAATTATTATGAGTAGGAGATTATGTAGATGGAGACGGGCCATTTTGCTTTTGGTTGAACCATGTTAATCTCATGGGTGTCTTTATGTAGATAGAAGGCTTTGGTTGGGATCATGTTGTGCTCATTGGTGAACTTGTCTATTATCTAACAATTCATCTCTGGATAAGGATAAGGTATCTTTTCTGCATTTAATATTCAAAATTTTCTTCATATAGACATTAAAGGATTTTAGGTTAGGGGAGGCTTCAAAAATTTTTTTTTTTTAAATTGTTGTTGTTTGGGATTTTTTTTTTTTTTTTTGGGGGGTGTGGGGGGGGGGGGGGGGGATTAGTTCTTGTTTCTGTTAGCAATGGTGGTGGTACAAGCATATAAGGTGTCTCAACTTCGAATAAATTAGGACCAGTAGTTTATAGGGGTTTACTGCAAATATTACGGGTATCAAAATCAGTACTATTTATTCCGTGAACTCTTACTATACTTGCAATAAACTCAAATGAATTGTTGCAATTCATTTAATGGTGGGAATGATTCTGGCAAGGTCATTGTCTGTCTGACAACTCTCCAGTCATCAGCCTCTCAAGTAAAGGAAGTCCTTTTTTAATTTTATTATATCACTCTCTTCTAAGCTGTTGTCCCTTTCCATTGGTTTGAGAATAGTGATTTAGTATTGACTACATTGAATTAGAAGTTGAAATGTAATGTTTAGAATGATGGTCTGTAGCATTTCGCAAGTCATTGATTTGGAATATAAAAAAGAAAAAGAAAACATGAAGTCATTGTAAATAATTGGAGTATACTTACCCCTACATTAGTTTTATTTATTGGTAATAAGACTTTTATTGAAAAATCTGAACATCATGTTCCCCTACATTAGTTAATTTTTTGTGTGTGTGTGTGTGTGTGTATATATATATATATTTTTATTTAAATTTTGGTGATTGTAAAATTTTCATTTTTTATTTTTAATTTGTAATAATTGGTGATTGTAAATATTGTGTTTTCTTCCAGATATTTATGTTTGGCCAAAAATTTCCCAAACATTCTATTTTTTAGCTTTCCTAATGATTTTTTAGGAAAGTTAATAATGTTTGAATTTTAAGTTTTAACCCATGCTGTAATAGTGAAACTATTCCTCTTTTGCATTAGCAATCTGAATTGAACACGTCTTTATCTAATGAAATGAAGCTAGTTTCACAAAGTTGAATTTTAGGTTTCTTAAGTCAAATGCATATGTTGGTACAAAGAAAAAAATTGTTTTTAAATGCTAATTGGCCAATTATATTAGAAGCTTACATCTGCAGCTAGCTAATGGTTTGCTGATGATGCAAATATGAGAGGCTGCTAATAGTGGCATTTTTATAACTCTTTCCAGAGTTTATATTGTCTGTAGAGGCGGTTCTTGCATTGTGAACTGGATGTTTCATAGGTTGCTGATTTGTCTGGGCAATTCCATAAGTTAGTGATCTGGGCTGTTTAGTTATTTCTTCCAAAGTTCCAATCAAAGCCTAAATCTTGGCTTTTCAATATTCTTCTAATGCATTGTTTCAGTATAAACATCCAGTGTAGATCCCTTCATGAAGCAGAGGTTGCTAATTTGAATCTCCCTCCCCCCTCTCATTGGGGCCAAAACTTTAAAAAAAAAAACAAGTGTCTGGAATTTTTATAGAACGACGTCAAAAACATTTTTAACTTAACCACAGGTTTGTTACAATAGGAGTTTTTTTTTTTTTTTTTTAAATGTATTACAGAATGTTTGGTTACTGATAAGAGGTAGCACAATCTGCTGGGGACCAAGCCTTATGAAGTGGATCACTAGTTTGAATCTCCCCTCATTCTCTCATTGGGACCAAACTCACTTTAAAAAAGAAAAAGAAATAAAGGAAATATCTTTTATATATCCATTGTAGACTTTGCTTTATGGTCGTGATCACTTTTCTCAAAACAATGCAGGTAGCTGCATCGCAGGACTTTGATTGTGAAATCTCCGTTGATGTTTGTCCTGGCCTGAAGGGATTGTCTGATAGATGGCTTCAAGAGGACAAATTCCACATTCTTTTGAGCGACGTCCTGTCCAGGCTCCAGGGATGATGCGGCATGGTCCATTTCCTGGACTGGGTTCTGCAGCAGGCCAACGACCATTGGAGCCACTGCCTCCTCCTGATCTTTTGGAGAATAAAATTGCTGTTCAGGCAGCAGAAATAGAACAGCTTACTGGAGAAAACCGCAGGTTGGCAGCCAGTCAATTGACATTGAGGCGGGAGCTTGTTGGTGCTCAGCAGGAAGTACAAAGAGTCAGAGCACACATAGCAAGCATCCAGACTGAAAGTGATTTACAGATCAGGATTTTGGTGGATAAGATCGCAAAGAAGGAAGCAGATATCAGAGCTGGTGAGGGTGTGAAGAAGGAACTGCAACAGGCCCATAAGGAGGCACAGAGTTTGGTTGCTGCCAGACAAGAGCTGACTGTCCAGATTCAGAAGGCCACTCAGGAATTGCAGAAAGCTCGTACAGATGTTAAGAATATACCAGATTTGCATGCTGAGCTTGACAGTTTGAGGCAAGAACACCAGAGATTACGGTAAGGCCTAACAATTTGTTTCCTGGATGTTTCCCCTTTAGATTTCTTAGAAGTCCATGTAAAGCGTGCGGAAGAAGTTACTGCACTCTTCTTTAAAATGTTGCTAGTTTGATGAAACAGGGAATGACAAATATGAAGTTGCAATTTGTCAACTGCCTTGGTATGGCACGCTTTAGGACCAAATTGCCATCCATTTAGGATTTTGTTTTTATTGGATCATCCGAATCTATTGACAGATCCAGTCATTGGAAAGGACCTTCTCGAACCAGCTCAATTATTCACTTCACTGATCTATTTTAGTGCTTAATGAGAGGCATTTAGACATTCCAGTGAATTTTCTCATTAATAAAATTTCCATTTTTTTCATGTCTAAGATATTCCAAATTTTGCCATGATATAGCATGCTTTAATTGGCAATAACTGAAAGTTTGATGATACCAAAATTTCTTACGTTTCTCTATTCAAGTAATCTTTTCTGTGCTTTGAGACTAGTAATGCAGTATGCATAGATGGAGTGATCAACACAAGTGACAAAGCTACATCACATACCCGTGTTGGTTTGGATTGGCTTATTTGTTGATTTACTTATTTGCTTGACTTGGGCAAATGTATAGTTGTACCTAAGAAAAGTAAGGCCTTAAGAAGCTGTACAGAAGCAAATAAACTAAAGAAGTTCCACAAAAAAGCTAATCAAATGCACATGAATGTGACAATCTCTGCATTCTTTTTTAATTTGCATGGACATATGTTTTAGCTTGCCATTTAATTCTCTAAGTCTGTTTGTTTGGTTGAGCAGTTCTACTTTTGAGTATGAAAAAGGGAAAAACATTGAGCAAGTGGAGCAAATGCAAGCAATGGAGAAGAATCTATTTGGGATGGCAAGAGAAGTGGAAAAGCTACGTGCTGAGGTCTTAAATGCCGAGAAGAGAGCACTTGGTAATTTTGCTTGCCTGTATACATCATATTTTGTTTAGATGTTTTATAGATGTTTCATTTCTAATGCTTGAGCTGATACTATGTCAAATAGCACCAAGCCCATACGGTGGTAGTTACTTGCATCCCGATCTTTCATACCCACCCCCTCCTATACAAGGTGGTGGTGCCGGTGCCTATATTGACAGCTATGGAAGGCCTCTTGTTCAGATGGCTGTTGGGCCTGCAGGAGGGGGAATGATTCCATATAGCAGTGGCCATGGTGTACCTTCCAGTGTTGTAGCTGTTCCTAGTGCTGGCGGTGGAGCTCTTTGGGGAGGAGCATATGATCCCTCGCTCACTCAAAGGTGAATATGAAGCTGGAAGTAGAGGCTGTTGATAAGCTTTTCTGCCCCTCTTCACAATTGTTCGTTTTGAAATATGAAGAGGAAGAGCTGTTAATGTATTGCTATTTTTAAAACTGTAGATTAGATTAATCTCCATATAAGCAGTTACTTTTCCATATAAGATTATAAAATTTTATTACTGAATTCTCTATTCTCATGGTAGTATTTATGTTTTTTTTTTTCCCATTTGTATATAACCTTATGGGTTGACGGCCTAAGTTTGTTCCTCTTAGGTCTTGAAGTAAATTTTTTGACAGGACTGGAAGAATAGAATATTGGATCCAGTTAGCAATGTCAGATTTTTGAGGATCAAGTTGGCCAAGAACTTCGTAATTCAATGACATTATCTAATCTCTTTTATGAGAGATAAAATTTAAATTTTGTCTCTTTTATTGTAACAATTGAATTATAAAAACAAAAATGAAAATAAAAGCACTTTAATGATGCTCAAGACCTCCGTTGCAGCTTGGGAAGCACTTTAATGATGTTCTACCATTAGGCCATTTAGGTAATGGCTTAAGGTTCCCAAATGAAGGAGACCCTTTAAAATAGAACATATTATATATCTTAACCTTATAGTATTGCACAGGAATAATAATAAAAAGGTAAAAATGCAAAATTGACCCTCTAACTTTCACCTTTTTTTATTTCAGTTCTTTAACTTTCAGTTTTGTTAATTCAGTCCTTTAACTTTCAATTTTTGTTAATTCAAGGCTCTGTTATAAATCTGTTAGTGTTGCCATTACCCACACCAAAACAACGCCGTTTTGCATGTGTGTGTGTGTGTGTGTGTGTGTCTTCTCCTCATCTTCGTTCGCCGGCACCGCCTCAAAACTCACCGAATCCGCCACAGTCTCCGACGATCTCCGGTACTTGGGGGTCCTCGAATCCGTGGCGATTCCTTCTTCCACGTGCTCTTTCTTCCTCTTCGAAACGCAATTCTTCGACGCCGTTTCCTCCTCCACCTTGATCATCTGATCAACAACGATCACATTCGGAGACCGCGACCCGTTCCCCGATCCCTGCGACGAAACCGACCCGCCACCACCGCTCTCTAACCTGCCCGATTCGGGAGACAGGAAATTCAAAACCCTAATGGGAGTATCGCCAGAATCGGACTCGGCCGATCCCGAACCTGAGAAGTTCAGGAATTTCGAAACGTCAGAACCCACATGATCGGTCGCCGGTGAACTCAGTCTCTCTCTCTCTCTCTCTCTCTCTCTCAAAGTTAGGGATTGGAATCCTTTTGTTTTGTTTTGATTCAGGGGACGTCGTTTTGATTTAGCGAGGTTTTTTTTTTTTTTTGGAATTAAAAAAAAAAAAAAAAAACACATGCAAAACGGTGTCGTTTTGGTGTGGGTAACGGCAGCACTAACAGATTTATAACGGAGCCTTGAATTGACAAAAATTGAAAGTTAGAGGACTAAATTGACAAAATTGAAAGTTAGAGGACTGAAATGAAAAAATGTGAAAATTAGAGGGTTAGTTTTGTATTTTTGCCTAATAAAAAAGTAAAGTCTCTTACTTAGAAGGAAAAAAAAAACCATTTTCTATTAGGTGATAAGAGGACAATACATGACAATGTATGGCGGCAATGAGTAAGAAACTGTGGGTACCACTGGGTCCGTTGGAAGCTGAGGCAAAGGCCATGGAAGAGGGAATTGATTTTGCTTGGGACGTTGGGCTACGTGATGTTTTCTTCGAGACTGACTCTGAGATGCTCCACAGGTCACTCACGGTTTTATCACACCTCCAGCTACCATACAGAATATTGTCAACTCATGCATCATGCGGCTTCAAGACTTTAGGGCCGTACAGCTTACACACGTTCGACGAAATGGAAACAAGCTAGACCATCTATTGTCACAACATGACAAAGGTTTAGAAACTTTTGTAACATGGATTGAGAATATCCCTACACCTATCGAGTCTGCTTTGACTCAAGATGTACTGTTTTAAGCAAATTAATAAAAACTGCAGCATTTCTCATCAAAAATAAAAAAATAGAAATAAGATGTCTTGTCTATCTGGCTTAGGATGTAAAAATTTTAATTAAGGCCAAAAAATTTAATAAATAAGATGTTTTAGTATGTTTTCAGTAGTTTAAGAATGTAAAAAATTTTCAATTTTCCAAAAATTTTACGATTCTTATCCCTCTCTATCAAAATTAAAATTAGAATTAATAATTTTTTTTAACAAATTCATTATTGAAATTCTTTATTAAATAATTGATGTCAAACATTGCCAAAAAAAAAAATTGATCATCTAAAATATGATTTTATTTTAATATTGTTTCAATATTTTTAGAATTAGAAGTTTTAAAATAAGTTTTGTAAATATATGAAAAATAGTCCAATTAATTTCTCAAATTACATAAAATGTTGGATTTTTTTTTTTCTAATTCATGTATTACTTATAAAATATTAAGTAATAATAAATTTTACATTTGCATCTGACCCCAAACTATGTTGAGTTGGGCCTAAACCATATTTTTTGGTATTGTGAATTTGAGTGAGGTTTAAAAAGAATCTGTTTTAAATTGAATTTGTGCGAGTTTGAATAAAAAATATGTTTTAAATTGAATTGAGGTATTCAATAGAAACGACATCATTTAGAATTTATAAGTTTTTAAAACTTTTTTTTTAATATTTAAAATTCTCTACGCATATGAAAATTTCTCACAAAAATGTGGCCATATTTTGTATGAAAGACATTTAACATGCCAAATACATGATTAATATTTCATGATTTTGAAATTATCATAGTGGTACTACAAAAAAACCAATTTAATTGAGGCTAAAGTTGTTAAAAAAAGCAAATATTAAATTAATGGCTTTACAAAGAATGTTCAAGCACTATTGGGATATTGGAAAAAATTAATAACTTTCCATTAGCGTTAAGGCACAAAATGTATTGAATCAACCCGTTCTTTGTATTTTCTCAATGCAAGAGCTTTTTTTTTTTTTTTTTTTTTTTTTTGGCATTTTTCAGTTTACAGGAAATACTGACTTCTGTTTTATATAACGTGATTTCAATCGATATTGTTATTCCTGTTATTATATGGTATAGTGCCGATTGTGCTCTCTTTGTCTAACAAGAAAGAACATTTTAGCCCCATTGCATGCACATATTATACAATAAAATATAGATAGAGTCCTTTCAAAAACTTGGTTTTTTTTCTTAGTAAGTAATCAAAACCTTTTTCATCTAAACTAAAATAAAAGATTAACTCAAAACTAGGTGGAAGGTTGTATCTTTTGTTTTGGTTGCATGCAACGACGGTCTCATAACATGCGGGAATCCACGGGTGTGGTTTGCATTAATTAGTTGTAACTCATGAGTTATCGATTCTATGCAACTAATTATTAGGTTATATTTTCTAAATATGAAAATTGTGTTGCCCAAAATTATATCACTAAAAAAAACTTAGATTTAAAGCAAGATAGTAGAGTTATGACAACTATGATCTCATACTTATCTTTAACTAAGTAATTGTTTTTATCTGTCTTGCTAGCTAGCTTAGCTTCTTTCTTTGTAACTTGTATCTTTTTATTTTAGATTATAGAAGGGACTCAATTAAAATTTTCTTCTGAAATTTTATAGATCCAATGGCTTTTGCTTCAAGGCCTATAATACAGGAGGAAGAAGTTATACAAGTTGTTAAACCAATGGAATGGTCCTTTTGCTATTCTGAAAGGATATTCCTGATTTTTCCTAATCCTAACACCCAAATTTAAATGTTGCAAAAAGAGCACTTAAATTGCCTAATTTGTAATTACTCTCTCGATCAACTCACTGTTTCCTTCAAATTCTTGAAGTCAAAGCTTGTAGGTGTCATCACCAACATTCTATCTATTGAGCTGTTTGACACCCGGAACGGGATTGAAGGAAACGATTCAATCAAGTCACATTTTGTTTACAAGATTTACATGGAATTAAAATAAAATTATAACAAAAAATTTAATGAGTTTACTGTTTAGTGGAATGTTGAATTTATAAAACTCTGAAATTTAGCATAAACAAAATCGCAAGAGAGCAAGTATATAATTTACGTTATCCCTAAGACATAATTACAAGTATAATTATCTCATTTTGACTGCAATGAAGAGCATATCCTAGGTATTGGAATAAGAGCGTCGGTTATCCCTTTAAAAAGAGGTGCAAATATATAATGAAACAGATAACACTCATGTCAAATGGCAAGTGAAACAGCAAAACTTTACGTTCCAAATGCTAATACTATTTGTCTTTCTATTCTATCATAACAATAATATCTTCTACTTATTCCTAAGACATAATTATGTTCCACTCCAATAATATTCTTAAAGATAAAGAGAAGCTTGTGTTAAGAAAAATATAAAAAGAAAGTATGAAGCATATGCAATGACAACTTATAATAAGAGATTTGATTCAACGGTCATTAGTTCTGAACTTTCTTACAACTACGACTTAATTTTGCTAAAGATGACAAAAACAAAGTTTATTAAAAGATGATCCATACAAGCTTGAAACAAAAAGAAAGATAAATAGCAAAAGAAAATGTAACATTTGAACTCCTATATTGCATAATGCTCCAACATCGAAGCAAGGAATAGCAACAGATGAGAAACAATGAGTATTAAAGCCATCACAACCAGGAAGAACCCAAGTGTCCACCATTTGCCCTGTAATGTACTCAAAAATCCATCTTTGCAAGAGTTGCAATTGTAACATAGAGTGCCCTGATCATTTGTCCATGTATCACAGTCGCTGTCATATGGATAAGAACTATCTTCCGCTACATTTTGTTTTTCCCAAAAAGTGGCATTCACATATTGCATTTTACATGTGGTTGGTGGTTTGCAACAGCCAGCCTTCAAAAATGGCAACATACAAAATTTCATAAAACTCATAGCTGAAGGGTCCGTTTGAATTGAACTTATTGTTGCTGAAACTGAAAACTGAAAACTGAAAACTGAAAACACTGTAGCAAAATAATTTTTAAATGTGTAAATAGTACTGTGGGACCCATTTTTAATATTTATTATTGCGTGAACAGTGCATGAACAGTAATTTTGTCTCTGCACAGTGATTTTACTGTTCACGCACAAAAAAAAAAAAAAGAAAAAAAATCTGAAAACGCAGCTATGAAAACACCAGATTCAGCTGAATCCAAACGCTCACGAAGTAGAAGTTATATGCATAAAAAAAGCATGAAAATGTTGGATATAGTTAATTATATTCATCATAAATAAGTAAATGCAAAATCTGCTACAATAAGAGACTTTATCAATTAATTATAAACTACTTAATTTGTTAAACTCATATAGTAAAATTTGTAATTTTTATATATGCAAACTAGAAAGTAAATAACATTACCTCTATGGGTGATAATCTTTTTGAGTTGAAGTCATATGATTTCAACGTTAATGATCTCGACACCAAATCATTGCATGCTCCTGTATCAGAAATGCATGCTTTGATGTAGTTCCAATTATCATTGTCATGCACCTTCAATTGCAGCCACATTGGTGAGCCTGGTATATTACGACTTTCCATATTATAGGCTCCAATGAGGGCAAGTCCCACAGTGAACATAACAGTTAGTGGCACCATAACTACAAGGAGTCCTAGCATAGAAAATCGTGATCGGAAGAACACAACAATATTGCTAACTAAGAAGGTAACGATCAACCCAATACCAATACCAAGTTGCAGTTTTGGCAACCTTAGGACTACTTCACAATCATAGTCTCCCATATATAATAGCCATATAACTGAGGCAAAAATTGGAAGAGAAAGAATGAAAGTGAGTATGGTTAATAACCTTTTCAAAAGTTTTGCTTTGGTTGCTTTGTCTGTCATTGAACCTGCTCCTTTTGGTTGATTCTTCTCTTCTGTTACTGTCATTGCCACCACTTCTACAGGGTTATAGTATCTTCTAACATATTTAAGCGTTCAAAGCTTGTAACTTTTTAACCTTTTTTTTTTCCCCCTCTATTATGTTCATTGTTTAATAAGTCAAAAACAAAAACGTGTAAATTCTGTTAGTGAAAGAGAGAGATTTGGGGAAGATTATGTGATCTTTGTAACAACATAGTCAAATTCCTAACCAACTGCAGAGAAAAAAATAAAATAAAATAAAATAAAAGAAGAAAAATATGACCAGTCAAATTTTTATTGAGCCAAAATTCTTGTAACAATTAACGTTTGGTATTATGTCCCTAAACTAACCACGGCAATGGGTTAGAACAACTTATAAAATTTTGTTGATAGATATCAATAAGAAATTCAGATTTGAATATTGAATGCTTTATTGAAACTAAACACATAGATTAATTGAATATACAAAAGAAAGAAATAATAATGACCACTTTTGGTAAAATTTTTCTTTCATATAAAATTATTTTAGCTAATATAAAAAAGAAACTAATCACTAAAACTATTTATAAATCCTAAGAAATATAAAACTGATGGGATTCTCAACAAACTATGATTATATTATATATAGAACAATTTTAAAGTCTGGTTATATGCAAGATGAAAGATACTTGATTCATGATTGAAAATTCTTCACACAAATTTCATCTCCTTGTTAAAAAAGAAAAAAAAAAAAAAAACCTTTGACTAACTAAGAAGAAGTTCATTAAGATTATTAAATAAAAGGAAAAGTTTGGCAGCTACAACTCGACTAAAAAAAACTTACATGATTACATATTTTGAAAATCTAATCGTTAAATTTTATGTTCTTTATGTTCTTAACACATTTGTCAAATTTCGTGATAATCAAATGTAATTTACTATTCGATTAATAAATTTATTTTTTATGCATAATTTTAGATTATAAAAATTTGAAATTTAAATATTCGATTGGTGACATAGTTATTGATCTTTGATCTTCTGAAAATTTTGCAAACGTGGAGGATATAAAAAGAAAATATAATCCATTGGTGGATTTATCAAAATTTACATCCAATAAAAAGTTTTTTTTTTTTTTTTTTTTTAGAGAAACAATAAAAAGATATTGAGTGCCATTAATTGTTTAAGCTAAGATCGTAACCAAACATTATCTTAAACAAAATCTGTAATGAATTTAGAATTTAAACCATATACTAGTTTGGTAAGTCTCTCCAAATTATCTTACCTATGCAGGTTAACACAATTTAACCGTATGGGTTAAAGATTTCCTTTTTAGTAAAATAAAAATTACAATATAATCCCAAACAATGGTCCCCAAGCATCCTCGTACATTATCCACGTGTCATTGAATCACTATTGCTTTTGTTACTCGGATTATGATCTCTACAATTTTTAGGAGAATAAAATTTTAAAATTCTAATCATTAATTAAAAAAATAAATGGTTAATTTTTTTTTTTTTTACATATAATAATGACTTCTAATTGGCTCAATTGATATAATATTTTGTCTTTGAATAAGAGATATGAGTTCAAATCCCACTTATACTTAAAACTAGTTGGTATCATTGCTTGATAGTAAAAAACAATCACTTTAGAGCGGACAAACCATAGTATCCTATCTATTTTAAAAAAATTACAAAATTTAATTACAAAATTGATTACAATCTAAGGTTACAATCTCACTCAATATCATTAACATTATTACATATTTCGAAAATTTAACCGTTAGATTGTATTCTTTATACTCTTAATACATATATCAAGTTTTGTGCTAACGAGATATTATTTACTATATAACTTATAAGATTATATTTTATGTATAATTTTAAATTACAAAAATTTGCAATGTAAATAATTTATTGATAACATAGTTATTGATCTTTAATTTTTTAGAAATTTTATAAGTATGGAGGATATAAGAAGAAAATGTAATCTAGTGGTGGATTTGTCAAAATTTACCTCCAATAAAAAGATATTGAGTAAGAGTATTTCCAGCAAATTCATCAAATTTTTGTACTATTTTGAGAATGAACAGTGACTTTTATCTCTTAGCTACCCACGTTTTCAAATACACTTTCTAACAAATTCTCTATCCCATTTTCTATCACATTTAAATATTATTTCTTTATTTATTATTTATTCTTTTTTTAACAACTACACATCTTGGAACATTTTTTTATTCAATACTTGATTATTATAATAGAAAAAAAAATTTTGAAGAATGAACAGCAGCCCATCAGACTTGATGAGTTATTATTCATGAGCTAAAAAAAATTTTGGGTATGGAGAATCTATTGGAGTGGCTTTTTTTTGTCTCATTCTCTATTATAGAAAATATTTTACTTTTACATAGACCATTGGAGATGCTCTAAGGTTGTAGTATTAGATTACAACCAATTTCGTAGCTAAATTTTGTCATTTAAAAAATTCATTATATTAATAATAATTTAAATATATACGAAAATAATATTAATAAAATATTTATTTAAATGCTAATTATGCTTATAAATCCCTTCGTTTTTTTTTTTTTTTAGATCTTAACAATAAAACAAAAAAGAGAAAGTCTACACCAAATACTATAGCTTTCAAAACAAATTTTGATGGAGTCAATTTTGAAGATATTGATGAGGCTGATGGTTTGAAATTCTCAAGGTGAGGTGATGGCCTCCGTTTTAGAAAAAATTCCAAAACAATTTTCTGAGTTTATCCCAGAACTTTTAGCAACTAGGCGTGCAGCTCAGTTTATTCAAGAGATTGGTATTTTCTAGCAACTAGGCGTGCGCTAGTCTAACTTTGAAGGAGATTTTAAAATAACTATAAATTTCCTCAACGATAATCTACGATCTGCCCATGGTCACTTAGATCAAAGATATTCTCTCTTATGTAAACTCTCTAGAGTTTTTCTCTCTCATGTTTATTTTGGCAAGGTAATACAATAGTGCATGCCTTAGTTAGGAGAGCAAAACTTTCTTCACTTTTGTTTGTTTGGATGGAACTCATGGAAGTTGTTCCTTCAAACCTGGTTTCTCTTGTTATGGCTGATTTACTAGTTGATTGAATAATAAAATGACAAAATTTGGCTATAAACTTGGTTGAAGCCTAATTTTATAACTTCCATTAAAAAAATTAATATAACTATATATTTTTTTAATCTAAACCGTTGAATTATAAGCACAGATGGAGGGAAGGGGGCGAGAGGGGGGGGGGGGGGGGGGGGGGAGTGGGGCCATGGCCCCCCTAGGTAGTAAAAAAAAAAAAAAAACCATTCTCCTTGCAATATCTATGAAAAATAAAAATTATACATTAATTTTTACACATTGGCCCTCAAAAAAGAGTCTAGTTTTGCCACTAATTTACAAGTTCTTTATATTTTTAACACACATGTCAAATTTCATGTCAATTAGATATAATTTACTATTTGATCTATAAACTTATTTATTTTTATACATAATTTTATACTATAAAAATTTGAAATTTAAATATTTGATTAATGACATAGCTAATTGTAGGGGTGATAGGCCTAGGAGTACATATCTATGTATATCTGGCCCAATCCGAAGATATTAAGTAGTCCGAGGACGGTAAACACTTTCCTAAGAATCCGTGTTGATAAGTGAAGATGTGAAGTCTGATCATGATCATCCAAGAGGGCGGTCCGAGGAGGAATGTTTCCTCAACTAGGCAAAGCCGAGATCAGAGAGTACGATCTGCTATCAAGAGTAACGTTCCGAACCATTCCATGAATGAGGATAAGTATTAGGTAGGCACAGGACAGCAGAAAGCTACGAAATATCTAAGGGAAAGATGTTACCACCGCATTGAATGCTTTGCAACTAACTCTCTACCCGCATTAATGAGAAAATGATATTTGAATAGTAGTTTTCAGCCTTACAGCTACTACCCAAAAACTTTAGGAAGGTGTTGATGGGACAAAGGTCAACACCAACAGTCTGATCTGCATGTGGGGGGTAAAGATGAAAGGGGAAGATAATATAAAATAGAAGGAAGGGAGAAAGGGATCGGAAAATTAAGAGAAAATTACTGTAGTAATAAGAACAATACTTGTAACCAACTTAAAGAGATATCTTTCTCAAAAAAAAAAAAAAAAAAAACTTCAAGAGATATATACAAAAACTGATCTCCTCGAACTGTGCCGAGGATGATTTTCATTAGATACAACCAGTCTATTTTTACTTTATGGTCATTTGGATTCACTGTAATTGCTACCCAACTCATTAGAACCTAGTTTTTTAACACACTCTATAAATTCTTTGTATTGGGCTCTTTGGGCCTAGATCATTGACATTTTTGGGCCTAGGATTCAAACTGTGTCATTACACTAATGATCCTTTTGATTTTCTTAAATTTTTGTAAGTGTGAAGGATATAAGAAAAAAATGTAATCCAATCGTAGATTTGTCAAAATTCACATCCAATAAAACAATATTAAGTGGAGTTGTAGGCCGATTACAACTAAATTTGTTGTCAAATTCTATCCATAATAAAATATCATAGTTTTCATTAAAAAAAAAAAAATCATGCTAACATTTTTCATTAAAAAAAAAAACACAGAAAACAAATTTGACACATGCTAATGTGGCATATTATTAACGGCAGGTAAAAAAATAATGTTAATAGTGAGCTCAAATGAGAATCAGTAAAAACTTGGGCCTTATACTCAGCCTCATTGTTTGTGGTCGAGAAGCCTAGTCTTAAGGATTTCTCAATGGTGATCTTCTCAGAAGATATTAGGACTAGCCTCATTTCGGATCCCCTTTGATTTGCCATACCATCAACATATACCCTCTAGGATGAAGGTTCTTGTGAGGAGACCATGCTAACCAATTTTCCATCCATATTTTGCTTCTCCACCTTTTCTTCCGTTGAGGATTCAGCGAATTCGGCCACCAAATCTACGAGGACCTGGCCCTTGACAGAGGTGTAGGGCATATACTTGATGTCAAAAGCTCCTAGCATTGTACCCCATTTGGCAATCCTATCCATGAAATCAGCCCAATTAACATGTAAAAAATGTTGTCAAATTTTTTGTGTATGTATCACTAAAAAAAAAAAAAGTAATGATATAGCCAAAAACTATTTTACAACATTTTTACAAACCGCATTGGTTCTCATCTTGACGCACCATTAATATCAAATTTTCATTTGTCAATTATAATAATACAATCAAAAATAATTTTACAAGATATCAAATTCTTATTGATTCTCATCATTTAGACCTACCAAACTACGGTAACATCATTTTTTTTTTGTAGCAATAATAAACAACATTTTTATTGTTTCTTATCTAAATTGATATCAATTAATTTGTATTTCTAGAATTTTCTAAAAAAAAAAAAATTTCTTGGTGGGCCCTTCATTTTCTCAGTGGAATGGTATGGCAGTATCATTAATCACCGTACGAACCGGAGTGAAAGCCCGAGCCATTCGTTATATTCCAAAATTTTTTCAATCAGAGCCCACCATCGTTTCTCGCTCAATTGCTGCTCACCTTTGATCGGACCACTCATGGCGGAGGTACTCTCTCTCTCTCTTTCTCTCTTTCTCCTCTGTTCTGTTTGGTTGCCGAGAAACCTCAAGAAAATAGCTTAAAGTTATTTGTTTTGTTTTTTTTTAGGGGTCATTTCAAAGTCTGAAACTTTGTTGGATCATAGTGATTGCTGATTGGAACTTTCATTTCACTTCCATAATTTTACGAATCTACGCTTGTTTGGTTGTTCTTTTCTTTTAATTTTTTCTGGGTATTATTTAATACTTTCTATTGTTTGTTAAAAAAAATAATTAATATTGAATCATTGGATGCGTGAGTTTTTTTCCCCTTAGAAGTTTAAGATTTCTGAGATTATTGATTCAAAAAACAAAGGAATAGAATTCTGAGATTAGAGTGAATTTGGTTGAAACTGTAGTAATATTATATGGGTTTGATTTGATTTAAGTTGTTGGGGCTTGTAGTGGTTGTTTATTGCCATAGACTTCATAGAAAATAACTAAGATTGAAATGCACAACATGGTCTTAGTATTTTTTATGGCCATAGATTCTAGGATTCAACCAATTTTCTTAAAATTGTCAATCTGGAATTGTAGATGAATTGCATTTAAGAAATGTGTGTGCTTTTCAATCTGCTAGAGTTTTAATGTCCAATTGCAAGGTGGTCTGTAAATGATTTACCAACTTTTTCTGAATGCATGTTTCTAAAAATGCATTTCTAAATAGAGGACAAAGTGATACCCACTAGAATGTCATATGGATCAGAAGTGCTTAAGTTTAGATATGTTTTCAATACTCATGTATTGGTCTAAATACTGAGTTTTATCAACTTTTTGTGACTATAGTGATTAGCTTGTGATAAGTTAATCGTTTTTCTTTTTTTCTTTTTGGTCTCAATTGTTACATATTTTTGACTTATTCAATGTTTCTGCTATTTACTCTCAGATTGAAGTTGAACTGAAAACAGCCCCTGCTGATTTTCGTTTCCCTACAACAAATCAAACCAGACATTGTTTCACACGCTACGTTGAGTTTCACAAGTACATTTTACTAACTTTCAATTGGGTTCAACAAAACACTTACTGGCAGAGTTCTTTTTATTTATGAAAAAACAATTTCAACTGCAGGTGCTTGGCAGCAAAAGGTGAAGAGTCTGGTGCATGTGAGAAATTTGCCAAGTATTATCGTTCTCTTTGCCCAGGTGACTGGGTAAGTAGTCTAGCTTTGCAACTGGCAAAAACATTTCTTAATTGTTCACTTATTAAATACCAGAATTTATGGCAACATTTTTAATAAAGAGATTAGATTTTTTAAAGTCATGAAGCGTGTTATAAAGCATAACTTACATAATCACACTCTTTTTGAACTTTTCTGCTCTGGTTCATCTTAGATTGTCCAATAAGGAGACCATATTCAGTTAGCAGTTGGTGTTACATTTAACTTATTGAATTATAAGAATCTGGGATGTTTGAATAGCATGATGAAACAAAGTTAAACTATTGCTAGTATGTACTTTATACCTCCTTCCAATCGACAATCCAAAACCTCTTTTCCATGTCAACTGTTAAGTTACTTTTATGCCTTCTATACCTCGCCTTTCTTCCTTTAATAAGTTTACTGACACACAAATTCACAACCTTTTTCACAATCTTCTGGGGTGTCTTGCCACTATAGACCCATGTGAAAGTGGCAGCAAGTTGTAAATTTGTGTGTTTGTAGAAGAACCAGTCTTCCTTAGCCCTTAGGTATCATAAAATATTTTCTTTTGATCTGTATAGATCAAGTCAGTTAACCTTTTCTAGTATTATAGTCAATCTAAGCTGCTTATAGTCCTCTATTTGCTCCTATTTCAATGTTTATGTACTCAATGTCCATGCATCCTGACATTTGCACTTTCCACAAATTTATAATGCACTGCAAGGGGTTTTTCTTTGAAACAATGATGGTGAAGATTGCTTATAACTTCATGCCTTTTAGGACATACTGGCCAATTGTTCAAGAGCATTGTAACTTTGAAATTGTTGAGATATTACACAGGTGACAAGTCATTGGTATACATGATCAAACATCATGCCCTTGAAGTTGAAAGTACTTGATAATTTAGTGGGACAGAGTTGTGAGGGTTATGGAAGGATGTAGAAAATGGTGGGAAGTTTGGATCCAGTTAAGATTTATTTTAGGTCTAAGAATCATTCGTAGTCTTTTGTTCCCTAGATCCTCAGTATTGTGTTCTACACCAAAATTGCTATTGAAAGCTTTTTATAATTTAAAATTCAGTAGCTTGGACAATAGTTGTCTGTCTTTAAAGAACCATAATGTCCTTTGCTTGTTCTTTTCTATTCTATCATCTTCTATACCATAATATCTCTTACCCGGTATATTTTCTGCAGTCCTTGAATTGGTAATCGGTTACATATGGAATGGAAATCTAAATCATTTTACCATCTTTTGATCTGAAATTGCTGCAGGTTGAGAGGTGGAATGAACAGAGGGAGACTGGGACTTTCCCTGGGCCTCTTTGATGTCACAACAGTGCCTTGGACGGTCCTTCTGTAACTTGATTGCTCTTTTCATTTCCTTCAAGTTATTTACAATGTCTTTCATCTGATCCTAGTGGAATAATAAGGCACCAATTGAATTTCCTTCTAGTTTGTTGAACATAAATCTTTTATTATTACTTGGATTATTTTGCTCCAGAACTTGAAATGACTGGTGCCATTTATTAATGTCTGAATTTGGTTTGAGCGGATACTGTTCTATCTTCACATATTAAAAACATAACCCTAATTGGGTTAGTTTGTTTTTCTTTAACCTAGAATTGAGCCAAGCTGGTTGGTTCTTAAACATGCATATCTAATTAATGTAATGACCCTAATTAATTCGATGATAGAGTTCGAAACCAGACAAAATTAAACTAGGATGAGAATCCTTGTCCTTTGAAGTTGAACCCTGCATTTGCTAGATGACTAATTGTTCAACAAAGGAATAGGCCAGAATCTGTGTGGGCCTAACCATGCCAAAGCAAAGCCATTGAGATCAGGTTAGATTGATTTGTGAACTCTTAAAGGGAAGGCGTGTGTATAAATAAAGAACAAGTAAAACAACCTGAGATACATGGAGTTAACTAGCACCAAGCTATGAATAGAGAGAACATAGGCATATATCAATTTGTGGGAAAAAAAGAAAAGAAAAAGCCCTCATAATGAAATTACATGCTTATTTGTCATCTCTGTAAAAAAAAAAAAAAAAAAAAAAAAAAAACAGTCTTAGCTGATTTCGTTATATAAGACTTGTCTAGATTTTACATGAGAGAGTGCCAAACTAAGGGCGTACCCATACAGTTCTCCTTTTGAGGAAATAAAGAGAGAGCATATTATTTTCCGGCTATTCAAATGCGTCTACATGTGTTTTTTTCTCCACATCTATGGCTCTATCTATAAAGGATCATCATGGCTTGTTATGGAAGACCATTTTCGAAGATCCTTGTTGTCACGATTGATGACGAATAATGGTTGCAACTATTGACACGATTCTAAGAACTTGATTAATTCATAGGTTGCTTGACCCAGATCCTATGAATTCTCTTTAATAGTATATATAATTAATTATTTTACAATATACAAACTAAAAATTCAAAGTTACTTTTTAGGTATTACATTTAATTCTCCCTAATAAATTATTAGAAAAATACTAAAGACATTATAAAATTTACGGATTTGGCTTACATCCAGTACTTTTTTAACAGGAGACCTTTTTTTAACTGGAGGTCTCCTGTTATTTTAAATACATAATATCAAGTGATAGTGATTTTTAATGTCTACCTTTTATTTAGTTAGTGGATAATGTGACCGTTTTTCATTAAAACAAAATAAGATTCCAATTAAAAAAGTACTAAAAGTAAGTCAAACTCAAATTTTACTTCATAATTTATAACCTGGTGTGGTAATGAATAGATTTGGTGGATTTCAAAACATAATAAATGAATATCAGAACTAATTTTTGTGATTGGTGATATATTAATTTGTAAATATTATGTGGCAAATTTTGTTGTATACCTAGCATCACTCAAAATTAAATTAGTACAAAAAAAAAACCACAAAATAGAAATAATCATTTTATTTTTTTTGGAGAGGAAAATAGAAATAATCAATTGACTTACACGCTTATACCCTCTTCTAAAACAAAAATAAAATAAAAATAGAAAGACTTTTGTAGTTTATAAATACCCAAACTCATCAAGTGGTGCTACCATATTAAAGTTGTTGACTACTTGAAGACATGGCAACCAACTTGTTCAGAAACTACGAATACCTCAATGTTTTTGTTTTCTTGACTACAAAATGCTTAAACTTAAGAATTGAAAAATATAGTATTTTTACATTATTTTTATTTAATTTAATAAATTCATATTTAAGAAAGAAAATATGGGTTAACTATATTTGTATGTCTTGCTGTTGAAATAACATAGAGAATGGAGAACATTTTATGTTTTGAAAGTCTTCTTTTTCTTTCTTTCTCAAAAAAAAAAAAAAAAGTCTTCTTTTTCTTTCTTCTTTGCCTTTTTGTATGTATTATATTGGGTGATTATAACGTAATATTAAGTATTTTTAAACGCGTCGAATTGACTAATATCTATATCATCATTCTTTAAAATATCCATCAATTGGTCAAGGGGAAGATGTTCTTGTAGTGCAGATATGTCATCCCACAAGAAGTTAACCATTTTAGGCCTTTGGGGTGAATGAACTAGGAAGGATTAGTAGCCAACCCTCCATTGCAAGGAACAAGAGTTGTCCTTGGAGCTCGGGGTTGACAGTCACTTCAAGTTAAGATGCCTCACCAAACACCAATCCGATCTTGGTGTACCAAAAAAGATGGGCCTTTTATGGGCTCAAAGACTCCTTGGGTGGGCAAATTAATGTCCTGATCTGGGCTTGTTAAACCCATTCCCTTCCAATGTGAATACAAAAAGTTAAGACAACGTATTCATCTATATATATATATATATATATATACATATATAAAATAAGATTCCAAAATAGATGCTTCCATATACTTGTTTTTTGTTTTTTTGCTAAACCCATATACTTGTTAGTTTGTCGGTACATTGACTTCTCTATTTACTGACATTCTAATACCCACCCATCTTTCTCTTCAAAAAAAAAAAAAAACCCACCCATCTTCTACATAAGAGTGCTTTAAAATAAAAAATTAGTACAGAATACGAAGGGGGAACTATCACATTACACAAAATATTACTAATCTAAAATCAATATCAGATTATGAACGTCAAAGAATTACTCAAACCCAATAGATGAACGAGGAAGGATTTTCTTTGAGTAATTTCCTTTTAAAAACTCTCTCACTTAAGATTATGAACGTCAAAGAATTACTCAAACCCAATGGATGCATTGGTCTTTCTATTCAATATCAGCCAATGACTAAGGAATATACTGCACTAGTAGAGACAACCGTTGCATAGGATACTTATATGGCAAAATTCAATATATTCTCAAGCAAATGAATAGAAAATGAAGTAACTTTCAAAAAGCATGGTCTTTAGACTGCAGCAAATCAACATTCATCACCAAAAAAAAGAAAAAGAAAAAAAGACATACCTGGCGAATGGAATCAATGCAAGATTTTGTCACATCAACCAAAGCCATGTTTCAAGGTAATAGTCTTCACTCTTCGGTAAAAAGGGCAAACCCAGTAAAATAACAAAGAAACTCTTAGATCATTCAATAAAAATTCCAATCTTTATGAGTTGTAGGCCAATCATCCGCATGCGGCATGCGGCATGCGATCAAATTCGTCTTTCAACTCATTTTCAACTGACAAGCAACCTACACATTCAACCCCATATTAAAACAGTGTCAAAGTTATAAAGAGATCATATAAGAGGTAATGGCAAATCAGCTCTATACCTTCAAATAAATTTTATATTTTAAAAAAATAGTTTTCATCAAATTCCATTTTTCTTGCTTATCCAGAAAGTGATTTAAGTGGCACTTGGATTTCACTTCCTAAGCCAAAAGTTCAAGCAAAGACAAACACATAGTTAATTATGAAAATTTAGTTATTGAGATTTGGAGTAACTAAGCCAAATGAAATGAACCACACATTTTCACATATACACAGCCGTAAAAACCACACTTTTCAAGAGTATAATTCTCTGTTTGGTTGCCAATAAAACTTTATATAACACTACAAGTACATTATAACTCTTATCAATATTTCCTATCCAAAAAATAAATAAAAAATAGAGGGATTTCGTGTGACAAGTAATAATCCTTGCCAAAGAGACTTGGTTAATGAGTTTGATTCTATAAAATTGTGTATAAATAATTTTCTATTATAAGAATAAATGAAATTTCAAGCTACTCTTTATCTTGTAATTTGTCCAATAATGGTGTTGAATTGTGAAATTTTATTGTAGAAAGATAGTTTTTGGATAACCATTTGCTACAAGATTGGGGGGTTTTCTCTTCTCTGTTCTAGTAAACATCATCTGAAGAAAGAGAGGGTTAAATTAATGAGCATTAAATTAATATTAGGATTATAATTTATTAGCTCGTTAGATACCTCTATAAAATGGGGTAAACCATTTACTTTGCACCAAAAAGTAGTACCATTCTATAGGCATCTCTGAGGAATAGAGTGGAAAAATTACACAAGTTATGGGCATTTCTAAGGGATTAAGAATGAGATTTAATGTTCAAGTTTTGATTATGGTTGGGACAATTTTATGTTTTATCTCTACTCAAACTGATTTGGCTCGGCCACCTTTTATGGACATCCTTACGTTCGTGAGAATATCTATAGATTGTAGGTACATAAATGAAATGTATGCCCTTTTCGTTCAAAAAGTATTAGGAATTTAAATTAAAATCCAAAGCTTCTTCTCTATTTATATATAAAAGATGCAAAAATTTATGGAGTCACGCTGTACATCCTTTTCATTTATGAACTTTTGATAAACTCCTTATCATTTATATGCAGCATGATCTAAAGGATCAATACAATATATTTATTTATAAATGTATATATGTTATATATTTTTTCGTGCATATATACAAACATCTGAAAGCAGAGAAATCTTTACCCTTTGCACAATAGGTTTTATTAACTGAAAATATTCATTGTGTTTTGTTATTTCAACAATTCTTCTTCATATTAATGATTTTTGTATCTCAAGTTATAATTACCAACAGCAAAGCCTAAACATCTGTTGGGCATGATATATATACATTAAAACAAATTTGGATATGAGGTAGAGCCTTAATTAGCATGCGTCAAAGTTACTACTTAAATCTGAGTTCTAATTTAAATAAGCCTTGAAGATTTTAATGTTCGATATATACCTTATGGCAGCCTCTGCATGTTATAGAAATACATATCAAGGTGATGATGTAGCGGCAGTAAGTGATGCACTATGGAATAATGGGGAAGCATGTGGTAAAATAGTGAATGTAAGATTCATTGGTGCCACAAACCTATCACCACAGCGTTGTAAGCTCAACATCAGCGTTGCAGCTACAAGCATCGATTATTTTCCGTCACGAGGATGCGGAACCACCAATCTTTCAAAATATGTTTTTTCTGTTATTGCCGATCCCAAAGCTGGGAGAATCAGGACTGCTTATGAAGTGTAAGCTGAGGTTTAGTGCTCAAAAGTAACACCTTCGTGTATATAAATAAATAAAGATGCACAAAATATGCAGACAAAATTATTCATTAGTTGCTATTTCTGTGTTTGATACACAGGTATTGATGATAAATAAGGAGGGCAGGTTATGATGATAATAAAATCACCAGATCTCTAATTGGCAACAGCAAAGGAAAGTTGTACGTAGGAGCTACTTCCCAATTATTACAACCTGCTAAGTACGCTAGCTTATCATTAAAGATGAGTAAGTGTGTATGTTTGTTAAGGATGCTAAGCTAATGAAATTAATATCTCTGTGACAAAATGTTGATTGATAGATTGTAGAGACCTAATTATTAGTATTGTATTGGATGAATTAGTGAAATTAATAAAATTAAATGGAACACATTACAAGCACAAAGTCGCAGCTACATATATATCTGTAGCTAGACACGGTATTACAACAAAACAACCATATTAAACTTATGTTCTGTTTGGAAGTTTAGAGAGGGAGGAGAGTAGAGAGGAGGAGAGTGTAAGGTTGAATTTAATCAACCATCTTATTGGCTTTATTCCGTGCCAAATTTGCTTGTATTTTAGCAATTAATAATCCTGTATTTAGGTGAGATTCTTGTAAGGGTAATGTGTGAGAAGATGTAAAGAAAAACTCAAGTTTGTGTAAGGCGGCAGAGTCTCGCGGTTAGGACTCGCGAGTGACTTGCGACTGAAAGCCACCAACAACAGCACACGTGAGAAGCATGCAGGGAGCTGAAGGGTCACGCCAGCTGTCGCACTACAGGACAAAAGTCCCAGGCTGGCTAGGCCGTTACCTAGCGGCTGGAACTCGCGACTCAGACCAGTCGTGAGGCCAAGCCACCAACCAGCCCTGTTTGGGAAAAACTGACTCTTCGCATTCCAAACACTCACCACTATATATAGACCCTTATACCCACGAAATGTAGAAAACTTTCAGAGAAAATTTTGAGAGAGAAACCCTAGAGAAAAATAAGATTGATTCATTCACAATCTTCACCTAAGAGACTCTTCAAATTCCTCTACTCTCTTCCTTTCCATTGATACATCCTTGAGATGTTCTTGGCCAAATCCTTTTCTCACCATACCCATATCCGTGAGAAAGTTCATTTGGTGCTTTGGGAAGCAATTAGGAAGGAACCAATGTCTATTGGTTGATGCTACGGTTGATAGCGGAATCCGGTAAGCTAAAGAAAAAATAGGTTCGGCACAACCTCGTTAGAGCAAGAAGCTTGGAGGGCTTAAGTACACTGGCTAGATTAGGCTTGAAGGGTCTTCTGCTGTTAATGTATCCCAACTACATTCTTTAGTGGATTATTTACCACTTGAAGGGCGGCGGAGAGATTTTACGCCGAGGGCTTCGGTTTCCTCTTCGATAACACATCGTGTGTTGTCCTTGTGTTTGCATCTCTCTTCCCTTTATCTTTACCATTTAATTTACTGTTGTGATTGTGATTATTTATGATTTAGATTGTTTATCAATTCTGTGTTTAGCTTATGTTCATGTTCCGCATGTTAAGCGTTTGATATTAAACTTGAATTGATTTTTTGTAATTTTGGGTCTAAACGTTCAAGGGTGGTTTATACCCATTTTGAACATTCAGAGAGTAGAGGGGAATGGTTCCCCTCCACCTTATTTGGATGTTTTTAAAATTAGTAAGGGGGAATGGAGTAATTAGCCCCTCCCCTTGTTTGGATGTTTTAAAAATTAGGATGGAGAGGAAAGGAAATGATTAAAATAGACAAATTTGCCCCTATTTGAAATTGGACTTGCAACATTGGTCTATAATTAATTTGTTAGAAATGGTAAATTAGGGAATTTACTTGGACAATAATTTATCTACTCTACTCTCCCTCCAAATCTCTCCAATTTGGGGGAATTAAAAATGAGGGGTTAGAGGGAGTTGAAACCCCTCCAAACCCTTCCTTATCATTCCTTAAAAAACTTCCAAACAATGTAATTGGATTACTCTTCCTCCCTCTACTCTACTCCCCCTCATTTTTTAAACATCTAAACATGCCATCAGTTTTTAATTGCTGTAATACAAAATGATCTTCCATTATGACCAAACTTATAATCAGCCAGCAGGCCCAATTCCTTACAATCACTCATTGAGATTCTTGCTTTTACTATAGAAAATGGATTCCCTATTCACAATACTAGATTCTATCTTTGTGCTGTTGTAGCTCCCTTTGAAATCTAAGACTTTTGGTACTTGTATCTTGGGTTTGGTACCAAACTCTAGCCAAAACTCAAAACAGCAGAAACAGATCTAGCATGACTCTTCCCACAACTTCTATGTCCATCTTCAAGATCTCCATTGGAAGCATCAACAACGGGTCTCCTATCTGATGTTCACTGACCAAGACCTAAGGAACCCTGAGACTAGAGACAACATGTCATGGACCAGAGGCGCATCGTGCAAGTCAGCTCGTCAGCTCGTCAGGTTTGGCCTTTGTGGTTTCACGTTTGTGCCTTACTACCTTTGGCTTTGGACTACAACTAGTCAAATTGATTCATTGAATGAGATTTTTTTTTTTTTTTTAATGGTTGTCTTGACAGCCTTGTGTTGTCTTGTCAAGTTGTCTCATTCTCTCATGTCTGAAGCTTAGCTCTTATTGGTTGTGACTTGTAAAGCTCAAATAGTCAAATTGAATGTAAAGCTATTGTTGTCTTGTCTTGTCTTGTCTTTGTTTATATCTATAAAGACTATAATCTATTGACTATTAGTTTTGGTACTTTGTGCTTTATGCACCTAGTATCATAACGTAGTCTAAATATTTTTTAACGGGTTAGGTCACGAGTTAGCCGGGTCAAGTTGGGTTGACCCATAAAAATCGAGTCGGGTCACAGGTCAATTGTTTTTGCTTCGGGTAAAAAAAAAAAAAAAAAATCGAGTTCGGGTCATGTATTTTTCGGGTTGAGTCAAAAAATTCTGACCTGTTTTGCCATGTCTAAACATGATAAGAGTGTCTATGCCTCTCTAAATTTTCCGAACATGTCTTCAAGCCTTCAACATCCAGGAATTAGTGATTAGTGAAGTAATATAGTGTGTACACCAAAAACCTAAGGCTATAGGCTATCCACATGGATGCCTATTTGGACTTTCCTACAACCCCAAATGCCAACACCAATAGGTTACAACTCTGTAAAAGGCTTATGTAGAAAGAGCAAGCTGAGTCCTCATTATCCCAAAGCAGCTTGGCTCGAATTGCCAATCTATTTTTCATTGCTAACCACCAAATAAATTCATGCTTAGCAATGGGGAGGGGAACCAAACCAAGTTTCACCAATAAAGCATATGATGCTTAATTATATCTAATCTCATTCCAATCCTCTATATATTCAATTAAGTTTTGCTGACTTGGACAGTAACCAAATGGCTTGATCCTTTTTCATCAAACTAAGCTTACTTTGAGACCAATTCTTCTAACCATGTAGACTTCCATCTTTGTCAGCAAGTTTTCTGTCCTGCGTAGGCAACTTAATCATTTGTGGCCAAAACATACTCAAAATTAATAGTTTGACGATAAGTAAATCTAGACCTAGATTTTTGCAAATTAACCAATTTCATGATAAGTTTGATTAATAAACCAATTATGCGTTAAAATCAGTTGGTGATTAGTTAAATGCATACAATCACAAATATAGACAATGGAAAATAGAACATATGTGATATGGTTATATATGAAAGAGAAAAGTTTAGAAGGGAAAAATTCTTCAGTGGTTTACCACCAACCCTCAAGGAAACAGATCCATTAAGGTTGCATTTGGCATTGGCTTAAAAAACTAGCTTTTTTTACTATTTAGTTTATTTTTGCTATTATTCAGCTTATTTTTGCTACTATTCATGGGTTTCATTGCACTTTTTGGTACTATTCATGGCCCTGCTATACTATTTCAGTTACCTTTTAGCTTTATTTACAATACTTTCAGCAAAAAAATTTCAGTTTCAGCTAAATAAACTATTCCCAAACAGACTCTAAGGTTGTGTTTGCATTGGCTTAAAAAGTCAGCTTTTTTACTATTCAGCTTATTTTTGCTACTATTCATGGGTCTTATTGCACTTTTTGATACTATTCATGGATTCTACTGTACTATTTCAGCTACCTTTTAATTTTATCTATAGTACTTTCAGTAAAAAGTTTTCAGTTTCAACTAAATAAGCTATTCCTAAATGGACTCTAAATAGAATGAAAGTTTAAGAGTATAATTAACCTAACTCTATAGCTATCTCAAGTAGTACTTATTGATGTGACACATGTAACTCCAAAAGGCCTTCACATTGAGTTTATGAAAATCCTATGAGGAACTTTCTGGTAGAATTCTTCTAAATTTTTAGAAAAGATTATGGTAAGAACTTTACCCAAAAAAAAAAACTTTACTAAACATTGGATAGAAAACTTAAATTTTATAAAAACTAGTTGGTAGTTTTTAATGTTTCTAACGGAGAAATCTAGGACTCAAATCTCTCCTCCTCTTCTCCCAACTATTGAATTATAAAATTTAAAATAAATTAAAAAAAAAAAAAAAAAAAACAAAATGGCATTTAGTGGACCAAATTAAAAGAGAGAAAAAAATAATAATCTTATTTAAACATCTTAAATTTGGATTTTTGCATGAGTTCCAATTAACTTAATTAGTAAAAGTCATTTTACTTAAATTAAGTACCTAACAAGTCAAAACTGCTCATATTTTCAATCATCAATTTGGAAGTTGGTCGATTATTGTAATGCGTAGTAAATACCTTCACCAAAATTAAGAATTGGTATGAAATTCTTATATTTCAAATAAAAATTAACAAACTTCTTGAATTTTTAAATGAGTAGTAAATACATTCACCAAAATTAAGAAATCAAATTGACACATGTTACAAAATTAGAGCTTAGTTGAAATCCAATTTAGAAATCTAATTGGATTTTTTCTCAGTTTTGGCTTTATATATATATATATATATATATGATTAGAGACATTTTTCCTTATCATAATTTCTTTATGATAAGTGTGGGGCCATAAAGCCCAGCAATAAACGCCCACCCCTTTTTGGGCCGAACTTAAGGCCCCTACCGAGGCCCACAATCACGCATAAGGAAAGTAGTGTTGAGCGTGGCAAGCTGGGGAGTCATGCCGAGGACAACTATGTCCTCAGCTAGACGAGGCCGAGGTTGAGAAGAATTGCTCCATAGGCACAGGCAATCTTCCAGAGCACGCCATTGAGAAGGCATGCAGAGATATGGCGGTAGAGAAATCCCAGGAAAAGCTGCTGCCTCTACATTAAATGAACTGCAGCTAATTTCTTGGCTGCATTTATGTGAAGAAAACCCCTAAACAGTGCTGCCTTGGTCACCACAACTTACAAAGGGCCAGAAAGGATGTCTGATAGAACAAATACTCAAGTGAAGGGTTGAATGATCAACAAGTGTAGGATCAAGATGATCCAAAGTGAACTATATAATGGGAGAGACCCTCCATTGAACAAGGGGAATTTTCTACCAAAAACAATACTGTAGTAATCTGAACTAACCTTGTAACCATTGTTACTGTCACTCAAGAAGCAATAAATTGAACATCCTCAGACTAGTGTCGAGGACGAAGTTGCTTGTCCAAACTTTGTATCCAGTATATTCTTTAAAACCTCTTTTGCTGTTGTTATACTCTCGAAGCCCAGTTCTTTTACCTACTCTCTACAAATTTATTGTATTGGGCTTGTTAGGCTTGAATCCATTTATCTTTGAGAGTGGTATTCAAAACCGAGCTCTACAATAAGTTTTATCCACTATTTCTTTATCTGATCTTAATCTTGTGATAAAATTTGAATATATTTTTGGATTATTAATTTTATTAGATTGTTTAAATATTACTAATAATAATAGTAAGTAGACAAAATCACATAATGCTCAACAAATATTTATAGATTAAGATTACTTAATATTTGTCAGGCCTCGAGACTAAATATAATGGCTCTAAAATTTGAATGTGATTTAATAGTGTTTTAGAAATTAACAATAAGTAATGTTAATTTCTCTCTTTTTAAGAAAAATAAATCAAGTAAATAGATGGGTTTGAAATGAGTTTGGATTCATTAAATATATGTGGAACAAATTTGAGATTAAATTTCTAAAATCTAAGAGAATTTGGAAAGAGATTGAGACATATATATATATATATATGTGTGTGTGTGGGGGGGGGGGGTGGGGGCACAAGAATTCAGGTAAGGTATCTGTGCCACGTGTTGTATCCATGGCCGAGGAGCCCATGATCGTGCCAAGGAGGCCACACGCTCGGACAGTAAGGTCACGTCAGTGGCACATTGCCAGAGGAGGTTCTGTTGTTGAGAAAAATTTTCGGAGATAGGGTTAACCCTAACATGACTGGAGGGATGGTGGCTGCTCCCACATTCAATACATCCCACCAAACCTCCTGACTTCATTTATGTGGAGAAGACCCTTAAACAGTACTGTCTTGGCCACCGCAACTCACAGGGGGTTTGGGAAGGTGTCTGATGGGACAAGCACTTTAGTGGTGGACTGGATGATCAACAAATACAGGCCAAGATCGCCTGAAGGGAGATATATAATGTGAGAGACCCTCCAAGGAGAGGAGGATGAAAAATCTTTAGAAAAACACCATAACATTAAGAATAGTAATTGTAATCGAATCTAAAAGAAATATATTCAAGAGCTACTCTCCTTGGTCATTGCGGAGGAAGAATTTTTGTGTACTATATTTGTCTATTCACTGTTTTTCTTTATTCTCTTATCCCTTTTAGCCCATTAAGGTTGTTGTCCGTTTCGTTGAAGCCTAGCTTTTTAGCTCACTCTCTACAAATTTATTGTATTGGGCTCTTTGGGCCTTAATCTATTCATCCTTTGGACATAGGCACTAAAGCCCATCCTTACAATATATATATATATATATATATATATACTGAGTTTCTTCAAAACTTATTGTTGATTTAAGTTTTTTACCAGTTTCATCTTTTAACAAATTTTTCTTAAATTTATCCAAATATTCTTTTTGTAAATCAGGGTTCTCAATTTGACCAATCAATTTAATCAACAAGTTTTCATTTTCTTCACCTTTAGTGAGAACATTAACAGATTTAACAACATTGCAACAGGAATCTCTACAACCAAGTTTAATATTAGGAGAATCAGAGGAATCATCAGCAGAATGGTAACAGGAATCAGAAGAAGAAAAATCATCTTCCAAAGAATCAGACGAATTGTGTGATTCAAGGATTCTGAATAATTCTTCTTGATCATTATCATCAATTTTCAACATGTTGAACTTGTTTTTCAACTTACCAGGCTTTTGTTTACAATCTTTACTAAAATGACCAGGTTTTCCACAATTGAAACATTTACCTTTACCTGATCGCTGGTTAACATGTTTTTTAGCAACATTTTTCTTTTTAGCATAGAAATCATTAAAATTAGTTTTATGTTTTTTATGGTTATAATTTTTGTAACTTTTATCATGTTTTTTACTCTTTTGCTTAGAAGGAGTAATAGAGGGCAAACCATATTGTTCACAAAAATTACCCATTTCATATTTAGCTTTTCTTTTATTTTTTAATTGGTGTTTTAACAATTTTTCATCATTACACATATTAATTCCAAGTTTTTTAATAGTGCTCAAAATATCACCATAAGTTAAATTATCATAGTCAATAGAATCATTTTTACCAATTAATTCTTGTTTTACCTTATGAGCAAAGATAGGAGGCAGACCGTCAATAAACTTTTCTTTCCAATAAGGCTTGAAACAGTCCTTTCGCTGCATCACTCTGGAAAGGAAAACATCTTGGTACCATCTATAATCAGACATAGTAGGGCATCTCAAATTATTCAACAAATCAGAAATTCGAGATGAAACATTAGATGGAGTACGAACAAAATGTTTGATAATAGTATAAATCAAGGTATTAACACCATCAGGAACACCTCGACCAATACGATCATCAAAAATAGGCAAGTTTTTTTATTGTTGCATTTCGTAACACATACCCTAAGCAACCCTATACCACACACATGCCCTACACGCCCTCCTGGCTCAAACGGGCCTTACAGTCAGGTTCTGGGAATTCACTTTATACCTAGGGTGGCGCCAACGACGGTAAGAAGGGAACACAACAACTAAGCACCAAAGGTTCGGACGGATACGGACAAGAGGCAAAGAACACAACAACACTATCACCGGCCAGAAAAGAGTGGCTCTGATACCATAAAGGGGGAAGGGGACGCACGGATGAAGAGGGAGAGATGGAAGCACAGTAATGATATTGTGAAAGTAAATGTAAAGAGCGAAGTTAGAACAATAATAAGGCGGTAGAACTAGCCAAGCAGTATATATCAAAATAATTGAAAGCAATTAATGAAAGCAATTTAAAACCGTCCAGTATGGCGGTAATCCGTCCAAGGTGGCGGTAGCAACAAATAATAAAATGAACATTAACTGAAAATAATTCTTTATTGAAAATAGGTAAACACTTACAGTAGTAGTAGTCAATACAAGATCTCAACAGTGGAGGTTAACAGTTACAAAGCTTGAACTAGTGTTCAAAATATTCTTTGACCAAAGCACAGTAAAAGTGGTCTTGGAATACTTGAAAGCAGTCTTGGAAACATAAGGAATCTCTTTTTCAGTAGCATGAGTACTTTAGCATGGAAGATAACAGTAGCATCTTGGCCGTTTGTGCTGGCCTGGCAAATAGGGTGAATCAATCAATCATCAATATTTTTAGCATAGGAAATAATAATAGCATCTTGGCCGTTTGTGCTGGCCTGGCAAATAGGGCGAATTAATCAATCTTTTGCTAAATCATCAGCTTCATCTTCATCATGACCAAACCACTCCTCATTGTAGGGGTAGTAAGGATCTTTTGCAACAGAGGCTTCAGAAGATCGCTCATCATCTAAATCAGCCTTTTCCTTTTTTAACATTTCAATAAGAGCATTCAGTGCTTCAGGGTCCTTACGGATATCATCCAAAGGAGAACTCACATTTTTGGGTTTAACAGATGGCTTAGCAGATTTGGAAGAGGAAGCAGATGCATCAGTAGTGACAGGGGATCGACTAAGTGAACAATTAGCAATGAGGAGAGCAGCAACAGAAGAAGATTCTTTGGAAACACTAGCAATAATCCTCGGGGTATGACGGAATTTACCCCACCATTTCACATACCAATTTCTTTGGAGCACATCACCTTCTTTTTCATACTGCCATTTTAAAATCCAGGATATTTTATATCGTTTAACAAAATGGAGTAAAGGAGGGAACTTGGCACCATGAGCATCAACTTTATAAAACTTCTTGAAACATTCAAAAGCCTCAAGCAATGGTTCAGGAAGTATATCATTAATGGGGCCAAATTGAGTCCACCAACGGTTGAACCAAAGAGGCAGGGAGCCATGGAAATTGCTATCAAAGTTAACAAACCAAGAATGAGACATGTCTTCATTTTGGTAAAGCATAAATCTTGTCCAAGCAGTGATGTAATCATAGTAAGAATAGGGGATGGGGGATCCGGGCATTGTTTTGGTAAAACTAGGAGAAGGACCCCACTGTTCTTCAGTAATAACATTAACAATGTAAACACCATGGTAGATGATTTTGGAGGTATCAACTCTGTCATTAATGGTTTTAATAATAATAGAGTTTTCATGACTCAAGAGACCAGAATAGTACTGTAACTTCTTTTCTCTATGCTCAGGAACCCAATGAAATAATGGAGGAAAATAGCTTCTAGCAAGTGTGAGGGGATCAAAAATGGAGGCTCTGTTGGGTTCAATATAAAACAGGCTTTGGAAATATTGTTTTTTGGCATATTGGGGAACACTAGGGTTTTTGGGATAAACAGTTTTGATTGGTCGGTTAACAGGGGTTATTGCATAAGGATCATATGATGAGGCAAGAACAGAAGAATAGTTGGGCTTGGGAATAGTACCTAGTGGGGTAAAACGGTTAACAATGTCCATAGAGGAAACAGGTTTACTAACTGGGTTCATAGAGGAAATAGGTTTAACAACTGGGTTGGAAATAGGTTTAACAACTGGGTTATCAGTGGCAGGTGTCTTGTCTTTCGACCTTCTACTTGCCATTGGGACACTGCAAAAATTCACGGGTAAGGAAATCAGGGATGGAGTTTTGAGATCCTTTAATATATTCAATATCAAAATCAAAAACACTTAAAATAGCTTGCCATCTGGCAAAAATATGTTTTGAAGCAATATTTTCAACATCTTTTTCAATAACATATTTAGCACTTTTGCAATCAATACGTAATAAAAACTTTTGGTTTAACAAATCACTTTGAAATTTTGAAATGCATAATACTATAGATAAAATCTCCTTTTTAATAGTACTATAGTTTAGCTGTGCATTATTCCAAATCCCAGAATAGAAACGGACAATTTGTTCAGATGACTCAGGGGAAACTCTTTGTTTTAGAATACCACCATAACCAATGTCAGAGGCATCAGTTTCAACAATTTTGAAAGCATCAACGGTGGGAATACCAAGACAGGGCAATGTCTTAACATGAGATTTGATTTGTTTAACAAGGGATGTATGAACATCAGACCAGGATGGAGGATTACTCTTTAACCGATCAAAAAGAGGTTTACATTGTTTTCTCATATCTTTGTAGAAATCAGCAACATAATTCAATGACCCCAGAAATCTTTGGAGCTGGGTTTTATCAGTGATAACATCAGGAAATTTATCAGCAAATTGAATAGCTCTATCAATAGGACGAATTTGTCCTTCAGAGATGTCATAGCCAAGGAAACGAACTTTTGTTTGAAACAGTTTAATTTTCTTAGCAGAGACAACAAGACCATTTCTTTTGATAGTTTCTAGAAACGAATACAAATGTTTCCAGTGTTCATCAATAGAGCTGGAGTAAACAAGAACATCATCAATATAAACAATGGTGAAGTGACTGAAGCAGTTGAAAATATCGTTCATGATGTTTTGGAATTCACTAGGAGCATTTTTAAGACCAAAAGGCATCACATTCCACTCGTAATGACCAAAAGGAGTGGTAAAAGCAGTTTTGTACCTATCCTTCTCACTAATCTGGATTTGCCAGAACCCAGATTTCATATCAAACTTGGAAAACACAACAGCCTCACTCAACCTATGGACCAGGTCATTCTTATTGGGAATGGGGTACCTAATCCATTCTAAAACCTTATTCAAAGGTTTATAGTTGATAACCAGGCGAGGAGTTCCTCTCTCAATTTCAGCATTCTTTTGAACATAGAAAGCAGAGCAAGACCAAGGGGACTTACTATTCCTAATCAATTTTTTCTCAAGCAAATCATGGATTTCTTTTTTGCAAAATTCAACAGTTTCAGCATTCATCTGAATAGGACGGGCTTTAGTAGGAATGTTTTTCTCATCAAAATCTTTAACATAAGGCAAGTCAACAATATGTTTCTTCCTATGCCAAAAAGCATTAGGAACATCAGAGCAAACATCATCAATCAACATTTTTTGAAAACTGTCAATTTTTGATAGCAACAATTTATTAGAAAGCTGATCAGCAATTTTCTTATATCTAACCTCTTGCTGAAGAAAGCTAAGATGTTTGAATTTTGCATGGATCAGGTTGGAAGCATTATCAATATCAATCTCAGGATTTGAAACAAATTTGAATTTTACTTTTTGACCAAAAGGATCAGTAGTAATACCATCATGTTCAACAAGAAAAGGATACAAAGCATTTATGAAAGGCAAACCAAGAATCACTTTATCAGTCATATTTTTGACCAAAACAGAAGGAATCTTGAAACATATGTTATCATGACAAACATGAGCATTATTCAATTCATATTTAATCTTCATTTGAGAACCATTAGCAGAAACTAGTCTTTCAGTTGATTTTTCAAAATATTTCGAAGGAATCAATCCTTCTTGAATACAGTTCACATCTGCACCAGAATCAATCATAGCAATCACAGTGAAATGGTAATCATGAGAGACAACAATTTTAACTTTTGTAAACCATTTTGGAGGAAGTATTTTGTTAACAAGAGCAAGTTGAGAATTAATAATACCTTTATCAGAAAGAAGAGCTTGTTGACAAGATTCTCCATCATCTTTGAGCTCGTCTCCATCATTAGTTTTGTCAAGTTTTTTATCAATTTTAAACATTAACATTTTCTGATTAGGATTATGATTATCATCTTTAATATTTTTAAATTCATGTTTTAATTCACTTATCTCTTTTTTAACAATATTAATTTCACATTGGAGATCATTAACAGTTAAATCTTTGGATTTCTTCTTATTAAATCTTTCCAAAGTTTCTTCAAAACTTATTGTTGATTTGAGTTTTTTACCAATTTCATTTTTCAACAAGTTTTCATTTTCTTCACTTTTAGTAATAACATTACAACATGAATTCCTACAACCAATTTCAATTTCAGATGAATCATCAGCAGAATGATAACATGAATTAGTTGAAGAAGAAAAATCATTTTCCAAAGAACTAAACAAATTGTTTGATTCAAGGATTCTGAATAATTCTTCTTGAACATTATCATCAATTTTTAACATGTTAAACTTGTTTTTTAAGTCACCAGGTTTTTGTTTACAATCTTTACTAAAATGACCAGGTTTTCCACAATTGAAACATTTACCTTTACCTGACCGCTGGTTAACATGTCTTTTAGAAACATTTTTCTTTTTAGCATAAAAATCATTAACATTGGTTTTATGTTTTTTATGGTTATAATTTTTGTGGCTTTTATCATGTTTTTTACCCTTTTGCCTGGAAGGAGCAATAGGGGGTAAACCATATTGTTCACAAAAATTACCCATTTCATATTTAGCTTTGCTTTTATTTTTTAATTGGTGTTTTAACAGTTTTTCATCATTGCACATATTAATTCCAAGTTTTTTAATAGTGCTTAAAATATCACAATAAGTTAAATTATCATAGTCAATAGAATCATTTTTACCAATTAATTCTTGTTTTACCTTATGAGCAAAGATAGGAGGCAGACCGTCAATAAACTTTTCTTTCCAATAAGGCTTGAAACAGTCCTTTCGCTGCATCACTCTGGAAAGGAAAACATCTTGGTACCATCTATAATCAGACATAGTAGGGCATCTCAAATTATTCAACAAATCAGAAATTCGAGATGAAACATTAGATGGAGTACCAACAAAATGTTTGATAATAGTATAAATTAAGGTATTAACACCATCAGGAACACCTCGACCAATACGATCATCAAAAATAGGCAAGCCTTCATCATTCTTTTTAACAGCATATTTAATAGAATCTATGGATTCTTCTGTGAGATATGAATCCCACCATCCATGAAGAGTACCAGAAAAGCCAGTGGTAAGCAAGTCAACAATTTCAGATTGTTCAAAATCATGATTATTTTGGTAAGCAGTGGCAACCATGGACATATGTCCCATTTTGTTAATAATTTCTTGTTCAGAAAAACCATCAATATTCCATTCATAAATCTTATCAGCAGAAACAGAAAACTGAGTTTGAAAAGGTCTTTCTTCAAACTGCATATCAGAAGGAGTAGGTTTTGAATACCAGTTTTTTGTAAGAAACATGGGTTTTCCAACAAATCTTTTAATTTCAGGTAAACAATCATCAAAAACAACCTTTCTGGCAGGAACAAAAGAAACAGAAGAAGCAGTATCAGAATTTGCATCATCAGAAACAATTTCATTTTTTGAAATAGTTCGAGCAACAGGAGTACTGGAAGAAGTACCTTCATTTTTAATTTTCAAATCAACAAGCATTTTTTCAACAGAAACATGTTTTTGAATAGAAGCAGGTTTTTCAACAATTCTTTCTTCAATATAGTCAAGTTGTTGACCAATAACATGCAAAGATTCATTAGCAACATTGTTTTGTTCAACAGGAGTTTGATCATCAGTAATTTTGAAAGGAGTAGCTTTAACATTAATTTTGTCATTTTTAACAAGATTAAATTTCTTTATCTCATTCAAATGATTTTTTGAAATTTCATCTTTTGGAACATAATAATTTTCAAGAAAATCAAAGAACAAAATATATCTTTTCAATTGATTCATTTTTTCTAACCATTTTCGTTTAACACGATTTTTCTCAGACTGAGCAAAATCGTTTTGGTAAATTTTTCTTTTTGTCCTATTTCTAGGAAGCATAAATTCATCAAACAATGGAGTCAAGTCAACTGTGAAATTTTCATTCAAAACATTCAACACTCTCAATTGATTTTGGTAAACAGATTTTTTAGCAAGAGGAGAATCAGATAGACAAACAAATTTAGTGTCATCTTTTCCATTATTAACATTTTTAGAAAACAAGCAAGAACAAACCATAGAAAAGGTTTGCTCAACAGTGCGATCTTCTCTATTCACAATATCAGGAGGACAACCAGTCCTGGAGCTGACAGAGGAGTTGGATCTCCACAACTTATCCATATTATCCTAGTTTAACACTCAATTATCATGTTTATCTCACAACCGTTGCATTTCGTAACACATACCCTAAGCAACCCTATACCACACACATGCCCTACACGCCCTCCTGGCTCAAACGGGCCTTACAGTCAGGTTCTGGGAATTCACTTTATACCTAGGGTGGCGCCAACGACGGTAAGAAGGGAACACAACAACTAAGCACCAAAGGTTCGGACGGATACGGACAAGAGGCAAAGAACACAACAACACTATCACCGGCCAGAAAAGAGTGGCTCTGATACCATAAAGGGGGAAGGGGACGCACGGATGAAGAGGGAGAGACGGAAGCACAGTAATGATATTATATATATATATATATATATAAAATAAAATAAATTTGGATTTAGAATTGTACTCTCAGTCAGTGGCGGCTCTAGGAATTGTTTTTAGGATGGTCACTAAGAAACTTAAATTATACAAAATTTAATAGAGAGACAACTTGGATATATCAACATTACCAAAAAAAAAAAAAAAATACACACACACACACACACACACACACACACACACACAAATACATGAAATATTACAATTTTTTGTACTACGAAAGAAAAAAAAAAGACTAATAAGAGATAAAATGGAAATTAAAAATGCTTATATGAGAATAATAAAGTAACCATAACAATTTCATAACAAATCTTATGCAATAAGTTGTTATTGGTGGGTAAAACATGTGAATATTAAGCCCAAATTAGAAGTAGTAATAGCTTACTACATAAGATTTATTGTGAAAATATTGTAGATGTAGCATTACTATTATTTTTGTTGAATTCAAATACTTGTGATTCTCAGGTCATGTTGTTTAACATTTTATTAGGGTGGTCAAAATAAGTTAATATAGTATATAATATTTGTTTTTGTAAGTATATATATATATATATATACATTTTTTTCAAGTCAGGGTGGTTACTAAACAGATTATGTCACGCCCCAAACCTGATACCCAGATTTGTGACCATGATCGGCATGCTAATATTATGCCTAAACCTGATATTAACAAGAACCAACTTAACTTTTAACAAAAGCTTTTACAAAAGCTTTCTTCTTTCTTTTCATTCTTGTTTCTTTATTTTATTTATTTATTTTTTTTGTCAAATGACTTTTCACTTGACATTCAGAGCATCTACATTGTACTCAAAGAATCACATAATCCACCAATTACTCAAATTATAAATTCCTCATAATACATCTCTTAATGCTTTAAGGTACACAACTTTCATTTGATTCTAAAATACACAATACTACAAAACTAAACATCAAATTGCTAATTTAAGATATATACATATAAAACTAAAACTAGCTCCTTCCAAAACTCGACTAAGGCTCCCTCTACTCCAAATTAAAACCTGTTGACTGAAAAATAATAGGGTGAGCTACATAGCTCAGTAAAGGTAAGATATATAAGAATTTAATAAGGATGCATGTAACTCAATTCATTTCATTTTATAATTGTTCCGATAGGAGAACATCTTTTCATGCATAGTATTTTATACTATTTATAATAATAACTTATATGCTCCTCGTAAGAAAATAATTGTTCTCCTTTTTCTTATCAGAATAATATTATTGAAACCTTTAGGATTGAATTTCTTTCATTTTTTACAGAGTCACCATATATATTTTTATTGTTTAATAATCATTTTAACTTGAAATCAGATAATCGGTAACTTTGTCTTAAATTGGAAGCATCTTAAAAAAATAATAAAATTTTCCTTCATAAACTTCTTTTCGTAAAATATTATAACTTTCATAATCATAAAACTTAACATTTCATAAAAACAGATATCTGATAACTTTTTAACATAAGCTTGTACTTTCATCAAAAGCTTTATCTTTAAAGTACAACAGAATTTCAGAAACTTTTATCTTTAATGAACAGCTTTCCTTTCATCTAAAACTTCTTCTTTTCATGAGAGCTTTTAACTTATTATAATGCATTTAAACAAAATCATTCTCTCATGATTAATAACATAATATAGATGTTCACACATAACTTATTGGTTAGTCCATATCTGATAAATCTGTACTTATTTGGGAGGCTTCTAGCACCACGGTGCTAAGCATCCAGCATTCCCCACAATACTAGGTATTCCTTGAATCACATCATAATACATATCTTCTAACCCTGGGGGTAGGTTGGCTTCCTCCACAAGTTGGTCGTAACCAACAAGGGTGGGTACAGCAAAGCCAGTCCCACTTAATGGCCAATCATATAATATTTTCCATGGAAAGCCAGTAATTAACCCCTACTGGCAAAGTTTAGATCACCAGAGAACATAACCTGAAAACATTTCATACTTATACCTCATATTGAAATTTATAGTTTGCATTATATTTCACAATAATAACATTTCTATTGTTTTCTTTAATCATCATGTTCGTGGAATCAGTAATAGCATCAATATGCTTAAATAATATACATAAGATTTCGAAAGCTCACGAACATATCTTTGTCTGATAATGCTTACATGTCATATCTCTAATAAAAAACATTTTAATGCATAATATACTTTAAAATAATCTCATGACTTACCAAATGCTCATATAACTTATCCCTTACCTGAAAGCAGAGAAACTGAGAGCCTACAGTCGAAAGAGCTTAGACTTGGGTACTGGTAACACCTAAACCGAAATCAAAACTTATTACTATCCATTATTCCTTATCATAAACTTACACATTCATCTCAAAGTCTATCTCTTAGAATCAAAGAAATCCTAATCCCACCTCAATGAGGTTCCCACAAACAAATTATGCACACACCAACAAATGATGTACCAACCTAAAAAAAATCAACATTCTCATATTAATATCATATCTCTAGAAGAGCCAGCTTCATTTCAAAAAACGCTTTGAGCTTAGGGCAATAATACATACATAAACATAAACTCTTTTAAGCATTGTCATGTAACCATAAACACTCTTAAGGAAACATACAGCATGTTCAACAAAATAGCTTCATAAATACAACCGTCGAATGGTTTAGAACCCCTCCTTTGAGTACTAAACCTTGAACCAAGTTATATAAAATTACTCTATGATCCAGACATATCATATGATAAGCATAATAAATTATAGCTCAAATCATTCACCCTAATTTTAGAATTAAATCCTCAAAATTAGGCATGTCCCTTACTGTTCACTGTTTTATTCCAGCAGCATATACTTCACTTATAAAATACAAATGGGCCATCAAATCCCATCCAAACCTCATGCAATTTTACAGAGAAACTCCCCTGTATGTCCAGTATGTACCATAAAAATTTCGTAGTCAAAGAATAAAACCATAATTTACTAAAAATCATACAATACAGCATACTCAAATCTGTCCTGACAGAATTTCTTGCAACTTAAAAATTAAACCATTATTTTTATGTTCGTCCAAATTCTGTGAGACCACTTCCATAACAATCATGTGTGTCTTAGAATTCATAAAAAAATACTCCTAGCATCCTAATTCATAGAATATGATTTAATACATATTTTTCTTGTTGTAAACATCAAATCTGTCACAGAGACAGCTTCAGTACATATTCTTACAAAATCATCAACAAATAGCAATAGGCCTTAATTTCATTTGGGTATTTTTATACCTATAAAAAACATACTAAAATATGTTATTAAACATTCAATAAACCATAATATCATCAAACCTTCAAATCACTAAAACAGAATCATAATTTAGCCTATAAAATCAGGATAGAGGTTAAAGAAGTAGAAATAAACAAATGAAGTTTTGATTACTTACCCCCAACAATTTGAAGCTGAAATTTTAGTGTTAACCCTTTAATTTCTTCTTTAGAGAGGGATATTTTGTTTTGGTGAGAGAGGGAGGGCTGCCATGTATAAAGGGGAGAAGAGAGAAACAAAGAACAAGGAAAAGAGTAGGGAAAGAGGGCTGGACTTTTTGGTCTGATGCAGCCAAGAAAATAGGATAAGGAGAAGACTTTTGGGGCAGCAAAAAGGGAATAAGAGATGGGGACTTTGGGTGGAATACGTGTATGGCTAGGAAAAGAAAAATCACACCCACTTTCCACTTTCTTGCATTCACACTCATACTTTTCTACAAAAATAATTTCTTACATTCACACTTACACTTTTCTACAAAAATAATATCACTTTGCATATAAAGTTATATCCATCACATTAAAAGAGCATATATGTTCTATAATATCACAATATCAAAGCTTCATGCACCTAAAAGTAATTAAGATAATGACATGCATATAAACTCATAAAATTAATTATGCAATTAGGTTGGGGTGTTACAGATTAATTTAAACTAATTTTATATATATATATATATATATATATATATATGCTAAGTAAAAAAAAAAATATATATATATATATATATATATTGGCAAATGAGGGTGGTCACATGACCACCCTCACATGAAAGTGGAGCCGCCACTGCTCTCAACCCAAACGTGTCTATTATCATTATTATGTAAGTGCACTGAAATGGACCAAACTGGATCAAATAAAACCGAATAGATCGAAATGCTACTCCGATGTGGCTCAATAAAAGCGTAACAACAAAAAATATTATATTTCAACTTTTAAATATTATATTGATAGTATGGTGTCATTATGCGATATAAGTCTAATGACAGTTGCATAATGTTATTTTTTATTCATTAAAAATATCATTCATAAAACAAACTTAAAATGGGATTATGATAAAGTGACAATGAAAAAAATGTCTAGTTGAATGAATGATTATCAATATTTAATTTGTACTCAAGTCTTTAGTTTTTTTAGATAAATAGTGAAGGAAGGGAAGGGGGAGGATGATGAGGGAGGTTTGAACCACAAATATAGAACACCTTAAAGAACACCAAAAAGAACATAATTTCTATTGGACTATCACTTAAATGTTAAATCCCCTTTAAGTTAATTAATTTATCGAGTTACAAGATCTAAACGTAAAAAGAAAATTTATTTGTAGTAAAAAGTTTTCATAAAATAACTTTAATCAATATTACGTACCTTAGATACTTACCAAACCATAGAAAGAATACCATCAAATCCTATTTTAATCATTAAAGGTTTTTTTTTTTTTTTTTTTTTTGTTTAACGTACCAACTAAAATTTTTTAAGTTTAGCACTATTGAGGGGGGGGGGGGGGGGGGGGGGGTGTTTGAGGTGTTAAAATAGCTTTTTAACACCTTTACTAGGAATGTTCTAAGATTTTCAAATAATGTGGTGCTTTTATTTTATGACAAATGGCTATTAAATAAAGCATTTATACTGGTCAAAAGGGCAAGTCGGCAGACTAAAAAGCGTTTTGTGTGTGCATTGTGCAGGCCCGTCTGTTTTTATTGTAAATATTAAGAGGATTTAGAAAGTTAGTTATTATTTTTTTTTGTCAAAAATACTTCTAATTTGTATATATTAAGATGATTCAGAAAATTAGTTATTGCTTTTTTCTGTCAAAAATACTCCTAAATTAATTAATCAACAACTTAAAAATGGGGTAGAAATAGTAAATTAGAAAAACAAAGTTAGTTATTGCTTTTTTTACTGTAAAAAATACTCCTATCTAAAACTTAAAAATGAGGTTAAAATAGTAAATTGACAAAAATAATAAATTCTTACTTCTACGTTGAAATGTCTTCCTGTTTTTATGTTGATTTAAATTCCTACTTCTACTCACTAACTCCCTACAAAATATGATTACTCTTTTGTTAGTTTTAAAACTCTTCTAATCTACAAAACTCACCCCAAGTATTCATTTTTTTTTTTTTACTTCATCATGATGTATTTGTTTCTTCTATCCTCCTTTTTTTTTTTTAAATTACACCATTAGGTTTTTTTTTTTTTTTTTTTTTTTTTTTTTTTTTTTTTTGTGATTGGAAAAAATAGAAATCTCAAATTATAATAAATAAAAATTATTAATCTTTACCCAAAAAATAGAAGAACCTCTGAGCATGCGCGTGAGCACCTACTCAGAGGCTAGTTATTATTATGAAAATCCAAGTTTACAGTGATTTATAAGTAAAATATATGTTTTTTGAAAAAAAGATAGAAAACAAGTTAGAATATATTAATCAGTAGGAGTTTTCAACTTTTCTTTCTTTCAAAATCAGAAGGAGTTAGAGTGACGTTTACGTACATACAAGACTGAAGAGGTCAAATTTGTTGATTTTGTTCACTTCAAAGTTCAATCCTTATCTTCATCAAAATAAAAATGAAAATCCTCATCTACGTAACGCAACTTCCTTTTGTCCCATTCAAAAATATCCAATGTTGAGTCACTGTCACACAAAGTCATCACCAGTGTACACCCACAAAACATTCATAAATTCCTTGTAATATATTTAATTATATTTTACTCAGTTATATGAGTAATATTAATGAGGAACGACAAATTAATTCACTTCTACTTTCTCCAAAATAAAAAATAAAAAATTAATTCACTTTTAGAGCTGTATGTTAGATGTCTCTATTATGAATACTAAACGGGAGGGGAATGTTGATGCTCACCAAATTGCACCATATGCTATGTCTTTAAGCCAAGAGATAATTTGGAAGGAAGATGAACCTAGTTTCATGGTGGAATCAATGGGAATGATAGAACCAGCTGATAACATTTTATATTTTGCAATGAAAATTACAATCTTTACATTAATAATAAAAATAATATGAAGAATATTAATGTGTTAAAAAGACTTGTTGAAATTAAACTATTCTTTTTTTTAATTGACATCACTTTTATTTGTTTCACTTTTACAAAATTCTATTCTACTCTCTCACTGTCTATAAGTTTCTCCAAAACCATAATGACATCATTTTTATTATGTACCGAAGCCAAGAAAAAAAAATATTATAAAGATATTGTATTATTAAACTTATTGATAGTTGATACAATTGATTGAATTAGATTTATAGAGCGATGTTAAAAAATATTTTTTATTTATAAGAAAATTTAACTTTAGTTCATAAATTAATTTTACATATTTAGATTAAAATCAAACATTTATTTTGTATATGTATTTTTTTTAAAATGTATGATAAAATTTAGCATGGATACTAGTCTAGTACAATTTTACCACAAAGAATTTACAAAGTATCACAGGTCACAAGAAACAATTTAAACATTCATTTATTTATTGTGCAAGTCCACAAATCACATTCACTACCGCATTATTTTGTAAGAAAATCCTAAAATTATATTTCCAAATTAACATGACAATCACTATGAATGGCAAATTTCAAAAACATAATTAATTAAGAATAATTGTCATTGCACACACCTTTTTGTAGTAAAATTTTACTAGTATTTTATTGTTGCACACATCGTACACAACTTATTTTTTAAACTAAAATCATTTCCGTTCAAAAACTAAAATATATATACATTGTGTAATATAAACACTACCCCATAAATAAATATCTTAATATGATCATACTTTTTCTTTTAAGAAACAATATAATCTTTGATTAATTTGTTAAGTTTATGTAGTAAAATTTTAGTATTATAATCATTAATTTAATTTGTAAACATTATAAGTTTATGCAATAAGATATGCAGCATGCCCATGCAGCCTGCCTTAACCTTGACTGTGTGCCTTGCCTAAGCCCAAGTAGCTCGTGTGCACACTGCCTAGAACTTGGTAACCCTACGTGAGCACATAGTCAAAACCATGGCATGCCTGCATGCAGACTGCCTAAGCCATGGCAGCCCATATATTGTAATTTTTATTTTTATTTTAATAAACAACTATTTTATTCCTTGAGTACCTAATTTAATCTTTTAGTTATTCATATTTATGAAATCTAATTTTAATAAATATAAACTTTAGTAACTCTTTACTAAATTGGCCAGTCCTGAATAACCAGTTCCTGTTAAACTTATCTCAATAGGATATTTCGTGTCTCTATAGAAAGAGATTATGGATTCCATCTTGAGAATATGTGTTCTCTTAACACCACGTGTGGTTACCTAACATATTGAGGTTTTGACCGTTAAACTAGATCTCACTCTTGATATTTCAAAGTAACCCACATTTCATGTGACAGTTGTTAATTGAATAATTAATCTTACAGCGATCCAGTTCAATATGTCTTACACACTTAAGACATATCAACACATCAACTAGAAGTCTCCACTTCTATGATCAAGACAAAACATCTTAGTTGATGCGTTATAGTCTTCGTAAATGAAACGCCCAATTTCATCACCGATTACGAACTATATTTTGAGTTTATAAGGAACTTGCGATTTATATCTTCTGTAACTAAATCACATAAATCACATACAATGGATCTCAAGGACTATGATAAAGTCCAATTAGTTCATTTAAAAATAGTCTCATATAATTAAATAATTTAATTATTTATAACATGCTAATAAATTGGATTTTAGGGCACAAACCTTAACAGTCTCTATTATGAATATTAAGGGTCTATTTGGGATCCACTTATTTTGCTAAAACTGAAAAAAAATTTTGCTGAAAGGATTGTAGATAAAAGTAAAAGTTAACTGAAATAGTGCAGTGAGACTCATGAATAGTACCAAAAAGTGTAGTGGAATCTATACATAGTAGCAAAAATAAGCTGAATAGTAAAATAAGCTGGTTTTTTAATTTTTACCAAACACACATTAAATGGGAGCAATTCTTAGGTACTTTCGGAGTACGAAGAATGATGCTCTCTCCTCTTACATTCATGGTGGGGTTTACTTCTTATATTTATGGTGGAGTCCACCATAAATGTGAGAGAAAGTAACACTATTTCTTTGTGCTCCAGGAGTACCGAAGAATTTTCCACTAAACGGGCGGGGAATGTTGATGCTCACCAAATTAATTGCACCATATGCTAAGTCTTTAAGCCAAGAGATAGTTTGGATGGATGATGAACCTAGTTTCATAGTGGAATTAATGAGGAATGAAGACTTGTTGAAATTAAAAAAAAATATATATATATATATATATATTATTGACATAACTTTTATTTTGTCAATTTTAGGAGAGACTATTCTACTCTCTTACTATAAATTTCACTGAATCAACATTGACGTCATTTTTATTCGGTATTGTAGCAATGAAAAAAAATATATTATAAGGATATTGTATTATTAAACTTATTGATAGTTGATACAATTTATTGAATTAGATTTATAGAGCGATGTTTAAAAAATATTTCTTATTTGTAAGAAAATTTAACTTTAGTTCATAAATTAATTTTACATATTTAGAATAAAATCAAACATTTATTTTGTATATGTATATTTATTTATTTTTTAAATAACTTTTAAAAAAAATGTATGATCAAATTCAGCATGGATACTAGTCTAGTACAATTTTACCACATAGAATTTATGAAGTATCAGGTCACAAGAAACAATTTAAACATTCATTTATTTATTGTGCGAGTCCACAATTCACATTCATTACCACATTAATTTGTAAGAAAATCCTAAAATTATATTTCCAAATTAACATGACCATCACTATGAATGGTAGATTTCAAAAACATAATTAATAAAGAATAATGGTCATTGTACACACCTTTTTTTTAGTAAAATTTTACTAGTATTTTACTATTGCACACATCGTACACACAATTTATTTTTTAAACTAAAATCGTTTTAGATAAAAAACTGAAATATATATACATTGTGTAAACACTATCCCATAAATCAATATCTTAATATGATCATACTTTTTTCTTTTAAGAAACAATATAATCATAGATTAATTTGTTAAGTGTATGTAGTAAAATTTTAGTATTTTCATCATTAATTTAATTTGTCAACATTATAAGTTTATGCAATAAGATATGTAGCATGCCTTGGCCTTGGCTGCGTGCCTTGCCTAAGCCCAAGTAGCTCGTGTGCACGCTGCCTAGGAGTTGGTAACCCTGCGTGAACACATAGTCAAAACCATGGCAAGCCCGTGTGTCACAAGGTCAATTTTTCACTCAAATTTTTTGCCTGTGATGGCCCTAAATCCCTGACTTAATCTTAGCCAACACCACACACACACACTGCAATAACACTTAGAACAGATTATATAGGGACGTTTTAAACACACAGCACACATAATATTTACAGGGAACTCACCCCCAACCTTTATTACTTAATCTCAAGTACAAATGAAACCATTTTACAAGCCTAGAGAATTATACATAATTTTCCCAAGGCCAAAATACACTCTACTGTTGACACCCCCAATAGCCTTAAAGTTAAATATATAGAATTAACTACTATGGTAGTTACTGTCTAGTAACTGTCTGGGTATTGGACAATTAGCTACTTATGTTCTGACTTAGGACACCTTCAACTGATGCTGTCTTGGCTTGCTCTCCATGTTTCCAGCCCCTACATAGCAAGTTTGATCATTAGGAAAGCTAGGAATTGCTTAGTAATTGCTTGGTAACTGCCACTGTACATGCTGCACATGTACAACCCATGTCTCAGCAAACCATGGGGCCTCTACTCATCCTCCAACAGCCTACACAACATGTTCCCACACGTTTTGGAGAGGCTTGGCCCATGCTCAAGGCCTCTCATCAACACTACAGCTCACACAGCATGCCCACATGCAGCACACAAAGTAACTACCATCAGACCACTAGCACTTGTCCATACATTTAGCCAACCCCCACTAGCCCAATGCCTTTCACACACAACATTCAATCATCACACCAGCCCAGCCCAGCCTTGCATTCCCACCACCAAGTCCACACATAAGGAACCAAAAACTAAGCCACCAATGTCATGCACCACCACGTAGGGTCAGCACCACCTGCTACTACCCATCATCACAACCGTCTTTGTCCACCATGGCCTTGGGGCATTATATGGAGTAAGGTGTCTTCACATGCTACCTCTCATCACTACTCATCGATCCAACTCGAGTAAGAAGACTGGGCAGGTCTCCCTCAAAGAGCCCTTAGGAGCATCACTAGTCAAGCACGATGAGTTATGAGTGTGATGAGAAAACATGAAGTCAAATGATTGGCCTAATATTGCCAAAGCACCCTCATTTTTCATGCTATCATCAGCAACATGTAATACTTCTAACACCATATGCAGACTGCCTAAGCCATGGCAGCCCATATACTGTCATTTTTATTTTTATTTTAATAAGAAAATGATCTTTTATGTTTTAACCCAAATTAAAAAAAAATAAATAAATAAATAACAGAGAACATGCCTCACACGTTTCCAAACGTGGATAGATAGGAATTAGTCTAACAAAAATGAGTTGCGTCAAAAGTATTTTCTGCACATTCTTGAAAGAGAAATGATACGTGCATGATATCTTTATAACAAATTTTAAGTGATAAATTATTAGTAGTTGTTATTGTTGGGACAAAAAAATAATTTAAATTTAAATTTAAATTTTGAACTAATAACAACTAAACACTTATAATTTATTATAAAAATATTCTAGACGTAACAACTTTCTTTTGCCAAAAATAGAATACCACAGCTTGTATATAAAACAGGCGGTGTTTAACACAAAATTTGACTGCTTCATTTTTCTCTGTCAAGCAAAACGCCACGATGTTCCGCGTGAGCAACAACCTGGTTGGGATACTCAACTTCGTGACCTTCCTACTCTCAATCCCAATCCTCGGTGCTGGGATATGGCTGAGCCGACAGGCCGACACCGAGTGCGAGCGTTGGCTCGACAAACCCATCATCGCACTCGGCGTTTTTCTCATGGTGGTCTCCATAGCTGGCTTAATCGGAGCTTGTTGCCGTGTTTCATGGCTCCTCTGGTTCTACCTTCTGGTCATGTTCCTCCTCATAGTTCTTCTCTTCGTGTTTACCATCTTTGTCTTTGCTGTTACCAACAAGGGTGCTGGGGAGGCCTTGTCGAATCGTGGGTATAAGGAGTATAGGCTTGGTGATTACTCCAATTGGTTGCAGAAGAGGGTTACCAATACCAAGAATTGGAACAAGATTAAGAGTTGCTTGCAGGATAGTAAGGTTTGTACCAGTTTTGCTGACAAGTTTGTGAACGACAACGTTGAGCAGTTCTATGCTGAGCATCTCTCTGCGCTTCAGGTATGTGGGTTGGACCTGTTTTTTCCATTTAGGTTTTGGGATTAGATTAGTGGGCGTGTCTTTGTTTTTGGATTGAGATCTGATTTTTTAAGTTTAAGCATGATTTGGGTCTTTTTGGGAATTGGGTATTTTAGTTTTTGTTTCAGGTTTGACTTTTTAAGGCAATTTCGTTGTCTTGTATGTGTTTCTTAATTGTTATTGGTCTGAATTGTTTAGTTTTCAACTAGGTTGAAAAGCATGTTTAATCTGTATTTCAATTCCTACAAAAAGAGAATGTTTTGGGGGTGTGTTTTTGTCTTGTGTATCAAATTTGTGAATCTGCCATATCTTGTTGTGATAAGGTCTTTGTAAAAAGTTGGAAGCCTTTTCAGCACAGTTTTAAGTTTTTTGATTAAAAGGAATTTGTTGGGTTCTTTTCACATTTATCTTTTTCCAATTATTCTTTCTTAAGTTTCTTTTTGATTGATAATGAAATTTATTTTATATGGAGCTTAATTAATTTAATAACCAAATTGGTTATAATATGATTGTACACAAGCTATTTACATTTCATTAGTGATTGTACGGGTTTATGTTTCCACTCTTTATTATTGATTTTTGGAATCAATCTCATGCTATGGTGGGTTGGTGCTTCTGGAGTCAATTGTGTTGATTGTTCAATGTTTGATTCTGTAGCAGAAGAGTTTATTATTATTCCATCGATGTTATTTCCCTGAAAATTTTGCAGAACTTCCTTCAGAAAGACTAATTTTATATCCCAAGTTTGATGTTTTCTTTTCTAATTTTATTTTATTCTATTTTAACTTATGTTGGTACAATTGCAATTTGGATTTTCTTCTGTTCGAGATATGTGGTATTTGTTTGAAATTTTCTGGTATAATTTCATGAAAGCATATCATAGGTTGAAAGAGATAATATTTCTGGGGAGGCATAAACCGTTGAAGCTGATCAGAATGCGTCCAGTCTCCTGTGAATGCATTTAGGTCCTTTGTGTCCCCAATAAAAGACCAAATTGTTATTGTATGATTATCTAGGACCATCTTGGATTCAGTTGTTGCCATCAACAGTTGGGCCCTTTGTTGCTGTTGTCATATATTATGGTAGACTAGGAGGTCTTGTTCCAATTTAATGGAATATCCCTCTTTTCTTTGACCAGGGAATCTCATTTTAAATAGAATTTTGTATAAAATAGTTTAGTCCTTCATGAGATAAACTTGATATTGGTTTGATTAGAGTTTCGTCACGTATATATGAACTCTGCAAGGACTCCTTATATTTTTGGCAAAATTTTGTAATGGGTGGTCAAGTTCTAGATGTTACCCTTGTGTTTATATAAAATAACATTGATGGGGCTTTCTAACATCTTAAGAAAATATAGCCCATCAAACCATCCTTTTTGATAGCATGCAATCAATTTAAACCATCCTTGTTGATAGTGTGTGTAATTGATTTTTTTATACGGGTCTTGATTAGAGCAAGAGAATTACAATTCTATTTGGTGGTTTGGTGTTTCCCTGTTTAAATTTGTGGGAGTAGAACAATATGCAATTCTTGTAGGACAAGAGAACAGTATAACAATATTGAAAAGTTGCTGGTTATACTTATCCAAACAACCCCCTCCCTCCCTCCCTCCCCCCCACACACACACAAAAAAAAAAAAAAAAAAAAAGAAGGAAAAGTTGCTGGTTATTGATATCCCTAATTGAGGACTGTGGTGTTTCTTTGTTTAAATTTTAGGGACTAGAACTATATGCAATTCTTGTAGGACAACATAACAGCATTGAAAAGTTGCTGGTTATTGATATCTCAATAGTTTATATGTTGCTACCAGTTTCACTACTTTTATATGCCTTCTGAATGTGTTCATTGATTTGCAGTCTGGTTGCTGCAAGCCATCAAACGACTGCAATTTTACCTATGTGAAACCAACTGATTGGAACAATGCCACTGCTGTTTCTAGTAATAACCCAGACTGCACTACATGGAGCAATGACCCAAATGTTTTGTGCTTCAACTGTCAATCATGCAAGGCTGGATTGCTCGACAACATCAAGAGTAACTGGAAGAAGGTGGCCATTGTCAACGTTATATTCCTTGTCTTCCTCATTGTTGTGTACTCCGTTGGGTGCTGTGCGTTCAGAAACAATAGGAAGGACAATGCCTATTGGAATCGTCAGTAGACTGGATTATATTAGCATGTAAAGTGATTAGGTGGCTTCATATCATCTTCTAGCTTAGATGTCCTTGTGAATGCACCTATATTTGGGTCTGTAAAGTTCTTTTGTGCTTGATAATAATTTTTCACGAAGACGGTTTGTTTTTTTTCCTGTTCTTTGTTATACGCTTGGAGTTGGTTTGACTTGTGATGTTTACTTTTCTCTCTTGTAGTTTGATCATTATTGGTTTCGTGCATCAGTAGTTAAAAATTGCTTCTCAACTCAAACTTTTATATTATTCAAAATTTTAATTTTCTTGTGTCAATTTGATTTAGCTTTGCTATTGATTTTGGTTGCTGGATGATCATAAAGGCCGTGTACTGCACCTGACACAAATGATCATTTACTGCTCCTTATTGTTCGGTGAGAATGCTATTATATTTGTGATTAATGTCACCAATTTTACTTCCAGATAAAGATGTTGCCCGGGCAGTGTTCAAGAACCTGGAATTCTTTGTCAGATTTTTAACCAGTAAAGTCAATAGTGACAACTTTTTTAGTTTTACTTGTCACTTTAATTGTATTTTTAAAATATCTCATCAATTTATACCAATTTATTTATTAGCTTTTTTTTTTTTTTTTTTGGATGGTAATTTATTTATTAGCTAGACCTTATGATAATTCATCTTTAAGCACTTTATGGTGCCCATTAACCTTTTCCTAGTAATATGGATACTAATCTTAAAAAGAAAATGTTATAAATACTATAAATTTTATTATATGAAACTTACAAAATGGTGTGACAATAATTCTAAAAAAAAAAAAAAAAAAAAAAACTGAATGACAATGAATAAATTGATGGGTTTCAATTACTTTAAATTTTGAATCATCTCGTGGGTTCCAGTTAGCTCAACTGGTAAAATCTCTGATGGTTGTATAAGAGATCTGGGTTCAATCCCCGCCTACACCAAAAACTGATTGATGTCTTGGTTTGATAATAAAGAGCAATTATCAGGAGCGGACACCATAGGTTGAAACTCTCTAAAAAATTTTGAATCTATCTCTTTTTAATTAATGACAAAAGTTGTTGAGAGAGCAATGTAGTAAAACTTTTTAATACTCATCCTAAAATATCAATGTGAGTTGGGAAATGAATTTTGATTGGCCTAGTGGTGGGTGGATGAGCATAAATCACTGATTGATTTTGTCCTATAACGTGTTGGTTACGTGATGCAGAATCACTAGTAATGCTTCAACTTTCTTCTATTGGACATTTTCCAACGTATGGTTGATTATAGATATGAAACTTATCAAACTTATTTTGAAGATATTGCAACAGCAATACCAAAAAGTAAGAAAAAGTGATGAAATAAAGGCTGTGAAATTGTCGGAGCTGTTTGAGCGGTGGAAGCAGCATTATTTTCTCAGCTACCAAATTTTAGTGGGGAGTCCAATCGTACAAATGTATCATCTGGCTTTGTGTTCTTGTCGGTTGTCCCCAGCTTCTTTGTTGATAATCATTCATTTCAATTATAAAGCAAATGGCTTTGTTCTTAAGTACAATTGAGTATACTTTTGGCCTGGTTCCCAATGTTTCTTGCCCACGTACATCGTGGATAAATGACTTGTGGCATGGATTGCTTTGAGGGTCAATTTTGATTTGAGCTCAGTCCTTTGTCTTTTTTTTTTTTTTTTTGCTGAATAGTCCCTTGTCATGCCTCATATTTTCCAATCGGATAGTAATTGGGAATAATCAAAGTTTTGTACTCTAATTACCCCTTTTTTCTCCTTTCCCATCTCATAACCACCTTGGCCAAGTTACAGATTTGCCATGGTTCAAAAATCTGGGTCTGAGATCTTGCTTTCAATTATAAAAAAACTAAGAAATTAAGGGCATGTTGTTTAAAAAGATGTAAAAACTGTGGTTTAAAAAGTGTTGTTGAAAAACGTGTTTTTAGTGTTTATAAAACAAAACAAATGTGTTTGGTATCATGGTTTAAATAACATATTTCAGTGTTCAAAAATATAAATATGTGTTTGGTATGTGTGTGTTGAATTTTAAAAAAAGCTGACGAAAGTATGAAATAAACGTTTTTTAAATTAGGAGAGAGAATACATCTATTCTCGTTGCTCCTCTCTTTCCTTCTTTATCCCTTCTCTTCCCTGAGAGCAAAAAACCAAACCCACGCACAGTCCTCATCTCCATCGACACCTCAGAAGAGAACACGGCTGGGCTTCACGTTCCTCGGAAGAGAACACGGCTTGGTGATGCAATGTAGGCTAAGTGTTAGAAGACGCTTTTGGATGGGTTGATGAGGATTTTTAATGGTGCTCGGTTGAGTAATCAATGGCGTGGTGATCCATTGTGAGGGAGAGACCTTTGACTACAGTCAAATGGGTCGGTGAGGGGAGTTATGGAGGTGAGTGAGATTAATGCCGCTGGGTGCTCTGACTGTGTGGGTGAGATGAGATCTTTGCAGATGGATTCGGCGTGAAGAAATGAGAGGAAGAGGGGAGACAATACACAGAGCATCGTCTGACCAGGTGGGCCCATACAATATTCAAGATAATTACTCAATTGCCATTGAACACTAGTGTTTGTTTTTTAAAAACAGGTTGGAGGTGATTTCAAAACCATCATTTTAAACATGGGTCCACCAATTGCGTTTTTTTTTTTTGGGACACTAGTGTTCAGTGTTTAAACACTGAACACTAATATTTAAAATGGGTGACCAAACGGCCTCTAACAAATTGTATTTTAAAACATGGATCAAAAGATATCCGATTAAAACCAACGTGTTTATACCAAGCTATCTTACCAACATATTTGACAAAAAGCTTTCAATGTAGTGATGAAATTTTGATACATAATCTGCGTGTAATTCTTTTTTTCTCTTCTTTTTTTGGGATGGAGGGGGGTGCAAAAAAATATTTGAATAAAGAAAATAAGAGATTAAAATAAGAAAGTAAAAGAATAAAAATGAAAACGAGAAATATTGAAAGGATAGAAATGAAACAAGGAAAAGGAAAAAAACATATAAATGAGACAAAAAGACACAAAAAGGAAAATGAGACAAATGAGAGAGTATCAGAGTAAAGAGGCAAAAGCAAAGAAGAAATAAGAATGAAGCAAAGTTAGTATGCATGGTTCAGGATGTAGGAGAAAGTATACCATACATCCATGAAGCCTCCCTCTTACAGCAGGTGGGGGATGTTAGGAAAAATTGAATAAATTTCAAGAAGTACAATGGAAACATAACTACACGGGAACACAAATTTATGTGAAAAAATATTTCTCTTCTAAGAGAAAAACTATAGGAAAAATTCTAAATAATTTTATTATATAGAATAGAAATTACAATACTCAAGCCAAACTTGAGTTCACAATAAATTAAAAATATAGATTGAACAAAAAAAAAAAAAATTCATTTAACGCTCTCTCTCTCTCTCTCTCTCTCTCTCTCAGAAACACTATCCTCTCACTCTCTGGTACAGGTGTGCACAGATGAGGAGTTTTCCCGACCCAACCTACTATAGTGGATTAAAAAATAAAATCCAACCCAACCCACGTGGATTGGGTTGGGTCAAGTTGGACCCATGTGTTGGGCAGTTTTTTTTAATTACTATTATTAAATTGAACATTAGAACTACACCACAACAAATAAGATCAAATTTATAACTAAATAATCATGAGCATAACACCAAACAAACACAACCTATGTGAGGAGAACTTAGGGTTTGAGTATTATTTAGAAAGAGGGGCAAAAAAGTAAATAAAAAATTGTATAATATATATTTTATGATTTTTAAATATATGTTAAATATAGGCGAGTCGGGTCAGATTAGACGGATTTATGAATCTTATGATCCGACCCATTGTTAAAAAAAATTTCATAACTCAATCCAACCCACTAACCTTTAAAAACTGACCCAACCCGACAAGTTGGGTTGGATCAAGTCGATTTTAGCGGGTTGGCAAGTTTGCTGCACACCCCACTCCCTGGGACTTCACTACACCAAATGGCCAAATGGCATTTCTTTTATTTTTTACATCTTCATCTTTTCTTTCCTTTCTTCCTTCACATGCCTAAGTCATGTCCCATAAATGAAAAGCTAACTTGACTTTGACTTAAAAGACTTGAGTGAGAGAAGCTCATTTAAGAGGTTCAACATCCAAGTGTGAGCTGGATCTAATGGTGCAATGCACCCAATAATCTCCTCCTCCAATTGGTATTCATGTCGGTCAAGCCAACAATAGGCTCTACTTTATTCATACCTTTCATTTTCAAAGAATTTATTTCATATCGGATATCCTTAATCCACTCCCTGGGACTTCACTACACCAAATGGCCAAATGACATTTTTTTTTTTTTTTTTTCATCTTCATCTTTTCTTTCCTTTCTTCCTTCACATGCTTAAGTCATTCCTTCACACGCCTAAGTCATGTCCCATAAATGAAAAGCTAACTTGACTTTGACATAAAAGACTTGAGTGAGAGAAGCTCATTTAAGAGATTTGATATCCACGTGTGAGCTGGATCTAATGGTGCAATGCACCCAATAATCTCCTTCTCCAGTTAGTATTCATGTCGGTCAAGCCAACAACAGGCTCTACTTTATTCATACCTTTCATTTTCAAAGAATTTATTTCATATTGGATATCCTTAATACACTCCCTGGGACTTCACTACACCAAATGGCCAAATGACCTTTCTTTTATTTATTTTTTTCATCTTCATCTTTTCTTTCCTTTCTTCCTTCACACACTTAAGTCATTCCTTCACACACCTAAGTCATGTCCCATAAATGAAAAGCTAACTTGACTTTGACTTAAAAGACTAGAGTGAGAGAAGCTCATTTAAGAGATTTGACATCCAAGTGTGAGCTGGATCTAATGGTGCAATGCACCCAATAATCTCCTCCTCCAGTTAGTATTCATGTCGGTCAAGCCAACAACAAGCTCTACTTTATTCATACCTTTCATTTTCAAAGAATTTATTTCATATCGAATATCCTTAATCCAATTTCTTATCTCTCCCTCGTTAGAAGCCTAAATATTCTTAAAGCTAACTGTTCGTTGTACTCTAGTACACCTCCTCTTATGAGATTCAACAATCTCTAGTGGAGAATATTACTCCCCCTTCTTAAGACCTCCAATATCTTTCATTTCATCATTATCCCATGTGGACCTAGCATCATGATTTTCTTTCACATATCACTCCTCATTTGACGTACTCTTAGATAGAGAGAATTTTACTCTCTTGGTTGCAACACCATTAATTCCAACTTTCAACTATGGAAAATCTTTGACCACATTAAGCTTCTTCTTACAGCCCTTCTCATAAGTCTTGTACATACCACAACAAACACGCCCTCTTGCAACAACCAATGATCCTTTAGTGAGTTTTCATCTTCCATTGCCAAGATGGTTACAATAACCCGCTTGATCCATAGCCAATGTAGAGAACACGTTCATTCTTAAAACATGTCGCACATCCTTTAATATCATTGTATAACCAACATTTGTTTTGATTCACACATTACTAATTCCCACAATTCTTGAATAGTTAGAATTACCCATCTTCACAACACCAAAGTAGTCTACTTTGTATGTGGTGAACAACCCTTTTGTAGGGATAACATGGTGGGAGGTTGCTAAATCAAAAACCCACTCAATATTATTCTTAGCAACATGCTCATACTTTTGCTCTTGAAGAGAGAGCATCACAACATCCTTATCAAACACAACTACTGCAGTATTCTTCTCATTATCATTTTTTTCATCTTAGCCTTCAATTTGTTCTTTATTCCAATGCCAATTTTTTTTTTATGTGCTCCTTTTTCCTACAAGGGCAATAGTCTCTCATCTTCGAAAATTAAGATCTTTGATTGTGACATGGTAACCTGATCATCAGGCTCTCCACTTCTATTTCAGCCCTTGTTCTCCATGACAAGAGCTTGATCTTGTGCATTGTTTACACCTACATCTCTCCCACAAACCTCCTTACTTAGAATTAAATCTCGAATATCGTTATATTTGAGTTTGCTTTTCTATGCAAAATTGCTCACAACTATTCTCATGGCCTCCCAACTATTTGACAAAGAAACCAAAACAATCAATGCACTAATCTCGTCATCAAAATCAATCTCCAATTCCTAATAACAATTAAAAATACATCTAGAGCAAGAAATCCTAACAATTAGGCTAATAAAGGAAGCCAAAAGAAGGCTAATTGCATGCACATGGTCTCTTTATGCATATTCCAAAAAACCTTTTTTCAAAAAGAAAGTTCGACATTCAAATGTGCAAGGCATTATATAGGTGCTTTCTTAGGGTATTTTGGAAATTTTGTTAGGGTTTTATGTCCTGATTGTTACAATATTAACCAATTTTTAGTCACAATATACTTTACATCTGAATTGAATAATATCACATAAACATGATTCACATAAGACAATAAAATAATGATCTAGGAAAACCGATGAAACAAACTATTTCACAGTAAAAAACTTAAGGGGACTTAACCTAACAATCCTCAAGGTAACAAAGCCACTAGAATAGAATGGAAGTTTATACAAAATATTTAATCTTAAATCTAATGCTACTTCATATAGTAATTACTAACGTGACCACATTTATCTTCGAGATCCATGGACTCTTTTATTTTTATTTATTGCACATGAACTCCCAGTTCATGACTACGAGATCAACTCTTAAAGATTTCTCCAATAATTGTAGTTATCTGGTTGCTCACTAGATCTTTAGTATGCACCTAGGCTCTAGTTGAAGTTTCAAGGAAACTTCGAAAATTCCAGATCTATGTTCAAAAACACTACCCTATTGTGTGTAAAAACATGCACTAGTTATATTTGTAGTGTACTTGAGTTATACAAAAGCCTAGATCCAATGATTGAGAAAACAAGTTGTAATTTTGCCAAACTCTCAATTGGCCGAGACATGCAGCTCGACCAATTAAGATAAGTGAACTTCAACCTGTCGAGCAGCAGTCGAAATGCAATGCAACAACAGTTTTTATAATTCTAAAAGAGCTTTTCAAAATAGCATTGCTCTCTTATCAAAATACCTCTCCGGGTGGTTTTTCAGTTCAAAATTTCTAACTCCTTTGTGTTTTAATTGGAAAAAATTATGCTTCAAGATTAAGGGGATTGGTCATTTAATCTCGAGAATTCCTATACATCAAGATAAGTCCTCAAAAATTTTTAATCTTAGCATTTTATTCTTCAACTTGATTTATTTATTGTATTTAGTTTCTTCATTATTTTTTCTTTTAATTCTAGATAGTAACTTTGTGTTTATAATTAGAACGAATGTAGAATTAGGGTTTATTGTCTCAAGGGTGCGTACGCGTAATCCATCCCTACGTATGCATCCTAGGGCAACGCATATGCAGCCCTAGTCCCTGCGTATGCAACTGCCTCCTAAGAACTAAAAAACTCAATTTCATGTCTTTTTCTTTGTTTTCTGTTTAACAAGTGTTGAGGTACAAATTTTTGGACCCTAATTTCATTAGCTCACTCACTAAAAAATACCCACATGAGCCCATAAACTATTTTGAGACCACATAAATATTTCTCACATATTACTAAAATATTCTCAATGTTATTGGGCTCTCACAAATATTCCCTATATAAGCCCCATAAATTACCTTGGGCCCTCTCCACAAAAAAGCCCAAAATCATTTACCTTGTGGGGAAAATCCAAAAAGCTCAATAGAACCCCCTTAAAAGCCCATTGCTACACGGCACCTCTTAAAAGCCCATTGCTACACGGAAATATTTTTACAAATTCTTACAAAACCCAAATGATATTTTGGCACCTATTTTACGAAGCCCAAAAATTATTTTGGCAATTACATACAAAGCCCAAATGCTATTTTGCCACCTATTTTACAAAGCCCAATATTATTTTGACAATTACATATAAAGCCCAATACTATTTTGGCACATATTTACAAAGCCTAAATATTATTTTTGGCAACTATTCATAAAGCCCAATAATACTTTGGCACCTATTTACAAAAGCCCAAATGTTATTTTGGCAAAAACAATTACATTATGCCCAAAAGCCCAAAACTGTTTCTTGGCAAAAACATATCTTCATATACTAAAGTCCCTAACTCATAGGAAATATAATTATTCATCCCCCAAAAAATACTTCTCTTACAAAATTTATAAAAGCCCATGTATATCACCCATGGCAAAACTATTCATTTTTGTAAGGATGACCAAGCCCAAAGAAGCTCAACTACAAAGCCCAGTTGAGCCAGCCCAGCTCACATAAAAATCCCAGCAGCTGAAGCTCACGTGAGCTGTCTAGTCAAGTTTCAGTACAACCTGACAGCTAGGGCCCATTGCCTTCAGTTTCAGCTTGTCCAATCAGATCAGAAAAGGACATGTGTCCAGCAGGGGTTAAACCCTTCCTTGCCAAGCTAAATCCCATCATTTCCCGTGTGACACAAAGCTGGGATGACATGACATAAAGCTAGGAAGCTTCAGCCAACCATATTTCCTTTCTTCTCCAACCCATTTAGTTAAGGACTAAAGGCAGCTATAACCAGGCCATGAAAGCTTCTGGAACAACTAGAAATCAGTTCATTTTCATGCCAAAAACGTGTACTCTCTAGTTCATGGACCAAGCACATGAACCTCAAATGGGAAAACTTAGAGAAATGTGGTTTGGAAGGCATTAAAGGGATCTCCAGCAGAGTTCCCAGTAAAGGGCTCCAAGGTTGACACCTGGCTTGGGGTGATGCAACCTGCCTTAGGGAGCCGGATTCTAGCAACAACAAAACCAAGATCATTAGCCTAATACATGCTTTAATCCCATCAGCTAAGGCCAATCAGCATTTAATGCTAGGTCAGAACTCCAGCTGCCATTACCCAAAACAGCAAAGAACACTCTAAAGCTAAGCTTACTACTCATGGCCAAATCCTATGAATGATTCTCAAAGGATTTTCTGAAGATTGAGGATGATTTAGCAGAGATTATTTGCTAATTACCCCCTCAAACTCAACTATAAATGGAACTCTCCATTAACACTTCAAGGGGGGACTAAGAGATACACTAATAGAAAAGAGTTCTTCCTTAACTTCTCTGTTTAGCTTTCTCTAAGCTCTAGCAAAGTTCTGAGTCACTGAGTTCTTAGCTTCAAGCTTAGAAACTAAGTTCTCCATCTTCTAGCTCATAAATACCCCTCATGCCTCTATTTATAAACACTCATCTATCTCCAGTAAAAAGCTCCAACAGCTTTATTGAACACTGTCTCTCACTACTCATACTACCCACAAATAGCCCTCTCTACTCACTACATATACTATATCCATGAGCATGCCCTGACATCATAATAATCTTGCTACACTAGCTGGAATCTCTCTCTCTCCCTTCATCTCACACTAAGTTTCCTCATTACTTGCTATAATGGAACCTATGACATCTGTTTATTCATTTACTATTAAGGGCTATGACGCGACTATTACTATAGAGTTTTTCCCTAATATTATTGTATTAGAAGACTCTTCTCCAGAGTCCACAGATGATGAGTTTGAAGATGTAGATACTTTCCTTAATCTGTGAATATCTAATGGCTGGAGGTTTATTCTGCTCTATTTCACTTTACTGTTGGGATACTTTACCGTTGAAATATTTTACTACTGGGTTATTTCTTTATTGCAGTATACTTTTTATTGTGCTAACGTGTCTGCTGTAGGAAGTGTTTTTGGGCCACCTCGTAACCCTTGTCAATCCCATCCTAGGCCCAAGGTATAAAAAGAGGGCGAACTCTTCAAAAACTTCACCGATAGCCTTTGGGCCATGCTTCAAGCCCATCGTCGAGTTTCGGTTTAGGCCCTCAACCCAACATAAATCTCATTTATCGGAAGGAAAACTTTTTCGCCCCTAACAATAAGTTTGATTCATATGTGATGCTAAATTGCTAATCGAAGGTATGTATCCTAACCTCTTTTGACTGATCAATGTTTTACTATTTCCAAGGTAGGATGTTTGAACTTTTAAACATGTGAGTAGGATCTTTTCAATAAAACATGGAATTTTTGGACACCCACCCATCAAATGATTAATCTTTGAGTCCATGTGTTATGATGTGCATGATATATATATATATATATATATATATATAATACACTCATATTTTATATCTAGCTTTACTTTTACATTATTTTGTTACTGATTATACATAGCTCATCTGCTCATACCTTAGCTACGGTCTACGAGTGCCCCAAGGTATGAGCAGATGAGCTATGTATAATCAGTAACAAAATAACGTAAAAGTAAAGCTAGATATAAAATATGAGTGTATTATATATATATATATATATAATACACTCATATTTTATATCTAGCTTTACTTTTACGTTATTTTGTTACTGATTATACATAGCTCATCTGCTCATACCTTGGGGCACTCGTAGACCGTAGCTATTGTCTGGATTGGATGTGATTGAAACTCATAACCGAAGAAGAAGCTTAGAACCAGAACAAGGACATCCTTATTCCGGATAAGGTTAGCTTCTCACTCATAACCAAATTGGTACCTTCTTCTTTGATGGTCCACTGAAAACCTTTCTGTGGTGAGTTGGAGGCATCAGAAACCTCAGTTATGGTGTTGGTCGAACCAAGGGAACTCCAAAAGAGCGTTGAAACTGTGATGACCCACTTGGATGAAGTAAAATAGAGACAAGAATGCTCTATTTGAAGAAGACGAAAAATCAATATGAGAGTTAAAGGCCGATGATGGATCAATCATCAATGGTTACTTTGATACCATGTGAAATATGATGATAAACTAGAAAAGAGAGACAATGATTTTTAACGTGGTTTGGCCATCAGAGCCCATGTCCAAATTCTATGTTATTATGCTATCTCTGCATTGCTTTGTTGTTTTACATAGGTGCCTTTTTATATGCAAGTTCTATGGACAAACATCCCTACATATGTCTAATCATATAGAGATAATTTGTTGATGAGTTGGTGGGACCTTCCATATTTGTTTGGTCCGCCTTCCAAGTTCTTGGGTTAGAATTTACTTCTCCTCCTTGACAAATAAATAGAATATAGGAACTTAATCTTTGAAAGATATTTCAAAATCCAAAAAGTATTAGTAATATGTTACCTTCCAGTATATAACTCTTCATGTAGAAACACAGAAGCTATAATGGTTGTAATGACAGTGCATAGGGGATTGAACATTGCAGAAAAGAGCGGACCCCTTAGTGATATGCACCAGGTCTGAACAAAAAAGGAAACTGCAGATCCAATTCCCTATCCATAAGAAAAACCCATTGAGTTATTTTGATGGAGAATTCATTTTTGTTGCAATATATGTAATCAAAATGTATACAACATACTGGTACATATCATAAGAAACCGATAGTAAGATGGAAAAGAGAAAGTTCATAAAAAATTGACTACTTACAGCATATAAACAACATTCAAATTCCTCAACTGAATGCAAATACCATGCTTCCGGGTCATTCTCTATGAGGAATGCAAACATTGCTGATTGTATCATTGCCAAGAAAAGCGTCCAAGTAGATGAATATATATGATCAGGAACGCATGCTGTAACTGGGACCTAGTTAAGTAGTTATAAACTTTAAACAATATTTAGTATCAAAAAAATAATACAACCTAGGAGTATTTGATTAGTAAAATACCTGCATAATCACCCAAAATGACCAGAAACAACTGCTTCCAAAGAGAGAGAGACAACCCAACAGCCAGTTATCACCTCCTGCTCCAAAGATAGATTTTGATGGTAGCAATTCCATGTTTAATAGCTTTGGCCCTTTGAGTAAAGCCATTGAGATGGCCCCACCAACACAGATGATTGTCCCTATTATCTTGGCACTACTTCTGAAGCTTCGTATATTAACTTTCTCCATTCTAGCCAATTTAGAGACTTTTTAAAAAAATGTAAAAGCTTCTATAGTTAAATATAATAAAAGGGGAAACATCCATTACAATGTTTAGGGTCACTCATTTTAAAACATAGTTCACCATGGCCTAGTTGGTTTCCAATTTTATTTATTTATCTATGTTATTTATATCAGATTCTTGAATAGTTAGAATAATATCATCATACTTTAATCTAATATTATCATACCTAGATTATTGTAGGTGGTGGAACTCTAGTGGGAACCCCTACAATTATCATACCAGATTAAAGTTGAAATAAAAGACGATCATAAGTTTAAGCTAACTGAGGTAAGATAAATATGATTTAACATGTTGCTTATTAAGAGTTCAGTTGGGTTCGTGCATTTACCCTAAAATGGCTGCCATTACAAAGGTGATTGCAGGGATCAGATTGGCCATGGCACTTGCTGTTGTTGAAGAGGCCAAGTATAGGCCTTCAAAATAGGCGTTCTGATTTGCTGTCACCCTATGAATAAAAGCATTAATTATACAAAACCTCAGTAACCTCACAACCATATGTAATTAAATCAAGAATATAAATTTCTAGAGAACTCTACCCTATAAGAGATGTCACAAATATTAAAGAAAAGCTCCTTATTCCCAATGAGATCCGACCAGTAGTCCTCCTGCCAAGTGCCAACAGAATCAAGTATGAGAGAGAGAGAGAGAGAGAGAGAGAGAGAGAGAGAGAGAGAATATTGTGATCACCTTCTTCTAAAACAAGCTATAGGAGCCATGATCAACGTGGATATGACTTGCCTGTAGACCACAAGCACCCTGGGGCTCATACCTTGTACTAATGCAACTCTAGTAAAGAGAGCAAACCCTGCATAAATGAATTGTAGCCCAATCATAGCCAGTGCAGGCTTGTAATAGTCGAACTCACCCATACTTGCTTGTCAAAATACTATGGCAATTCAACTATATAACATTCAAAGCACTTCTTTAAAACCCTTTATGTTGCAACAATCATGAAAGCACACACGTGACACACATGGAGTGACATGATTTGATAATACTATTTTAATATTATCTTGCAAATTTAGAAAGAGACAAAACGGACCAACAAAATAGTAATGCAATTATACACTATAATCCAGAGAGCTGCTGTTTCTCAAAAAAAAAAAAAAAAAATCCAGAGAGCTGCTTCCTCTTTTAAATAATGATGGGGCTTCCTTTGGTAATCCGGGAAGGGCAGGAGGAGGAGGGGTTATAAGAGATAGTGAGGGTAGATGGTTGAGAGGTTTTGCTCGATATATTGGATTTACAACCAGCATCACTGCTGAGTTTTGGGCTTTAAGGGACGGTTTGTTGCAAGCTGTTCAGATGGGGGTGCAGAATCTTGTGATTGAATTAGATGCTAAAGTGGTTGTTGAGCTGGTGCAGTCTTACTCTCCCTCTAATGCTTTTTATTCCTCCTTGTTGGCTGATTGTAGGTCACTTCTGCGCAAGTTTTAGCACTACAGAGTGCAGCATGCCTTTAGGGAAGCGAATAGAGTTGCGGATGCTATGGCTAAGTTAGGTTGTGTGATGCAAGATCATTTTGTATTTTATGATAATTCTCCATCTGATGTAATTTCAGCTTTTGTGTACTATGATGCTATTGGGGAAACTGTTTGTAGGCTTACTGCCTCTAATTTAGACAATTTGGCTTAGTTGTCTAATAATATTTCTTGTTAACCAAAAAAATAATAATAATAATAATAATTAAAAATTGCAGAGTCTGGCGTGGTGAGATTAGATCCATAGGGATAGGGTGTCGAAGATGCTTTTGATATCACAAGGATTAGCACTGACCTGTCTCAAAGTTTGTCTGCGGCTGCTTCAAATGATTTGATACATCGATCTTGTTTATATATTACTCCTCTATCTTTTCCTTTGTCCATGTTCGTTTTATTTTTTGGGGATGAATCTTATGAATACCGGTTCGGAACCTATTTTAGTTTATTAAGTAAAACGGGATATTTCAATATTAATTTATTTCGGTATATCGTTTTAGGGTGTTTCAAGATTCCTGATATACAATCACCGTACACTCTTGGTGTGATAGTCACGCTATAAGTATAAGTGATTGTGAGGTATGAGAGACAAAGGTCGGGGTTCAAGCCTCCAAAATAGAGCTTCACATACATATAAACTTAGATTAGGTTAGAATAGAATTTTTATTTTGTATAAAAAAAAAATTCCTGATATATATATATATAAACAAAAAATTATCAACTCAAAAAAAAAAAAAAAAAAAGTAAATAACCAAATATCAAATAATACAAATTATTTATTTTTAAGTCTTAACATCAATATCACATCCCAAAATTTATAACAATTACTTTGGATTGGCTGCTTGTAGCATGTGGCTAAACATTTTATATTGTGGAAAAACATGGGTCTCCACGTGCACATGCATCCATGCTGACTATTTTCGTTGGGGCCGGGATTGGTGAGGGATATGTCATATTTGTTTTGAATGTATATTGATATATATAGCAACAAAACCACATGTGCCATTGTATATTTATCAATAAGCTTTCACTGTGTAGGTGGGTGAGACAACGAAATCAGGAGTCGCAATAAGGATTATAATGTAGAGGTTGGACGGGTTAGGGATCACCTCTGATTAACCTGAAAAAGAAAAGTAGCCTACTTATTAGGCCATGAGACTAATAAGTGGAGTTTTTCGGCGCACCTCAATGAAAAAAAAAACAACATTGGTAGACTTAGAAAAATTGAAAAGTTTTTACCCAAAAAAATAAAAGAAAAATCTTCTCTCTCACGCATTGGTAGAGAGCTATTATTTTAAGTAAGCTGTATAGCATGCTTAACACTTGAGTTTTAACGTTAACGTCCTTGAATTTTAACGTAGTTTAGGTAAGCCTGATCTGGTTTACTTAATTCTCCCTCATGTGATTGACCTTTTGTCTCTCTTTGGCAGCTTTTTGTGTTTTTGTTTCCTCTCTCTGTGCTCTCATGTTTGTTCATCTTCCTTTTTTCTTTTTTGTGGGAGAGATTATAGCACCTTATGCATTGCTCTCATAGTAAATTCTCTCTCTCGTTTAGACTTGGTATAAATCATTTTCTTTTCTTTTAATTTTTTATCTTATAAGAAGTAGGATTATTAATAATTTTCTTATATAAATTTTTTTTTTGGAGAATGTTATATACATTTGATGTGTCTAAACTGTGTGTCTATATATATATATATATATATTGTTTTTTTTTTTAAATAATTATGTTGCTTTTGTTTGTTTTTAAGGTCAGCAGTAGCAATTATCATACTTAAACTAATTGTCAATTAGTTTCAAAATTGAATTTTTAAGATGAGGATTCCTTTGTTACAGTTGAACTGCTAGAACCTATATCATCAATATAGATAGCAATGATGAATTTCTTGCTAATGTAAAAGGAGAAGTGATTATGAAATTAGGAATGGAATTTGAGACTGATCAAGAAGCGTATGACTTCTAAAACAATTATGCACGTGTAAATGGTTAGGTAGAGTGTTTTTTGTTGTTATTGCCAAGGTATATGAGGGAATGACAAAAGAGATAACGACGTGAAATGCCATCATCTAGAAACAAGATGTGGTTGTTTGGCTTAGATGAAAATTAGTCATAGATCTAGTGAAAAATAGTGTGGTAAAATTTGTGTCAAATCATTCATATGTTTTAGCTCAAGGAATCAAGCAAGCTAGTTAGATGTCTTCCTTGATTTATTTAACCAAGGTAACAAAATATGGGTTTTTTCTGTTTAAATTTTACGTTGTTTAAAAAAAGTACTAATTCTTTAAATTGTTTATATAATAATTTTTCTTCAACAACATGGCAGCCACCTCATGATGGTAGCTCAAGGAATCAATTATTGCCACAAAATACAATGGTAAACTTTTAAGTTTCAATTATGAATTTTTTTTCTTATTGTATTGTTACTCTTAAATTTTGTTGTATCACCTCATAATTGGTTCATTGTATTATTTGTTATTTCTTTCATTGTGAGATGTATCAAGAAGATAGCATCGCAAACTTAAAGATAGCTTTATTGAATTGTTGAACTTGATACAGGTAATTAGATGAAAGTAGATATTTTTATTGCTTTCATTTTATTGATTTATGATTGGTTATATGTAGGCACAATTACTGGAAATGAGAAATCAAAGGAATGATGAAGATATTAAATAATAAAGAAAGAAGTATGCTTGTTTTTAGGACTTTATTGGCCAAGCTCCAAATCCATAGAGATCATGCATTGAATTGTTAGAAAATTTGAGAGATGTTGACTTCATTTTGCAGCAGTGTGCTTTTCCTGTAGTACCCTTTTGTTAGATCATCTTAGTAAGATGGCTACTTGAACTTATGTACTTGGTGGAGGTGCAACATTCTTTGAGGGTTTATATTGAAGTCTTTCCTGCTACATTGCACATGGCCATCATTGAATGAATAATTAGTAAAGCTACTCTGGCACTTGCCTGTTTTGTTCATGGAGTCTCTTGTTTCTATTAAACCATATCACCCATGAGTAATGAGTATTAGCTGTGAGAAACTGTTCCTATTTAAAGATTCACTCATGGGATTGAGAATCATGCTTTCCATCCATTTATGGAGGGGCTGGCCTTGTATAAAATCATATCTGAGATTGATTGCTAAATTCCACCATAATACATGTTATGGAACATTACACATTTTATCACAAGAGCTTCTCCTTCGATTTAGTTCACATTTGATTGAAATGCTTCTATGGAGGAGCTTCTCTTCCATGCTTAATAACTAGGAAAAAAATTAACATGAATATCCTTTTTTTCTAAATTCATTTAAGAATTTCAGCAAACATGTAAAATACAAAATCTAGCAACCCCAAATGTTTACTAAATACAACCTTTACAACAAAGAGACTTTTTTTCTCTCCACACATTTCGTAATAAAACAAAAATCAAACATCATCATCACCATAGACACTATCCCTGACCTGGAAAAAAAAAGAAAAGGAAATGCTAATGAGTGCCCTCGTTAATAAACCATTTAAAAAAAGTTTTTATGAAAAATGAAAAAAAAAAATTAATATTTTGACAGCTTTTTTCATTTCCCATAAAAATAGTATCAAAACTTTCCTAAAATTGATTATTAATGAGTGCCCTTAAGACACTTATTAGCATGACCAAAAAAGAGAGAGAGAGAGAGAGAGAGAGAGAGAGAGAGAGGAAGAAGATGAAGAAGAAGAAGAAACAGTTCCTGGGTATTAGAAAAAGAATAGCCGCAGGTCCAAGAAACCGAAACATAAATTTCCACTGATACATTGCACAATTTCATTATAAAAGTTAACTTTGTGTGCGTGGACCAGCAGGCAAAAAAGTAAAATGCTGACGAACCAATTGAACATTCAAATCATTTCCAAGTTACGGTCTCGAGAGCTATAAAGAATTCTTATACTTCTTCTAATTCTTTACCAAACTTATTGTCACCAAATTTAATCAATTCCATCACTTTTCCATATACGATCCGAAAGAATCAATAATTTTCAATTTTTGACATTCTAAAGAACAGGATTTCAAGAAAATTTCATAACAAAAACATAAATCTCAACTCGTGAGAGGGGTGTTAATTTATAGGTTATTGTTAGTGGGGATTGATGAATCAAAGAACACTGTGACAACATGTCATCCTTTGAGAGAGAGAGAGAGATAGAGACCATTTGTAAAATGAAATGTGACGATTAAATGTATTCAATAATTCATAATAATATTATGGGTTAGGTTTAGGTCCAGTGTTCAGTAGTACTAGACCTGTTGAGATAATGACATGTGTCCACTTTTAAACACGTGTCACCATCTGACCGGGTCCAGTGCATTGATACACTGGACCTAAACCAAGTCCTAATATTGTTACGTGGATGGTGACATGAAACAAGAAATTCATGCCTATCTTGTATTCAGATTTCTTTGTCTGGTCTTAATATTTCTTTTATTTCACAAGTTAATGTTACAAAATTCTTTCCTTCAAGGTTTATCTATCAATAGTTGCACAAACATGTTCTTCGATGCTAATCGATACACCATTGCATGTGAAGGTTTTTTTTTTTTATTATTATTTTTTTTATATAATTTTTATTTACATATCCCACTCTCATCAACATTGCATGCTTTATCAGTCAAAAGGGGTTTCTCCAAATCAATTTTCCAACTTGTTTTCTCTGAAGTGTCAACTTCCGAGGTCTCCACGGTACTCGCCTCATCAGTCTGGAAATTTGCGTCTTCTTTGATTTCAACAAGGTCTTTGGCTTTACCCCATAGCACGGCATATAAACCAATAATCACACTAACTCCACCAATTAAGCTGAAAAAAATCCACATTGGTCTATTTTAGATATCTAAAATAAAGTTAACTTATCAAAGTATTGATAAATGAGTCATGTTAACGAGTGCTCTTAGAACATTGGTTAACAATCCAGTTAAAGAAAGTTTTATGAAAAAAAAAAATTAATATTTTGACAACTTTTTTCATTTTCTATAAAAGTGATGCCAAAATTTTCTTAAAATGAATTGTCAATCAATACTCTAAAGGTACTCGTTAACCTTTCCCTTGATAAGTTGCCAAAAAAACACATTCAATTGCCCAAAAAATATGAATGAAAAATCCAAGTTGTCATAATAATTGTTGTAAAGTGCACTAGCATCAGGTGTGCTAAATGCTAAAATTTTAGCATTTAATACACCAAATACTAAAAGCCCACCTACATGAGGGGTAATTATTGAGTACTCCTAGAGATCATTAATGCGTATTCTCCACTCTTACATAACTGTGGGTCCCACTAATTACATTTATGATAAAACCCACAATTTATGTGAAAGAAAGAGTACGCATTTATAGTACTTCCGGATGCATCATGCCAAAAAAATTTGGCACACTACCGTACAAATAGAATGGCATAAATATTTTGTTAATTTTTTATTCAAAGTTCTCTCCTCATGATTGTAGGAATTAACTAATTGTTATTTAAACTTTCTCTCTCCCATATGTCTTCAATGCTTTCGAGAACCAAAAAAAAAAAAAGAATCAAAAAGATTAAAAAAAAAATATATATATATATATATATATATCTAAATAAAATAGCTTTTTAACGTATCAAAATAGCATATTTTTAAAACACATGATGCTAGTGCTCAAGATAACGTAATTTTATTAAAGTCTCATCTCGATCAAAGCAGAATGGAATATAGGGATTTTGTGGTTAAATAAAAATTAATTTTAATAAAAAAGATATTCCAAGTTTTGCAAAGTTGAGACAATATTGTTACCTTCCGGTATAGATCTTCTCATGAAGAAACGCAGCAGCCAATATGGTCACAATAACTGTGCACAGAGGATTGAACATTGCAGAAAAGAGTGGACCCCTTCTTGATATGATCCATGCTTGAACGAAGAATGAAAGCCCAGATCCTATACATCCCTACTCATATGATATTCCAGTTTCAACTATTAAGATCATGTCAATTTTTAATTCAATTAATTATCATCTTAAATGAGCAATTAAAATGAACATTTTATTGAAAACCAACTACGTACTGAAAAATGTTCTTAGCATTTAATTAAATAAAAGGATAAAATACAAAACTGACCCTCTAATTTTTTTCAGATTTCATTTCAATCCTTTAACTTTGCTTTTGTTCATTTCAGTCCTTCAATTTTCAAATTTATTTAATTAAGGATTTTTCATCAACTTTTTTTATATGTTGTGGTTAATTTTTCAATTTTATAAATTTTTCTTCAAATTTTTTAATTAAAAAAATTCAATTAATGATTGAAAAATATTTTTCAGATTTTTTTTTTCAAAAAATTTTAACAAAAGTTAACAGAAAGACCTTAATTGAATAAATCTGAAACTTAGAAGACTGAAATAAATAAAAGGTCAGTTTTGCATTTTAGCTTAAATAAAAAACTACTTACTGTAAATAAAATACATGCAACTTCAAGCGGTGAATGTACATTCCATGCATTTGGGTCTCGCTCTATAAATAGTGTAAGTATCACTGATTGTATTGTGGCTGTGAAACACATCCAAGCTGATAAAGATAGGTGGTCAGAATAGCTTTCTGAAACTAGAACCTGGTTAAAAATATAGCTTTTTAGTGACCAAGATCTAGTATAGTTATCAGATCATTAAAAGAGAACTATAGAGCTATCGATACCTGTAAAATCAGCCATAATGCCCAGCAACAACAACTTGCAAAGACAAATAGACAACCCAGCAACCAATTATCTGGTTGTAATTCGGCATTAAGCAGCTTTGGCCCCTTAAGCAATGCCATGAACACTGCTCCACTGACACACATGATTGTCCCTAATATCTTGGCAATAGTTCTCATGCTTCCAAAATTCAACTTCTCCAATCTAATTATCAAATACAGAAAATAAACTTGTAAAAACTTTGGAAATAAATAGGGTTAATTTTAACTGTCCACCCCAAACTATAACTTCATTTGCAGTGTTCCTCCTAAATAAATTACAAAATTTTGCAATTAAAGCTCTTATCCCGGTTTTTTCTTTCTTAAGATACAATAGAATTTTATTTTATAGCGTTTGCTTCAGATAATTTCTCTTTATTTTCAAGCCATGACATCGTTTTTTATTATTATTTATGAGAGGCTTAAACAAAATACTTTATCGGTTAAGATAATTGGAACCCACATCCTATTGTCCAAATAATCGTCAAATTAAATTAAAAATAAAGAACAAATAGTGATGAATTGCACCAATCTATCAAAATTACTATATAATTATAACTTAATTTGAAACTTACAATATCACACTAAGGCTCCATTTGGTTGGGATGAAAATAGGAGAGATGAAAAAAAAAGAGAGGAAATTGAGGGAGAAAATGTTGTTTTCCCTTGTTTGGTTCAGGAGAGAAAACAAGAAATAAAAAAAAAAAAAGTGGAAGAAAATCACTTTGGGCCCACAAATTTTTATCCTCTCCATTTGGGAGGAAAACTAAAGAGATAAAAGAAGAAAAGAAGCTCCAAATATTGAGGGCTTGTTTGGTAGGCAAGATCAAACTCACATTTCACATTTTAAACAACATACCACACATTTTTACACATATTTTTACTCACACGTATTTTAAAAAACTACAAACAATATTACTCAAATTACTCTACCAAACACTCCCAGAATTACTCATTTACCCCCTCAAAGTTGCTATCCAAGTCAAGTGAGTTATGATTACTTAGTCATGATTACTTGATTAGCTTTTGAGTAAAGGACATCCTATATTATTTGTGCTAGTCCCGGATCAATAGGTAGAGGATGAGTTAGTTTTTTTATGAAACCCAATCAACGTACTTTCTTATTTAATTTGTGTTTGGGGTTTTTTTTATGATAAATAATGTGTAATTAAAAAAAAAGTAGAGTTATATACTTATAAATGTATTTAATATATTTGTGGGAAATATAATAAAAAAAATTATAATGTTTTAATAGTTTTATCTTTTTTTTTTTGACACATTAATAGTTTTATTTAATAGAGGTATGGGGTAAATTTATCTGAATTATATTTTCCATCCTCTCATTTTTCTTTTCAAACAAACAATTGTGTTTTTCTTCTCTCAACTTTTCCATCTTCCTAACCAAACACATATGAAAGAAAATTAAATATCTTCTATCCTTCTACTTTTCTATCCATTCCTAATTTTCTATCCTTCCATTTTTTCACCCATCCAATCAAACGGACGGACTTTAATATTTTTTAATTTTGATATTAATTTAAAAGTTAAGTTTAAATTACACTTGGTGTAACTCTATAGAAATTACACCATTTTTACACCGTAGATCTCTAAGAGATCTAACAGTTAAAAAGACCTAGTTAAGTATTTATTGCTTTCCAACTCATTTACCTAATTAATAGAAATTTTTTTTTCTCTCCTTAATTATTCCTTCCCCCCGAGCTTCCATTTCTTCTTCTTCCTTTGGTAGATCTACTCTACTAAATTAGAAGCAAGTTCACCCTCTACATTGTAAAAAACAAAGACACAGCCTAGTAATATTTTGAACAAGCAAATAGCTGAAACTATCCAGGGAAAAAAATGGAAAGATCAATTTATATATAGTTGACGCCACTACAAATAATCAAGTTTATGAATAAATATTAGCAGATATTGTTGCAAAAAGGCTAAATAAAAATAAATAAATAAAAAAGTTCATAATGCAATTATGAGTGAGTGAACAACCATTGGTATCTCCTTGCTAGGAAAACATCTTTGGTATCCTATTAAAACAAAAGCTGTGATATAGTTAAATGCCCTATCAAGCCACGGATTACTGAAGATGACATCTTTGTAATGTTTTTTTGTTTGTTAAGAAATAGTGTCAATAAGAAAACCTTTAATCAGGGCCAGTACTTTAAAAATATGGTGGGGTGACCTGCAAGGCTAAAATTGGAGGTTTTGGCTATGGCGGGGTGACATTTAAGGCTTCAAAAGTTTCTTGAAAAAATGGCAAAATGGCATTTAATGAGGTGGAAAACAATAGTATCTTAACCATTAAATAATAAAAAATATGGAGAGTGATAAATAAGGAGTGAGAAAAAAGGCTATTAATTAGGTAAATGAGTTGGTAAGGAATTAATATTTAATGGTTTTTTTAAAAACTGTTAGACCTTTTAGAGATCTATGGTTTAAAAAAAGTGTAACTTCAATAGAGTTACACTATGTGTAACTTTTTTTGTTTTTTTAGAGAGTTTCAACCTATGACGTCCGCTTCTGATGAGTGCTCTTTGTCATCAGACCAAGACACCAATCAGTCTTTGGTGTAGGTAGGAATTGAACCCCAGATCTCTTATTCAACCATTAGAGATTTCACCAGTTGAGCTAATTAGAACCCACTACACCAGGTGTAACTTGAATGGTTGAACCTATTTCTTAATTTAATCATTGAAATGTTTATTGCATATTAGTCCATTAAATAGGGGTTTATGAAAAACATAATTAAATTAATTGCAAATTTTCAAAATTTATAATGAACATTAATTGTAAATGACCCTATATATAATACTATAATTTGAGTGAATAACTACAATTAACCCAAAAATGGAGCACTGAACTAATTAAAGAACACAATAAAGTTAAGGGTAAATTCCACAAACCTACCCTGAGGTTTGGGATAATACCAGTTTGGTCCAAATGATTTTAAAATCTACCAATTTGATCCAATTTGGTACTCAAAAGACAACTTTGCCCCTAAACATACAAACTCTCTATTCTCTCTCGTCTCTCTCACTCTCAAACCTCTCTGTGACCGAAAACACCCAACCCAAATCTCTGAATCCATAAGAACAGTACCAAAATCCCACTGAAGGTCCCTTGAAAATGCTACAAAAAAACACATAAAAATCACTCTTTCAAAACCCATTAATCCACTTGTAAACCCCATTGAAATCTCCAGAAAAACCCAACAAAAATCCCCAAAAACCAAAAAAAATCCCAACCAAACACAATACAGAAAATCAATACAAAACCACCCAAGACCCCACTGTAAACATCAGAATAGAAACCAGGGAAAAAAAAAAAAAAACCCACGAGATTGGGGTCATCATCCCCTGAAGAACACTGCCCAAATTTGAAATCTAAAGCCCATGCCGAGATCCACGCCGCCGCTGCAAAGACAATGGAGAGAAGATCGAAGCACCATCACCACCACCACATAGGTTCTAATAAGAGAGAGAGGGGCGAGAGTCCGTTGATGGCATCAAACTTGGTAGGAATCAAGAAGACCCTTGCATGGTGGTGTTGCTGACACCGATGACTGAGCTTATGGGTTTCGCCGGTGACCAAATCGAAGCGCCATCACCACCGCGTGGGTTCCGATCTGAGAGGGACGAGAGTCCGTTAAATAGCACTGATGGCGTCAAACTACTCAAACCTATGGTGGGAATCGCGAAGTCCTTTGCTGGGTGCTGTTTCCGGTGACCAAAATTCATGGGTTTCACCGGTTAGAGAGAGAGTTCTAAGAAAGAGAACTCAGTGAAGAGAGTTGAGAGAGAGTTAGAGTAGCGAGACAAGAGAGAGAAAGAAGAGATAATAAAAATTAGGGACAAATTGGTCTTTTGAGGACAAAATGAGTACGTTTTAAATTGTCTTGGACCTATCTGGTATTATCACAAACCTCGGGGTAGGTTTGTAGAATTTACCCTAAAGTTAATAAATTTACCCAAGAATAGATGCGAGTACAAAGGTAACTGCGGGGACAAGATTGCTCATCGCACTTGAAACTGATGTTGATGCTAAGTGTAGGCCCTCAAAATAGAGGTTCTGATTCAATGTTATACTGCAGTGGGGGGAGAAGGTAAAGAATCTTAGTAGGTCCCAATAAATAATTTAAGTAAGTTAGAAAAATATAGATAAAAACTTAAGGAAGGAAACAAATTCAGATAGAAATCTACCCAATAAGAGCGTTCAAAAATATCAAAGAGAAGCTTCTCAAGTTCAAAGAACACTTAATATTGGAGTTTCTCCTGCCAACAAAAAGCCATGTTAATCATACGTTTCCATGCATTAATTTGTGTCACAAAAAATGAATAGATCTCATGTCTATAACTATAAGGTCTACATCAATATGAGAGGGGCATTGCATACAACAATTATATGAGAGAAAGAGAGAGAGAGAATATCACCTTGAGAAATAAACTATTGGTGTCATAACCAAAGTTGCTATGGCTTGCCTGTAAACTACAAATACCCTGGGACTCATTCCTTGTACCAGAACTATTCTAGTGAAGAGAGAAATACACGCATAAGAAAATTGCAACCCCACCATAGCCATTGCAGGCTTGTGCTCGTCGAAACCACCCATAGCTACACGGGGATGCAAAAGAATTTTCCTCGGATATTCTAGTGTGACTCTGTGACACACCAATGTATAAGATATGCATAGAAAAAGAGTGGTTTATTTATAGTTGGTACTTGGTATAGAAAGTATGTGAGTTGTGACACACTTTCCTAGGAATGACAGATTTTGGCCAGTGCATGCTCATGTGAATTATGACAGGTATAAAATATGATAGAATGTTTATATACACAAAAGTTTTGACAGAACCTTCTCAAAAAAAGTGAGTAAAAAGATAGATTAGTAACAGGCTCAAACGAGAACTAATGAAAGCTCGCCAACTCAATAAGTGTGGAGATAATTCTAAATGTTTAATTTTTAAAAAACTCTATTCCAATTAAAAAAATAGGCAAGCCATAGTTACCAGAACTAGAAGTATTGAGATAATTCTAAATGTTTAATTTTTGTATAAATTTAATTGTTGTTAAAAAAGGAGGGGGGGGGGGGGGGGCGGCTTGGCCATGGATGATGTTAAGAGTATATTATACATATTAGCTCATTAGTATAGGCCAAAACTCATTCTACTTTATGTGCAAGACAAGTCTCATATTTATACTAGAAGTTTAGGGTTTGTCATCTTATATATACCTATGTTATGTTCATTATAATACAGAATTTGAATTGTATTTTTATATAATAAAGAAGTAACCTAAGAGTTTCTTATGTGGAAGTAGTTCGTTAGGGTAACTCTCGTGTTCTTGTGTTATTTATTTTATGCTTCCATTTCCACATTTATTCTAACACATTCAACTTAGTATATCAATGCTAATATTTAATAGATGAGTCTAGGTTGAACTATCAACAACTCAATCCAGTCTTGAAAAAATATATATATATATATATATATATATATTTGGGAGTTAAGTTACTTGAATTTTTTTCATTAAAAAATTATTATCATATGAAATTATGTTTTTTATCTTAAGAAAATAGAAAAAGAAAAAAAGAAGTATATATTCAATCAAAATTGGAGCTTTAATGTTTTAAAGTATGCATTTTTTTTTTTAATCAAGGAGATGAAGATCAAATCATTGAAATGTGATGTCAGCCTTGCTGTTCTAATTAGTTGGCATAATGATTAATTGGTTTTGGAACTTTACTCATAATGATGGATAAATCCTAAAGAATGTCTGTCCTCTCCATGTTCCATTCGCATTTTTTATTTTTTATTGTTTTCCTTACAGGTAAAAGTTAGATATAATAATCTTTAGAAGTTAGGGTCTTTCAACTTTCAATTGGATCTTTTCTCAAAAAAAAAAAAAAAAAAAAACTTTCAATTGGATCCACTGAAAAAGAATCATATAATGTTACAAATGCCAACCATACCATATGGGCTATAGCCGACTCTTTTTGCTGAATGCTGGCTGACTCAGCTGACTAAAAAGTAAAAACTGTGAATTCTTTTCCATATATATGCATACGGTTGTATCTAAAAATTATGGCAATTTTCTGGCACCGTCCACGCCTCGTGTGTAATGACTATACATATATACAAACATCAGAAGAAATGATTTCAAGGTGAGATTTGATGTCTGTGATGATAGTTCAAAAATAATTAATGTTCACACTTAATTTTTGTCATAATGTAACATAATGGCCAACTTGTGCCAATGAAGTCTGTCACTCTGTCCCTTATTGTCAGAAGAAAGTGTCGGCTTGATACTATTTATTTTAAAAAATATTACATTACTGATTATCAAAAAAATATATATTACATTACTTTTAAGTTTTGTTGTGAAATTATTTTAAAAATATTTTGGATATAATATTAATCATGTATTTTTTAGGTTTTCTGAAATGAGGTTATTTATTTATTTATTATTATTTGTAAAAGCTATACCCAAGAAAAAGTAAAGTTTAAATATGGTAATTGATTTAGAGTTTGTAATTCATTCTCAAATTCAAGATGATTTGTGCCAAAGGCTTTATACTTGAATTGGCACATTTCTATGCACAAAATGCTTGGGAGTCTAGAGAAGGAAGAGTTCGAGTTGCGAGATTAGCAGCATGTTGTAATTATCTCTAAAAAAAATTCAAGATCATTTGTACACACACAAAAAATAATAATAATAATATTAATAAACAACTTAAAAGAAAGAAGAATATGTAATTTTGATGGGCCTTCAATAGCCCTTTCGATTGACATTCAATTGACCTTTGATCAATCAAAAAGCAACCAAAAATTGCAAATCAATTTTTGCTAACGTGTTTTAATTGAAGTTGGAATGTTTTTAATCCCACTTGCTTCGCCTATATGAAAGCCCTTTAGGGACGACTTTAAAGGAGTTGGAGAGGCAAAAAGCCTTGTGCTATCCATATCAATTTCATCGGAATGGGATTTTTTTTTTTTTTTGAAGAGCATCGGAATGGAATTATTCATACTTTAGCCTTCAAACTTCGTTTGTCCATGCTCTTAGACATAGTTAACATAGCCTTGGGCCGTTCTTCATCGATGGTTCAATGGTGCATATATATCGAGCTGGATTTTCTGTAGCATAAGCTTGGGCTTCATTGATTTAACAGGATTTTCGGCCCCATGAGATTTTTTTTTTTTTAATAATTCGATTCCTGTATGGGGTAGGCCCATCTTGTAAAAGTTGGCTGGTGGGTTCATATACATCAGAAGGGAGTGGATTAAAATTAAATAGGCCTAACTTATTTGGATGCTGAGGTGGGCCTAACGGCTTTTAGGTTTTAAGGCTAGGACTCTCTCTCTCACTCTCTCTCTCTCTCTGTGTCCCCCTCAATGTTTCCGAAAATACTTTTTCCGGACTTGGAACATGTGAAAATGCAAATCAAAATAGAAGCCCAAAAAACGTTTTTCAAAATGTTTTTTTTATTTTTTATTTTTTTTTATACAAGATAGAATTCTACTCTAACCTAATCTAAATGTATATGTGTGTGAAACTCCCTCCTGAAAACTTGAATCCCGGCCCTTACCCCCCACACTCCACAAACACATACTCAACAAACCACCACAAATAAACTATACTTTACAAATGTTTTTTTAACTCATTTTAAATGTCACAACCAAATACAAGAAAACAAAAAAAAAAAAAAAGTTTTCTGAAAAATAAATCTTTTTTAAGAAAACATTTTTTATCCAATACAACAAAACTTAAGGTATTAGATAATTTCAATTCATAAATTTCTCTTTAAATTCATTTGATGAGATAGGGGATAATTGAGACCCCGCCCCACAAATTAAATTAAATAAATAAAGTACCAAAGGCTTTCAGGGCTTACACCTCTTCGAAAGAATTGAATAAAGGGGCGCCAACCCCCCCACCCACCCCCCAAAAAAATTGTATTTAAGTTATATTTTGTATATAAATCAAATTTTTGTTTTGTAGTAATACATTATACATATCTCTTGTTATATATATATATATATATATATACACACACACATACACAGTATTAATAATAGAATTTTTTGTTTGAGTTTCATCATTTTGCATACTAAAATTGTTGGAAAAATAGCATGAAGTGAATAAGAAATTGATGATTTCTATATTCACTTGAAAATGTTATTATAAGAGTGATGGAAATCCTTGAGTCCCACATTGGAAATGATGAAGAATATGAGTTGAATATTGGGTTGGGCTTTAGGCATGTGTGGACTAAGCTCACTTATCCAATTAATAATAATATTTTAATTATTGAGTCAGTTAATCTGTGCATAGTAGTTATCACTAAAATAGTATCCCTGTTCAGTAACGTATAAGTTCTCATAGTCCCTCATTCATAAAAATAACTTTTTCAAAAGAAAAAACTCTCAAAGTGAGAATATTTTTTGTTCATTCATTTTTGTGTCAAAGAGAGAGAAAGAGGCATTGAGTAGTTCATAGAGTACGATCTTGAGTGCTTCGTTTTCGTGCTAAAGATCATTTTATCGTGGGAGGCAGACGTCCACGAGTCTTAAAGCACCACTGTGATTTTTGTTTTGTAGTAATACATTATACATATCTCTTGTTATATATATATATATATACACACACATACACAGTATTAATAATAGAATTTTTTGTTTGAGTTTCATCATTTTGCATACTAAAATTGTTGGAAAAATAGCATGAAGTGAATAAGAAATTGATGATTTCTATATTCACTTGAAAATGTTATTATAAGAGTGATGGAAATCCTTGAGTCCCACATTGGAAATGATGAAGAATATGAGTTGAATATTGGGTTGGGCTTTAGGCATGTGTGGACTAAGCTCACTTATCCAATTAATAGTAATATTTTAATTATTGAGTCAGTTAATCTGTGCATAGTAGTTATCACTAAAATAGTATCCCTGTTCAGTAACGTATAAGTTCTCATAGTCCCTCATTCATAAAAATAACTTTTTCAAAAGAAAAAACTCTCAAAGTGAGAATATTTTTTGTTCATTCATTTTTGTGTCAAAGAGAGAGAAAGAGGCATTGAGTAGTTCATAGAGTACGATCTTGAGTGTTTCGTTTTCGTGCTAAAGATCATTTTATCATGGGAGGCAGATGTCCATGAGTCTTAAAGCACCATAGTAATTGTGTGAGGGGCAAAATCTGCTTTAAGGAGATTGTGTAAAACACAAGACTTGATCTCAATTGTTCATCCTTTCATGCATCTAGTCTATGAGTTTTTAATTATTTGTAAATTTCTATTTATATTTATACAGTATTTGTTAATTGTATTTGCCTTTGATATCTTTTTGAGTTACTTCTTATTATTACATCTATGTTTTGTTCCTTTTGTTTTATCACAAAAATAAATTATTGAAATATAACCAACAATCTTAAAGCAGATTTTTAATTTACTCTTGTGATTTACGGTGAAAAGAATTCTATGGATGTTGAAATACATTAGTCGGCATTTGTTTATATACTGGGTTTGAGGACATTCTGGCCTTTTGCCCTTAATTTTTAAAAAATTTAGCAATATGCCCCTGTTTTGAAACTATATAGGTATATGCCCCTGTTTCGATACTCGATTACCATAAAATCGAGTTTCAACGCAAAACTCGATTGGTTTAAAATCGAGTTATGCCCGATCAAACTCAAAAAAAAAAAAAAAAAAAAAAATTGCATAGAAACTCGAGTTCCGGGAACTCGAGTTTCATGTAAATTTTTTTAAATTTTTTATAAGTTTTTTTTCAAGTATGCAAATCAGTTTCAGTGGCCCTATAGCGGCGTTTTTTCATCCCTATAGCGACGTTTTTTATCCCTATAGTGACGTTTTTCTGGAAAAATTTTTTTACAAGTATGAATATCGGCCCTATAGCGGCGTTTTCTCATCCCTATAGTGACGTTTTTCTGGAAAATTTTTTACAAGTATAATATCGTCCCTATAGCAGCGTTTTTTCATCCCTATAGTGACGTTTTTAAGCCTATAGTAGCGTTTTGGTACTCGATTTCCATTTACTCGAGTTTTATGCAATTTTTTTTTTTTTTTTTTTTTTTTTTTTTTTTTTAGTTTGATTGGGCATAACTCGATTTTAAACCAATCGAGTACTTTAAGTAATTCGATTTTAGGGTCATCGAGTATCGAAACAGGGGCACGAACCTATATAGTTTCGAAACAGGAGTATATTGCCAATTAAAAAAAAAAAAGAGGGTAAAATGCCAGAATGTCCCTGGGTTTGATATCTATGGGTTTATTGTTTATCGCATATATCTATCTTTAACTGTAAAGTGAATTTGAGATATTTTCTTCTCTGATAATATTCGTTTTCGTGTTTGATAATTGAATCTTTTATAGTGTGACTTGTTAGTACAGTCCATAGACTTTTCAAGTATTTGCCTTCTTGCCTAAATTATATTATAATAGGCTAATTTATCTTATATGAATTATTGTTTGGCTGAGGTTTGTTTCTTTTTGTTCACTATTTATACGTACTATGCCTGCAATTTGGTATTTTAAATATTGGTTGGATACAATATTATATATGCTAATGACCGTATAGTGTTTCACGTGCCTCTATAATCTCTTTTTCTGTGTTGGCTTTGTATTGTCTATTCAACATAAGTGATTGTCAGTGGTTGATTTGTTTTAGTGCAGATTTATGTTCTTGAATTTTGATTGAATTTCTTTGGTACTTGTGTAGAATACCTTTACTATCAAAATCCATTGTATATTCTGACATTACACAGAGACTAGATGGCTTATTATATGTTATATGATTTTTGCTTTAAAGTAATACTTGAGTGCTGTGCCGTGTCAATTTTATCTAGACTGTTGTGTAATATAAAACAATGCTTCGGTTGGATTTTGAGAATTCAATCTGATGAAATTTTGTTTTGAAACCTGTGCCTGTGCCTGTGCCTGTGCCTGTTGCTGCCCCTGTTACAGTTCCTGTTAATCATGGAGAAAAGCGAGAGAAATTCAATGGTACCGAGTTTAAGATGGCAACAAAAATTGCTGTTCTATCTCACAATCTTGAATTTGGCAAAATTCTTGTATGGGAATGCTCTAAAACTCAAGGAAAACGAGACAGATAGGCAAGTGGTTGCTGCTGTGGAAGCATGGAAACATGCTGACTTCCTCTGCAAAAACTATATTCTGAATAGATTGGACAACACACTGTATATTGTGTATAGTTCAATCAAGACAGTAAAAGAGCCGTGGGATTCTTTGGATAAGAAATACAAGACAAAAGATGCTGGAACTAAAAAGTTCATTGTGAGTAAACTTCTGGATTACAAAATGGTAGATTTCAAAACTGTGCTTAGTCAAGTGCAAGAGCTACAGGTAATCTTACATGAAATATATGCTGAGGGTATGTCTGTAAGTGAGTCTTTTTAAGTGGCTGCTATTATTGAGAAATTGCCTCCATCTTGGAAAGATTTCAAAAATTACTTGAAACTTAAGCGTAAGGAGATGTGGCTAGAAGACTTGATTGTAAGATTGAGAATTGAGGAAGACAAATCGTTCTTCATAAATAGCCGTAGGGAATCACTACATGGAATCTAAAGTAAACATTGTGGAGCATAATAAAAATAAGAGGAAGTACTCTGGTGAAAGCTCAAAGCAAAGAACTAGTGGGGGTAACTTTACAAAGTTCAGCGAAAAATGCTATGTGTGTGGCAAGATGGGGTATCATGCTAAGGATTGCCATAAGCGTCAAAATCAAGGAACCAAGAAAGGCTCTCAAGCCAACATTACTAAAGTGGAAAATCTTTCTAAAGATGTGGATGATATAGACCTTTCTGCAGTGATTTCTGAAGTAAACTTGGTAGGAGGAGATATCAAAGAATGGTGGATGGACACTGGGTCTACTCGCCATGTAGGTATATATCAGAATCTGTTTTCTTCATACAATCTTGTGGACAATGGAGAAGAAATATTCATGGGGAATTCCTCAACCTCTAAGGTTGTAGGAAAAGGAAAGGTAATATTGAAGATGACTTTAGGCAAGAAACTTACGTTGAATGATGTGTTGCATGTGCCAGATATTCGTAAGAATCTTATTTCTTGCTCATTGTTGAGCTAGAATGGTTTCAAATTGGTCATTGAATCTGACAAGTTTGTGCTTGCAAAGAATGACATGTACGTTGGAAAGGGTTATATGAGCAATGGGCTGTTCAAAATTAATATAGAGTGAATTTGGATTATTGCAAGTGTGGATTTGGTTTGTAATATTTTAAGTGTGATATTGTTCTGGTGGGATACTGTAGGTGTGTGATATAGGGATGACTTATATATATATATATATATATATATATAGCTTGTAGTTTATGTACTTTTGTGTTCAGTAAAAATATATATAATACTTCAGGAGGCTTATGTGTGGTTGATGTAATATGTATAGAATTAATTTATTATTATTTCGACTTCTCTTTAGCTGTGTATATGATTCTTTACACTTTTCCTTTGACTGCTTTTTGAAAAAATTGTTTGGCATATTACAGAAGGAAAAGGAGATCACATGGCCTAGATATTTAAAGTGGCAGGCTAGAGTAGTCTGATCTTTTAATATGTTTAAGTAGCCATGTGAACTTGTAATATAGATCTAAGCTTGTATATTACTTTAACTTTTATGGACGTGATGAATTGGAATGGCCATCATTTGTATTCACTGTTTTATGAAATTGTTTCTTTGCAAGAACTATTTGTTGACCCAATGTTATATGATGCGTTTAAAGAACATATGTGATTATGATCATTGATAACATTGAGTGGAATTGAAATGGTTATGCAAAACGGTGTTGTGTGGAACGAATGGTGCAATCCATTTGGACAAAACAAAGGAGAAATGAAAGAAAATTTGAAAGACACTATGAATTGTGGAAAAGTCAAATAACTTTTTTATAATTCTTTAAATGTGGGGGTGTCTTCTTAAAAAGAAGATGGCTTATTTAAAGAGGTTTTGATTTGAGATACAAAACAATGACATGAGAAATATGCCACCTATATATAAATGAGTAATTACCAATTAAGTGTCTTGGTAGTACACATAGTGATGGTAGGTCTTGACATCTACGTCAGAGACATATTACCATGAGGTAGTTGCTCTCTAATGGAAGTACTTCCAAATTATAAAATGGATCCGTAATTAATTGATTAAGTAGAGAGCTAGTAAACTGCTCATCGAGGGAAATGGGGTTAAAGCCTATTAACTAAAAGTCTCCGGGATGACAACCCGACTTAGCTGACTGGAGATCCCAAAATCTAGGTTCAAAGGGACAACCGAATCGTGGAGATTATTATTTTATCACTATGAAGATAAAATCTCCCTCCCGTTCCTATAATGAAATAGTGATGTCTGTAAGCGATGTTCAGGGTAAGCTTTGCTTTTGATGATTCTTAAATTTTGGAATTCCAAGTAGGGTATAGCAGGATACTCTTAATAAGAATCACCTATATGAGTGTGAAGTGGGCCGCTTCCATGAGAGTTTTAAGGCTGAATTCTCTAGAGCACTTCATGAATTTACCAGGATATGTTCAAGACCGAAATGAACACAATTATAAGAATCAAAAAATGTCCGAAAATGAGCTATGTGAATTCTATTGTCTTGGTATACACAAACGGCTGAATAGTTCAAGACATTATGTTCACTAGTTAGCTAGTATATCTGATAGTCTTTCACAAAGGAAAGTTCAAATTTCTATGTTCACTTGAAAATGTTATTATAAGAGTGATGGAAATCCTTGAGTCCCACATTGGAAATGATGGAGAATATGAGTTGGATATTGGGTTGGGCTTTAGGCATGTGTGGATTAAGCCCACTTATCCAATTAATAATAATATTTTAATTATTGAGTCAGTTATTGAGTCAGTTAGTCTGTGCATAGCAGTTATCACTAAAACAGTATCCATGTTCAGTAACGTATAAGTTCTCATAGTCCCTCATTCATAAAAATAACTTTTTCAGGAGAAAAAACTCTCAGAGTGAGAATATTTTTTGTTCATTCATTTTTGTGTCAAAGAGAGAGAAAGAGGCATTGAGTAGTTCGCAGAGCACGACCTTGAGTGCTTCGTTTCCGTGCTGAAGATCATTTTATCCTGGGAGGTAGACGTCCACGAGTCTTAAAGCACCATAGTGATTGTGTGAGGGGCGAAATCTGCTTTAAGGAGATTGTGTAAAACACAAGACTTGATCTCAATTGTTCATCCTTTCACGCATCTGATCTGTGAGTTTTTAATTATTTGCAAATTTCTATTTGTATTTATATAGTATTTGTTAATTGTATTTGCCTTTGATATCTTTTTGAGTTATTGCTTATTATTACATCTGTGTTTTGTTCCTTTTGTTTTATCACAAAAGTAAATTGTTGAAATATAACCAACAAAAATATCCTAACACAAATTCTTAAACTCTTTTAAATACCCATATCTTTTAGTTAAATAATTTTAAATTTAAAAACACAAACTAGTTAAAAGAGTAATCTACTATTTTTTAAAAAGTTTCTTAAGTTTTAGGTTTTCAAACTTTTATTAATTCTCACATAGAGAAAGATTTTAAAAATTAAGACATTATCTTTATCTTACTTTTAAACATTATTTCACTAAATCCAAAATAAAAAAAGAGGCTAATTGCAAACGTAAAATATGTATGATGAGTCTAATATATATATATATATATATATAGTAATTCAACTAGTTGGTATTTATCCTAAAAATAAAAAATAAAAAACTAGTTGGTATCTTGACGCTCAACAGGAGTTTTCTAGTGCCCAACCACTGCTTCCCCCTCCTCAAGTTAGACCACGGATGTTCTGGAATTTGCCTCTTGCCAATCTTTCCAAGGTGAACTTTAATGGCACTATGTTTAAAAATGTAGACCAAGCGAAAATGAGGTTGTTATTAGGGATGACATGGGGTAAGTTATTGCTTCAATATCTTAGAATATTGCTCTACCGCTCTCAATTGTGGAAATTGAAGCTCTGGCAGCTATTCGAGCTCTTGATTTTTGCTGGGAAATTGGTATTGACCCGGTGATTCTTGAGGATGATTCAGAGATAGTCATCAACTCTTTTAGGAATGAAGATACTTCTATGTCTGCTTTTGTTCATCTAATTCAAAAGGCTAATTTTAATGTAGAGACATTTGATCTTTTTTTTTTTCCTCATGTTTGGCTGGAAGGTAATTTTGTAGTTTATAATCTTACTAGACATGCTTTACATGTCACAGATTTTCAGTTTTTGGCTTGGATGGAAGAGCCGACTTAGTTTCGGTTAGTTAATAAAATTCATACTTTTTTTTTTCAAAAAAAAGAGTTGGTATCTTCTGGTGTGTCTAACAAAGATTTTCAAAAATTGATTCGTGTTTTAGCTTGAAAATAAAGGCAATTATCATGAAGTGGATATCATAGGTTGGAATATTATAAAAAAAAAAAAAAAAAAAAAAAAAAAACACAACAAAAACAAAGACATTCATGATATATACATATATTCCAGCACATTTAATCTAGAATTATTATCACCAAAAATAAAAATAAAAATCAAACCAGATAAACATTTGGTTGATCTAGAGGCTACGGTTTCTCATCTAGATCAACACGTAATATCGTATCTATAAAGTGGGATTTAAAATTACGAGGTTCACAAATTAAACCAGTAATTGGGAGAGAGACACGTAACGTTCTACGTTACATATATTAATATATGTCTCTTTAGGTCTTCTAGTTTGAATTTTCTGTCAATATCGCTGCATTTTGCAAAGTCAATTCTCACTGGTATGATTTGGTATATTTTGGATACTATTCAGGTATGAACACCTATCACTTTTGTCAAAAAAAAAGGCATGAACAATGTTTATGAATTGCCAATTTTGTGCAGGTAGGTTCTTTAACAAAAAAAAAGGTTGAGCATTTAATAAATCGCTGCGAACCAAAATCTTAAATCTTGACCAGATATATTAGGAACCTAACAGGCTAACACCCAAATAAAAGTTGAGCTTGATTGAAATTAATTAAATTTGGTGCGAATTAAACGATTGACAAGGGAAACAATTGGTTCGCGGAGTTTAAAAGTTGGACGACGTGGTAACTACTTGAGGTGACAATTGTGATTAAGCTCTGGTTGTTAAAAATGGGTTAGTAGCTGGACGACAACAGATACCCACTCATCCGTGTGGCCAACCATTGTGCGCTTGTCTTCATCACTTGGCAGCCCATGGGATGGGACATATATCAATATCATGCATAATTTTTAAATGGGTCATGCTAACGAGTGTTCTTAGAGCACTTGTTAACAATTCATTTTAAGGAAGTTTTAATATCACTTTTATGGGTTAGCACTTGAGGTGACAATTGTGATTAAGCTCTGGTTGTTCAAAATGGGTTAGTAGCTGGACGACAACAAATACCCACTCATCCATGTGGCCAACCATTGTGCGCTCGTCTTCATCACTCGACAGCCCATGGGATGGGACATATATCAATATCATGCATAATTTTTAAATGGGTCATGCTAACGAGTGTCCTTAGAGCACTTGTTAACAATTCATTTTAAAAAAGTTTTAATATCACTTTTATGGAAAATGAGAAAAGCTGTCAAAACATTAATTGTTTTTTTTTTCTTTTCCCATAAAAACTTTCTTTAACTAGATTCTTAACCAGTGCTCTAAGGGCACTCGTTAGCATTTTCCTTTTTAATATGTAAATAATACTATAAGACTTATTTTTAATTTTAAAGTTGTTGAAAAGTAAGATTTGTGGGTCATATGAATAATGCACGAGACCCACTGACGTGCTAAAATGTGACTGAAAAGTCAAATATTGCGACATGAACAGTACCGTAACAGTGACATTTGTCTCCTAAAATGTGTGCCCCAAAAAAAAAAAAAAATAGTAAAACGCTAAAAACGCAGACGTTGGTAGAAATAATTTCTACCCAAACGCACACTAAATGCTATACAAACTTGTCACATATGTTCTTTCTTAAAAAAAAAAAAAAAAAAAAAAAAAAAAACTTGCCTCATATGTTTAGTCTATCCAATGTTTCGTTATTTTTCATGGTAACACTTAAAATTCGTGCTTCTCTTCTTGTCCACTCAAATTGGGCGAAAAAGAAAAGGTAGACCGGACCTAATGTATTTACTTCAGCTTCTCTCCTTTTCTTCTCTCTCATATGAACCAAACGATGGAAATAAAATTTCTTCCTTTCAATTCCTTTCTCTTCCCTTCCCTCCCGCCCATTCAAAACACAGCGTTAAAACCATATTTCAATTCAAGCCATAAACTTATTTATGGAGATATTACTAACGAAAAATATTTAGCTAAATGACGCCATGTGATTATTGGAACACGAATAACCATTACATAGAGATTAGCTCTATCAAGTAAGGGAAATTCCTTCCTCAAAAAAAAAAGGGAAATTCAATGGAATTCATAATTGTTTCAATTTTTTTTTTTTTTTACCTTCTTTATTTTTATTGTTTCCCCTAAAGCCACATATTAAAATTATGTAGTTAAATTATTAAATTTACTATTTTTCAATAACTTAAACTTTGGAGAGAATTGGTAATTTAACAAAATATTAAAAAATATAACGTTGTTTTCTTTATTAAAAAAAAAATTATTCACAGTCTCACGCCTATGAGTTTATAATTAAAATGCTAACAAAATGACATTTTGTGATTATTTCAACATATATGTATTACATATGAATATTACAACTTTAGCCATGCGATGTTGTTTTCTTTAAACATTTCTATTAAATTACTTTTCAACAATATATGAGTGAGGTTTAAAATATTAGTTTTTACCATTCTATTTTCTTACAAGTGGGGGGCAGGAAATCCGAATCCAAATTTTCTATATAAGAAAGAGCATGAAATACTATTGAATTATAAAGGTTCTTGAATATTTTAATACTTATTGAGTCCAAAGAATGATGTCATTCACCGACGTTTAAATAGATTGTGCAATTTTATGGCTATTTTGGTTGTTTTAAAAGCAAACCAAAAGGAAGGCGGGGAGAGGAAAATTCTTTATGAAAACATGATTTGCTATTTTTCAAAACACACTCAACTATTAAGCATGTTCGATAATAGGCCACGATAAATTTAAAAATAAAAAACTAAACATCTTGTAAATTGAGAACATTAGAGAAAAATAAAACTCGGAAAGCATAATGTCACCCCAATCGCACACAAGCCCATTTGTTTGTTATGCCAAAGCCAAATTGCGAAAAATTTTGGACATGAACATGTGATATGGAGATGAATATATATGTTGCCGATGTTGTATTCAAATGTGGCTGCAATGTTTGTGGACGACTAATCGGCTAAAAGTAGAATCTTTGGAATAGCTTTCTTTTAGGTTACCTTATTATTATTTGTTTATGTACAATTTTATTAGGGGTTTTTTTTTTTTTTTCAAAGTACAATTGTAACTTTGACTAGATGCTATTTTGGCTCCAATTTTAAAATTTGCACGATTTTAACTCAAATTTGTTACTTGTTTAAGGATAATTACGAGTTTTTAACTATTTTCTTTTAACCACTTGATGATCAAATTACTTTCTAGGATATTTATAGTTCTTACATTCTAACTTGTTTTGAAATTTAGTGTTAATTAATTCCTTTACAAAAAGTGTTGTAATTTTTGGTTATATACTTTGTAATGTGTTTGGGTGTAGAATGGGTTGAAAGACTGAAGGTTTTGATCACTGTGCTTGTGTTCGAGCATTATTGTGTTGGCAAATTTGTGTCAAAAATTTCCAATGTATTTGCAAATTTCCATGTATTCAATTGTTTCAATAGAATTGCTGGTCACTTTAGGGTATTGTTTCTTTTTCTTTTTTGATAAGAATTAGGTATTGTTTCAATGGTATTAATTGTTGGTCACATTATTTCAATGGTATTATTGTACACACTTGTCATCATTGTGGTTTTATTGATCACATTAGGTCAAATTGTTCTTTTCGTAGGCAAGAACCAAAGGATGTGACTAAATCCTCCCACAAGAAGCCTAGATGTCCTAAGTTTAATCATGTCTGTTATCATTATGGTATTGTTAGACACATTTTTTCTCGAAATTTTTTAATTACCTTGTTACAAGGTTTTCACTTCCTGGACAAATATTTTCTGTTTGTCTCTAAATTTGATTGTAGTTATATTTATTCTTTATTATTTCATCCATATATGATTTAATTTTGGATTGAATCTTGTGATTATGAATTGAATCAATCTATTAAAATTTGGTAGTTCAAACGATTAGGGTCTAATGTCTAAACCGATATTTTTTTCATAACTAATTGTAGTTTTTTTTTACAAGATAATTTATTTAAATTTCAAAATCCATAATCATCTTTAGGATTACTCTTCATTACATTCTTGTCTTAAAATTTAAACTTATGTGATTTTGACATATAAACCAAACAAAATTAACTACTAATAATCACATGGATTAAATTAACCATAGTTTGCAAACAAGTATTTAACCATTAAATATTAATGTGGATTGAATTCTTGATTAGTTGATTTTCGTGAACTCTAATGTATTTTGGACTTAATTCATGTTGAAATTACTTTTTATCCTTCCATGATTAAAATTACAATTTTACTCTTGGTTGACTCTTGGTTGCTAAATGAAATATCTACAATACCATGTGAAAAAAAAAAAAAATTATATAAAAAAAAAATGTCATTTTTAATATGGTTTGGCACTTTAGGCTGTCCACAAATTTTTTTTTTTTTTAACAGGAAAACTTTGGTACAAGAAAGGAGTTTATATGCATGAATTTTACATGTAAAGTTCTATTAAAGAAAAAACAGTGGACTAATCCCATATTGAAAAATGAGTGTGAGTTAAACAGGTTAGAAGCATGTGTTGTGTATCCAAGAGTTAGGTCCTTTTGAATATACACTACTGTGAATTTCTTTAAGACATTTTCTCCTTTCCCCGTGTGTGTGCATGTTAAAAATATTTAGTATTCTCAACCAAAAAAAAATATATATATATATATATATATTAACCTTGCAATTATTTCTATAGTTAAAATCTCTTCTCTCTCAACTACCAAAAAAAAACTACCGAATTATAAAAAAATAAAAATAAAAACATATTATGGTTAAATGGTGGAATGATATTTAAATTAATGACCATTAATTGCACTTTGGGTGATGGAGGTCGAAATACTTTCCGTAACGAACTCAATGAAAACAATTTTTTCATAAGGAGTCTTCAGTTTGTAACATCATGCCCATTTAATATCTAACTTATCTCTTCAACTAACTACTCAGTTGTCGTATTTATTTTCTATCTAACTTGAAGCACATTGTTCATAAACAGAAACCACGGCCTAATTTAATACTACTCTCAATCTCACGCAACTAGTCTTTGGTTGATAATAATATCTTGTAAGCCGCCTGAGCTGGCGAATCTTAACCTGTCTATGTTCCGTATGAGAAAGTCAAACATATGAAATCGGCTTAGAGTACTCACAGCAGTGGTGCTATATTTATATATTACTATATTTTAGCTCCTCAAACACCAAAATCACGCTCTAGCAGTGGAGCTAAACAAAAAAAAAAAAATTTATTTTATTTTGCCCGATGGATTAAAATAATAAAAAATGGTTCTCTCTCTCTCTTAGTCACTCTGTGCCTCTCTCTCTCTTAGTCACTCTCAACTCTCTGTCTCAACGTCTCCAACCCACACCTCCACTGGCCTCAATGTCACCGGCCCAAGCCGACCCAAGCCCCAAGCCGTTGATCCACGTCTCTGACCCACGCCTTCGCCCAGTCCTCCATCTCAACACTCACCCAACGCCGATCAGACCATTGCTTTGGTTTTCCACCGATCAGACCCATCCGCCTCAGACCCACTTCTCTTCCACCAATCAAACCCACGCCTCCACCCAGTCCTCCATCTCAACGCTCACCCAACATCGATCAGACCATTGCTTTGGTTTTCTGCTGATCAGACCCATCCGCCTCAGACCCACTTCTCTTCTGCCGATCAGACTCACGCCGACACTGTCCTCCTCACCGAAGCCTAGCTCTGTGATTGGTGATTTTTTATTTTGTTTGTGATTGGTGATTTTGTTTGTGATTGGTGATTTTGTTTGGTTTGGGTTGAGAAAAAAGATTGGAGATTTCGGTTGGTGGTTTTTTTTTTTTTTTTTTTTTTCCCTCCTGTGGACTGGTGGTGGTGGTGGTGGTTATGGCTATGGCTGATGGTAGAGGTGGTTGTGGTTGGTGCTACGGATGTTTTTTGAGTAGTAGGATATATTATTTTATTGTGGAGGATATATTATTTTATTATGTTGAAAGCTAAAATAGATCCACTACTGCAGCATGTGTGTAGATAAAATAGATAAAATAACTTTTGGTGGAGCTAAAAAGCTAAATTTTTAGCTCCACTGCTATGGCTGCTCTAAGTTCTTTGTACGGGTTGCTTCTACTAGTATTTTCCGTCCCAAAAAAGGTCTCGCGTATGTGGTCACCAACTTTGCCCACTTAAACCCAAATTCTTCCATAAACTATTTAGATGAATCATAAATGGAAGAAGCACAATTTTTATTTTGTAGTAAAATACTAAGAAAGCAATTTGAAGTAAAATCTCTTCTTCTTTTTTTTTTTTTTTTCTTTTTTAAATTAAGTGGTTCATATAACTAAAAATGAAAGAAACTCATATATACATCTCGAATAGGAATTTTATGTTCTACTTTTTGTGTTTATTTCATGTTTCACCAGTTGTAATATGTCATATGTCATGTGTCGATTTTTTTTTTTTTTAAGCTTTGGTTATTTTATAAGGAAAGTAATAAAATAAATAAATGCATAAGCAAATTGTAATTAATGAAGTATAAAGTGGAATGTAACAAGTAGGAAAAATTAGAGGATTTGTATTCCTCATATACCCTTCTCTCTTTCTTAATAAACTCTTTCCATTATTTACTAAAAAATAAAATACTTTCAGTCTTCCTATTAAAAGTCTCTTTGTCTAAAAGCATATTTCACTATTTTGACATACTGTTACAAACACAATCAAACCACCATTTCCTTTCATTTTTGCGCTCACAATAACCTTGGCGGGATTCAAACTCATATTCATCCCGTGTGCGAGATCGGGTAGTGCCATTGGCCACAAAGCTCTTGTTAATAATTTTTCACATCAAGGGTCGATTTTGGGATCTGCTTATTTTGTTGAAACTGAATATTTTTTGCTAAATGTAATATAGATAAAAAGGTAAAAGTTAGCTGAAATACTACCGTGAGACCCATGAATAGTACCAAAAAGTGTAGTGGAGTCCATAGATAGTATATTAGCAAAAATAAGTTGAATAGTAAAATAAGCTAGCTTTTTAATTTGAAACCAAACGCACACCAAGTGTATATAAAACACAATAGATAAGAATAAATAAATAAAAAAAACTTATTTATCTTAAATGAAACATATGATAATAAATTTAGAGAGAGAGAGAGAGAGAGAGAGAGAGAGAGAGAGAGAGAGAGAGAGAGAGAGAGAGAGAGAGAGAGAGAAGGTGAAAATCTATATTATTAATTTGGTTTTAGGTGAATTATTATTTTCTTCTAAAAATTGAGGCTATTAGGTGATTTTTTCTGTTAAATGAATGTGCAATAATAGTGACTTTGATAGATCAAATTCTATTGTTTTACATTTTAATTATTCTAGTCATATTATATGGTGTTATATGGTAGATAGTGTTTCCTTTATTTATAAATGATTATAAGAATATATATATATATAACTTAAAAAAAAAATAGAAAAATCAATTGAATCTTATCGTGGATCTCTTGATAAATTTGTTAGAAGCAATTACAGAGAAAATATAGGGGAAAAAAGTAGACTAAATCATTACAAATGAATAAAAAATTTATTAAAAAATATGTTAGAAAATAATGAAATAATACAACAAAATAAAAAATAAAAATAATTACAATGATGTTCAAATATATAACATATATAATATTTCTTAATGAAGAACATAAAAAATTGTAATAAAATAAAAATATTAATGATTCACTTGATTATAATGCTATTATATAAGAAAATTAAAATGATGCTCAAATATATGACCTATATATAACAATATCCTTGGCGAAGAAGATGAAAAAAAAAATTATAATAAAATAAAAATACGAAAGAGTTATCCTATTATATTTGTAAGGATACAAAAATTAGGCTGTCCAAACCCACTTAGAATAGTGAAATTAGTGCAGCCCAATTAGGCCCAAATCAATAGATATTTGTAAAAGATTGGATTAAAAGCAAAGGAAAGGGGGCTTAGCTCGAGGACAATAATGGGGCAAGAATGAGTGAATGACTGAAGATCAAAGTTTATATATATATATATATATATATATATGTGAGGCTTATTACAAGCTAGCCCAAGGATGTAGTTCTTACATAGAATGATACATTGTTCACTTTCTTTCTCTCAATGTTCTTGTTTTTATTTTTCTCCCCCCTCTTATCTGGAAGTTCCCTTCCCTTATATACTTCTCAGTCCATTGTATCCTGGCCTTTCATCTCCACCTACCCAGACTCTCCCAATGACACCTGTCCCCTTAAACTTCTGTTGAAGGTGGTAGAAGAAGCTGCTTAGCTGTGAATTCCACTGTTCAGGTCACTTCCTCATCAATGCAGCTGATAAAACTGTTGCCAAACATTTAATGCGGAGGCAGTAGGTGGACTCTCACAAGAAACTTCCTTTACCTTCCATGATTCTTTCTCTATATCCCATCCTCCTCATCCGGACTTCCCAAAAGTCTTTTGTCTCTTCTCATCCTATTCTCGGGTAGATCCCCTCTTCAGGTTCATGATGCCTCAATAGTGATAAATACAACTCATTATATCCTTCCTTGGTCCTCGAGCCCCCACAATATTTTTATAAAGAAAACGAAAATTTCCCGATTAGAATTATTGTATCAAACCTCAAAATATATCGAGCTAACCCTAACTCTGCTATGTTTTCAATCTAAGCTTATTCCCTAAACATTATATGATACTCGTACCAATTTATATAGCCTGGCTCCCACTTGCATTAATTTGGTGCAAGGGCCATGCAAATAACCAGCGATATATAGGGTTTGTTTGAGATTTGCTTATTTTGCTGAAACTGAAAACTTTTTGCTGAAAATACTGTAGATAAAGGTAAAAATTAACCGAAATAGCATAATGAGATCAATTAATAGTACCAAAAAGTGCAATGAGACCTATGAATAGTAGCAAAAATGAGCTGAACAGTAAAATAAATTGGCAAAATTAATTATGCCAAATAGACACATAGTTTGTTCTAGAAATCGTTCCAAGAAGAAAGACACAATTTAACTTTCCAATAAGCAAAATTTGGGGACATGAATTGTATGGCATCTCTTTAGACACCGACCATGCTTTTATATTTAAGATTTATTAATAATTCATGATATCGACTCCATTGAGCATTACCATCACAAAATTAGCTCCCATGAATTGGGGCACCATGTACTCATTATCATGTACTATCATCCTTGCAACACATGTCAAAACTCAAAACCCCCTAACAATATTGACCTACTTTCCTTTATAAATTTTGAATTTAAAGCTTTTTGCGTAATAGAACGTGCGCGCGTGCACACACACATATAATCTCTTTTATTTATTGTATAAGAAGTTGTTGTATAGTTTAATCTTTATTATATTGTCTATGATTCTATCCAATATAAAGCAATCATAACAGATTGAATTGGTATATTGCTTTCAAAAAAAAAAAAAGGATCAGCAAAATAAATTGGTTAACATTAGATTGTCCACTTCTACAAAAAGGGTACTAAAAACTTCCGTATAATATTCCAATTCATTGATGAATGTGATACGATACGAACACATCTCTAAGTTGTATCTTAATATTTGTATTGATGAATATGGTACCATACAAATATATATTCAAACTATATCTTAATGTTTGCATTGGAAACGTGGCAAAATTATGTCCCGATGCTTATAATTGATTTTTTTTTTTTTTTTTTTTAAGAAACAAACACACACAGAGGAAAAGGAAAGGGGTTTTAAGTCAAAAGCATACTACCTCCACTCAAACGATGCTTATAACTGATGAATGTGGTAACACGTCCAAATTATATCTTACTGTTTGCATTGGACACGTCTTTTTTTTTTTTTTTCTTTTTTATTTGAATTGGACACATGTATAAACTATGTCATGATACTTTTAATCACCGGAATGTATAACCTACTTTTTCGTTGAGGTGGGTGGGACGTGGGGGTAGGGGGGAGTGATTAATAAAAAAAGTACTAGTATTTATATTTATTTATTGTTAATGTGTACAACATCATAATAAGCCAGCATGTAGGGCTATAAAATCTGGACAAGTTTCTTCTAGTCAAATATATATAGCACCCCACACTTCATGAACAAAAGCTTTCTTTTCTAAAATTCTGGCTACTCATGAGTTTCGTGTTACTCTATACAGTCAAGTAGCCCATTTGCGAAGCTATTTGTTGAATACTTGTTTAGCCTCATCAAGCAAAAATGTCCATATAGATATATACCTGGACAAAATTGCTTTTTGTCCCTTTAAAAAAAAAAAATCCAGCATTTTGTCATATTTTTCAAACTAATTAGGAAAATGTTCCTCTTTTGAAAATCGAGTTTTTCAAAATCGATTTAGGCCCTATAACGGCGTTTTTAAGGACTCTATAGTGACGTTTTAAGGACCTATAGTGGCATTTTGTAACTTGATATAGAGTCCTTAAAAACGCCGCTATAGGGCCTAAATCAATTTTGAGAAACTCGATTTTCAAAAGAGGGACATTTCTCTAATTAGTTTGAAAAATATGACAAAATGCTAGATTTTTTTTTTGAAAGGGGCATTTGCCCATTTTCTCCATGTATACCTTGTTTATATATCAGCATTGTTTAGCCGATTAACACGTCCTGTATATATACCAATACCAATTAATTTCACATGCACCTCTGCATCAGTAATAACTCTATCTCATAAATGCACTTATAATTATTGTACCGAACATAAAACCATGATAATCACGCAAGACAACTCATTAACCATGCTGCTTTTGTCTTTTGGCTTTGAATAGACTCCGCCACATTAATGACAAAATGTGCTATTAAATTATGACAAACATTTTTGTAAGATTGATCATGTTAACGAGTGCCGTACGGCATTGGTTAACAATCCAATTAAAGAAAAATTTTATGGAAAAAAAAAATTAATATTTTGACAGTTTTTTTTATTTTCCATAAAAGTGCCATATGTGCCAATTGTTTATATTTATTTAATATCTTTTACATATATTTTTTATTAAATATATTTTTTATAAATATATTAATTTATGGAAAATGCTAACAAGTGCCTTTAGAGTATTGGTTAATAATCCATTTAAAGAAAGTTTTTATGGGAAAAAAAAAACAATTAATATTTTGACAGCTTTTTTCATTTCTCATAAAAGTAGTATTAAAATTTTTCTAAAATGGATTATTAACCAGTGCCCTAAGGGCACTTATTAGCATAACCCAATAATTTACCGGTAACCCAATCATTAAATGGGTAATAATGATATAACTTGTGGATTGCTGCTAAAAAACAGCATGAGAAGGGAAGTTTTTTTGTTTTTTTTTGGTGGAGAAAGGCGTGAGAAGGGAAGTAAAGACGAGAGACTGATTTGAACTCTACCTTCCATAAAAAATTAATTAATTAATTAATTAAAAAAATTAAAAAAAATAGACTACCAGTTTCAAAAACTTTTGATAAATGTCCCAAAAGTTTAAGATGTTACAAAATGGTGAATTTAAACCAAATACGTAAGATTTTTAATTTTGTAAATGAGAGGTAGTTAGAGTGGAAACAAGTTCGAACTTTGATCAATGTGCTCTGATATAATGATAAATTACCAATTGCCCAAAAAACATACTAAATTATTAAGGATTTAGATCTTCTAGATTTTCTAGAATACTCTACCAATAGATTTTTTTTTTTTTTTTAATCCTAAGCACTCTTTTATGATTTTAGGGACTAGATTCTACCATGTCACCATTCTACTAACAATACTCTTAAAATAATAAAATAATATTGCAAACAAAACAATTAAGATTATTGTTAATGGAATTTTGACATGGCAAAATTTAGACCATTAAATCATAAAAAAATGATTAAGATTTAAGGAAATACATTTGATAAAGTACCATAGAAAATCTAGACAATTTGAATGAAACATAAATTTTAACATTTAACCACAATTTGACAAATAAATCTATTAAGTTATTGAGAAATGGACATGGGCCGACACAAAATGCACGTTTACATACAAAGGCATGGCAGTGGGAAGGAGAGATTTAGCTCCTGGCTCCACCCATATATAAATTTTTTTCTTTTTCTCTTTTTCAGTTTTAACTTTATATATATATATATATATATATATATATATATATATATACACACACACTAGCTTCTAAGCATGTAAGCATGTGCTCAAAGGCTCTTTTATATTTTTGAGTAAAAATTAATAATTTGCATCTATTATAATTTAGAAATATATATATATATAGTTTTTTCAAACAAATAAAATGATGAATCTTAGAGATAAATAGTAACTGTAAGTTCCTTTTTGAAGGGAAAAAAAATCCTAAATTTTAGGAGTTCTCTTTTTGAATTCAAAATGAAATTTGTTATTTGACATTTATGACTCTATTTCTAAGTAAAGTTATCCTTCATTAATGAGAGCATTTTTGAACCATATAAAAGTTCAGTTGAAAAAAGGGAATCCTTTTATATATAGTGTCTATACTACTATTTAAGGGGCTTCCCCTGTTTGGACCGAATTTTTTTTTTTGTTCCAAAATACCCCTATAGCCTATGTTTAAGTAAGGGCAAAACTTGGTAAAATTGCTTCTTTAACTCCCATTAAAACATTGCCTACAAAAGAAGACCAATCTCCTGATGGTTTTCAAATTACTTTATTCATTTATAAAATAAAAAAAAAATTATAACTAAAACAAACACACATTCCGGTGCTGATAAAAAAAAAAAAAAAACACACACACACACACATGCCGTTATTGCAAAAAATAAATATTGTACACCCACATTTTAGACACAAACAACTCCAAACTTCTACCCAACAATTTTAAATGTCCCCATTATCATTAAGCAATTATGATGTTGCTGCTCCCAAAAAAAAAAAAAAAATTAGCAGTTATGATGTTATCAAATTACTTCCCATCTCAAACTCTCTAACATATATCATGTTGCTTTTTCCTTTTCTTTTCTTTTTTTTTTTTTTTTGGATGTGTATAGTTCTCCCTATATATACCCGACTATCTAAAGAGTTCACATTGGCCATGGTCAATAATATTTCAAATCATAGGCTTTTTTCTCCTTCTGGTTTGTATCAGTTTGTTTTAAATATTTTTTTGTTTTTATGTAATTAATAATGTACTTCGTATATTGTAATTGTTTTATTAATTTTATAATCACTATGAAGTTAGAGGGTGGGAGAGAGAGACTTACTTTGGCTGTGATATAGGTCAATGATAGCGTTATCCTTAGAATGAGCATGTAATTGAGCAACTTATCTCTATGTTGCTTCAAGTCTTTTCTCTTTCATAATGTTTGCTTTCTTCTAAATTATCTTTATCTTTTATCTTTTTTATAATTCTTTTATTAGCACTGTATAGATTTTCATTATTAACATAACTAGTCGCTAACCCGTGCGATGCACGGAATATATTTCACTTCACTTAAAATAAAATTTAAAATGAAAAAACATCATAACTTATCAAAATAAACATAAAATATACAATATTCATCGCAAAATAATTTTAGAACTGTCAAGATTTATAACCACAAACCAAAAATTTTAAGAACCAAAAGGGGATTATCATAAGAAATAAATGTGCCTTAGTTTGTATATGAATTTAATTTGTGGAAAATTTATAGCCACATACCAAAAGATTTAAGAACCAAAGGGGGATTATCATAAGAAATAATTGTGCTTCAGAATTTGTATAAATTTATTGGAAATTCAACGGTGATTTATGAATAGCACACTTGATTATCAAAAGCAAATTCCTAACTTCAAATTAAAGGGTTGCATGTTCTCTAACTCAAATTTCTATATCACAACTGCAAATAATAATTATATAAAACTGATACAAACCATGCACAGACAATCAATAGGCTTTGCTGCTGGTCTTAAGCACTAAGATTTGAATCGCATTGTAATCATAACTGCATAATACATAATTAAATGTTAAGGCTTTCTAAGGCTTCACATATACTTCTTTAGGATCCTCTACAACACTTGTAGCAATGCAAAAGTTAAAAATAAAAAATAAAAATAAAAAGTAGTAGAGATTGCAAACAGAGAAGAGAGAGTACCAAGTTTTTGTTAGGTTTTATGCTTCCACACCTTGGGCTGGAAGACATAGGTTGCAGCTTTGATTTTTCTCCAAAAAATAGAGATGCTTTATCTGCCATATACAATATAAAATAATTATTAGAATTTCAACTCAAAAACCAAACCCATAAAAACACTATCAAAATATAGAGATTAACCCAAATACTTATAAGAAAATCAATTCTAAACATAATAAAACAATAAAATAGAATGAAAATTTTAGGCACATATGAAAGCAAATAAAAAAAGACAAAACCTACGCTTTGAGTTTAGGGTTTTGAGATGGTAATTGCTAGGGTTTTAAGGAGAGAAGAGATTTTGGTATTTTTATGCAAAAAACGTTATTTTAGGTCTAGGTGATTTATTTCCTTGTTTTTAGGCTCTTTTAATGTTTTTTTAGGTCAAATTTGGTTCATATAATGGTTAGCTATTAATTAGGGCTTTTTTTAGAATATATTTTCTTGTCCATCAAGTTTTATGGAGCTCTTAAATAGGCCTCCAAGTTTGTATACGTTTTTCAATATTATTGTTATAAGATATAAAACCTAAAATAAAAAGAATCAAAAATAAAAAGAAAAAGAAAATAGTGATGATGTGGAAAATTGTGAGAGCTTCAAAAACTTCGGTTTTATATATATATATAGATAAAGGTTCGTTTGGATACAATTTATTTTTGTTAAAACTGAAAACTGAAAACATTGTAGCAAAATAATTTTTAAATATGTGAATAGTGTCGTGGGACCTGTGAATAGTAAATTTTGTCTCTTACACAGTGAATCCATGTGACGTTACTGTTCACGCGCTAGGGAAAAAAAAAAAAAAAGCAGGCAGAAAATGCAAACTTGAAACGTGAACGTGGATCCAAACCCCACCTAAAGCATCGTATTAAAGTTACTTAATATATGTGTTAGATGAAGATGACATTGCCAGTTTTATTTATTTTTGTGCTGCAATTGGTTATATGATTTTATTCCAAGGTCACAAATTTCATGTCTTTGATTATTAATAAAGTCAAAAATTGCCAAAATAAAAAGATGAAAAAAAAAAAAAAGAGAGATATAAAGTAAAGTCAAAGAACTTTCTCAAAAAAAAAAAATGAAAAAAAAAAAATAGACAAAATAATAGTATCTATGACAATTTAATAATTGTTTTGTCTCATACCCTCTCCCATTTGTATTTATCTATCTCTCTCAAAAACTTATTGTTTTGTTTCTTTCTCTGGGTAGAAGTAAATTTTAGATACAACCCATTGGGTTGATTATCAGTTATTCAAAGCGAGTTGGGGTTTACACCCTCACAAAAAACAAATGGCTAAAACACAAGTTGTACCCTCTAAATTTGATATAAATTCATTTCAATTATCTTATTTTACTTTCATTCAAAGGAGTCCTATATGTTACAAATTTATTCAATTCAAGTATTCCATCCAATTTCGTTAAAATATTTCCATTAAAAATATTTTTCTTACATTAAAAAATTTTATAAAATTAGTAAAAATATTTTATAGATTTTTTATGTGAAATTTTTTTTTTAAAAAAATTTTATTAATTATTTGCATAATTAATATATGAAAATTTTTTAATGGAATTAGATAAAAAAACTTATATTGAATAATTTTAAAAATTAGTTGAAATTTTTTTTTTAGGGTGAAAAACTTAGAGACTTGAAATAAATTTCAGTTTAACTTTACTTTCATTCAATTGAGTCATATATATATATATATATATATATGAAAAAAGTTAGTGAATACCCTCATGACATTGGTTTAAGAAATATTTTTAGAGTCTGTAAAAAAAAATTAGAAACTTTTTATTATTGAAAAAAAACCGACTTTTTTTTTTTTATAACTTTTTTCTATATCTTCCTTGAAATATATATATATATATATATATATACAGACTCAATCAACATCATTAAAAATATAACGCATTCCCAAGTCGTGGGCTCTAGCCCAGCAATTAATTCCATAATTTGGTTTGTCGAAGTTGCATCGGACCGTTCCAACCAACATGATCGAAGGCAATTTTTAAGGATTTAGGCTAATCAAATCAGAACAATAAGTTGCTTCTCAAAAAAAAAAAAAAAAATCAGAACAATAAGTTCATAAGAAAAAAATCAGAACAATAATTAAGTCACTTATTACATTAAGCAGTTGGGACATGGGAGAATGACTGCCTTAAAAAAGAAGAAATAAAAAAAGCAGTTGGGAACTTGGGAAAGTGAGGATCTTGTTTTCGGTGGTGGCTCCAGAAATTTGTTCTAGAGTATTCATTATGAAACTTGAATTATACAAAAATCTATTAAAAAAAGAATTTAATATATTGACCAAACAAAAAAAAAAAAAAAAAAACACGCAAATACATAAAGGCTTACAATTTTATTTTACGAGTTTTCTTATTTTGAAATTATTGCATAATAGTCTCATTATCAATGCTGCAAGTTACATCTCTTTCAAAATTTTAGTTCATTAAAATTTTTCTTGGGCTTTTTCTTTTTGTTTTCAAAGGCCTAATATATTGTTAAGGGCATAGTTGTCAAATCGTGAATCGTATCGTAAATTGATTTTTTATTTTTCTGTATCGTGTATCGTATCGAATCGTGTATCGTAAGATACACAAACATCTAATAAAATTATAAAATAATTATAGATATACATATATAAAAGGCATATTCATTATAAATTCAAAATATATTCAACTAATGACCAATTTAATCATTACTTATGTAAGAAAATTTAACAAAGCTAACTAAATAAATCAAATTAACTTATGTTTATAACATGCACATTCAAATTGATTAAACTCAGAATTAATACATGATATATGAACCAAAATAATAACATCTTTTCATCATCTTGGCTAATCAACTCCATTTAAATCAATGTTATCATCATGTTCAACATCTTGCAAAATTATTTTTTCATAGACATTTTCTTTATTATTATCAACATTTACTTTTTTTTAAAAAAATTTTATTCTAATAATTTTTTCTTGGCATTCTAGCTTTTTAGACTCAAAATAATAATAACAAAATAAAAATAATTATATTTTCATTTAATACATTATTAATAGTGTGGAGACCATTTTTGCCTCAGACCAAGTGTTGCACTTGTAATCGATTTGGGCTCAGAGTCCCACATCGAAGGAAAACCCCCCCTCTTGCTGCCTTATAAGCTGTGAAGCCAAGGGAGTAGTGTACCATCAAGCTTCAAATCTGAAGATTGATGGTACACTACTCCCTTGGCTTCACAGCTTATAAGGCAGCAAGAGGGGGGGTTTTCCTTCGATGTGGGACTCTGAGCCAAAATCGATTACAAGTGCAACACTTGGTCTAAGGCAAAAATGGTCTCCACAAGGACCTTGTGTTTTTTTTTGGTGAGTTTTGAGAAAAATGAGAGTTAAAATTTCATGATACTATACTTAAGTTGCATGTTCATTGCATTAACATCATGCTTGTGAAGTCTTAGGTTGAGCTGCACTCCACATTGCATTTTTCTACAAATTCTGTGCATTTTCGATCAACCCTTAACTCACTTTTGATCATTTGAAAATTTTATAAGCCAATTTTTGAAAGTTTATGTTTTCTTAATCAACCATTGATCAATTGAGAGTATGCTTGACTAAATGTCGAGTCACGATCTTGTTCAATTAAGGCTATCCAGTAAAAATTCCCTAGCCTTCTCTTTTCTAGATTGAGTCTCGACCAATCCTCAATTAATCGAGACATGGGATTTAAGTTTCAAAACTTCAAATTTCTAGGTCATTTGAACATTTTTCTTTCCTAATTCTGTCTCTCCACTTCTCTCGAATTTGATGCTTAAAGTAATGAGTGTTCCTAAAAACTTTAGGGAAGAATGCTTAGGAGAAAATAGAATGAAATAATTATTTTCTCTTATTCGTTCTAAAAAGGATAATAGAGGTGCTTCACATCCACTTCATTAAAATGAATGTGTGTTCCTCTAACAAAGTAACAATTGGAAAAAATGTTTAGGAGAGAATGAAAGAGAAAATCTTTCTCCAAAACATTTTCACAACACTTTCATAACAAATCCTAATTGGTGGGGTGTTATTGGTTATTATGGGTGGGCAAAAAAATAATTTAAGTTATGAATTCAAATTTGAACCAATAACAACTTACCATTTATGATTTTTTGTGAAAGTGTTGTAAATGTAGCACTTCTCGAAAATGAAATTGATTGATAATTCTTAAAATGATCCCTTTCAATACACTCCATTCCATTGTCCCCCCACCCCACTTTAAACAGCCTAGTTTCATATTGATATCCACCTATAATCAAAATAATAAAATTTAGTCCTCAGCATTCTCTCATATTTCAAAATGGTCCTCATCATTTGAGACGTTTTATTTTAGTCCTTATACTTTTAATTTGTGTAAAAAATGTCCCTACTTTGACTATTGCTTTGATTTTCTCCAACTCCAAACATACATAAAAGAAGCCAAAAAGAAACAGTATTTGAATAACCATTCTTCTCTCTCCTTTGTTGCTATCAAAACACTAAGATTTCATTAAACAATCTCAACTCAAAATCAAATCAAGAATTAACAGCAAAGAAGTTTTGACACAATAATAAAGCATTAGGATTGCAAGAAAACATTTCAAAGAATATGGACCATTTTGAAATATAGAAAAAGGTTGATGACTAAATTTGCAATCAAACCTAAACTATTATTTATTTAATAAAAATAAGAATATACATTGAATTTACAAATTTATATAATTACACATTATCTTTGACCGTTTTGATTCAATCGAAATTTATTGAATAACAAAAAAATTCAACAAGCCTCAAAAAATTGTTTTAGCCAAAATTTCCAGTGAGGGACTCTTATTTATCAGAAAGCTTAGGATATATGGTCAAAACTTTAAATGAGACTATGTGTTGGAATTAGCTTTTTATTTATTTTTTTTGTTAGCTTTTTTACATTATTTTATTACCTTATATAAACCTTTTAAAACTTTATGTTCTCTCTATGTACTACTTTACTTCTTCCCATTTTTAGTAAATTAGTCGATAACTCATACAATGTACGGAATAGTTAACAAATGTTAAATAAATATATATATATATATTCATTTTTTTCAATGCTACAAGTAGTTAAAACCAAATGATAATCAAATCTATACTTGATAAAAGGAGGTAAAGAGATAATTTGAAATAAATACAAAGTTAGTTATTCAAAAATAAATTATAAATAACAGCAAAAAGAAATATAATCAAAATTAAAGAATTAAAATAATACAAAAACCAATTGGACTAAGAGAGAGAGGACCTGTTAAACGAAATCGGATATCTATGAGCTGAAACTTTACTTGAGATTGCATAATCCAATCTATTCCAAACCTATTGTGACTGAAATTTCAAGTAAATTTTTTGTCTAATATGAATCACATAAACAACCCAATTTCAAGGGCAAAGCTTGGTCCAAAAATCGGCTAAGAACATACAATTCAAAAGAAATCAATACTTATATTAATTAACCTAAAATTAGGGTACCATTAAATAACATCAATAATTATTTATTCGGAATGCAGCAATTGCTGCATAATGGGTTATGTGTCAACAAAAAAGAAAGCAACATGTGTCTAAGGGTCATATGCAATGCACTTGATTAGATGGATCCAATCTATATATTCCAAACCTATTGTGACTGAAATTTCAACTAAAAATGTTGTCAAATATGAATCACATAAACAACCCAATTTCAAGGGCAAAGCTTGGTCCAAAAATCGGTTGAGTACATGCAATTCAAAAGAAATCTATACTTATATTAATTATCCTAAAATTAGGGTTAAGGTACGTTTGATGGACTGTAATAGGTATTGTAATGTAATAGTCATTCCTTATGAATATCTATTCTTTAAAATAAGGAATAGCTATTCATTTCTAAAAGGGTTATAATAGCTATTCTTTAGTATGTGTATGAATTTCTAAAATTAATATATTTCCAAATAAACAAACTTTCCATATGCACATGACAATTATGATAACAAAAAATTATTAAAAAAAAAACTAATCTCTTTTTCAAATTAAAAAAAAAATAATTTATTTTTTTAGGATATATAATTATATGAGTAAGATATTTCCTAAAATATATCTTAAGTTTTGATGGAAATTTAGACCTCTTAAACTAACCAGATTAACCTAGTTAATTAGCCAAGTGATTAACTTAGTCAATTTATGCAAATCTAGGTTATCACAATCACACAATCATATCAAGAATATATAAAGCAGCGAAAAATAAATAATACAAGATATGATGACCTAGGAAACCACACGGTAAAAACCTGGGAAGGATTTGACCTAGCTATCCTCAAGGTAAACCTGAATCCACTATGAAAGAATCGAAGTTCATACAAAAAGACTTACAAGCTCCCCGCTTGACTTCCTAATGCTACCCACCAGTAGAACTTACTGACATGACCACGTGCAAGCTCTAAATCCACGGACTCCTTCTTTCTTCGATTTTTCAATCAGCTACAAGCTCCCTGCTTGTTTATCTTTAAGTTCCAATGGTAGTAACCTAGTTGATCATCAAGATGTTGAAGTAATCTCCTGTAGGAAAAATAGATGTACGCAGCGGAAAAATTAACGGATCTACTTCATTCGCAATTGACAACATGCACTATGTAAGTTTTAGAATTTGAGAATAAGAAAGCGTACCTTGGTGTGGTGAAATTCAAAATCGAAGATCAAATGTTCTTGGGAAGACTTTTAATCTTCACTCCAATTCCACTTGATGCCTAAGATGTGTGGTCTTTCAATCGGTAACAAAAGGGTGATTAGAAAGTGACAAAAACTCACATACATACCATTTCACAATGATGTTACTCTCTTTTTAAAATTTGAACGTTTTTCCCTTTTGTATCTAACCAATTATCTAACTGGGCTAGCCTTTTGGGCCTTTCCAATTAGGCTTAAGTGTGTGGCTTGGAGTGGGATCAAAAGGGACCAATAAGACACTAGCTCTAATGGGCCTTGGGCTTTTCTGTCAACTCTTGACAAGTCCAAAGTTACCATTAACTATATTTAATACCACTATATAAATATAGTTGCACTCTAGACCTTATCAATAAATTATATCTCAAGACTTTATTGTACATGCAACCCCTTCATTAAAATATTCGTAGTAATACAAAGTCATGAAATGTTGACTGCCACTTTGTAAATTACTATATCTTAATCCTTGAGTACCCAGTTTAATCCTTTATGTTATTCAATATATATTTATGAAATCCAATTTCACAAATATATATACTTTAGTAACTCATTACTAAAGTGGTCGGGCCCAACACTCTGAATAACCAAACTCATTAAACTTATCTCAAGGGAATATTTTATATCTCCGTTAAGAGATTATGAATTCCATCTTGAGAATATATGTTCCATCAACATTTAATGCGGCTGCCCAACATACTGAGGTTTTGACCATAACTAATAGATCACACTCCTGATATATCAAAGCAACCTACATCTCATGATCAGGTCCATTATTCTCTCAGGATTTAGAGTTGATGTAAATAGAAGTCGTGAGATTTATTATTCATTTGACAGTCATTAGGAGAATAATAAATCTCACAGCGGTCCAATTCAATATGTTTTAACTCTTAAAACATATCAACATACCAACTAGAAGTCTCCACTTCCATGATCAAGACAAATCATCGTAGTTGATATGTTATAGTCTTCGCAGATGAAACGCCCAATTTCATCACCGACTACGAACAAAAATTTTGAGTTTACAAAGAACTTGTGACTTATATCTTTCTGTGACTTTTCACATAAATAACATACTATGCATCTCATGGACTAAAATAATGTCTCATTAGTTCATTAATAAATAGTCTCATATAACTAAATAATTTAATTATTTATGACATGCCAATAAATTGGATTTTAGGGCATAAATCCCAACAATTCCACCTTGAAAACCCTAAGTTTTTTGTAAAGGAAAACTCCTCAAAGATCTCACAAGAGATTCACACAAACTAGAAAAGTATGAGCAACAATACAACAGGAACAACTCTAAAAAACGTGGCTAGGGTTTTGTTTAAATACCTAGGGCAAAAACATAAAACCCTAAACGTTTAATGAGGTAGGGCTGAGTTGAAAATTCTGCAGAAAAAACAATCTGGCCGACTTTCGATCGATCGAGTCTATTCTTCGATCGATCAAGCCAGGCCGAAAGTCACAAAGACTTCTGCAGCCACTCGATTCCAACTTTACAATAATTAATCAACTTTGAGCAAGCCTAAACAAGACTAAACATATTGTTTTGATCATGATTTGCCAACATTACACATTAGAGTTCTAAATACATTAAATCCTAAGTCTTTAGAACCTAACAAGTTTGATTTAAAATATTTTATTCCATTGTCTTCAAGGTTCTATTATTATGTTGTCACCAAACAAATGAATAATAATAAGTATTACATTACAATATCTTGTCTTTCTTGTAATACCCATTCCTATTCCTATTCCTACCTATATAATTACCGTACGTTATAGTCTACCAAATATGCCTTAATTAACATTAATAATTATTTTTTGGGAATGCAGCAATTACTGCATAACGGGTTATGTCCTATTCCTAGCTATATAATTACCGTATGTTATAATCTACCAAATGTGCCCTAATTAATGTCAATAATTATTTATTGGGAATGTAGCAATTGCTTCATAATATGTTATGTGTCAACAACAAAAAAAAGCAACACATGTCTAAGGGTTATGTGCAATGCACATGATCAAGTGAACCCTTAGATACTTGTTACTTTCTTTTGCTACCACATAACCCATTATGTGGCAATTGCTGCATACAAGTATGTGACATTTGCTACATACAAGTATGTGACATTTGTTACATACAAGTATGTAGCAAAACCTTTCACTTATTTATTTTTTATTCTTAAAAATTTAGTTATTTATTTTTCAAGATACAAACCTAAATTATGAAATTAGAGATAGAAATTTAAACAATGCAAAAGTTGCAATATAGTCTATTTTTTCTTATAAAGATGCAAATATGCAATACAGTTATACAGTAGCATGCACTTAGGGGGGAAGAGAAAGAAATAGAGCTACCAAAATTACTTAAGCAAACTTTCACCAGGAAGGAGACTTCTCTAAATAAACCAAAAAGGGGGAAAAAAACTTACCGTAAGTTTCACGTACAATAGATCGAAGACTCATTTATGAAAAACAATAAAGGAATACCAAAGTTGTTGACTGTGTGTGGAGTTATAATTTAGGCAAGTGCGGCTCTACATGCATCTCAGGATGGTCACATGACCACCCAGATTTGCCAAAAAATGTATATATATATATATATAAAGGTAAAAAAAATATATTTATACTAAACTAATCTATTTTGACCAACCTAATAAAAATATTGACCACCCTGATTTGAGAATTACTTTATTCAATAAAAATAAGAATAATGCTACATTTACAACATTTTTACAATAATTTCATAACAAATTGGAGTCCAATTTTACTATACATGTGTACAATCTATTTATTTTTAATTTTGCTGTCAAGTGCAGTAGCCAATGAAATGAAATTAATAACACATTAAACAGTCATGCTTTGGGAATCGGTAGTACCAATCTAAACCCATTGGACCTGCTTCGTGATAATACAACTGTGAAGCACGTATAAAAACACGCACAAACCCATCTCTCTCTCTCTCTCTTTCTTACATTCATTAATCTAAAAAAAGAGATTGGAGAAATTTTTTTTTACCAGCCAAAGAACTTCAAAGGTTTTTTCTTCACACAAATGCCCATCATGTTACAAAATGACCCATCATAAAACTACAACTCTGAGGTTTTTTTTTTTTTTTTTTTAATTTTTTAATTTTTTAAGCTACGAAAATTTCAATCACCAATAGAGATTGAAGATTCAAAAGCATGGATGGATCTTTTGGATAAACATCCTCACCAAGATTCATCTTTCTGTGTAATTTTATTATTTAGTTTTGATTCCCTTAATTGATATAGTGATGGGTTTGTGTGTATGCGCTTACACTGAGTCAATATTAACATTTTTTGAAATCCTTTGGTCCTTACTTGATGATTGACTTCTCTTGCAGATATCTGTCTTGCATGAAGATGGCTTTCAACCTATTTGGTGTGACATCCTTTGAATATTAGGCCTCCTCCTTTACCTTTTGTAGATTTTACTGAAAACGATATTTAGCACATGGGAAGAATATCCAATGTCAACCTTGTGAGTGAGTCTGTATGCAAGATAAATAGCACCTTTATAAAATCTGATGAAAATATTTTTATTTCACATTATAATTTGGTATTCCTCATTTTCTCTAATATTTTCTACAAATGTTGACTATAGCTAAAGAACTACGTGTTACATCATCACATGGTTTAAGGAAAAAGGGTTGCCAATGCATGAGCTAACTCATTTGCTTTTCTTTTGAGCCAACTAAAATTACAGCAAACAAAAGATCTCTAAGTTATGCGATATTGTTAAACAGGGTGATGCAAACTAAGGACCATCAAGATCTCCCTTGGTGATTCTCTCAAAGTTCTCATCATAAGCAAATTGTAATGCCCACAAAAGTATTAATTGATTGTGTTTTGCTGGCATATATTTTTTGTCATAAGTCATTGTGCCAATAGTTCATACGTAATATTTTAGTATTAATTAATTGTGTGTTGGTGGCACATACGTAATATTTAAGTTTGATGTTCAGAACTTTGAAACTGGCACAAGGGATGAGGTACATTGTTCAAGAGAAAGGAGTAAGGTTGCATGGAAGATCATTGAGGATATATTAGGAAATGGAATCCTAACGTTTAAATTTTTGTTTAATTGATATTTTCCATTTAGTCATTAAGAATTTTTGAAATATTAATCCTAATTTGCAATAAAAAAAAAAAAAAAGAAAAAAAAAAAAGAAGAAACAAAGAATTGTTTAAATCTTTTTACAAATTCTATGAAAGTTACACTAGCAAAACATTCATAGACTCTTAAAAAATAAATCGGCTAAACATTTTGCTCTTTTGAGGTTCATTCTCATACTGTTCAATTTTATCTTAAATTCCATCTTGCAAAATCATTACAATTAGAATCCAAATATGATTTCAATTAGAGTCTAATTTTGCACAACGTGCCTCATTTAAGTTTTTAAATTTTTGTTCTAATTGAGTCATTCAATGCAAAAGATGAGGAGTCCAATAAAAAGGAGTCATAAAAATACACAATCATATATCTAATCATATATCTGGTTGAAATTTTCTCAAAAAAAAAAAAAATATATATATATATATATATATATCTAATCATATAATTTTACACTAAGAGTATTTTTTTTTTCCTTTTTTTTTTTTTGCCAAGTGACTATTACAATACTAACACAAAAACCGAATGACTATCTCATTCAGTTAAATATTCTTAACTACACAAATTCCAATTTGCCACCTCCTTGGCATTACTTTTTTATATCTACATGACATGTCTTTTACACGGATGATAAAGAGCATGTTATTTTAGCTTACTAGATGATAGAATAGAAGGAGGCAAAACTCATACCAATTACTTTTTACAAATTATATAATGTTTTATTTGCTTACAATAACTTTAGTAGTACACTATTTTTTTTTTTGGAGAAAGAACACTGTAATTTTTAATTAATGAAAGCCAAATCGGCTTGAATTACAGCAATGAGATGTGGAGGAACATCCTCTATCCACACTGAAAACTTGCTAACATGTCTTGCATATCTAGCAATGTTGTGGGCTGCCTTATTTCCTTCTCTCTTAACATGCCTATACTATATTACATCGAACTGACCTCCATACAACTTTGCTTCTTCTATGAGATGTCCTATGTCACTTTAGCAGTACACTATTAGACATTTAGGTATGTATGTAATTATTATTTATTGTTAGCTTGATCAACTATCTTTTATCTAACTTATGCATCTATGAGTCTATAACTTTAAGGCGTAAATGCACTTTTAGTCCCTACATTTTGACGTTTTTTCATTTTAGTCCTTACATTTTATTTTTACCACTTTTAGTCTCTAACCCAATTAACACCCTTCATTTAAGTCCTTGAAACTAACTTCCATCACTAATCTAACGGGAACACTAACGGATAAATAAAATAATATTTTAAAATATTAGATTATAATTTAAAATATTTATTTTTCAATTTTAACAAAAGAAAAATATGAGTTAAAAATTAAAAAAAAAAAGAAAAAAAAAAAAAAGAACACACCAGAAACATAAGAACAAGAACAACTTGTTCCCGACCCTCTGGACCACAATGTCCCATGAGTAAATAGACCTGGGCGCACACATGAGGGTAAAGAGGATGGTGTCAGTGGCAAAGATGGTGGCTTTGTCCTCATTGGCAAGACGGCGTTCATTCTTGGGAGTGATGCGGTCAAAAGATCGATTGTAGAACTCGAGAGCACAACAGAGGAGGAGGTCCTCGGGTTCAGGGACGATGACATAGAGCTAGTGATGGGTGGCAACGATGAAGGGAGAGCCTGTGATGGGTGGGTTTGTTCTCTCCTTTCTCTCTCTCTCGGCCTATCTCTCTCAGATCAGCATGGAGGGTGTGGGTTTGTGGGGATCGGCGTGGTGGAGGGTGTTTGTTTGTGGAGATCAGTGTCTGTGGTGGACATCGGCGTTTGTGGTCGAGGTTGAGGTGTGGGTCACGGTGGTTGCTGGGTTGTGGAATCGATGAATCGGTGGTTGGGTTATGGAAATCGGTGGCTGGGTTGTGGGAATCGGTGGTTGGGTTGTGGGATTCGGTAGGTGGGTTGTGTGGGTTTGGGTTTGGGTTTGGGGGTATGGATTTGGCAGTGGTGGCAGTGCTGGTGTTGTTGGATTTTAGGTGGTGGTGGTGGTGGTGGTGGTGGCTGTTGTGCTGTGGGTTTGATGTCGTTAATGGGTTTGATGAGAAAGAGCTTCATTTAATTTAAATAAAAAATGACCAATTAGTGAATATGGAAAATGTAGTTGCTGGGTTTACTCTTTGATTCTGGGTTTGATGTTGTTTTTGATGTTGTTGCTGGGTTTGATGTTGTTATGGTTTTTGATGTTGTTGCTGGAGCTTGATTATAGGGAAGAACACAAAGAACATGAACATGTTCTTCCAAAAAAAAGAGAAACAAAATTAATTAAAGGCGAAAATGCACTTTTGGTCCCTACATTTTGGGCCTATTCTCAATTTGGTCCCTAAATTGATTTAGCTCCTAGGTCAGTCCCTGATTTTTAAAAATTGTTTTTAAAATAGTCCCTACCGTCAACCTAGTGACATAAAATGCTGAGGTGGCAAACGGCGTGTCCTACTTGCTGACATGGCGCTGACGTGGATATTAAAATATTATTAAAAAAGCTTATTTAGAATTTTTGAAATGCCACGTCAGATTTAAATTAATAAAAAATTAAAACAAAAATCCACGTCAGAAATTTTAAAATAAATAAATAAATAAACATTAATTTAATCAAATTAAGGAAAAAAAAAAGCTTTTTCAGTTTGAAAAATTGAGTTTGAAAATTGGGTTTGCTTTCATTATTTTTTAGAAGAACATTGTTCTTCTTCTTCCCCAGGACATGAACATCACGCTCATGTTCTTCCCCAAATCAAACCCAATAAATCCAAGAAATCAAACCCATAAACATCCAATAAATCAAACCTAATAAATCCAAGAAATCAAACTCATAAACCACCCAATAAATCTACGAAATCAAACCCATAAACATCCAGTAAATCAAACCCAATAAATCCAAGAAATCAAATCCATAAACCTCTAGTAAATCAAACCCAAGAAATCCAAGAAATAAATATACAAATCCACATAAAAAAAAAAACCCACAAACACGAAACCAAACTCACCGAGACAACTCCATCTCCGAAACACAAACACGGCCACACCAATCTCCACCTCCACTACCAACCACCCACCCCTACAGAAACCCAGAAAAAAGTGGTGACGCCTACAATCTCCCAACCCATACACCAAACCCAACCCAACAAAAAATCCAAAGGTGGCTCTTGGCTCTTCGTCTCCCACGACCCGGCGACTCGGTCATCTCCCTCCTCTTCCCCGACTCACCAACTCACTTCGAACCCGAACCCGAGTCCAAACTCATCCTCCGCTTCGAACCGCTCATCGTCGCCGTGGAGCGCAAAGACCTTGCCTCGGCTCAGTCGCTAGTCTCCACGGCAAGGTCAGCTGGGTTCAGGGAATCCAGCATAACCAACGCGAACAACAAGCGCGTGATCGTCGCGATCCGCTGCTCGATCCGGCTGGAGGTTCCGTTGGGAACCACATGATGAGACAAAGAAAGAGAACGATTTTTAGCTCTAAAGTTTGTCATGGTCTCGCCGGAGTTCGTTCAGTACCTCGTTCGTGTGGCCAACGAGAAAATGGAAGAGACAAAGAAAGAGAGGATCTGAAGAAAAAAAAAACAAAGGAAATGAAAAGAAGAAAGATACAGACAAACACTGAGAAAGAGAGAATCTAAAAAGGTTTTTTCTTTTTTTTTGTTTTTGATTTTGAATTTTTTAGTTTAATTTTTTTTAAATTATTTTAATTTTTTTATTAATTAAAATGCTGATTTGTCATTAAAACGCTGACGTGGTATTTTTTAATAATATTTTAATATCCACATCAGTGCCATGTCAGTAAGTAGGACACGCCGTTTGCCACCTCAGCATTTTCTATCACTGAGTTGACGGTAGGGACTATTTTAAAAACAATTTTTAAAAATCAGGGACTGACCTAGGAGCTAAATCAATTTAGGGACCAAATTGAGAATAGGCCCAAAATGTAGGGACCAAAAGTGCATTTTCGTCTAAATTTTATTATTATTTTATTCATTCATTAGTGTTCCCGTTAGATTAGTGATGGAAGTTAGCTTTAAGGACTTAAATGAAGGGCGTTAATTGGTTTAAGGACTAAAAGTGGTAAAAATAAAATGTAAGGACTAAAATTGAAAAAACGTCAAAATATAGGGACTAAAAATGCATTTACGCCTAACTTTAAAGACTACTATTCCTCAACATCTAACTTATACATCTATGAAGTCTATGAATTTAGAGATTATTATTCCTTGAGAAAATTTATGGCTCAATAAATTATATAAGATGTATATCATTTTTCTTTTATTTTTTTTAAGGGTAAATTTCACTAACCTACCTTGTGGTTGGGGCTAATGCCAACTCTCTCTCTCTAACCTACAAACACAATGTTAATTGCCTTTCTTTTTTCTCAATGAATCTTATCAACGAAACTAATATAAATATTAGTTGAAAGAATATTATTCAAATTAGTTTCTAATTGTAGTTTAATCATGAGTTGAGTGTCCTTTTTTTTTTTTTTTTTTTTTTTTAATTTGGGTGTCAGGCTCCGTATTTTATTCACCCAATCCTACTAGACGTCGACGATAATACAAAAAATTTGATATTTTCATGTTATGAAGCAAAAAATCAACATGCACTACTCATAATGGGAACATACAAATACTTTTTGAATCACGAAATCATTGAAGGCAAAAAATTGACTAAAGAGGCTATTTCATGTGGTGATTTGATTACTACATATATTCAAGGAGTCATTTTACTTTCTGAATCAAATCCTAAAGGCATAGGTAAGCTTTTGGAAGTGTTGAATGATGAACATAGGAAGCATATACTTCTAAAATTCCGAACAACACTTCGACTGCTTGCTACTAGAATTGCTATGTATCAAAGTCCAAACTTTCAAATTTGCCAAAAAAGTGGAATGGGACATTGGAATTGTGATGAACCTTAAACCTTATGGTTATGAAGAATTTGTGATTATGTGCAAAAGATGCTCCATCGATCTTGAAATGTTTAAGTTGGTGAATAGGTTTTTTTAAGATTGTCAAACAATGAAATATAATAATGTCCCTTTATATATTTTAAATTATAAAATGCAATATTCTCTTCTCTCTTTTTTTACTGTTTTATCTAATACCATCCTCTGTATGATAAACCAAAAAAAAAAAAAAAATTGACCATTATAGTTGTAGGGACTCAAATTGTCTTGGACCCTGGACAATAAAATTTGTAGAGTGTGGACGTAAGAACTAGACCCAGTGAATAGAAAAAGACGTAGTTCAGGCGCAGCGGAAGGAATTTCCAAGGTAATGAGGGACGGATGTTCTCTTTCTTTTTCTTCGCGCGGTTTTTAGTGCTCCTCCTTTCTTTTTTCTCCAAAAGTCCCCTTAAGAGTATTTCAACTTTACCTTATATACTACTTCCCGTTCTATTTCCACCGTACACGTGTAAGTTCCCTTCTGGGAACTCTTTTCTGTCCCATCCAGCACGTCCCGGATTCTCCGCTTTGTGGTTATAAGGCTGCTTGGTTACTGTTCAGGTATCACCTCCACATTAATGCGGCCAGAATGTTAGGTGGGATGCATTTAATATGGAGGCAGCAGCCTTTAGGAGATATTTGTTACCTTTTCTGGTTCCTCCTTTGATCAATATTTATTCAGTTTAGTTTGCATGTAACTTTGTGAAACTCCCTGACAACTAAGATAGTTACATCCACTTTTAAAACTGGTCTGAGGAATGGATTTCATCCTCGGACAGGGGAGTGTCCTCGGACGGAGAAGCATCCTCGGACAAAGGAGTATCTTCGGACGGATGAGTGTCCTCGGTTTGGGCCTTTGGGCCACAAGCCCACTTTTTATGGACTCTGTCAGTTTTTCGGGCAACTAGCCCCACAATAGTCACTTAAATAATAAAATGCAATATTCTCTCTCTCTCTTCTTCTTCTTCTTCTTTTTTTTTTTTTTTTTAATTTTATTTTTATCTAATACTATCCTCTGTATTATAAACCAAATATATATATTAACCAATAGCATCACTTAAATAATAAAATTCGATATTCTCTTCTTCTTTTTTCCATTGTTTATCTAATGGTATCCTCTGTATGATAAATAATTAAAAAAAAAAAATGAATTGACCAATAGCATTACTACAATTGACCATTCCCATGCGTAAGCACATGTTACATACTAGTTCAAGCTAATAAGTGTGCGCTTACTTAAATTATCCCCCATTTGTAAGTTCTAAAAAAAAAAATTTTTTTTTGTCTTAACTTTATTTTAAATAATATAAGCTTCAGCTTATAATTAGATTCGATCCAAGTATCCAATAAGTTGCTAAGAGCTTTATAGCTCAATTAACATCTTCTAGCATTTTAAACATAAATCATCCAGGTTTAAATCCCTTTGCCCATTTTAACTATAAAATAAATATTACATATTGAAGTGAGTTTAAGTTACACCATGACAACTTCATGCAATATTACATCTCTTAATAACCTTTTATAATTAGATTATTATTTAGAAAATTTCACCGTTAAATTATATATTCGTCATGCTCTTAATAAATATGTCAAATTTCAAGATCATAAAAAATCAATATCTATATCAAGTGTCAACTATCAAATTTTTGAATTTCAAGTTTTTATTTTTATTTTTTTAAAATATGTGTAAAACATTGATTTATGAATCAAATGGTAAACAACCTTCAATTTATGCAAAATTCGGCATGCGTATTAAGAATATAATGAACATGTAATATAGTGGTGAGATTTTCAAAATACTAGTCCAATAAAAAGTTATTAAATTATGTTACATTATTTAAAGTTACATCTACCATAACCTAAACCTAAACCTAAACCTAATCCATGTATCCAATTAATTCAATTTGAGCAATACCCATTAATGCCATGACATCTTTTGTGGGCAACCGAACTTACTTAGCCCAATTTTATTACTTTTTTTTTTTTTTTAAATATAAAAAGGCAACCGACCTTAAAACGAAATTAGAATTGCTATTGGACCCCCCATTGCCACGGAATACCATCCCTACTCCCAACCATATATACGAGACATTTAATTTCTTTTTTTGGGGGCGGGTGTGGGGTTGGGGGGGAAGTATTAGGCTATTAGCCCATTCCTAACAGCTGTGCTGTTTGTAGAGGTTGGAAAAATAAAAAATGAGAACGCGTTGAAACTATCAAAAATCATAATAAAGGTCTGTTTGGGATTCATTTGTTTTGCTAAAATTGAAAATTTTTTGCTAAAAGTATCATAGATAAAAATAAAAATTAGTTAAAATAGTACCGTAAGACCCATAAATAGTGTCAAAAAATACAGTGAGATTCAAAAAAAGTAGTAAAATAAATTAGATTTTAATTTTTGTCAAACAGACATTTAACCGTACAACTTTTCTAATTATGAAAGACAACAATCCATAATATACACGTACATATATGGTAGTTATGAAGATAGGAGATAGAGATAGGGACACATGAAAGAGCCCTATCTGACTGTGTATTGGATGCAACACTTGGATGCTCTGTGAACTATAAAAGTAGGTGACTTAGGATTCAGAGAAACACGTTAAAGGCTCTCTCTATCTCTCTATGGTTTAGCCATTCGAGGTACAAGTAGTAAAAACCACAAGCAAATTAGGAAACGCAACCTTACCCTCTCTCTCTCTCATATGCTTTGTGCCTCAGTTCATTCCCTAAATCCAGGACCCTTTGTCAATCTTTTGAATAACCTGCTTCCTTTTAGCTTCGTTTGTTAGCCTATATATATATTAGCAGCTTACACTGGTTTTGACATTAGAAACCATATAGGACCAATAGAGTAAATATTTGACAAGGGCAAAGGCTTGCTAGGAAGCAAAAATAAGATTTGAGCTTCTAGTTTTGTAGGGGGAAAATGGTTGATTCTTCGACAGGTTGGCCTTGGGAGAACTTGGGCTGCTTCAAGGTATGAAAATCTAATGTTTTCCTTGTTCTTTAAGATTAAAATTGTGATTCATTTATGCATTACTCGGTGCTGAAATGGGTTTTTCTTGTATGTGTTAACAGTATCTACTATATGGACCTTTTGTTGCAAAAGTTCTGTATTCAAGATTTCGTGAGGAAGCCCTGAACGCTAGCACCATTTTGTGTCTCCATGTTCTGATTTTATGTGCACTTAGAGGTTTAGTTCATCAGCTATGGAGCTCTTACACGAACATGCTTTTCCTAACACGAAATCGTCGAATTCTTCAACAAGGGGTTGATTTCAAGCAGATTGACAAAGAATGGGACTGGTACAATATTCTTATCAAGATTCAAGAACCATAAAAATATCTCAATTTTCAATGACATTTGATCAGTTATCTAACTTTTGACATTGTATTTAATTCGCAGGGACAATTTCATCATACTACAAGCATTAATAGCTTTTATGGCGTCCTATATGTTTCCATTTATTGAAAATCTTCCCCTCTGGAACTTAAAAGGATTTATTGCTGTTCTGACACTTCATATGGCTGTTTCAGAACCACTCTATTATTGGGTGCACAGACACTTCCATGGGAACCATCATCTGTTTAACCATTACCATTCATTTCACCATTCATCTCCAGTACCCCAGGTCTTTACAGGTGACATTAATACAGCCATCTCTACTTAAATTTGTCTTCATCCCCCTTCAAATTGAAAATTAGGAATAAGAATTCTCACTTTATACTCCAGCGTTCTTTCTTTTTTATTTTTTTCTAATTTTTTTCCTTTGTTTAGAATAGAAAAAAGAAAAATCATATGCATAACATACATATTATAATTAATGGAGTATAAAGTAGAATACAAAATATAGAGTATTTTTATTCAAAAATTAGTACTGGTTAACATATTTTTTATGGATTAAATTAATGTAATTTGTTTTTCTATTTTGCTTCAGCTGGAAATGCAACATTTTTGGAGCATCTTATATTAACAGTGATTATTGGAATTCCGATACTCGGGGCTTCTCTAATGGGATATGCATCAATATCCATTATCTATGGCTATGTTTTAGTCTTTGATTTTCTGAGATGCTTGGGGCATTGCAATGTTGAAGTTGTTCCTCATCAAATTTTCGAGACATTTCGTTTCCTGAGATATCTTCTCTATACACCCACGTAAGTAATTAATAATTGTACACCCAGGCCACTTTGGATGGGTAACATAATTTTTCTTTTTATCAACATGATATTTTGTAACAATCATTATGGTTTTTTTTTTTTTTTGGTAAAATATCATTTTCGTCCTTAAACTATCACAAAATTCGTTTTTCGTCCTTAAACTTTCAAAAGTTTTATTTTTGTCTCTAAACTTTTCCAAACATATTGATTTTCGTTCCTCCGTTCATGACAACCAAAGTATACTTTTGAAGCTTATTCCAATTCCCAAGTCGGCAAATCCTTCCTTGATTAGAAATCTCTTGCCTGTTAAACTCCATAATTGACCCAGCATAGGGTTGTCTTGCAATTTCCAGTTCTAATTACCAAAAGAGAGGTCCTAATTATGTTTGTAGGTGCAATTTGTCTGAAAATGATATCTTCATGAATATGGTAGTTAGAGAATGCTTTATGTAACATCCATGATTAAAAAAATCACCAAAATGCTAAATATGAATTATTGAATCACATTTTTTATTATCATCCATAATTCAATAGTTACACTAGAAAATGAAAATTTGAATCTTTATTGATAACACCAAAATGTGTCAACCAGTTAAATAGCAAGATTATTAACCATTTTTATATTCTTTTAAAATGTGGAGCTGTTGCTTCGTAATTATATTCATGAGTATTATTAATTAATGTGCTGAAAGTCATTGATTTGCTTCCTTTTCATGCTGAGCAGATACCACAGTTTGCACCACACAGAGATGGGGACCAATTTCTGCCTCTTCATGCCTCTATTTGATGCACTATGGAACACTCTCAATGGGAAATCATGGGAATTACACAAGAGCATAAGTTCAAATCAAGGTGTGTTGAGTTTAATTTCATCAAAATGAACCAATTATACGTTCTAAAATTATGTGGTTGAGATTTGAAGTGCGGCATGAGTTGCAAACCAAGAGAGGCAATGCATTATTGGAAGTTTGAAATCATAAAAATGACATCTCAATTGCATTAAAACATTGACAAAGATTGTCACACCACCAGCATTCATTTTCACACATTTCCAATTCTTGGAATATTTGCAAAAAAAGTTGTAACTCAATTAGCACCAATTTATGTTCCCAACGTTGATGTTTAGAGTTTAAATTTATTCTCTTCTAACTTTACATGGGCAATTAAATGCAGAAAAATACGGACGGGTGCCGGATTTTGTTTTCCTAGCCCATGTGGTGGATGTCTCCGCGGCTTTACATTCACCATTCGTATTCCGAACATTTGCATCATTGCCATTTTCCACGAAGATCTTCCTGTTACCGCTATGGCCACCGACTCTTGTGGTGTTACTTTCTATGTGGGCTTGGTCTAAAACCTTTGTCTACTCATTCTACCAACTTAGAGGTCGGCTGCACCAAACATGGGCTGTGCCTAGGTTTGGCTTTCAGGTCTGCTTACAACTTTACATTAAAAGTTTTAGCCATAGCCAATGCTAATTGCTAAAATTAATGTTTTTATTTCATCTAGTATTTTGCGAGAATTAAATTTATTAGTGCTTGTCATCTTTGGCAGTATTTCTTACCATTTGCTACAGAGGGCATTAACAAGCACATTGAGCAGGCCATTCTCAGGGCTGATAGACTAGGAGTCAAAGTCATTAGTCTTGCTGCATTAAATAAGGTGGGTAATTGTTTTATTCTTATTTATATTCCTATATGCTAACATTTTTTCGCCAAAAAATATTCATAAGTTTAATGGAGCCCTTGATTACTGACCATGCATGGTTGGTTGAGGTTTTAACATTTGAAAATTGAAAGGTAGGTAGACGCTTATAATCAGACTTAGATGTACGTCTAACCTTTGGTACATCTAATCTTTCTTTCTTTTTTTCTTTGCTCTCCACATCTATAATGAAAAGGTGGTCCTTTCACTTCTCGCACTATTGTGGACTGGACTGGACTCTGTGTCATCATTTATCTGAAAGATCAAGCTATGATCTCTCAGACACAAAAACATGAAAATTATCCTTGGCTCGTAAGAGTGCTGCACATTCGTGCGAGTTTGCTAGCGCAGTTAAATTAGTATTACACTTTCATTTTCAAACTTCAAAGTACATATAAGTTTCTAAAACTACATTCTTTAATTTAAAATTTAGGGGAACAAGAATGTTGTTTTTTAAAAATAAAGTTAAGGATAAGTTAGGAAAATTATCAATATTGTGCTCTCTGAGTTTTTTTTTTTTTTAAATGATCATAGTTTGGATATCCCAATGTTGAATGGAGGATCAATAATATGGAAGGGAGAGAGTATATATGATAGACTTTTCCTGAAGGGAATTATGTTTTGCCAGAAATTGCATGTACTCTCTTCATATTATTTTTTTTTGAGAAAGTACTCTCTTCATATTAGATACAACATAAAGAGTACAAATTTATAGGGATAAGGAATATGATTTTGTCTTTGCTCATGCGTTTAGTAATTCATTAAAACAAATGAGAAGGAAATAAATAATTATTTTCGTATTATACACTTTACTTTCTATCCCACAACAAAAAAATAAATAAATTATTTTTTATAATTAGTTTTATTTTGCAAATTTTATGCAAGTAAAATTTATATTATCCTATCACTCATACGACATTATCATTAAAGGACAAAGAAATTAGAATTATTCATGAATGTGAAACCTCCACGTCCAGCCACTTTTGTAACGGGGAAAAATTATTAGGTATTTCAAAAAGTACCATCAATTAATTGATTCGTATTCAATCACACCACTCAAGCTCAAATATTTTAATATTTTTGGTTATGTGTTGTCACTTGTCAATCTCATATCAATTTCGCTGTCACTAACAGTATATCATTGCGTTTAATTGGGTGAATGGCTTTGATATTTCTCAATAACAGTTATTAACAAGCAAACAAGAACCTATCAAAAAAAAAAAAAAAAAAAAAAAACAAGCAAACAAGAAAACACGAAACATTAGTTTTAATGTAGACTTTTGACAATAAATTGTTGAGTGATTAAATTCACAATTTTTCATTGATGTAATCTACTATTTCACATGTGCAGAACGAAGCTCTCAATGGGGGTGGAACACTGTTTGTTAACAAGCACCCGGACCTTAGAGTTCGAGTTGTCCATGGGAATACCTTAACTGCTGCTGTTATTCTCAATGACCTACCTAAGGATGTGGAAGAGGTATTTTTAACTGGAGCTACTTCCAAGCTCGGTAGAGCAATTGCCCTCTACCTTTGTCGAAAGAGAGTCAGAGTCCTAGTAAGTACACTCTCACGCTAAACTTTTTTTTTTTTTTTCATCACTTTTACTTCTTATTATCTTAACAAAAATTCCTAATACCAGAAAACAAAATAAAAGCTAAAAAATTGATAACAAATAGTGTGTCAATTGCATTATTAATATACTTTATTAATATATGTTTGTTGAGAATTGGTCCAATTTTCAATTGTACTAAATCTTTTGGACACGTATTATCATTTTCACATTCTAATGTAACTAAACACTGGACCCAAGTTAAATAGAGAGAAAAAACAAAAAGCTAAGTATGTGTTTGGATATGCGTCCACGTCTACTGCGTTTGTATTTTCAGCTTTTTTTTTTTTTTTTTTTTTTGAGCTGTAAAGTTTGACTTTTTCACTCATGCACTGTTCACACGTTTTAGATTTTCTCCGACATAGTGCACTATTCAGCACTGTTCACGCATTGTTCATGGGATCCACAAGCACTTTATTAAAAAAATATTAAAAATAGGTCCCACAATATTATTCACACATTTAAAAATTATTTTGTTACAATATTTTCAATTTTTAACAAAATAAGTTGTATCCAAACGGAATTTATTACTTTATGTGTCACTTCAACAACAAGTAGTATTATGCTTTTGGGTTGTAAAATAGCGATTGGGGGTTATTTACAACGAGTCCAAATTTTCTGTCTCATCAATTGTGCTCCACTTCATGCTTTACAAATAAAATTTGGACAGTTAGTCTCTCTTATTAAATAAGATATCTCATTAAATAAGACAACTAGCATCTCTCATTAAAGTCAGAGTTATCTCATTTAATGAGAGAGGCTAGCTGTCCAAATTTTATTGATAAAGTATAAAGTGGAGTACAATTGATAAGACAGAAAAATTGGAGTACAACCCGCAATGCTAAGTAAATGTCACTCGGTGGTAATGGTTCTTTTTTAGGGAAGTCAACTCAGTAGTCACCATCAAAGGGGTAGATAGAAACCCGAGCTCATGAAGTTTGGGGGAGTCAAGGGCTCAAGGCATCTGTTGTGTTGTCCACAATTCTATAATATATTTGGTTGCTCTAGGGAAAGAGAAGAGAATTTTTTTTTTAAATGAAAAAAAAATTTTTGGTTGATGTGTTTGGACGTGAGGAGGAAATGAAAGTGAAAAATAGAATAACATAATATTTCCCTTGTTTGGTTTATAAGGGAAGGGATAAGAAAATGAATTATTTTGATTTTTATGCCCTTGTGATCATTTAAAAAAAAAAAATTCCAAGTGTTAATACGTGATAGTAAAATAAGGGCAAAATAGTAATTTAAATTGATAAACTAAAAGGTGAGGAATCAATCTATTTTTAACTTCTTCTTTTTTTAGCATTTTCCATCCAATTTGGCAAATTATTATTAATTCTCATATTAGTTCTTAAAAAAAAAAAAAAAAAACTCATATTAGTCCATTACTGACCCTATTCAAATTACTCACTACAAACAACTTGTTACATCCGAAATTCTTGTAAATTTTGTCATATCTCTGAAGTCTAGAGTTATTGATTTTGACAGATCAGAGATGGTAGGCCTAGAAATAAATTTTCTCTCTCCATTTCTATCAATTACTTTTCTCTTCTGCCAACCAAAGGATTATCACCTTACCTTCTCTCCATTTTCCACTTATATAAACAAATAAAGTGTTAAAGTCACCTACTTTGGGTGGACAAAGTAGATGTGGGAGGAGAAGCCATGCATTCAATTCCTCTCATACACAATCGTCAGATCCATACACTCAAAATAATAAAAATTAAAAAAAAAAAAAAATTGATGCATATTGTGGAAGACATTGGAACAATGACCTAGGCAATGTTTTGAGGAGTTATTATATTGAATATATAAATATATAACTTATACTTATAAATCCAAAACAATACCAATGCAGATTTAAGACTTTGCATTAGGGTGCAGTGGAACAAATTGGTGATATTATTTCCCTCACAATAATAGATCATTTGAGCCATAGGAGGTTCAAATTTCAAACCCTAGCTTACTCCTAATTAACAAATAAGCCAAACATGTTACTAATAGACTTAAGGCAATACGGTAGACTAGTAGCTATAGAGCATTCTCAATAAATGTGGGATAAATGCTAAAAGCTATTTTAGGAACAAAATCACTAAAAAAGCCCCTACATTAATGGTGCTAAAAAAGCCAAACACTCTATCGTAGAAAGTTGCTACTCATTTTTTATTGGTATTTTTTATTCCCCTTCTCGCTCTCCCCTCAGATCTCACTCCCCGCTTTCTCTCAAAAAGAATAAAAAATGATAAATAAATAATATTTTAATGAAGTAGTAAAAAAAATATAAGTTTTGATATTAAGTATATTGTAAAGTGATGTATTAAATACTATAAAGTTGGTTTTTTTTTTTTTTGGCTAAACATATTGATACTGCATTTGGTTTAATGAGTAAGTAAGTCTTTTATCTGCTCTTCTTAATGGTCCCTGCATGTCATTTGGTAACGTCAATTTCTTTTATCTGCTCTTCTCAATGGTCCTGCATGTCATTTGGTAACGTCAATTTCAGACTTGATCTTGAGCCTTAAATTGGTAACTGCTTAGTAGCTGGCTATCACTGTCTTCTTTCTGAAAATATGACTGGCCCATCTTATCAGCGTATGCCGTATGGATTAGGATTCGGTGCACGAGTGTAATTCACTTATTCCTTCGCAAAATTTTCTATCTTTTTACTTTTTTTTTTATTTTAATTTTTTACTTTTCTTAAATTATTTTTTAGTTTTTTTAATCAATAATTATGATTGAAGGTTATTTTTTACGACTATCAATCTCAATTATTAATAGTAATTGCATCAAGAGCAATACCTTAAATATTGCACTTAATCTCAATCTCTATGCTACATTTGCTCAGCGTGGATTGCTGTATAAACAATTTATAAATAAAACCCTTTACTTTGTTTGCCAAAGATTGGGTCGATTGGACTCGATCCATCGTACCTAAGTCAAGTTTATTTTATTTAATATGATGACAAACTGGTGTATGTGTGGATAGCCTATTTTAGCTGGTTTATTTTTATTAATTTTTTAAAAAATATATTAAATAAAGAATATATGTGATATTGATTTGACTGAAAAAATATAAAATTTATAAAATGTTGTACCTAAATTGACAGTGAAATCATTCTCAAAAAAAAAAAATTTTGACAGTGAAAATAAATTGAATTTTAAACTAAAGCATTAGGGGCCATTTGACATTTTTTTTTTTTTTTTTTGAGAAGAAGGGGCCCTTTGACATTAAAGATATATTGTTGGACTATCTTTTCGCTGCCTCTTTGGCTCAGTAGACAGAGACACAAAAATTAAATCGACATTAATGGTTTCTCTAAAAACAAATCAACATTAATGACTAAGACAAGATGTATGAATGTGCTACATTTTTGTCTATTCCATAAATTTTGATCAGATAAAGAAAAATTACAGATGCTGACTTTATCATCGGAAAGATTTGAAAAAATTCAGAAGGAAGCCCCAGTTGAATTTCAGAGCTATCTGGTCCAAGTGACAAAATACCAAGCAGCACGAAACTGTAAGGTATGCCCAAGTGTTTATTTTACATGCACTTAATTACATCACAAGGGTTACTAACTGAAGAGGTCGCACAGGTATGATTTGTGATGTTTTTACATTGTGTTAACTAAAAAATCTGCCTCATAATTAATTTGAACTATTTGTTAATTAATTTAAGTTATCCTTGTTGTTCAATAAAATGTAGACATGGATTGTTGGCAAATGGATCACACCAAGAGAACAAAGTTGGGCACCACCAGGAACACATTTTCATCAATTCGTGGTCCCTCCAATCTTGTCCTTTAGAAGAGATTGCACGTATGGTGAGCTTGCAGCTATGAAATTACCTGATGATGTCGAGGGGCTAGGATGTTGTGAGGTGAGCCTTAATTCTTCTTCATGGTTTTTTTTTTTTTTTTTTTTTTTTTTTGTGATAATTCAATAGTTCGGAAAGAGAGGAAACAAATCTTAAATGTTTTTATTGGAGAAACTAAGAGGTATCAACGAATTGAATTACAAGGCTCTTAACTTCGTCATGGGTGTGATCTAGTGTGATAATATGGTCACTCCACAAGTATAAGTGTTTGTGGAGTGTGAGGGGTAAAAGTTAGGATTTAAGTCTCCAGGAAGAAGTTTCACACATATATACACATAAATTAGGCAAGAGTAGAATTTCCATCTTGTATTAGAAAAAAAAATTTTAAAAAGCAAAAAATATTAAACCTATATTTTGATTATTTTCCTTAAAAAACAATCCCGGATAGAGGCAAATACATACAAATTAGTAATTACGATGCCCACGTTGTAGGGTAGCATTCTGTGCAGAAAATAAAATAAAAAGATGAGGGAATAACGTTTGCATTGACTTTCTTGCTTGGAATAAAAAACATTTGCACTAGTTCCCTTAAATTCTTGTCTTCAAGATTGGGTTTCAAAAGAAGGCAATGCACGTGAAGGATAGTTGAAGGGGGTTATAAAAATGGGTCATGCTAACGAGTGCTTTTAGAACGATGATTAATAATCTATTTTTAAAAAGTTTTGATACTATACTTTTATGGAAATGAAAAAACTGTCAAAACATTAATTGTTTTCTTTTTCTTTTTCCATAAAAATTTTCTTTAAATGAATTGTTAACCAATATCTAAAGGCATTAGTTAACATTTTCCTATAAAAATACGGGAAATGCTAACGGGTGCCCTTGAGGCATTGGTTAACAATCTATTTAAAGAAAATTTTTATAAGAAAAAAAATACAATAAATGTTTTGAAAATTTTTTTTTATTTCCCATAAAAGTTGTGTCAAAACTTTCTTAAAATGGATTGTTAACCAATGCCCTAAGGGCATCGTTAACATAACCCTAAAAATATAGGACTTCCAGGGAGTTCTCAAACTCTTTTAGCTATCATTTATTTATTTATGTTTTTGGTAATTGAAAATGGGTAGAGGGGAGCAACTAGTGTGACTTCTCTATCTAGACGTGACCATAACAGCACTCTACCCACTTCCAGACGAGACCCTATACTTATGTTCTATGTGAGGAACTTAGCTATCATTTATGTTATTCTTATTATTTGGTTGATTTTGTTCATGATTGCTGAAACAGTACACCATGGGTAGAGGAGTTGTCCATGCATGCCATGCGGGAGGTGTGGTTCATCTACTTGAAGGTTGGACTCACCATGAAGTTGGAGCAATTGATGTGGACAGAATTGATCTAGTCTGGGAAGCTGCATTAAAACACGGTTTGAAGCCAGTGAATAATCAGAATTAAGATCCTCTGCTGCATCAACCAAACTTAATTTGATTGCAGTTTGGAAATATTTGAGTGAAAGAAAGAAGCAATTAGTTGTAACGAGGCTCTTTTTTTATTTTTTTGCTTTTTCTTTACAAAGACAGATAATAAATCACTACAAGAAAAAAGACATAATACAATAAAGTATTATTGCAACAATATGAGATTGTAATAATATACTATTGTATCTCTAGGCTGTTTTTGGTTGTAATAGTAACTTAAATTTATTACATCAATATGAGATTGTAGCAATAATGTGTTGTTGTAATAGGTAACTCTTATTTTATGAGATATATTATTGCAATATGTAATCTTTTATTTCACATTGAACTATATTATTGTAATATATTAAATCTTTATTTCACAACAAATTTTGTTGATGTAATAGAGATGAGTAATTGAGTAGCGGGAAAATTTGGAAAATTAGCGCTATTTTTTTTTTCATTAATTTCCTCTCTCTCATCCACATGTCTTCCTTTTTTTTTTCTCATCTCACACCTACCTCTTTTTTTTTTTTTTTTTTTTTTTTTTAATCTTAGTTTCCCTCTTTCTCTCACCCACATTTATCTCCATGTTTTTCTCATCTCAATCTCTCTCTCTCTCTCTCTCTCTCTCTCTCTCTCTCTCTCTCCACGCTTGTCTCTCTTTTTTTCTTTTTTTCTTTTTTTCTTTTTTCTCATTTCACTTTCCCTCTTTCTCTTAAGCGTATCTCAAAATTCAAACTTATCTACTAACTACAAAACTTATCTCTCAAATTTCCATCTCACTCTCATATCTACTAACTCTAAATTTTCTCTCTCAAATTTCAGTCTCTTTTAATTCATAGTCTCCTTGGAGACAGGAACGGAACCAAGATTTTGAGTTAAGGGGAGCAACTCTGACCTCTAGCTCGGCGGCTTCATAGCCGTTGAGGTTTTTTTTTTTTTTTTTTTTTTTTTTTGAGTTTTTGATGTGTGCACCTGTTGGGTAAATGCAAAATTATTCTATTTAAAACTTTTTAAAGGGCCAGTTGTTTGTTTGAGTAAAATTGGTTAATTGGACTTAATTTTTTTTAGTTTTGCTATTGGTATTTTTTGTTGTTGCACAAATGTTTTTGGGCTAGTATATGTTGTTTAAAATTTTAGAACTATAAATTTTTTTAAAATGATGAAAGTGCTAGAGGTATATTGTTGATAGAGTGAGTGATTATTGGTAAGTAAAAAAGTTATGTAAGTGATAAGTTTAGATGCGAACCAATAAGAATTTGTACCTCAACAATTTATAAAAATGTTGTAGATAAGTTTGTAACTGTAACGTTATTCTAAAAATAATCAAAGATATTGTTAAAGGGGTAAAATGTAATTTTATAGAATAAAATTACAAAATTTAACGCATATATATATATATATATACACACACTAATATATATATATATATATATATATATTTTTTTTTTTTAATTTAGGGGGGGCCATTCCCCCCCGGTCAATTAATGCCTCCGTTCCTGCTTGGAGAGACTCTTTCTTAGTTTAAAGATTTTCTCTCTAGCTTTTAGCTAATCTTTTGGTTCTCTTTAAATTTTAATTTGATTTTTCTTTGTTTAATTGCATAGTTTTCAAGTTGTATTGTTTTATATATGCTTTTTTTTAGAATCAATGATGGTGTATATTGGCGTCATTGTGTTATATATATGATGTTTTTCAACTTTATACTTATTTTCTTTTCTTTTCTTTTTTCCAAAATAGGTGGTAAGTCAATGAAATGGTCGTGAAGCATGCTTGGATAACACCTTTGGGAAGGAACTTTTCTTTCATGTTGTATTGATTTTTGCATACTTTTTGAAACTATGTGATTGAATGTAAACTCAACAAGTTGTGTATATATTTGTTTTTTTTGACATATGTATTGAAATGAAGTATTTCAAATTTTTCATCTTTTATGCATATCTTTAATTTGTTAGTATAGTTCCTAGATATGGTTTTTGAATTGCAAAACAGGTTAATGAAAAAATTATTATTTTAAAAAAATGATTTATTTAATTTTAATAAAAAAATCAACCTATTGCAATGAGATTTTTAAAGTAAATCATTGCAATATATGAAATTTATTGTAACAAAAATTTAGTATTGCATAAACCTATTGCCTCGGAGTTTATTACAACAGCTTGCATCGACTTTTTTGTCGTTATAATAACACCTATTACAACGACATTAGTTGTTATTGAAACAACTTTTTTCGTTGTATTAAGCCTTTTTTCTTGTAGTGAATTATGATTTAGTTATATATATGTACGTGAATCCAAAAATGATTATTACCATATCCAAGTAAATTGATCCCTCTCATTAAATAATGGAGGAAGTTAAGCAGCAATTCGTATTTGCCCTTTTTTCCTTTTTCCTTTTTCTAGTATATTCTATATTTCTATTTACTTAAAATACTGAACGATTTTTTTTATGAAAATTAATTACTGAACGATGAACAAGAAAAAAACTCCATGTTTGGGTTTAAATGGATAACCATCTCTTTAACTCATTTTATTATAATCCATAAGCATATTTCAATTTATGGTTATGTTATGTTACCGGGTTTTATGGGTCATCAAATAGCCCACAGCCCACAACCCCACCCAGAAACCCGACGGCCCACCAGGCTAATGGGCGGCCCAACCCGTTGTTATTAAGGCCCATGGTTAGCCCACTAGCCCAGTGGATCAGGCCGTGGGCTAGTTTTTATGCACATGGGTACCCAGTTGGCTAGCCCAGTAGCCCAACCCATTGCCCAGCCCAATAACTCATAATTCATAACAAAAATATATAAAAAGTGTATGAAGGATTGATCTTGAGATATTATAGAGGAATTTTTTAAGAGAACTCCCTCAACCACTAAGATACTCAAAGTAATTGTGCTAATCTTAGTTTACTAAATATATATTTTTCTAGTAGTCTAGCAAATTTGAATTAACCACTTGACATTTTTTTTTATTAAAGATAAAAATAAAAAACTATTTAAAGCCTTAATAAAAAAAATTAAATAGGTTTCTATCAACAAAACAAAAAATTAAATAGATTTGACTAAAAAAAAAATTTGTAATTAAGTATTAAATTCTTTAATTCTTTCCTTTAAAAAAATAGATTGATTATTCCCTTATAAAAAAATTGATTCTTTCCTTTTAAAAATAATAAAATAATATGCTAACACAAGCCCATGGGTAGCCCATTAGGCCCAACCCGATAGTCCAACTCGCTAAAGACAAAATGGGCATTGCCCATGGGCAGGGTTATGAACTGAGGTTTTTTCTTTTGGCCCAGCTCGACCCAACCCGTTAACTAGTTAATAGCTCATTATACCCAGCCCATTGTGCCCATGGGCTAAGTAAAAATGGGTCGGGCCCATTGACGACCCTTACCGGGTTTCCTTATGACAATTATTAATAAAATATAATATGAAAGTTTTAACACTACTTTCATGGTAAAATATTAAAAACAATTAACAAAATCAATTATTTTATCATTTTCCTATAAAATATTTTTAAAAATAGTTCATAAACTAATACTGTGGGGGTAAAAGCCCAACATCACGTGTTGGGCCTAAGGCCCAATTCGAATATCACTATGTCCGAAGAGAAGAAAATGGCTAGGAAGGAGTCCAGGTGGAAGAAATATACCTGGAAACGAACAAGGAAGATGGTCCGAGGAGAACCCTAGTGATCCGAAGAGGTCACTCTCCTCGGACACCAAGGGGACTTGATCAAGCAAGTATACAGACAGTTTGATTGATCTTTCCAACAACTTCAATGACAAGGACAAGCTTTATGCATGCCTAGAGATGATAAGAACGGAAAAATATCTAAAAGGAAAAGCTGCTACCACCGTATTTAATGCACTGCAGCAGCTTTCCTAGCCACATTTATGTGGAGAAGACCCCTGAACAGTGCAATCTCAGCTACCACCACTCACGGAGAACTAAAGCAGATATCTGATATGACACGTACTAAAGTGAAGGCTTAGATGAAGAACAGGTGGATGGTGAAGATGAAGAAGAAGAATATATAAATGTAATAAGCCTCTAAAGAAAGGGGGGCAGAAAAAATCTAGGAGAGAGCTCTAAGAATTGTATTCACCTTTCAATCAATAACAATTCTCTTCGGACTGGAGTTTATTGAGCTTTCGAGCGTGTTTTTATGTCATTTGACTGTTGCTAGATTCACAAGCAGCTTTGCTTTTTCATCCACTCTCTACAAATTCATTGTTTTGGATTCGTTGGGCTTATAATCTTGATCTTTTGGGATTGGGCCACGAAATTTGGATCCTACAAATACTTTTAGGGCATTTGTTAACATTTTCTTTCAATTTATAAACCGACTGGTATTAATTATTATTAATTTACAAATATTTTATTTTAATTTATAAACAGACTGGAAGAAATATACTTGAAAACGAACAAGGAAGATAGTCCGAGGAGAACCCTAGTGATCCGAAAAGGTCACTCTCCTCGGACACCAAGGGGACTTGGTCAAGCAAGTATACGGATAGTTTGATTGATCTTTCCAACAACTTCAATGACAAGGACAAGCTTTGGGCATGCCTGGAGGTGATAAGAACAAAAAAATATCTAAAAGGAAAAGCTGCTACCACCGTATTTAATGCACTGCAGCAGCTTTCCTGACCGCATTTATGTGGAGAAGACTCCTGAACAGTGCAATCTCAGCTACCACCACTCACAGAGAACTAAAGCAGATATCTGATATGACACGTACTCAAGTGAAGGCTTAGATAAAGAACAGGTGGACGGTGAAGATGAAGAAGAAGAATATATAAATGTAATAGGCCTCTAAAGAAAGGGGGGTAGAAAAAATCTGGGAGAGAGCTCTAAGAATTGTATTCACCTTTAAATCAATAACAATTCTCTTCGGACTAGAGTTTATTGAGCTTTCGAGCGTGTTTTTATGTCATTTGACCGTTGCTAGATTCATAACCAACTTAGTTTTTTCACCCACTCTCTACAAATTCATTGTTCTGGGTTCGTTAGGCTCATAATCCTGATCTTTTGGGCTTGGGCCACGAAATTTGGACCCTACAAATACTTTTAGCGCATTTGTTAACATTTTCTTTCAATTTATAAACAGATTGGTATTAATTATCATTGATAAACTTCATCACAATTAATGACTGAATGTTAGTATATTTAGTAATGGGATAAACTTCATCCTATTAGTCTTTGCAATGTCTTATATAAGATTTACTCTAAGGTTCTAGCAAATAGGTTGAAGAAATTTTTACCTTCCTTAATTACAGAACATCAATCTGCCTTTGCAAAGGAAAGACTTATCTCATAAAATATTATGGTTGCATTTGAGACCCTTCATCATATGAAGCAACATAATTTAGGGAAACATGGTTTTATGGCTATCAAATTAGACATGAGTAAAGCCTATAATCGGGTGGAATGGGTGTATTTGGAGAAGCTCATGGAGAAAATGGGTTTTTGTGCTAGATGGGTAACTCTTATGATGAGTTGCGTGAAGTCGGTGTTGTACTCTATAATGGTGAATGGGGAGCCCTTTGGACTGATCCATCCTAAAAGAGGAATTAGACAAGGAGACCCCCTATCTCTTTTCCTTTTCATTTTATGCACGGAAGGCCTTCATGCTCTCATCAAACACTCGACGAGGAATGGTGATATTAAGGGTTTTTCCTTGTGCAAACGAGGTCCTAAACTAACCCACTTGTTTTTTGCAGATGATAGCCTACTTTTCTACAGGTCAATCACTGAGGATTGTAATAATGTCCTGAAGTTGTTGGGTGAATATGAATCTTGGTCAAGGCAAAAATCAACAAAGCTAAGACCGCAATCTTCTTTAGCAAGTCCACCTCGGATGAAGCAAAATCAAGCATAAAGAATCTTTTCCAAGTTCAAGAAGTGAAGTCTTATGAGAAATATTTGGGGCTTCCCTCCCTTGTGGTAAGGGGGAAAAAGGCTAGCTTCAAGTATGTAAAAGAGAGGGTTTGGAGAAAACTTCAAGGTTGGGAGAGTAAATTATTGTCACAAGCCGGGAGAGAGGTCCTTATCAAATCCGTGATCCAAGCTATCCCTACCTATGCTATAGGTTGTTGGGGCTTTGTGATGACATTGAGGTATTAATAAAGAAGTTTTGGTGGGGGCAAAGGGGCAATAGAAGGAAAATTCATTGGATCCGATGGAGTGAATTGACTAAGTCCAAAATGGTAGGTAGTATGAGTTTTCGCGACTTGACTAATTTTAATGATGCTCTTTTGGCGAAACAAGCTTGGCAGCTCTTGCATAATAAGGAAACTCTCTTCTACAAAGTCTTTAAGGTGAAGTTTTTCCCAAACCACTCTCTCCTAGAAGCTAAGGAATCCAGTTCTAGGTCTTATGCTTGGAAGAGTATTTTACAAGGCCGTGATGTCATCCTAGATAGGGCGTGTTGGCGGGTGGGGGATGGAAAATCCATAAAAATTTGGCAACACCATTGGCTGCCCCAAAAACATCCTACTAAGGTGATTTCCCCAATGGTGGAATCAATGAAAGAAGCCACAGTGGAGTGTTTAATTGACAAGGGCACTAGGACGTGGAACGCAACAATGGTGGATGGGATTTTTGCACCACAAGAAACGGAAGAAATAAAAAATATTCCGTTGGCTAGAAAAGAAATGGAGGACACGCTATATTGGCCGTGGGAGCAAGATGGGAGATATAGTTGCAAAACGGGCTATAGATTCTTGAAGGATGAGGAAGTGGATTTTCAAGAATCGGAGCATCAAGTCCATGGGAAAGAGTTTTGGAAGAAGATTTGGGCTGTTGAATGTCCTAATAAACTAAGAAATCTAATTTGGAGGGCATGCCGTAATTCATTCCCCTCAAAGTGCAACCTTATGCGTTGAACAATTATTACCGAGCAAAGGTGTGATCAGTGCAAGGAAGAAAATGAAGACATTGTGCATGCAGTTTGAAGTTGCAAGGGGCTGGACGAAGTATGGGGAGTAGATAACAATTGGAGTTTTAGGAACCAAAGGAGTTTCTCTAATTTTAGTGAGCTACTGATCTGGATATTTGAGTACAATAAGAACCCGGTCCTGTTTGCCTTTACCATCTGGTCCGTTTGGCATCAAAGGAACCAGGTATGAACCCAGCAAGCTCACCGTCCCTTATACCAGCTTTTCCAATGGGCTCATGACAGCTATTTGGAGTTTAAAGCTCTGAAAACAACACCGGTTCCCAGCAGGACAAAGAGGAGAGTACGGTGGAAACCACGTCATTCGGGTTCATACAAGATCAACTTCGACAGAGCTACTTTCGTCGGAGAAAAGTGTTCCGGTCTAGGTGTCATAGTTCGAGACAAGAAGGGATTAGTTATTGCTGCATGGCTACTCAGGTTCCTCAACTTCTCCAGGCGATAGAGATTAAAGCTTTGGGTGCCAACAAAGCTCTTGAGTTTACACAGGACATGGGCTTATCTGATGTTGTTCTGGAGGGTGACTCCTCATTGGTGATGGCAGCTTTGAACTCTAAGTATCCTGGTCTGGCTCCTTTTGGCTTGATGATTCAGAACTCTCTATCTTTATCTTCAGCTTTTTCCAAATTGTCCTACTCTCACACTAAGCGAGAGGGCAACAATTGCGCACAACTTGGCTTAGTTAGTAGTTAATTTACCAAATTGTGTAATATGGATGGAAGATGTTCCATCTGATGTACTATCCTTTTACCAAGCTGATTTAGCTGGTATTTCCTAATTAAAAGCATCACCATGCGGTTTCTCAAAAAAAAAAAAAAATGTGGCATTCTCTCAAAATTGATAGGGCTTCACCTATTTTGCCGTTGTTCCACTATTCCAATCTAGCGGATACATCTGATTAAAGGTTTAGAGTATTTTGTTGTTGTTGGGTTAAGGTTTAACTTAAGTATGAAATCAAAATGACGAAGGTTCACTTTTTGTTACGATAGAGACGGAAAGTCTATGTATGAACTCTGCGCAAAACTGAACCTTCAAATTATATAAACTAAAGATAAGATCCTCCTCTTGTCTCTCTGTTGCTAAGAAAGTTGGGTTTTTTTCCCTCTTCTCTTAGGCAGTAGAAGTTTTTTGTCCCTTCTCTCAAGGAGAGTTTGTTTTTCCTGTGTCCTCTAGAGTCACCAAGTGTGCCTCTTGAGTTTGTTGGTTTGTTTTTTGTTCGAGGTTTTGGGAAACACTTTTACTCCTTCTATTACTCTCCTACACAGTGTTACTTCTCTTTCTTTTTCTTCACTGCTCACCATGGAAGACTTCACTAAAAATTGGTCTGAATTATCTCTATCCGATAGAGAACATACTGGTTTTGTCCTTCCAAAAATTCACAAATCAAGAGAATACATTATAGCAGCAAAAATTTCAACTTCACGCTATCTCGTTATGGAGGCAGTGATTCGTACTTTTCAACAACGATGGAGGTCGGTGAATGGTTATAAAATTCGAAATCTGGGAGATCATATAGTGCTTTTTGTTTTCAACAACAGTTCGGATGTGGAAAGGATAATTGAAAATCAGCCATGGAGTTTTGACAAACACCTTGTGGTCTTGCAAACATTTGAAGAGTTTTCAAAACTCAAAGATCTAGTTTTTGATAAAGCATTGTTTTGGGTTTAGGTTCATGATATTCCTGTTCGCTTCATGTCAAAAAAGGTTGCAGAAAGCATTTCCAAAACCATTGGAGAGGTCTAAAGGTCACCTGAATCCACAGATGATGATGGAGGTAACTTCATTCGGGTTCGTGTCATAGTGGATATTACTTTTCTTTTATGTCTAGGTAGGGTGTTCAAGCTAGAGAATGGGGAGAAATCATGGGTCTGTTTTCAGTGTGAGAGGTGTGGTCATTTGAAACACGATGACAAATAATATGAGCTCTAGATTCGAAGCAAGAGCTCTCTAACCACCGATAAACAACAGTTCGGTTCTTATCTTAGAGCGGCACCATATCAAACAGGTGGAAGAAGGGTAATTCTGGTGCTTGGGTACTACGGTCAGGTGGCAACGACTGAGAAATTTTCATCAAAGGAGGGAAGTCCATCGATTGCTGCAGTGGTAAGGAAACTTGATACGGAAATTGGGGACGATGAGGAGAGAATTAATGCTGTAATTAATTCAAAAGGCTTGGTAACAGCAGAAACAAGAAAGGAGCGTGCAACGAAAGAAATTAAATCTCATAATATCAAAATTCCAAAATTTTCTCTCCCTAAAAAATTGGGATTGATATTAATTGAGAATTATGTTCTATCAACGTTAGCTGAAATTGATGATGGCATTAATTCTGGCTCCATATCAAGACACCCAACAACGGCTGATTTGGAAAAGGTGGCTGAACTGAAGAGATTGGTTGAAACAGAAAGGTTACTTGAAACAGAAACTCTTCACTATAATAAAAGCTTGGATTCTACTCTTCCTAAAATTCCGAGATTGAGTTTCAAGGAAAATAAATCTCCTCCAAATCCAGCTGGTTCGGTAATGTGCTTGCGAGGAGATAATGAGGGGAGAAGTTACGGGTCTGATACCAATTATCCCACTTACTCTGATCACGTGCAGGTCATCGATTCAATGTCACAACAACTTAATCAAGCATATAAGTCCCTTGAAGTGGAGGCCGTGACAGCCATCAGACGTCTAGAATTCAAGGCAGAGCTGGGCTTCAATAGAGTGGTAGTTGAGGGTGACTTAAGCATTGTGATGAATGGTTTGAAGATGAGCTTGTCTTCCTATGGTTTGCTTATTTCGGATGCATGTGTTTTTGAGAACCTTTTTTTCTAAATTATCCTACTCTCATGTTAAGAGAGAGGATAACAAAGTTGCACATTATTTGGTTAAATTAGTAATAAATTACCCAGATAATATAATATGGATGGAGGATGTTCCATCATCAGTTTTCTCTTTTGTTCAAGCTGATTTAGCTACTGTTTTGGAATAAAATAACTCAATGTCTTCCTTCAAAAAAAAAAACCTCTGCGCAAAACTGTATAAGAAACTTCCTTAATATAAGTAGTTATATCTTGTACGAGTGTATAGTCAAGTAAAGTATAATGGCCTTTTTTCTCAAAAAAAAAAAAAATTATATACATATATATATATATATATATAATGGGCTTACATTTATTGGGCTTGTATGTTTAATTTTTGAAAAAAAAAAAAATTTAAGGCTATGTTTGTTTTGGGTGTAAAGGAAAATTGAAAAACGAGATGATGGTATTTGGCAACTTAGGAAAATAAGGTCGAATTGAAAATTAATGCATATGACCGTAAAATAATCCACCCACACTTGCAGAATATTTTATACACTAATATTAGCTAAAAAACCATTTACACTCCAAAAAATTTTGTTCTACTCACTCTCACTCTTATCACTCATGAGTCATGCCAAGTCCAAGTCGACGGATAGAGAGATTGGTCGCTAGTGAAGCCCAAATCATCGTCCTCAACCCATAGCCCTGTCGTCGTGCATGCAAACCCCATGATTTGGGTTAGATCGTCTCCTCTCGATCTCATCGCTGCTGCCTCTAAATCAACCCACCCATAACCTCTCTCTCTCTCTCTCTCTCTCTCAGTTTGAGTAAGGATGAAAGTGTTTAATGAATTGTTTTGTTTTTTTAAGTTTATATTTTGAAATTTTTTATTATGAAATTTGTTTGGAATCTGAGAAAATGTGAGAAATTAGTAAAAAAAGAGCATTTTCAAAATACAACCAAACATCTTAAAATATTTTTCAAATCAATTTTCAAAATAAAATCAAACATTTGAAAATATTTTTCATTTCCAAAAATATTTTCACCTGAAAAGAAAATATTTTACATGTAGCATAACACAGCTCCAGTGATAAAGCAAAATAACAGGCGGTTGCAGCTCATAAGCTTCCCACTCTGCCACATGTCGCAGTGTCTTTGAAACCTTACCTCCAAAACGACACGAAACACTCTCATCAACGAACACCTGTTCTTAACGTTCCCAACTGCCACAGTTCTCTCTCCCTCTTTCTCTCTCAAACATGAAGTGTGTTTCCGAAATTCATTTTCCACTATCTGTAACCAAAGCTGAAAATGGAGAAGAAATCATTGCTGGGAGTACACAAGAGAAAGCCCATTAAGCGTGTCAAGAAAAACTTGCTCAAGAAAGTGGCAGACTATCTCATTTCCGATTCTTACCTCTTTGCTCCTCTCATCTCTCCCCAACCCAACACTTTTCCTCCTTCAAGTAATCACTCTAGCTTTCTTTTCTTTATTTTTTTTTTCAATTAAAATTTGTATTTTACTCCATGTTTCTGCTGGTGGGTTTTCAATATTTGCTTTAATTTTTGTTCTTAGGAGTGGAATTTAGAGAACCCATCAAGAAAATCAACAAGAAGAATGTGTTCAAGAAGATTGGGGAGTTTCTGATTTCTGATAATTACATGTATGCTTCCTTGGTTGCTCCTCAATCAATTGTTACTCCTACAGGTACTTTTCCTTCCAATTTTTTTTTTTTTTTTAATTTAAAATTGCATGTAAGTTGAAAATATTAATTCTTGGGATTTGAATATATCGTTGAAGAATTATATGCTTTTGTTTGACATTTTTTGTTAAGAAGAATTTGTTTTGGCTGTTTTTTAATGAAATGATGTAATGCTGGTTTCTGCACATTTGTGCAGCCATTAGTAGATTTGAACATTCTGTGACTCAACTAATGGTTTAGTATTGGAATATATTCTTTATAAAGCAAAGCGTTCTAGGCATGAGTGAGTAACGGGCTTAAGGAAGCTGTATGATTGGGTTGGAGTTTGGAAATCTTGGAATGCTTCTATTGTATTTGTGGATTTTCTAGTGCAACTGACCATGAAGAAGTATCTCTTAGAGCTAGGGGAAGGGTGTCAGCTAGGATTGGCCTTTGTACATGCAACTAGTTCGTTGTATAGAAGTACAATCTTGTTTTTTAGGTGAATCATTTTGAAACAAAGGGTATTATGGCTGCCAATAGCAGTCTTGTAGCTTAATGACATTGCCTGTTCTCTTGTGTAATGAGAACCAGGGTTTGAATCCCTCTCTCCCATTTTTTTTGTGACAATTGAATATTTGAATTAACAAACACATTATGGCCATTTTATATTGATACAAGATGTCATTTATGATTTTTTTGATGAGCAAGCAAGAAATTTTATCAAACTATAACACCACTTTACAAGTCAGTAAAACATATGAACAAGACTTTCTTGACCAATAGACTACAAGAGTGCCTTATAACTAAGTACACCTCTAGAGGGTCATTTACACTTCAAACTCAACATTCTATTACCCAAGACCAATATTCCTAACAAGAGATTTTCTTAGATTCCTTGTTAAGAATTGAAATTAGAATTACTTCTAAAAAAAATTGAAATTGGAATTCCAAAAAGAACAACATAGAGCTCCATTCAAAACTGAGCTTTCAAAACTTCTTATTATTTTTAGATAAATGAGAATATTATTAAGGAAACAATACAATACAACTCAAACTTGCAGCCTTGCAGCTGCAACTACCAACATACCAAGTCCCAACAAAGAGACTAAACAACAAATACTTTTATTTACTGACCAAAAGTAATAACAAACCTCAAGCTGTATACTGACACCAACCAACAAACAGATAGATTACAAAATACCCTGTGATATTTACTGACTAGTGACTATCAAAAGCCAGGGAGATCCTAGTTGTGTTTTTCTTGTAGAAATGGAGTTGAGAGACAGGATCACCTGTTTTTTGAATGTTGTTTCACAATGAGGCTTTGGAAAGAAATCATGAAGCTGTCTAGTTCAATAGTTCTCAACCCTAGTGTTAGGTCGCAGACATTGTAGAATGGGGTATCAGCAAATTGGCTTGGATTGCTGCTATATACCACATATAGTCCAAAGGAATGTGTGAGTCTATGGAGGCTAGGTGGAGTTTGAGGCTTCCTTTTGTAATAATCCTAGCTTTTACTTCCCATTTAACAGCTTTCTAAATACTTTCTTTTGTTTTCCCTTGACCTCCATGAATTTTCACGTTTCTTTGAGTCCAGATTTGATACACAACAGCCCCCCTTCCCCCAAGTTATCTTGCCAATTACAGCCTTCAGGATCTTACCTTTCCAGATCTTCAGCCCCCACTCAACCACTTTATCCCATTCCATATAATGCCTGCAAAGCAAACAGTACCTCATTGCCTCTTTCTGCATTATTCTGGTTAATGATCACTCTAAAGAGAGATGATTTACACTTCTAAGTAACTTCTACAGAACGCACAAGCTGTTTCACCATTGTGTCCCTATTGGATTGATATGTATCTCTTGTAGACGGTCAGTTATTAAATGCTAGCCAAAGCATGAGGGTTTGTCCCGGAATTGCCATGGAGAACCAAACTAATTTCCGTAAGGCTTGTCTCTGATAGCATTCCAGGTCTCTGCAGATGCATATTTTCCAAATACTCTAGAAAATGGTTTTGCATAACAACTTTGTTCAACAGAGCACTCGCTTTTGAATGTAGCTACATAAGTGACCATTCACCTTCTAAATCTAAATGGTGCCCCCTTATGCTTGGGTCAGCTTTAATATTTCTTTTATTGGTAGTTACACACACACCTGGTGGTCTTGAGCTCATGATCTCAACCTCCACCTTCCTTTTACAAGGGGAGGTGCTGTTTGAGCTAGAGCTCTTGGCAAAGTCAGTGTTTGGAATTTCTTATGTTTATTAGATTTTTTGTTCTATTTTTAGGCATTTTCTGTCCTTATTGTACTTCCATTTGAACCATACATCTTCAGCTTTCTGGCCCAATTCAACAGTATTGGCTACACATGACCAAATCATACCAATTGACTTTTTTTTCTTCTTGTGTGTAATGCTGGTTACCTCTACAACTCTTCTTTCTTTGCATTCAGAGATGCACTTCATTGGCTTTCGGTACAAACCTGATGTAATGGTTAGTAAAATACTCACCAGAGCTTTAGAGAACCGGAGAGTGTTATCCAAATATTTGGGGTTATGTTCGCTAAAGTCTTGAGAGCTATGTATTGAATGTAGCGTTACTTTTGGATCCAAGACTCCAATTCTAGTTGTTTGGAAAATTGGAGATGCTTGTACTGATTTTGCTGCTAATCTTGAGAAGGCTTAATCCATAATGAATGTTATGCTCAATATATGTTAGTAAAAGCTATGATTGATGAATACATTGAAAGATTTTACTTTGATTTTTTTAGGAATTGGACTTTTATGTAGTGGGATTGATGTAATTTGAACCAAGATATTGAAGAAGTAAATGTAAAATAAGAAGAATGAATAAAATATGGAAAATTTTCTGCTAAATGAAATAAAAAAAGGTTCAAGGAATTTGTTCTTTGTTGAGGTCTCACATTACATCAATTGTTCCTATGTCTAGAATGAAATATTCAGTATTTCAGGTTTTTCTTTCAGCTTTCATTATTTCCAAGCATATAGTACAAGTTTTAGGCTCTGTAATTTCCCAGAATATCTAGAAATAGGATTTTGGATTTATATTCACAAAATAGATTGTCCCACTTCCCCAACACACAAAAATTTAAAGACCGGGGGGTGGACTGTGGAGGGAAGGACAGCTTGGCACTTAAGAATGAAGGGAAACAAGATTTTATCGGGGAAAATACTAAATTTGGTTGGATTTTAGGTGCTTCCATAAAAACTATACTGTATGAAAACTAATTGAAAGCCGAGCATTAGCATATTAGGCAAAGAGAAGGTTTTCAAACAAAGAAGTTAGGGATTTAGGGATATTCTAGAATGTGAAGTCCTTTGTTAATAAGAATTTTTCTCCCTTAGTATTCATATCATGTGATATATGTTGACAAAATGTGAAAACAGTGCACCCAGATCTGATGAATTATATGAAATATATTAATGTGAGTTGGATATAAATTGCTATAACTATCCACCTTGTCTACCTAGGGTTGGACCAAATAATGCGCAGCTTTTGTCCATGCAAGTCTACTTTTATTTGGCAACATGATTTGAACATGGTTTTCATTCTTTCATGTTATTGAATTTGATATTATCTTCAAACATGCATATGAATGCTTTATATGAAGTGGCTTCACAATGAGACTCTGTTGATGATAGTTGTTTCATTCCAAGGTTGAAACTTGCCTCTACTTAAAATCTTATTTCTCCCTTCATTTTTCTCTTCTTAGTAACCTGATAATTTTTCTAGAATGATGGAAACGATTTTAGGATTGAAAGGGGGTATGGTATCCATTGGAGAAGGAAAAAGAATATGAAGACAATATAAAAATTCATAAGATGTGACATTACTTATAAGTTACAAAGTAACAAGTGGCGAATCCAGGCTGTAAGAGGAATCATCTCTCTGAGCTAGTAACTCTAGTTTGCATTTTTTGTTAAGTACTAAAGAGTTTGCAGAATTCATGTCTCCCTGACATGTAGAGTGCTGTACATGGTTTACTTTCCTGGCTCAGAAGACATATAAAGTCCCATTCCAGAACTAACTTAATCAAATTTACGGATATGGTTTTCTTGATACCATTAACACAATTTCTGTGAGCTTTTGTTTAATTAAGAGAGAGAAAATAAATAATAAAAATGAATTTTTAAAGAAAATGTAGGGCTAAGATTCTGATAATTTCCATAGTTGTCCAAGTTTACAAGAACATGTGTGTGAGGTGATGTTTAAATTTTCATTCAAGCAGATATCATTCTGAGGTTGTTTCATTCCGAGGTTGAAACTTGCCTCTACTTAAAATCTTATTTCTCCCTTCATTTTTCTCTTCTTAGTAACCTGATAATTTTTCTAGAATGATGGAAATGATTTTAGGATTGAAAGGGGGTATGGTATCCATTGGAGAAGGAAAAAGAATATGAAGACAATATAAAAATTCATAAGATGTGACATTACTTATAAGTTACAAAGTAACAAGTGGCGAATCCAGGCTGTAAGAGGAATCATCTCTCTGAGCTAGTAACTCTAGTTTGCATTTTTTGTTAAGTACTAAAGAGTTTGCAGAATTCATGTCTCCCTGACATGTAGAGTGCTGTACATGGTTTACTTTCCTGGCTCAGAAGACATATAAAGTCCCATTCCAGAACTAACTTAAACAAATTTACGGATATGGTTTTCTTGATACCATTAACACAATTTCTGTGAGCTTTTGTTTAATTAAGAGAGAGAAAATAAATAATAAAAATGAATTTTTAAAGAAAATGTAGGGCTAAGATTCTGATGATTTCCATAGTTGTCCAAGTTTACAAGAACATGCGTGTGAGGTGATGTTTAAATTTTCATTTAAGCAGATATCATGGTTTGATCTTCTTCTTGTCCTTACACTTTTGTTTTTTTCTTTACTTTCCACTACCTTATTTCCTTCACTGCCAGTAGTCTTATTGATTATGGGGAGCATAAGTTAATCATGGAAATGGTTGTAATGAGTTTTTTTTTTGCGGTGTTACTTTTGTTTTAGAAAAATGTCGTCTTTTTAAATATTTGGTTTATTAAATTCCAGAACCTTCATGGCACATCAAGAGGGTCACTACAGCAGTTTCAAAGAGGAAAGTCACCATGATAGACAAGGTACCAACAGATCGGTCCTCAAATAAAGTAGCAAAGGATCAAAGTTCCAAGAGCTTGCTTCATGAAACAAGCATTTCTGAAAAAACTCTTCGGCACAGAGAAATGGTGAAGCACACGGTTTACCAAAACTGTCGCTCTACATCCATTTCAGGTCCCATTCTTGTCACATGAAAAGCTCTGTTGTCTGAGTCCCTTGGTTAATTTTTTGGTTTCTTCTTTTTCCTACATTAGATTACTGCAAGATATTTATCTTTTTCTTTAGTCAGTGCTGTATTTGTTTCTTTGTGACATATCTCATTGGCAAAGAGCTTAAAAGGACTTTGGTTCAAACAGTTAATGTTGATGCATGTTTACCTCCTGATCATCAAGACGAATTACAGAATTACTTAAATAAAAATTCTCCTCCAAATTCATAGAAGATTAGTAGTAATTTGAAGGACTTCTGATTAAAAATGAGTTGTTGCAACCAGTACACTTGGCAATTAACATTTGGGTTATATATAGTGTGTCTAGTCTCGGTTTAAACAAATTGGTTGTTAAGTGATTTTGTGAATATTCTTTAATATTATACCAGCATTATTTCCAGTTCTTTTTAAACCAAAAGACTACTTCTGTGTGCAGCTCTCTTTATCTTAAGGTTGTGAGGAGCTCTGGTTTTCTGAAAGTAATTTAGATGGTATTGTTTGTGTCACAGGAAAGGAAACGCTCAAATTTGCAGCTAAGGAAGCTCATTGTTGACTGAAAAACTGGTACATCAATGTACTCAATTTCAGTAATTAGAAATATACATGCATCATGTACTTAGATGCATATATCATAGTTAGTATATTTATTTATTGTATTTTGTTGTAAGTGGGATAATGAGGCTGTTGGAGAAACTTATGCCTCTGTGTTGTTCATGAGTTTCTATAATTTCTTACTCTCAATAGTTAAGACTATTACAATGCTTTTTCTTTGAACTTGGTAAGCTTTGGATATGGTTCTTGCAACTTTGAAGATAATTGGCCATGTGTCTTTTAATTATCAATGCCTTAGATTCATCCCCCATACTAGGTGAAGATTCCAAATTGAACTTTTGTTGCACAACTATAGCAATTTCTGACTTAGGTAGGTTTGGTTAAACCAAGATTAGGAAAGGAAAATGTAAAAGTAATTAAATTCTGGATCTTTTGGAAAATATAGATTTGGGATTGATCCTTTGAATGATTGAACTTAACGGCGAGACATCATGTATTGGGGCCTAAGCATGTCTCTATCTTGGACTGAAAGGAACATGTCCTTTCATGCTTAAATGTCTTTAGGTGATTTGACTGAACTGCAAGGTGACATGAACTAGGGACTGATTGAGTCCTTTCCTTGATATAAGGCAATGTTTAATATGTGTTGATTGTGTGCCTGCCTTATAATCTTTCTGACTGACAACACATGCAATGCGTTGAGAAGGAGGGGGGAAAATGAGCTTGAGATGTAAAAGATGGCATGAGATTAATACATGTAAAGTCGTACTTGTCAAGGATCGATGTAACCTGCAGCCTACCCTTTAGTCCTGTGTTTGTTTTGTTAGTTCGTGTGGTCTGCATCAGACTTTTAACTTTAGTTCAGTATCTTTCAACTTCTAGAGATTGGAATGAAATTTGAAGTTCTGAACTGCATAAATAAGCAAGGACTAAACAGAAATGCATGCTATAATGATCAATGTAGGTTCTGATAGCAATTATGTGATGGTTTAGACTGTCACATTTAGCCCTCTTCAATAGGTTTGAGTTTTTTTCTTGTTGAGGATAACCTTATCTCTACTACATTAAATAGTTTTGGCTTCACTTTTGATTAGTCATTTTAGTTGATCTAGAAGTTGCGAAATCTCGTTGTCAAGTGTCCGTGGACCTTGGATTTAAAAACCATCATCCACCTTTTTAAGTTGACCATAGTTTTAGTGAACTTGATCTATAATGTGACTTCAGTGTTTCTACCATGGTTGTCAAAATCAGGATTCTACGTAAGATCGTGAGAGGTAGGTGGGATCGTGGATCGTAGGATCAGATCATAAATCGTAAGATCTTACATTATTTGAGAAAAAACAAAAAAAAAAAAAAAACAAATTGGTATGTTAAATAATCACATAAATTATACATTCATAAAAAATCAAAAATTTGCATCCATATGATGTAATTACCATGCATCATTACATCCATTTGTAAGCATCATTTAAGATGTCAAAAATCTCAAAACGTAACACTCTATTGGGATGTTATTTTTTGTTTGTTTTCAACTAACACTCTATCTCGCTACATTAGAATAGCAAAACTTGATCTATTGGAATATCATTTTTCATTTGGGTCCAACTGAACCTTCTATTAAGTTAAAGAAGATTACAAGAAACCAAAATCGTTTGGAATCGTCAGAATCGTACGATCCTGAACGATTGTTAAGATCCTTAAAAGATTTAGATCATTTTGAGCAGGTGAGATCGTAAAATCGTAGGATCGTAGGATTCAGATCGGAATTTTGACAACCATGGTTTCTACAATGTAATGGGTCCTTAGAAAGTGTAAAGTCAATTGAAGAGTTATTTAATTTAACTTGTTCTCTGGTGCCATATGGGGAAGAATTCCGTATCCAGCATGGTTATCAATGGTTTAGTGTTTACCTTCAGTTTGAAGGTTCTACTTATGCCAGTCATTATTTTCTTATCATGTCTATGATCTTTGCCAATTATGGTTTTGGTCCAGAACTCACTAACAGATGTACAGGAAAAGAATAAAAACACTGCATGTTACATTCATTGCACGTACCTAGTACTATGTGTGTCTCTTCAAATGTCATATCTTCCATATTCACGAAATGCATCTGTAAATGAATGTCATTTGAATAATTTACATGTAAACATTACAATGACTTTGACTAGACTTAGAAGAGTTTCTAAGTTGTCCAACTCAGTTTGTACTCTACTAACTTTCTGATCATAATATAGAGAATCAAAAGATTTATTTTGGTTACTAATTAAGATTCAATTTTAACGTTTATTCTGGTGTCCCACTCTTTTGTCGTCAAAGGCTGATATAATATAAGGGCATTATAGTCTCGCCATTGTAGGCTTTGTAGTATGTGTCACTCTATGACGAGTGCACTGCAGAAGCAGATGAGAGAAAATGCATGTTCTTAAATTTTGATGAGATGAGAGAATAAAGGAAAAGATTCAGCAAAAAAGAATAAAAGAAAATGATGCTCAAATGGAATCCTATATCACTGAATTCCAAACGTCTCATAATTTGGTCGGTTGTTTATACTTTACATGTTGAAGGAATCACAGGGTCGAAAAGGATGAAATAGAATATTTGAGTTCAAAAGCATTAGGTAGAGAGAATGAAATTTGAAAAGGCTAAATTGCTTTGTTCGGGCTGTAGAACTTTTAAGCTGGATTAAGGTTAGGCTTCTCATTATTCACAAATTAGAGTGAATGTGTGTTTGTAGCAAGTATGATTTAAATAAATTGGTTCCCAATTGGTTGAGTTAGATTCTATACTAAATTTAAGTTATGGATGTTCTTAACAATCAATCAAGCAATATATTTGCAAAGAATACTATTTACATAAACTAGCAGAGAGGTAGCAAATGAAATGAGCATAAAAAAAAATAATAATAACAATAATAAAATAACAATTCAGCAAACAATCAGCCAAAAGTTGATGAGACTATTAGAACACATGACAAGACTTTATATATATCCACTACACACATTGAGAGGAGTGGTATGTTGCCCTCATATTACCCACACAAATTAATATCTATATGGACTTAGCATGGTGGTTTGAGACTGAAGGCTCAAATAGTGTAAAACACTATAACTTGTTTAAACTCTCAATTTTAAAACTTAAGGCTAAGATGTTTTTACTCTAACTTATTTAAGTGCGGATCAAGAGTAAATGATACGCAATAAAACCAGAACATTACTCTCTAAGGTATAAGCAAGTACAATAAACAATAAATGTAAAGCTTAAAGAGTAGGGAAGAGAGATGCAAATACAAGATAACACCGAGTCGTATTATCGAAGAAAAAACCGAAATACTCAACCAAAAACCTTTCCGCGACCTCTAAGCCGAAATCAATCCATTAGTGCATAAAGTTGGAGTACATGAATAATGAAAAGACCCTTCACGCCTAATATACCCAATGTACTTGAACCCTCCAAGTTCCTGCTACCAACAGGCTTCACGAAGCCATGCCTTCACTAGTTGTCCCGATCCTACAATTAGCTCCAAATTGCATCCGCCACTCAATGACTCAATGGCTTCTTCCAATGCTTCCCATATACACCAAAACTTCTCTCAACACTCAGAATGGGTGAGATAATTGTTTGGGATAAGAACTTCTCAAAGATGTGTAGATGGAGAGGTAGGAGTAAACGAAACTTTAGAGAAAATTGTGTAGAGGATTGTGGGTAAACAATCTCTAACTCTCAAGTGTTTGGCTAGGATTTTGTTTCTCAAAAGTTTTTTGGAAAAACTCCTTGTTACAATTTCATGGGTAATGAGGATTTATATAGTATTGGTAAAGGTATGTGAAACGGCACATTCAAAATCATCAGACAGAGAGTTTCGCGGGTCACTCGTGACTTGGCCTGAGTCGCGAATGACTTGCAAAATCCAACCTGACAAAGACTCTTCAAATTCCAGCATGTGCTTCTCATGTGGCCTTTTCGCGGGATGGCGCTCGCAAGCCAATCGCGAGCTAGTCGTGAATTCTTCATCTTGACAAAATCTTCAGCAATCTCTCACACACAACCCTTACCTTAAGTGTCTATTTGGCATGATTAATTTTGCCAACTTATTTTACTATTCAGCTTATTTTTGTTACTATTCATGGGTGCCACTATACTATTTCAGCTAACTTTTACCTTTATCTACAGTACTTTTAGCAAAAAGTTTTCAGTTTCAGCAAAATAAAAAGATTCCAAACAGACCTTAAATCCCACAAAAATACAAGAAAATGATTAAACAGAATTACAATCAAATTTGACATGAAATTAAAGCCAACATAAAAACATAGTTGTAAATCACAACTTTATAGAGACTTTATGAGGGTAGTAGAAGGCTATGTTATCTCTTTGTGGTTTATGCCTACCCGGCTTGGTGGAGTTGGTGGCTAGATGGTTGGCTTTATGTTTATATTGGACCTATGCTCATGGCCTAGTAGGTTGCAAGCTATTTTGTGTGATGTGGATAACATTTGCACTGGTAATAGTAATGGTACATACACAATATTTTCACAATAAATTTCATAACAAATTTTATGTGGTAAGCTGTTACTGATCCTAATTTGAGCCCAATAATGACATTGCTTTTTTACTCACCAATAACAATTTGTCACTTAAAATTTGTTGTAAAAATGTTGTGGACATAATATTACTCCAAAAATAAGCCTAGCTCCAAAACATAATTCTTAACCCCTTAAATAGAAAAAATAAATCTTAAATAATAACAATAAAAATTATAAAAACAACTATTAACCCAAACAAAAACAATATTATGCCAAATAACAAGTGAAAAAATTATTTAACAAAAAGTTTATTCAAAAACAAAAAATAAAAATAAATTCTTTAATCATTCAAATTTGTAACTCGTTTAACCTATTACATAAAAATAATCACTAATTTCATTTTTCTTATAAAAAAAAATGGTACAAAGAAAAATATTGTGGTCATGAGTTCTCCTTGGTACTGCTGGTGGCAGTAGCTATGCACTCTTTGGTTTTGCAATCACAATAATTTTGCTTTCTTCAATGACTTGGCTTGCAATTGTAGCAAATATTATCTCTCTCTCTCTCTTCTTTATTATTATTTCAAACTTTCTCACTTTATTACTCACATCTCAGTATTCTCAGTTCTCATTTCATTTCTTATCAGTTCATTTTTTCTGTTTCTCTTTGTTAGTAGAAGGAAATTGTAATACTTCGTGTATTTACGTGGATTTTTTTTGTGATGTTGGTATATTCAAGTTATTTTTTTATTAAATTTTGAATTATTTAAGTCTTATAGTGACAATCCTAGAAAAAATTTCTAGAGCCGTCACTGACCATGGGTAAGCTTATGTTCATTGGATGTGGTATGCTTGGCAAAGCATGGCTAGGTTGCATATAGGTGGCGATGAGGTTGCCGCTTATGTGGTCAGACTTTGGAGGTAGAATTACCCTGGATAAAGCCCTCCACTTGTAATGGATGGACTAAAGTTAAGTTGTGGCCAATATGTACGAGCTGCCGGATTGATAAGCATGTCCTATAATGGCTTGAAACATGTGCACGTGTTTAAAGGGGGTAGCAACATGGTAGAGCAATTACCAAGTTCTTACCAAGTTATTAACAATGTATTGAGTGGTGTAACATTGTTTAGAATTACACTTGGTGTAACTTTAAGCAATGTAACACCACTCGGTATTTCTTTATTGAATGTGAATTTTAATAAATCCATCGTTGGATTAGATTCTCTTCTTATACTCTACACGGTTGCAAAATTTCAATATAAGATCGATAACTATGTCATCACTTATGTGTTTAAATCTTACGCTTTTTTATCTAAAATTGTGCATAAAAGATGGGGCTTCTTGATCAAATAGTAAATGATGTACGATTGACACCAAACTTGGTGTGTTTGTTAAGTACATAAAGAATATACAATCTAACAGTGTGATTTATGAAATACTAATCTAATAAAAAGTTATTAGGTGAACTTTAAGCAATGTTACACCATCAATTATCTTATTATTGAAAATTCCACCGTTGGATTACATGTTTTATATGTTCTTAACATACATGCCAAATTTCATGCCAATCGGATGCTATTTACCATTCGATTCATAAATCATCTTTTATACATTATTTTAAATTACAAAAACTTGAATTTAAACAATTGATTAATGACATGGTTATTGATCTTTGATCATCTTAAAATTTTGCAAATATTGAGAATATGCAAAAATAATATAATCCAATGATAAATTTGTCAAAATTCATATCAAATTGAAAAATATTGAGTGGTGTAATATTACTTAAAATTACATCAAGTGTAAAAAGTCTAGCTTTATTCATGCAAGCATCTCCCATGGTATTGTAAGAACCATCAATATGTCAATTTAATGATATATGATTTTTTTTTAGTTTTACTTTTAATAGGGAAATGAAGATTTAAACCTTAAATATCACCGTTGAAAACATGCAAATATGTTAGTTGAGCTGTAAGGCTCATAACAATTTTAATATTACACGCTGATGACTAAATTAGGATTCAAAAAGGAAAAAACAAAAAAAGTGGTCATTTCAAAGTAAAGTTAGAGATTAAGTAGGGCCCTAAGAAAATCCAAAAAAGTGATCGGTGTGAGGTGTCCACCAGTCTTATGTTATACTGTACATTAGAGGTAAGAAGTGTGAGACTCAAAGAGGTGAATTGTTGTGTGTAGGGAAAAAAAGAGGAAGAGATAGAAAATCCAAAACTTGCGTTAGTATAAAGAGAGAGAGGACAACATCTAGGTATGCATAAAATTCTCTATTCGATCGAGTAAATCTCCTGCCCATAATAATGCAAGTTTTTGTAGCATTTGAACCAAAGAGATCGAGAAAGCATGACCACATATATGTTTGTAACCAAAGACAAAACACTTTCAAACTCCCTATGACAACAGTCTTACACTTACTCAGACCCATGAAGAAGATGTTAGTACTATATAGTTATAGTAGCCATCAAGCCATGCACGTGTGTGGCATTAAATTTAGACCCTGTCCTAGAAAATGACTCCTCACTTTCTCTCATATATCACCTCAATCTTTATCTGGGCTAGGCTGGTTGCCTTGGCCTCTTTCAAGTAATACAACCCCACGTTAGAAAAAGACCTTTTAGTGTCAATATTATACAGTCATGCACTGCAAAGTTAGAAAACTGAAACTCCTCAGCTCAGGAGCTCAAATGCTTTGCAGGCCTATATACCTAGCTATAATAATAACTTCATTATTGATGAATAATTGGATTATTGAGTCCAATGGGTCACCTTCTGAGTGATTTTCTTTTCCCCCACGACTATGAGACTTGTTCCAACTCTAAATGTTTTTTGAATCAATAAGCATAGTCACATAAAAAATTTCAAACTTTTTTTTCTTTTACAAATGTTGAGATAGTATACTACATGTACAATAAAAAAATAATATCAATATAACAAACCTATGTAAAAAGACAAGTTTTAACATTAATCATAACTCATTAACTTAACAAGTTGTGAAATTTGTGTCTCCTTGTAATTATTTGTTACTAAAAAGTAAAACAATTCAACTACACATGACAGCCGGCATAAGTGGTCTCTCTTTGTCCTTTGTCCATGAATTCATTGTAATTTTCTTTTATTTTAGACAAAATTACAAATTGTACCTTCTAATTTTACCTAAAATTCAGTTTAGTTTTGTAACTTTAATTTCATTTAATTCAATTTTTTATTTTTTTAACTTCATTTTATTTAGTTCGTATGTTCACTTATATTAGGAGACTGCCGTTAAGTATCCCAAAATGACATCATTTTCCTTTTTTTTGAATTTTTTAAATTAAAAAGATCCAATAACTAATAAGAATATTTTTTGAAAAAAAAATTGTTTTTTTTTAAAGCTTTTCTCCTCTAAAAAATGGCAAAACTTAAAAAAATACTACTCAAAACCAAACCGTCAATTAATTTAATTAAATAAAAAATAAAAATAGAAAGTTTAATAATTAGAGACAGGCCCATTTCAATAGAGAGATATTTCAACCAAAAAAAAAAAAACTAATTTCTTATAGTTGACTATCCACCAATCCTTTTTCTAATAAAAGAAATTGTTGATATATTATTCATATTTTTCCTAAACCCAAACAAGATTAGTCCACAGATAGATTGTCATTTCTCTTCTTGCATTTTCCTTAAACCAGAACAAGATTTCCTATTTTAGCAAGTGAGAGAGAAAGAAGGTTGAGAGGAAAACTGACTAGGGCATGGTAGTTGAGGGTGGGATCAACATCTACCTCCAAAGATTCAACGCATCCACGATCTACCATATGATTGAAAAGCACTGTGTGACTTATATGTGTAGTGCACATGTGGTGCTCAGCATGATATAATGATCAAGGACGAAACCGTATACAAGCAAAGGGGGGCTGTGCCCCCCCGCCCCCCAATTTTTTTTTTAAATATTAAATAACAGGTATATATTTAAGATTTTAGAAAATAAGTCCATGAAAAATTATATTTGCCCCTCTCAAGAAAATTATATTTTCCTCCCTCAACTTCGAATCCTAGTTCCATCCCCAATAATGATCAACAATCTCAATCAGAACTATTCTAACTTAACTTGACTATCAGTTTAAATCTTTACAAAAATGAGCTCTAAACATCACGATTTATTTTCTTCATTATAAATTTAGGTCACAAGGACCAAGATCTTCTCCCAAATTCCTCTCCAAAGTTAGTCCTCCTCAAACCACACCTAGCAGCACTAATTGCTTGACTCGATTCCTTGCCCTGGCTATCAATTCAAACTCTCCCAACAATGACCAACCACTAAAAAACCTAGCGGTTGAGTGAATTTCAGCCATGGATGAAGTTTGAGAGAGAGAGAGAGAGAGAGAGCTTTTTTTTCAAAAACTAATTGTTTTATTATTAATTTTATGGATTTTTTTAATGTAAGAATTAAAAAAAAAAAAATCAAAACTACATCATTTTGGACACTTAATGGTTGTCACCTAAGGGGCATTAAGAAGACGACTAAATTAAATAAAACTAAAAGTTAGAAAACTAAATTGAACAAAATTGAAGTTACAACATTGAATTGAATTTTAGGCAAAGTTATAAAGTGCAATTTGTAATTTCATATGAAATTGTATGTTTGTGTATTATTATTATTATATACCTGCATAATCTTTCTTTGTCCATGAAATTGGGGTTTTCATGTATCTTTTTTATTATTACATGGAATTTGTTGTATCTTATTTATTTATTTGTTATACTCACTTTATTTAGTCCAATGTTTTTTACTAAAATATCTATAAGAATTAAACTTATTATTTTCTAAAAAAATTATTTCCTAATACTCTTCATATATAGGGCTAATTAAACTAAACTCTTCTTTAATATGTGAGATTTAACATATGAGATTTTTAAATTCTTAAAAAGATGGTATAGTGGGGACAAACTTTAAACTTATAACCAATTACTCTGATATCATAATATGATATAATTTCTTTTAAAAACTTCAGCTTTCGGAAAGCTATAAATTTAATAATTTAATCATCATTCTAATTGTGTTAACCATATCCATATGACATTTTGTTTTTTGTTTCTTTTTTCGGACCACATGGAAGGGTAAGTGTTGAAGATCTGCAGATGGATATGGTGCTGAATATGAGTAACGATTTTTTTTTTTGGGTAAAAATAAGCTAGTTTGTATTAATATGTGTAACGAATATGAGTAACGATGATAACATGTGTTCGCGGTGTGATTGAAGCCATTGCATATTTAATAGTGAATGTGGGAGTCCCAATGAAAATATTGGCCACCACGAGTGTCAAGATGGCCTCAACCACAGTCACGTCCATGGCCTCTGTTTGAAGGAGAATTACGTTGTGCAAGATTAACCTGTGGTGTGGGATCAGGGTTGAGGTGATATAGGAGACCGAATCTGAATGGCGAAATTCATGGCTAAGGATTGTGGAACTCAGGAAAGGAGATATTGGGGTATGGAACGAGTGGCCAAGTAGCAACACCGAAGTCACAAAACTCATATTTGAGACATTGGAAGATACATATTTTCAAATCTTGAGGTGAGAGTGGTTAACTTAGCCTTAGCCCGCAGCTGTGAGCTCATCAGAAAGAGATTTTACTTTGTGCAGAAATTGAGTGACAGAAAGGTCACCTTGCTTGATACTTGACAATTGCATATGAATCTGAAAAATACGGGTATTGGGGGCGGAGTGGTCCATATTTCTTGAGAGGAAGAAAGGCCACAACTAGTGGCATGATTTCATTAGATAGGGAAGATATTTGAAGACTCGTGACATGAGAAGTTGGTCTTGTCTAATCCAGGAAAGGCTTGTTGGATTTGGGCTGTTATTGCATAGACTGAAACTATGCTCTCTCTCTTGGGTGGGTTCCACTCACCGTGGGGCACATTCCTTTGTGAAAGAGAGTGAGTATAGTAACAAACTATGCAATAATTTTTCATTGGTTTTGGGGTCGAAACATTGTTGACACAACTTGTGGACAAAGGGCATGGGTTAGAACCATCAATGAAATCAAGAAGATCTTGAACTTTAAGATAGGTAAGTAATTAGGTAGAGAGAATTGTTATTGGTAAGTTTGATGGATAGAAGTCGGTCTTGTCTTTTTATTTATTTATTTATTTTTTTTTTGCATTTATTATACACAAATTGTTACACACATCTTACTTCTAAAATAAAATCATGATTCAAAATTTTAAAGTCGAGACTTTGAACTTCAACTCCAAGTCACAGTTTCAATAAAAAATAATAATAATAATAAAGTGTGTGCAAAACTGTGTATAAGAACAAGTATTATTATTATTAGTATTTTTTTATCAGTCATTCGGTCGATCTATTTGTTACATGTTAATTGACGTCTTGCAATTGAATGTTTGAGAAGGAAGTCACAGTCCAGTGGTTGAGGATAGTAATATCATGGTGTCTCCTTCCTTGTATAACATTGTACAATGTGATTTACAAAATATGGACAAGCACCTGTATGCGTACAAGAACAATAAATAAAACCATAAAAGACCCTCTATGGGTTAATAAATGCGTCGTACAGATTCAAATTGTGAAACGCAATTATCCTCCATGCTTGGGTTTTTCCAAAGCAAGACCTAGCCAGCTAAAATTTTCAGGCCCATGTATTAATTGGGGTTTCATCTGTGGCCATATATCTGGTTTTACTCGTTCAAGAACTGTTCTTTTCGCGTTTTACCTGGAACACTTTTCTCCCTTTAATTGAGTGTATGATTGGTGGATAGGTTGGATTTCTTTTTCCAACAATTTAAGTTTTGTCACTTTTCACGCTTTTAAGTTTTAACGTGAAATTTCTCAAAAAAAAAAAAAAGTTTTAACATGAAAAACGTTTGAACTCTTGTATGGTGATATCGAAAGGAATAAATTGTATGGAAAAGGGGTTCTCTCGTTATAAAAAGAATTCATTAATGATTCTGATTAAATATAACAAATATATTATAAAAACATATCAATTTCAATTTTTTTTTAAATTACATTTTTATACGGTTTAATCTAAAAAATAAAATAAAATCTCAATTATATTTTATTTCACTTTTATTTTGAGATAATCTCTCATTTGGAATGATTGTTTTTTGCTGAAATTTTTTTACTAAAAGTATGCTTAAATATTCTTATATTTTGAAAAAATGAGAAAAAAAAAGTTTTAAAAAACTATATATAAAAGCTAAAAAGATAAAAACTTAATTTATAAGCTAGTCTTAAAAGCACTCAATGTAGCTTATTTTGGTGAGAGAAAAATACACTATGTACCTTTGAGCACTAATAAATGGAGGCATAGACTATGGATAAAAACTGTTACACACATTTACATATAATAATAATAATAAACAACATAATTAAATAGTGATTGCAGTCACAATTTTTACTTTGAAATCGTAACTTCAAATTACAATTTTAGTGACTTTTTTAAGTGTGTGCAATAAAGACTACTTTTTTTATTCTTTTTTGATACGAAAGACTACTGTTATAATCAAGATGAATTCAATATCCTTTCCTCCCATCAGCACAAATTCAGGCATGGAAAACGTGACATCATGGTAAGACCAAAGGTCAATCTGTCCCACAACTATAATATGAATTCCAAGATCATTAAAGATCTTACCACAAAAAATCCGTGTACGTTCAAGACAAAACATTGCCTCATTGAATTGGAAATGGTGGAAGAGAAAATTGGATAATAATTCAAGCATGTATAAAAAAAAAAATATATATATATATATATATATATATTTAATATTTTGATATTAGCTAGAATCCAGATTAGGTATTAATATGTATTATACAGTCTTCATAGATTTCTTTTATCAATCGAAAATAATAGTAATAATCCAATCCATTATGAACCCCTCTCTCTCTCTCTCACACATACACACGTGTGAGAGATGTAGGGTCTTAATGTTTGCCCATATAAACACACACCTTGACTCTTTGATTTGATCAAATTATCTCTCTCTCTCTCTCTCTCTCACACTTACACACACACACACAGTCAGAATGAGAACAAGGAGTTCTACTCTGTGGAGAAGAAGGGCCATGCGTACGAGGGGAAAGAAGAAAAGGCTGAGACTTTCTTTGGTCAAAAGCAGTACGGCTGTAAACACTTCCATTCAAAGAAAGCTCAGGCAGCTCCAGAAGATCATTCCAGGCTGCAATGAAATGGATCTGGAAACCTTGTTTCCAAGGATTGCAAATTACATTTTCTCATTGCAAGTTAAGGTGAATATTCTCAAGAATATTTCCACTTTATATGGGGTCTAAGGAGACAAAAACAATTCGTCAAGAATTTCCCAACTTCAGAATTTATTCTTGTAATTAGAGATGTAGTGGAAAGGCTGAGGGATATTGCATGCAGTTGTTTGGTTTAAAATTTACCTTCTTGTACCAAGAATAATATTTTGTATTTTACGTTGAATGTGCAAATAAATGCTAAGATTTTACCCTCTCTTTTTTTCACTTGTTGTCTAACAAGCTTGGTGGTAGAAGATGGATGAAACGAAAAGATCAAGTTGGGAATCTTGATGGGTTTTTCTTTCTTCTTTTAATATATTTTACATTTGATATATTTTTCTTATTGTTGGTGGCATGAGGTTTTTGGTTTTATTGGGATTAGAAATTTTTTTTATTATTAATTTTATAACTAAGACTTTGTTATGGACAAAGTTTAATTACCTTAAGATAAAAATAAAAAAGAAATTCTCGAGCACAATTGTTTTTTGTTTAAATATTTTAATAATTAATAAAATTTAATATATAAGAAGTTTTTAAATGGTCAAATGAAAGGGGATTCCGGTTTATAGGTTTAAAAAAGTTGTCCCTACCATAATAAATATCAATGCTATATATTTAGCATAAATGCATGCCTAAGACAATTTGAAACAGCTGAGGTGCAGCAAATTAGGCCTTACCTTCTTTTCTTCATTGTTGTATTACTAATTACTTGCTCTTTTTTTTTTCCTTTTTTTTTTTGGTTAAAGAAAAATGAGTAGAGGGAAAACAGTATGACTTCCTTAACTGAGCGTGCCTATCCTTAACTGAGCGTGCCTATAGTAACATTTTAACTACCCACTCCGGGTCGGTGAAAAACTCACTTATTACTAATTGCTTTCATTTATTGTGCAATGTAATATGCTTGTGCAGACAAACACAAGGACATTCTTTACATAAATTAAAATGTCAAGAAATGAAAGCAATTGAATTAACTCCATTAATTGTTGGAGGTGGAATATGACACAAATGGCGTTGTTATGGATTTGATTGATGGCTGCTGTTCTAACCCATTTGTATTAAAGACATGACCCAAAAGAAAACATGATGGGTTAAGTACTGGCTGGTAATGTGACATTATCATCCATTACTCACCAATCAAACATTACCCCAAAGATAAGGTCCAGTAGTTAATTAGGGTATGTCGGCCAAAATATTGTGATGATTTTTGGTTCAAGTGTCTAATTAGCTTCAATTATGTTCCACCTTTAAGTCCTTTCCCATGTGCATGCTAAGAATGTAACAATTAATACTGACCCCCTAATTAATTTGATTATGTTCTAAGTTTTTCCCTTTTTTTTAGTGATCTCCATGTTCTAAGTTTTTTAAGAACTCATATTCTTTCAATTTCACTAAAAAGGAGAAATTATTTGAAAAAGGTTGCAAGTAATTAATGAAAGCTCTTCATGAGAGTCCTTGGTTTTATGAACTATCCTTGTTCTTTTCTTCAATCCGATTAAATGCTACAATCTCTTTCAACTAAAGTTACATCACCATCTATTACTTCATCCCCCCATTTGAAATAATTTAATTAAATCATACAAAAATCAAAACCACAAAATTTGAACTGAAGATAGGCTTTTTGTACTAATTTTAATGATGTGTTTTATTTCTACAAATCAAAGAATGCATTAGTTAGGGTAACAGTGAAATAAATAGTATCATTTACCTTAGTTTGGAAGATGAAACTCAAACCACTGATTTTATAAGTCTAGAGCAGGCCTTATAATTTAACTATTAGTTATTTTTTCTATCCTTTAGTGATTAACTAAAAAGAAAAACAATTAGGAATCTTATAATTAAATGATATTAATGTTTGATTCCTTCAAAATTCGTTGATTCTTTCAGTGTATCTCACATCATGGTGGATGCAAAAAAGGACACATAAATTTTTTTTCCCCCAAAGTTTTGAGTTTTGGTCCTTCCAGTTCATAAAGTCAAAACTCTAAAAGCACTTTAAACTATCTTCCCCCATGCGTAAGCATGGCACTTCAAGACATGAGTCAATTTTAATTGATGATTTGATGGTGGTCCTCTCTCCTCACAGTGAATATGACATCCACACCTCTCTGTTTATTACTAAACTATAAAGACGGAACAATGTCCATTGAAATAGATAAGATGCGCTTAATAATAGAATCTATCAGAACCAAAACACCTCAATTATATCCAAACAATGCCGAGTCAGTGTGGAGTGGATCTCACGTTTATTGCCTTCCCCAGAATTAGTATGCTACTCGTGACAAACTTTTGACATACATGTCGTTCCAATTCCATTTTATAGTCACTTTGATAAGGAAATTACGACTGCCAAATTTATAGACAATATAGGAAGATGTGACCATATATACATATATATATATATATATAGGATTTATTTTATATTTTAACTGATTTCTATTGAGCCTATTAAAGACTTTAATGATAAAGGGATATGTTATGAAAAATCACATAATGTATCTATTACATAGTACGAACAAACAATAATTCTTTGATGAAAAATAATATAAAAGAATGGTCATATTAACGGGTGCCTTTAAGACAATTGTTAATAAGAAAATACTAACCGATGCTCTTAGGACAATGATTAATAATTTATTTAAATAAAGTTCTTATGGGAAAAAAAAAATTAATGTTTTGATAGCTTTTTCTATTTTCCATAAAAGTGATATCAAAATTTTCTTAAAATGGATTATTAACCATTTTCCTAAGGACACCCGTTAGCATGACCCTTGTTAATAAACCATAATAAAAAATGAAAGTTTTGATACAATTTTTATGCGAAATATAAAAAACTGTCAACAACATTTATTATTTTATTATTTTTCTAATAAAATGTTTCTAAAAATAACTCCTAAACCAATGCCCTTAAAGCATTGGTTAACATTTCTCATAAATGAAGAGTCATCTTAACGGGTTTCTTTAGGACAATTGTTAATAAACCATAATAGAAAAGTTTTGACACTATTTTTATGGAAAGTATAAAAAGCTGTCAACAACATTTATTGTTTTATTATTCTCTAAATAAAATGTTTTTAAAAACAGCTCCTAAACCAATGCCTTTAGCGCATCGGTTAACATTTCCCATAAAGGAAGAGTCATGTTAACGGGTGCTTTTAGCCAACCTTAACAAAATTGAGTCTCTAGCTTAGTTTTAAAACAAGTCTAGGTTCCATTAAACAATTCGAGGAATAAACTAGAACAATTCACTATAAAGTCTAAATAAATTCAAAGAGAAAGTGAGATATATATCTATATATGTAAAATACTTGAACAATCATGGCTGGAAGTAAGTCATTAATTTCTTCTCTTGTTATCAATTTTTACACGTACGAGTTACGACCAAAATGTTTCCCCTCTCACATGTTTTATAATGAATTGCTCTCATTTCAAGTTGATCCTTGATATTTTAAAGCAAAAGTAGATTATGTTTGAATGAGTTTATTTTAATTGACTTATTTTGTATAAAGAAAATTGTGAAAAAGTATAATTGTAACTATAAATGAGTTTAATTTTTTGGTTATAGATGGATAGATAGTAATGGAGAGGGATGTGGGGCTTGGAACCAAAAACTTGAAAATTAATGAGATTCCAAAAATTCATACACTAGTGAAATAAGTTTTTTTTTTTTTTTTTTTTTTTCCTGGATAAGTATTAGTGAAATAAGTTGAATGAGAGATAATCAAAATATACTCATAGTAGATGGTTTATACTAGCTCATATGAAATCTCCATTGATCCATGGGGTTTGAAAGTTGAAACCCCCCAATCCTAAATATTTTAATCAATTTGATATTGAGAGCTACCCATCTTAATCTGATGGATGGGGTGCCCTTTAACCCATGGACGAGGGGCAAGCATCAATTGTCAAACTCCTTTCATGACATATATTTCTAAGACCTTAGATTTACTAAATCAAAAGATTAGCATGAGAAAATTGGTGAATTACCAAATTGTCCAAAAAGCACTTAAACCTTAGGAAATTATATGAATGTATTGTAATCACTTAACCATTATTTTAGACACTCCCCTCACATGTGGGCTTAGGATATTCCTTAGTAAATGCAGTCCAATATGTGGAATATTTAACTTTTTTTTAATGGAAGGTAGAACATAGATAGTGTTCGAATTTAGGACCATTGTTGTGGATTCTATTTTTTTTTTTTTAGGTCAAAAGGGCTAGAAAATACCTTACTAGTAAGAAAATTGAAATGAGAAACACGCTTATTCCACCTCAATTTAAATTGCGGTCAATTCTAGATCATTTTGGCCAATTCCAGTCAAATTCCGGTTTGGTTCTCTTTTTAAACAAAACAAACATAAAACTATGTTTTTTTTATTTGATTATTATTATTTCATTGTTGATAGTAAAATATTAGCATTAAATATGTTTTTGTGTGTGTGTATATATATATATATAACCATTTTCTTTGATACCTTTAGGGATGGCAATTTTTGCCCGACTCGGGGGTACCCGGCTCGGCCCGACCCTAATGGGTTGGGTTTTATCCGGTCTGATTAGAAATAAGGTTGGGTATGGGTTTTAAAAAAAGAAAACCCAAAGCGGGTCCGGGTCGTGTCCAGGTTTTATCAAAAAAATTCAAAACCTTGCCCAGATATAACCTGGTTACCCTGAAATTACAAAAAACCCCATATATATATATAGCTATAACTAACCCTAATTAAGTCCCTTATTTGTTCAGTAACAGCTCACGCCTCCCTCACAACACCTCACCCTCACATAAGCACACTCACAAAAGCACACTCAAGCTCTTATTCTCACCCTCATCCATCCTCACAATTACAGCCGCCGCCTAACTCAAGCCATGATTATCACAGTCTCACAGTCTCACCCACCTGCATGGTCGTCACCCCCCTCAAGCACTCACTCTCACCCACCCTCACGGCCTCACTCTCACTTAGCCACTCCTCCTCCATGCATTTCCACGTCCACCCCGCTGTCGACGCCAAGCCAACATTCCTCCCTCTCTTATCTATCACCACTCACCGTACGACCGTGAGAGTGAAATTTCCTAGGTTTGCCAAGCCAACGTCCACCTCTCTGGGCTCGTTCCCCAATTTTTTTTTTTTTTTTTTTGGGTTAGTTTCCCAATTCTTACATGATTTCTGTTATTGGGTTAGGTTGTATTGTTTTTGGTTTGATAATTGATAAATTCTGTAATTTTTTTTTTTTTTGGTGATTCGTGATGTGAAGTGTGGAAAATGAAAGCATAGGTCTTGTGATCTGTTACTAGCTTATCATGCATTAATGAAAATGGCTTGGCTATGATTTTTAATTTTGTGATTTCTGATGTGAAGCCTGAGAAATTTTTTTTTTTTTTAATTGGGTCAAGGTTTAGGGCCTTTAGATTGGGCCCTGAAGAGGGACGGCTAGACGGGGCCCGCAGGGCCCAGCTGGGGCGGGTCCGAGCCCTGAAAAAAAAAACCCGGTTAGTAAACGGATTGGGTCCGGGCCGCAGGTCTTGGCCCACGGGTCGGGTTCGGGTATGGAAAAACCCGGCCCAAACCTGACCCGTTGCCATTCCTAGATACCTTTATAGTATCAATTTTCAAAAAGTTTAAGTTTTTAAAAAATGATGAATTTAACCACATAAATATTATTCGAACAAAAACACCATGGCGTTGGGCTAATTTTCTGGCAGCAACCTCGTGTCCTTTCATCATTTACATTGAATACAATCAACTTTCATTTTGTTGATAAATATGATATGGTTAGAATTTATGACACCCCTTCTATAAAAAATGCTCTTTAATTATTATCGGTTCAAGACACTAATGAGATTTTTTAATATTAAGAAAAAATGGCACCTAACTTATTAAGATTAAGAGGATCGTATAGCCTTACAAAGAGATATTTAAAAACTTCCAAACATGCTTTGCGCCTCTGAATTCAACTCTAAAGGAGAATTATTACCATTACAAGCTATCTTGCCGCATTATGCATTTTTTCAATTGAAAAACACCATTCAAAGCCGTATGGATGACAATTCACAAGACAAACTAAAGAGAGAATCGGAAAAACTTAGAATACAAAAGAGACAAACACAATAAAGAAATTGGTAAGCAAGTTCAACCATTATTTCTCAGTCATCAATATCACAACATGTTGTTGATGAATATTACATTGCTACTTTATATGTGCTTTCTTACTGAATAAAAAAAGAAATTAAACCATCAAAATTCGATTGCACCCACACAATGAATGATAATATTTCCAAAATATCACTTAAATTAAATAAAAGTTAGTGATAAAAAAAAATTACTTAAAATAAGTTATTAAATAGAAACACCCACAAATTGGTTACATTTACCCAAATATCCAAATATCATCAATATATTTTTCAGCTTGGCAGTTTTATTATTATTATTGATAAGTTACACACATACTCAAGTTGTGTTTGGCATTGGCTTAAAAAGCCAGCTTACTTTACTATTTTGCTTATTTTGCTACTATTCATAGGTTTCACTGTACTTTTTGGTACTATTCATGGGTCTTATTGTACTATTTCAGCTAACTTTTACCTTTATCTACAATACTTTCAACAAAAAGTTTTCAATTTTACCTAATAAGTTGTTCCCAAATGGACCATCAATGAGTCTAAGTCCTCATTCTCCACCCAGTACTTATAAGAAAGCAAGGTGCCAGTTGAGCTAACACTTACAAGTTACAGCGAATTAATTTATTGAATACATGCCATTTCTTGAATTTTTATTTTATTTTTGGCTAGGATTGCCATCTCTTACAGTTGAATATATGCTACTACCTCCGTCCCAGTTTGTTTGTCATCTATTCTAGTTTGAGATGTTCCAAAATATTGTCATGTTTCTAAAAATAAAAATTATTAGTTTACTAATGTTCCTATTAAAAAGAAAACTATTTAAAAAGAAAACTAACTAATATTTAAAAAAATCAATTTAATTGAGGTTCCTTTTTAGTTACCTCTTTAAGAATAACTCTTTTTAAAAAAGCTGATAAATTTATTTAAGGGTAGTTTTGTAAACTTATATATTTTTAAAAGGCAAACAAGAAAATAAATGATATTCCCTTAAAAAAATTGACTTTTCAAACAGGACAAATAAATTGGGACGGAGGGAGTAAATCAATCGTGCCATTTTGATTAATTAATTTACTTTAGTTAAAGATTTTTTTTTTTTCCCTCTCTTGACTAAGAGCATCCACACCAGTTTGTCTAAATTTTTGTCTATTTTACACTAAGAACCTACTTTTTCTATTTTATACAATTACTTTACAAAACAACCACATCAGACTGTCTATTTAACACTTCATTTTAATTAAATAATCATTTTTAAATATTTTTTTACCTTTAATTTCTCTGTTTCTCTCTCATCCCTCAGGTCTCTTGTTTTCTTCATTCTCTCTATTCTCTCCTTCCCTAATTTCAATGGTCTCTCTCCTCTCTTCATCCTCTCATCTCTCAACTCCCTCATCTCAAACATCTTGCAACTCTATGCTCTTTTTCATAGCCATCCTCACCCTTCCTCTCTCTCAATTTGAACCACCATCAACCTGCCACTATCCTTTACCTTTTTTCTTGATCTGACCCAGCCAAAACCCCAACATTTCTCTCTTTCAATCTGATCAGCAACAACACGAAATCACAGGTTTTTTGAGGTTGAAAGCTTTTATTGCTTGATCTCACCCATTACCCAAACATGGGTTTTTTGGGTTAAGGTGAAATAGGACGAGATGAACTTGGGTCGAGGTGAAATAGGTTTTCTGGGTTGAGGCAAAGATTATATTGTGATTTTCCTTTGAATTTGGTTTGCATTTTTGTTTATTTTAGGTTGATTTTTTTTTGTTGATTTTAGTTTAATATTCTGTTGATTTTGGGTCAATTTTGTGTTAAATTATAAGGTGTTGTGATGGGTTGTGGTGGTGATGGTGATGGTGGGTGGTGCTAGGTTGCGGTGGTGGTTGGACAGTGATGGGTGGTTGATCAGTTCTGTCCGGTTTAGAGGAAGAGGGAGAGGGAGAGAGAGAAGTCAGATGGAGAAAGAATAGAGGTGAGAGAAAAATATATAAAATAATGAAATACACAGTTACAGTAACCGTGTAAATATACACGTTCACTGTAGCAATTGTGTAAATTCACACAACTTTAGACTAACTGATGTGGAAAAATTTTGGAAAATTTAGGGGATAAATATACAAAGTTGGACACATTTTGTATTTTGCATTTGTGGATGCTCTAGCCTCTAAGCCGAGGACTGCTAAATTTTAATTGCTTGAAGAAGAAGAGGGTGTTCCAAGAGTGCGCTAGAAGCGACCAAAGTCCTTGATTTAAGGGCATCATATAACATATATATATTTCTAATCAAATGAATCCTTATTGGAATTCTAGCTGTAAAGTTCGTACAATAAACAAAACTACGTAATATATTGACTACATATATATGGTTATGCTGTTAATTAATTAGTTCACATGGCTAATGATGTTTTATTATAATGGACTTTGATGATACTGATTTGTATTAGAAGCTATTTCTTTTGTTCATTGACCCTGGCTATTAAGGATCCAATTATCCCTTCCACCATTTGGTAGAATTAACATACCTAACCTATCTGTACGTTAAGTGTACTCATGTCTGTCATTGTTCTCTCTCCATTGGAAAATGTTTGTCATAAATATATTTAGAAAAAAATAGTTTCATAGCTAAATTAACAAGATCATTTTTTTTAATAATGTATCTTGTGGAGCAAGCATTTAGACAAATAATAATCTAATGAATTAGTTTGCATTTGGTTTGGGATAGTCAATTAGCCATGCATTTTTTTTTATAATTTTATTTAGTTTAAAAAATAAAATATATAAATGTACAATTCTACATAAAATTGAGAACTTAAAAAATTATACATAACTGGAGTATATAAAATCAGATGACGATTACATTACTCAATTTGCATTCTGTATCTCATAGTTTACACAAAACCCGAAGTGGAAAGTTGTCAACCTTTGGAGATGTGACTTGTGATGTGAGGCATAACAACTTTCATCTTTGTACTAGCAAGCAAAGCATATAAATCAAAATCTTTCTGGGAATCCTATGCTTTTAAGTGCATTAAATCACCAAAACTACCCAGCCATAAGATTCTGGTTTTTAGTACACTATCCCTCTCTCTCTTTCTTTCAAATGCAAGTTCCTCAACTGTCAAGGTTATGCAAGAAACAGAAAGCATGTCAAGTAACGATAATTAACATTACGTTTAGTTTAGGTGGAAAAGGAGAAGAAAGAAAATGGGTAGAAAAAAAAAGGAGAGAAAATCACATTGAGAGAAAGAAAAAAATACAAAACTATGCCCACTTTTTCATTCTTTTACTTTAATAATAAGGATATAATAATAATTGTGGAGGAACGAAGCTCTTCCTTTAAAGATATTGTCCACTTTGGGAATGAGCTAAGGAGACCGATACCACCTTCACAAGTGAGGTGTACTATTTGATGGGTACACCCCACTTGTGAGCTCATGCTTATAAGCTGAGGGTGGGAGGCGTGTCTCCCCAATGAGGGATTGAGCAAATCTGTGATGGTGGCATTGGTCTCCTCGGCCCATTCCCAAAGCGGACAATACCTTCGAAAGGAGAGATTTGTTTCTCCATAATAATAATTTATTCTTTATCATTCTATATATGAAAAGCATACATATTTTCTATCCTCTCAATTTTTTTATCATCTCAATATTTTATATCATTCCTTTTTCTCATCATCCTATCCAAACAGAATTTAAGTGGGTATAGCAAGTAGAAACCACTCAATCAAGCATAGTTTAAAATTGAAAGTAAACATGAGGGAGCTTAATAAAGCCATAAATTAATGAGCAATGTTTAGGCCTGTTTGTTAGCAGTGTTTTAAGTATTTGTGGTCAAAATGATGTAAAAATTATGATTTAAAAAATGTTGTGAAAACAATTTTTTAAAGTATTTATAATAGAAAAAATATATTTGGTACTATATTTTAAATTATATATATATATATATATATATATATATATATATATATTTTTTGAGAAAAGAGTCCAGTGCGTAATATTAAGGAAGGCCATTCAAAGGACTCTCAATTCTTGAATAAGCCAACAAGATCAATGCCTCCCATTGTGCAAAGTAAGTGGGAGACCATTCACAAAAGAGGCTTTTCTTATATTTTAAACTGTAAAAAAATATAATTGTATATTTGGTATGTATGTGTTTTTAAAATTAAAAAAAAAAAAGAAGTGATGATTGTATGGCAAAAAAAATAATATTTTATTTAAGGAGAGAGAAAAAGAAGAGAGAATGATAAAGTGGTAAGCCTGTGTGAAAAAAAAAAAAATGTTTGGCCTTGTCAATTAGTCTCACAATTTTCAACTTATCTACAAAAAGACCATTAGCAATATTACATAAAAACTAAAAATTAGTATGAATAAGTTTTTTAAATATATAATTTAAATACCCTAATTTGAGAATTATAACTCAAACACCTATAATAAATCATCGCTATCAAATATATATATATATATATATATTTTTACACATACTTTTCAATATTTAAACACTAAAAATTGTTGCTTGAATATCTAAGTTTTCGTTAATTTTTGGAATGCAGGGTAAATGTGAGTGTAAAAAACAGTTTTTTCCTTAAAAAAAACTGAAATTGCTAATGGTCCTTACATTTGTAACTCAAATGTAAGTCCTTGAAAATTGAAAAACGAAGCAATGAGAAGGGTAGGTTTGTTTGACAACGAGGGCTAGAATTCTACTTTTGGACCTAGGAAAGGTGGTGTTTTTGGGGGTAACCCACATCATTCAAGCTTTGTAGGGGCTGCAAACCTTTGTTAGGACAGTGTGGGTCCCATCCATGTGTGCACATGCGTGTGTTTGTGTGTGCGTGCGGCTTTGCTTAATTGCAGCACCTCCCCTACACTCGCACTCTCACAATCTTATATTATATATTCCTGCCGTGCTTTGTCAAAATCGTATGTGCTGTCCATTGCTCAATCTTTACTCTCCAAAGACGCGTGGATACACTTCTGTTCAACCGCAGAAATGGCTAAGCCTTAAATTATTTAAGAGGCTAAAACCTAGGCCATCTGGTCGTATTGAAGTTCAATAAAAATAGCCAAAAATTTGCACTTTATATTTTGGGATTAATGTTATTTTATTTTTGGGTAGTAATTATTTTTAATTTATAGTTCATTTAGATTTTATTGTTAACTCGTTAATGAAAATTAATTATAAATTGAAAATAATAGGAAAAATTGATTCCTACTAAAATGTATAAACTAAATTAACAACATCACTGATTCATAGTACATTATTGACTAATAAACTATATAATTGAATCTAATAAGGGAACTTAAGGTACATTAATTAAGAAATTTCATCTAATTTTTGTCCTAACATTATGGCCAAAATTAAAAATTTACAAAATGCAAAACATGCATGTTTCAAAAGTAAAGATTCAACTTCGTTTGTCACTACTAGGGGTGTCAATGTTCGACTCAACCTGCAAACACGACACGAACCCGACACGGGTTTTTTCGGGTTAGGGTTAGGCCTTAATAGGTTTGGGTCATAAACAGGTTGACTTGAAAGTGATACGATAAGAAACGGGTCATAAATGGGTCAACCCGCATAACCCGCAATAGACACGTTTGACACGCCAATTTATTTGTATCAACTCAAAATGACCCACTTAACACAACCCGTTTAACTCATATAACAAATTATTATTATTTTTTTTTTTAGATTTGTCCAATACCTTTTATATTCAACATATATTTTAAATTTAAAAAGAAAAGTGAGTAATTACAAAAATTTACAATGGATATAATTGGAAATTGAAACTTTATAGACCTTAGAACTACTAATACATTTTTTTTTTTTGGCATAGAACTTACACAAATGAAATTAGATGAGCTTGTGAAAGATGTTATGAATTTGGACGTCAACAAAGAATCTATGGATGATAATCGTGGTCGTAGTCAGTATTAGTCTACTGTTTGCTCAAATTCTTTTAATATTGATACTTAGCATTTGGCGAGTTCCAAGAATATATATATATATATATATTTTTTTTTTTTTTTTGAATTATGTTATTTTATTTTTGTGAAACTTTGTTATTTTGAATTTGGGTTGAAGTGTATGCACTTCTTTTGGAGTGTAAAGAACTTATTTCTAGATGAATGTTATATTTTTGTTGAACTATATTATTTTGAATGTGGGTTAAAGACTTAAAGTGTATGCATTGCATTTTGGGAAGTAAAAATAATTATTTCTAGATGGATATTATATTTAATATTATGCAGGTTGAAATAGGTTGTGTTATATTCGTGTCAACCCAATACGACTCGTTTATTAAGCGTGTCAAATGGGTTGGGTCAGGTCAACCCACCTTATTAACAGGTCGGGTTAGGGTTGAAGGATCATGACACGATTATTAAATGGGTCGGGTTAGGGTTGAGCCATTTAGTTGAATACTCCTACCTCGACACGACACAAACCCGACACGCTAACTCGAATTGACACCCCTAATCACCACCGCACACTTTTAGTGCGATGCAAGGACGGACCCAGGTGGGGGCCCAAGGGGGGCCGGGCCTCCTTGGGTCCAATTTTTTTTTTTTTTTTTTAGTTATAATATTTTTTATTTTTGTAGTTAGACCCCCTTCCAAAACCTTAGGCCCATTTTTTTCATAATAAGTCTAACTAGCCTCACCCGAATAGCAACTATCCAACCAACAAACTTAACAAAAACAATAAAAATATTCACAATGGTGATTGTATTTTAGCAACAACAAAAAAAACTATTTTACCACCAAAGAACCAAAAAATTATGTGTTATTAGAGATGGTAAAGCTAAATTTTTTACAACTACAGTAAACTGGTATAAATACCAGTTAACTGTAACAAGTTGTTAAAAATAAAATACAATATTTTATTAAGATTATATCTCTTCCTTCAATTAAAAAACTCAAATTCTCTAGCTTTCTTTATTATTTTAATGAATTTTTTATATTATTTTGAAATGAAGTTATAAAAAAAAAAAAAATAGAACATTTGATATTAGATGTATTGTAAAGTGAGGTGGTAAAATAGGTAAAGTAACTTTTTGAGGTGGTAAAAACTAAAAATTTTAGCACCATCTATGTGAATGCTCTAACTTCAACAACAACAACGACAAAAACAAAAACAAACAAAAAAATCCTAGCCAGCCTAGTATTAAAAAAAGATATTATTTTGTTTTTGTTGGCAAATGATTGCATCTTAATGTATTTAGAAACAACAATTTTGAATATTTATAATATTTTGATACTATATGGATGTCTATTTGGATGATTTTTTTCTTTATACTCCGACTCTCGCTAGCTTAAAATCCTGGGTCCGTCCTTAATGCGATGGTCACTCCACAAGTATAAGTGATTGTAGGGTATGGGAGGTAAGGGTCAGGGTTCAAATCTCTAGGAGAGAGCTTTCACATACATATACATTTAAATTATGCTAGAGTAGAATTTCTATCTTGTAAAAAAAAAAAAAAAAAAACAAAAAAAGAAGAAGAAGCACAAATAATCATGTAGAACAAGCTATTGTTGTTAAGAAATGTTCAAATAATTATTTCTTAGATGTAAGATGAAAACAAAGAAGAGATCATATGCCAGCTAAAAATCATTTCATTTTTCTTCCGAAAAAAATCATTGCATTTTATTGAGAAGAAAAGCAATGAATATCACAGTTTAATGACAAGTAAGGGTGGGAAAATTGGACACGACTTGTGAACCCAACCCGACACAATACGACATGAAATTAGCAGGTTATGGGTTGAGGCTTAATAGGTTCGTGTCATATTCAGGTTAACACGGCTGACCCGTTTAATAAACGGGTTAGGTTAGTGTTAAACATATAGAACCCGTTTAATCCATCTAACCCATTTAATTAAATAATATTTTACCAATATACCCTTTAAACTCTAGGTATATAAACTTATTAGTTGTTATAGTTTATTTTCTTTGACATATTGTGATTGATTATTTGTGATATTGTGATATGCTCTAATTTTGAATGATTATTTGTGGTGCAATTAATCATTAGTTCTGAATTTTATATTAAAAATATTTATTTGTTCGTTTTTTCATAATTTTTTTTTTTCATTTTGATAAAATTTGATAAACAGGTCGATATGACTGACCCATTTAATAAATGGGTTGTGTTAGGGTTGAGGAATCTTGACCCATTTAATAAACATGTCGGGTTAATGTTGACCTATATCGTCGAATAGTCATGAGTTGACACGACACGAACCCTTACCCGGCCTAATGACAAGAGAAAAAAAAGAAAAAGAAAAAAAAGAAGAGAATCTTCAAGTTATTTATAATGCTTATATGTATAATTAATGTAGGGAAAATTACATTAAAAATCTAGACTTTATACCTTGTTTTATATTAGGTCCCAAGGGTTTAATTTGGACAACTAAAGCTTAAATTTATGTAACTGTGGACACCGTTGATTAGACTTTATATTTCACCTAGGTAACTAGTTTTGATTTTCAAGAAGTCAGTTTCTCACTAGAATCTTTCTCTCTCTACTTTTTTTTTTGCTAATTCTTTCTCTCTGTACCTTGTATGTTAAATGGCTACCAAATTGATACATGAACAAGCCTTAGGTGAAATGTAGACTTCAATCAATAATTTCTCATCTTTCTACCGTTATTAGTTAGTCTGAATAACATAAATGAATAACCAAAGATGGACATATGCTTCAAATTAATAAGATTTTATAAATTTGAAACTTTAATTGAGCTCACCATCCAGATGTCCCCAAAAAACCTCCAATAAATCATTTTTATAAAACGAAAATGTTTATAAATATGCACTAATATTGGTTATTGACTTGCAAGCCAATCCAAGATGGTTAGAAAGTTTGTCACCAAATTTCAACCTTCCACATGTTAGTTTTCACATAAATTAAATATTTTCCTCCATATTTTTGTAATTATAATAGAATTAGTAGTAGGATATAAGGGTGTTTATCGACTGGTGTAGCTGGTTTAGAGAGGGTTTTTTTTAGCTACACAAGCATCATCGAAATCCTACAAATGCCAAGATCAGGACAATTTACCGTCGACGTGGTGGTCAATTGCCACTGAGCACCGTCACATAAGAGAGAGAGAGAGAGAGATCTAAAACAACCACCACAAATCCGCAAAATATCCCCAAAAAAAATCAAAGATTCAAAACATAAAATCTCCCACATATGAAAATCTAAAATCTGAATATCAAAACTAAACATGATAAGATTTGAGGTTTGAGATCCAACTAGGAGTATTCACCTTCAACGATTGAAGATCAAGGAGGAAACATTCAACTAGGCTAAGGAAAATAAAGATCTAAGATATTGAGAATCTGGGCTAAAGATCACAGATTGAGAGCATCAATATTGATGGTAGTAAAATAGCTAACCACCTCAAACTCCAATTTTGTGCCTAGCATTAATGATGCCAAAGGAATTTTATTTTTGCCTTCTTGCTAAAGTGAACTACTAAGACTAGCAGTTCATTATAGCAAGAAGGCATAAATTTTTTTTTTTTTTTTCACTTAGTTGACTTTCGTGGCAAAGAGGAAGAGAGAGGAAGTGAGAAATAAATTAATAAAAAATGAATAGTGCTTGGCTAATGGAAAAAAAATAAGAGAATTGATGCAGATTGTATTGTGAAATTGTGTATTAAAAGTTAAAATAAATAAAGTAGATTTTTGAGGTGTTAAATACTAAAATTTTTAGCTCCACCGATATAGGTGCTCTAAGGAGTGAAACTTTTAAAGTCTATATAATTTCTAATGTTGAAGATTGATTTGGTATTGTTGAGATCCAAGAAACGTTGCCAAGTACCATACTAACTAACATCGAAATCTTAGACCATCGTCCCATCCATCGTTAACAACCACTTTTTACAGTTCGATTGATGCAAAACCAGTTCAACTTGTCGGTTTGGATTGGTTCTTGTTCAGCCCTAGAAGGATTAGGATTTAGGAATAGAGTTTTTTATTTTTTTTATTTTTTAGGGGGAGTTGAAAAGGAAAATATATTTGTGAAAACATATTGTCATGTTTTTGAGCATGCCTTGAACCCATTTTAAAAGCGCGTGGGGTTTAAGTTAATTTGGGTTGCAATGTTTTCAGTTGAGATGTGCCTGGTACGTGGAGACTGGAGACGTGGACCCAAGGATTTTAGTCATAAAATCCATGTTCCCATGTACTGCTACTGCTGACACCAAGTCAATTTGCAAGGATAGCCGTAAATCACGGGGGCAGACTCCGTGGCTGGCTCACTTGCTTTGCTTGGATTTTTGCTTCTCAATCCTCAGCTTCTTTGCACCTTAACCCTAAATTATGTCATACTTTATTGCAGTACGTGGACCTCACACATTTTATAGGGTCCTACCTCCTATCACACAACTGTTATATACCGCATATCCCTCCTTTATGGATTTCATAGAAAAATGTTTAATTCCAAACTAATATGAAGATTTTTTTAAAAAAAAATTCATTTTCATATTGATTAAATAGATAATTCATATCTAATTTTACTCACATGATTTACACATTTGTTTTTGAGAGAGTGTTTTAATCAATGATGTTCGTTTTTTATAATCATTTTTTATCATCAAATCAAACCACCAGTTGAGTTACTCACACATGAATAGTCTTATAAATCACCTAATTGGTTGAAAAAGAGAGTTTTAATATGGTTTGCAGCTACACCTTGTTGGGTTCTAAATATTCATTTGGATGATCTTATTTCCAATGCATTAGCTTAATTTGTTTATTTTATTTATTATGTAAAATTACAAAAGTATATAAATAAAATAAAGTTTTAACAATTAGTTCATAAGAAATCAGATAAATTAATGAAAAAAAATCATTCAAACGAGCTATTATTTCTAGATTTTTTTTTTTTTTTTTTAAAAACCACTTAACGATATATTTCATTTTGCTATCTCGTTTATAATATCAGTTAGAAAACTATGGGATGCATATAAGGATTCAAACTTAAGATGCAAATTGACTGGTGACAGTGGAATTCCATTGAGAATGATAATAGGTGATGGCATACATATGCGAGAGAGTGATTGTACTCTTACATAATTCAGACCCAACAAATATTGGTTGCTGGATATATAAAAAAATATTAATAAAAAAATTGGTTCTTTAGAGCATTAGCATCCAGTTTCTAAAAAAGTATCTTATTTTACCATCTTAAAAGTTACTTTATTTATTATATCATACCATTTTACGACACGTTCAATATCCCAAACTCTATTTTTTGCCATTTTATTTAAATATTCCATTTTATTTTTATTTTTTTACTATTTCTCTCTCTCTCTTCCTCTTCCTCTCTTTCTCCCTCTTCCTCTTAAGCAACCAATAACCACCACCACATCGCAGTGCTACCGCCAGACACACGAAGCAAACCTACCGAGCAAACCCACCAGACACACCGAGCAAACCCACAAAGCAAACCCATACCCACACACAACGCCCAAACTAATAAACCCACACACACACAAAACCCAAACCCATAAACCCACTATTGCCAATCAACCACCACCTCGCCAAACCCACCACCCACCCTACTGCTACCACAGCAACATGCAACCCACCCCACCACTACGGCTACTACTCCTACTTAAAAATTTGACATAACTACATATTTTGAAAATCTAATTATTGAACTGCATGCTTTAAACACATATGTAAAATTTCGTGTCAATTGGATTATATTTACTAATCAATCTATAAACTTATTTTTTATGCATAATTTTAGACTACAAAAATTTAAAATTTATACATTTGAGTGATAACATAGTTATTGGTCTTTGATATTTTAGAAATTTTGCAAATATAGAGGATATAAGAATAAAATGCAATCCAATAGTGGATTTGTCAAAATTCACATCTGTCACAATTCACATCCAGTAAAAAGATATTAAATGAAATTTTAGTCTTAGGCTACAACCAAGTTTGTTGCAAAATTTTGTCCTTGAAAAAATATATATATTATTGTAGGGACTCAATTTGTAATGGACCCATGACAATAAAATTTGTAGAGGGTGTGTAGAAGGGCTAGGCACCAACAAAGCAAGCAATGGGTGATATGAAATTCATAGGAATAATTGCAAAGGAATCTGACTAAGTGTTTTTGAGGATAATCACCATGACCTTAGTTAAATGTTTATGAAGATCTTTATAATGATTTTGGTTAAGTATTTGTGAAGATCTTTATGATGATTTTGGTTAAGTATTTGTGAGACATGCTCGTCTGCGGCTCAGTTCGAGGACCTTTTTCCTTAGACTTAACAAACACAAGGGTTGTTCTTCAATGCCCCCCCCCCCCCCCCACCTTCTTGGTGGTTCTATCTGTTATATATTCTCCTTCTAGTTAATCCTCCGCCGTCCACTTGTTGGTTTTCTGTACTCTGTGTCTAAGGATTTGTCCCATCATTTGCCTTTGCAGGCTTTCTGTTAGTTCACAGCCGCCTTTGCAGGCTTTCTATTAGTTGAAGTAACCAAGATATCTGGGTTTGCTGGTCACTTCACCATTAAAGCGGCCAGAATGTTGGTGGCGTACGTTTAATGAATGAGTGATATTTTCCTTCTATCAACGTCGGTTGGCCGAGGAGGTGGGCATCCTCGGCCTCTACACTCTCCTCGGCGCGGGCCTTGGGCTGGATATGGAGTGGGCCAGGGTTGTTTAAATATTTGGGGCCCCACAATAGCCCCTCAAAATTCTGCTGCCCGACCTCTCGGGCGGGGAGGAGGATTTTGACTTTCTCGGCGTATTTTCGCGCCTTGTTGAGCCTTACCTCTCTGTCAGTGCCACTGTCATCTCAACTGCTCTTGTAACTTTCTTTTGGCGCAAAGGGCCTGTCCGAAGAGTTTTTCCTTACTTTGGTAAGTTTTTCTTTTCTCCTTAATCTATAATTTACCGCCTGAGTTCCTTGCTAATTCTTCTAGGAGAGGTAGGTTTAAGTTTGTTATGCTTTTAGTGCTCGTCTTCGCTTGGTTTTCGTCCTTAGTAGGATTCATCGCTTAGCACCCAAGGGATCGGCTTTGCCGTAGGTTTGGACCTACGGTTAGTATAAAAGCCTATTTTTGCCCAGTGCTTATATCGCCGTATAGTGACTAGTTTCCCCATAAGTTTGAGTCTGAAGACCATGCAAGACCTTGGTTTTTCCTAGCACTTAATGTTTCACACGGAAATGGTTTCTCTGTTGGCCTGAGTCCTTGGATCATGCAATGCCTATGTTTTGTCTAACATTTAGTTTTCTCATCTGATTTTAAGTTGTTAGTTTCCCCAGAGGCTGGTGTCCAAGGACCATTCAATGCCTAGGTTCTGTCTAACACGTAATTTTCTCATCTGAAGTATCTGGTTTTCCCGGAGGCTTGAGTCTGAGGATCATGCAATGCCTTGGTTCTGTCCAGTACCTAGTTTTCTCATCTGAAATATCTGGTTTCCCCAGAGGCTTGAGTCCGAGGACCATGCAATGCCTTGGTTCTGTCCAGTACCTAATTTTCTCATCTGAAGTATCTGGTTTCCCCAGAGGCTTGAGTCCGAGGACCATGTAATGCCTTGGTTCTGTCCAGTACCTAGTTTTCTCATCTGAAGTATCTGGTTTCCCCAGAGGCTTGAGTCCGAGGACCATGCAATGCTTTAGTTTTGTCCAGTACCTAGTTTTCTCATCTGAAGTATCTGGTTTCCCCAGAGGCTTGAGTCCGAGGACCATGCAATGCCTTGGTTCTGTCCAGTACCTAGTTTTCTCATTTTATTTACTATCTTATTTATTTATCCATAGCCATTTAATTCTACATTGCTATAGTCTATAATAAACCTTAAATACATGAACTTTTCAGGCAAAATAATAACAAACACATGCTGAGGTCGGGGTAGGAGAAGACCCTGCTTTGTTTTGCCTCTTCGTTTGGCGCGACTCTTCTGATTACGAAGCGTCTTTTGGGTTGTTCGAGTAACGCGTGTTGACGCTTCGGTGCCTCCTCGTTAATGAGGTGCCTCCTCATTAATGTCATTTGTGGATTTACGAGGATTTGGCGGCGAATAGGCCCCTCAAAAATTGGACGGAGTTATTGCCTCCGGTAATCGCTCCCCAGGATTTAATGCGGACTAGCTTTCACCTACTTTTCACTTTCTATATAAGGCGCTTCTGAGCCAACCTTCCTCTTCAAACTCCACAAATATTCGAAGTTAGAACTCACAAACACATCATTCAGGGGTTCATCAAAAATAGTGGTTTGAGCCCCACAAAATGAATCGGCCCTTCAAAGGGGCGGTGACCAAGAAACCAAGCCCCTTTCAGGAGTAGAGGATGACACCCCGACTCCGGACGTCACGTTGGGGTTGGGGCTGGAAGAAACCGAAGATCCTTCTTCTTTTCAACCTAACCAGAGGCGGAACCCTCCTCGCCGTTTGGAGGGGGATCTAGAAAGAACGTAACCTCCCTCCTTCGGATTTGGATCCGTCGACCCTTCAAGCCGATAGTGATGGGCTTGGGAGGGAAACCAGGCGGAACCCAAAAGTGGAACCGTCCGGTGCCGCGGCCTCTTCCACCTTCAATGTTGCCTTCCTTCCTCCATTTCCTCTTCTCTTGCTCCTCAACCAGCCTTCCTTTCTTTCTTTTGTTCCTCTGCCAACTTTGTTAGGCGTCTGTCTTTGTAGTTAGTTTTAGAACAAGCCCCACGGGCATCACTTGTAAGAGATGTAATTTTCTCTTCATATATTAATAAAGAAGTAGACTTATTTTGTCTCTTTTATTTTCACATATTCTTGTTTCTTGTGATTGTTGACTTCTGAATGAATGTTGTTGCTGTAAACTGTGTTGTTTTGGTGTTTTTTTTTTTTTAAAGTGTTGCTCTTGATTTTTTCACACCGACCGTCGCACTTGCTAGTGCACAAGTCCTTCCCACAGACGGCGCCAATTGTAGGGACTCAATTTGTATTGGACCCATGACAATAAAATTTGTAGAGGGTGGGTAGAAGGGCTAGGCACCAACAAAGCAAGCAATGGGTGATATGAAATTCATAGGAATAATTGCAAAGGAATCTGACTAAGTGTTTTTGAGGATAATCACCATGACCTTGGTTAAATGTTTATGAAGATCTTTATAATGATTCTGGTTAAGTATTTGTGAAGATCTTTATGATGATTTTGGTTAAGTATTTGTGAGGCATGCTCGTCCTCGGCTCAGTCCGAGGACCTTTTTCCTTAGACTTAACAAACACAAGGGTTGTTCTTCAATGCCCCCCCCCCCCACCTTCTTGGTGGTTCTATCTGTTATATATTCTCCTTCTAGTTAATCCTCCGCTGTCCACTTGTTGGTTATCTGTGCTCTGTGTCTAAGGGTTTGTCCCATCATCTGCCTTTGCAGGCTTTCTGTTAGTTCACAGCCGCCTTTGCAGGCTTTCTATTAGTTGAAGTAACCAAGGTATTTGGGTTTGCTGGTCACTTCGCCATTAAAGCGGCCAGAATGTTGGTGGCGTACGTTTAATGAATGAGTGATATTTTCCTTCTATCAACGTCGGTTGGCCGAGAAGGTGGGCATCCTCGGCCTCTACACTCTCCTCGGCGCGGGCCTTGGGCCGGATATGGAGTGGGCCGAGGTTGTTTAAATATTTGGGGCCCCACAATTATGCATCCTCATCCTTGATCCAAATTGGGTGAAAAAAAAGAAAAGAAAAGAAAAAAAAGAAGCCATTTTGATCTTCTTATTCTTTTTTTTTTTCTTAATAGAATAATAGCCATTTTGTTTTTTTTTTTTTTTTAATTATTTTTTATGGAAAACGTTAAAGCCAAAAACTATTTTACAAACTTCTTTCTAAACTGCTGGTCTGATGAGTAGTTATTGGTGAGTAAAAAAATTATGTTAGTTGTAAATCTTGATGAGAACTAGTAAGAATTTGCCACATAAATAGTTTATAAATATGTTAAAAATAGTTTATAACTATAGCATTACTTTTTTTTTAATACTCTTAATCGACATAAGTTGTATTTGATGGAAAAAAAAACTTTGACTGATAATAAGATATTTTATCCATTAAGTTAGACGAAATTTCCTTTTGAATTCTTTGATGGAAACAAATAGGGTATATTGTACTTTTGATCTTCGAAATATGGGATAGTTAAGTTCAACTTTAGTTCTTCAAATTTAAAATTTTTATTTTGGTCTCAAAAAAAAGTTGGTAAAGTTAATTTATTGACTATGCTTGCAAAATAAAATTTTATTTCAATGGACTAGAAAGAGTCAGATTAATAATAGAAATTAAATTAAAGAGAGTTTATCAAATTAAGTTAAGTTGGTAAAGTTTATTGTCATTTGATAAGCAATTTAATATCAAATCCGGCTTACATTTAAAAATAATAATACTCATTAATTATTTTTTATATGATGATAAAAAAAATTATCATATAAGGGATGCCATGATCTATATATATATATATATAAAAGGAATGAAATAGATTTTAAACAAGAATTAGAGCACTTGCATAGAACATTCACATCAGCTCGACCATGCAAAAATTTTTGTCTATTTTAGCATAAAAACTTACTTTTTTATTTTACATATTTACTTTTCAAAATACCCCACACCAAATTATCTATTTTACAATACATTTTATTAAAATATAATTTTTCTTATTTTTAACTGTTTTTATTTCTTCACACACAACAACCACCATTCATTCTCTTCTTTCATCAAAGAAAGAATAAAAAACTAAATGCAAAATGAGTAGTGCTTGTGTAAATTTACAAATTACTGTAGCAATTTTGCAAATTTACACAACTTTAGTTTGATTGATGTGAGTGATTTTGGGGCTTAAATGTGTAAAACTGACCCATTTTTCTATTTTGCATTGACTAATACAAATGCTTAGTCCTTGTATAATAGAAAAAAATACCATATTACACTGAAATTATTCATTTTACATTTATTTTTGTATTCTTTTTTTATGTATTCCAAAGATAAAGGAACAAAGTGGATGGTAATGGTAATGGTTGTGTGTGAAAAAAGATAAAAAATTAAAAAAATAACTAAAATTTGATATTTTAATGAAATATAATGTAAAATAAATAATCTAATGTATGATATTTTGAAAAGTGAGTGGGTAAAATAGGAAAAAGTAAATTCTTATACTAAAATAAATAAATAAAAATTTCACAAATTGACGTTTATATGGATGGTATATCACTTCTGTACAAATTAGTGAATTACAATACTTTTGCCATAAGATTAATGAAAAAAAAAAAAAAAAAAGTAATGGGGAACCGAATTTTAGTCGTTGACAATAAGGTCCCACCAGTCCACATGATAGAACAATGCCACAAATTAAGCTACGACTCATTCAAAAAGAGTTACAGAAAGAGAAATCTCTTAAACCAAGAAGATAGCGAACGAAAATAGGCACGCATGCTTCTCTAGTCCCACAAGATTTTCTCCTAATTAAACCTTACAAAGTTGATTAAATAATAAATATCCACCTCTTCTGGTCCCACCGAGACCTTGTCCATATAATCAATCATCTTTCTAGGGCCATGATTCCTTGAATTTCGTATTATGAAAACCTCTTCATTCATTCAGCTTGATTGTTCGCTCTCCTTCCTTCATGCGTCATAATAATTTATAAGACAAAATTATACATATACAAAATAATGAACCAATAGTGAATTCCAACTAATTTAACTGATAAAATTTGTTGCTTCTCAGAATAAGGGATGTGTAAGTCAATTCTGTCTGTATTAAACTTAATTAGCGTTCTAACCCGATGAAATGAATTCAAATCATGTTGTATCTATTATATATATATATATATATATATATATATATAGAAAAAAAAGAAGTATCTAATTATATGTAATAATTATTGGAGGAGATGTGTACTTTGAAGAGCATTGAGAAGGGTCATATTTAAAAGCTCCCCACTCCCATGTGGAAGCCATGTGGGGGAGCTTTTTACTCTTTTTAACTAGCCAAAGCAGCCCCATTGAACTAGAATTTCTCATCTTATGGGACCCATAACCCATTTGGCCACACTGAATCAGCTTGTTTTCCGGATCCTGCCAATTTTTTGATTTCTCTTTCTCTCTCCCTCCCTTTAATTCAACCTCCTCCTCAATCTCATTCCTCCAAATGTAGCATGCATATATGACACTCAAAACCCTAAACCCTAAAAATATATATATATATATATATATATATATATCATTGAAATTTGAAGCTGAGTTTAACTTATTTTTAATTATTAATTAATTAAGCAGCCGGCCTAATGGGTTACTCTTATTATTCTCTATTAGTGCAGTTATCCAACTCAGATAACAATCTAATATTGTTAGCCGGCGACCATTTCTTTATTTAAAAAAGGGGATATAGAATTTATAGACCTATATATCCACAATTAACTATTTTAGATGACCTTTCTGCACCTCCAATCTACATAGTTTCAGTTGGTTGGAGTAAATGTATTTTTTGAATACACCCACTAAAAAAGTTCCAAAAGATGGAAAACAACGATCAACAAAAAGTATAATTTTTTTTCAAGAAAAAATAATAATAATGGCAATTAAAAATTACTAACTTGAAATTTGTCAAATTTTTAAACTTTCATCTTTTCAAATATATATATATATATATATATATATATATGGTCATCTTAAAATCTTATTTTTTTTCGTTTCAACAATTATAAATGGGTACTTTTTTTGTTTTTTTGTTTTATATATATATGATACTATATAATTTTTTTCCTTACTATAAATGGGGTGGGGGATTTGAAGTTTCTTTTTAACAAAAGAATTCGAAATTAATATTAAATTGTAAGTCTCTTTTTAAACCTATATGGAATATGATTGTTTTTGTAATTGCCGTATATGAAACGGGATAAGACGTCTCAATCCACCAATTAAATACAAATACTTTTTTGGGTTTTTGGTTGATGATTGGAAGCTCAAATTATGTGCAAGGGAATTGGATTTTCAAGATATACTACATAGATACTTCCAAGTATATATATGTGATGCTTTTCTCACAACATGTCTTTAGAAAAACTTGTGATTGTGGATGCTTTGTTTTTGATTAGCTACAGTTGATGATATGTGTCAGTGATAACCTAATAAGTGATTTATGGATAATATCTATGAAAATTTTGAGTGAGCCAAAATTTTTATAAAAAACATTAAATTTTATTTTCATATTTATTTATACAACACTAGTTATGACAGAATTCCCACGAATCTTGAGTATTCTTTCTTTCTTTCTTTTCTTTTCTCTCTCTCCCATCCCAACTTCCACATAGGGGCCACGGGCACGGGCACACTCATGAGGTATGTCCATCTAATGACTTTTGTTTGTATTCAAGCAAGTTTACAAATGTTAGGTTTGCATTACATTAAGGGGACCTTTGTTCTTTACACTATACTATAATTTCTTATAATTTTTCTTTTCCATATTCTCTAGGGTTTTGGTGGTGGGCCATTGTCACCATGTGCTTGCATGTGCTGTGTCTTTCTCTTGTAGGCCCACCACTCCCCTCCTTTGAGAACATAAATTGGGTTTCCGCACATTCTTCTCTTTCTCATTCCTCTCTCTCTCTCTCTCTCTCTGATTCTCATAAACTTTCTTGGATCTGTTAAACTCTGCCAAACTTGTCTCTCATAGACTTCATATGATTTTCTCTCTTCTAATCCAATAAAAATAATTTCAGCAAGGTAAGTGTACATTTTTTGTTTTTGTTTTTGATATTCAATATTTTTTTCTTCTTCAAAGAACCCTAGCTAGCATGAATTTGTCATCATAGAAAGAAGAAAAGCTTAATATCTTTGATTAAATTCCTACGAGTAACATCTTGTTTGTTTGTGCAGAATGCGCCATCCAAGCTCCCTCAGGCAAGAATTCCTCAAGAAATGGATATTGGGTCTTCAAAGATGTGGTTTTTCTTCAAAGAAAAGCACGAGCATCATGGAGAGAAAGAAGGCTATAAAGTTGTCTGCAGACCTAGCCATGGCTTCTACTAGAAATGGCACAACTTGTTGGAGCCGTGCCCTCATTGCCAATGCTTCAAGAGACCATGAAAGCGAAATCCTTGCCGAGCAAATCTTAGGCCCGGAGTCTCAAAGCCTAAAGAAAGCTTCAAGTACTATGCCACCGGTGATTTGTAGCAGGAGGATTAGAAGCAAGAAGATCTTGAAAAGGAGCTGTAGTAGTCGTGTCCGTAGGGTAAGAAAAATTGCTTTGCCTCAAAAGGTTCTTAGTGCCAACTCTGTTGCAAAGAGATTGGTTCAAAAGAGAACAAATATTCTCAAGAGTCTTGTACCCGGTGGAGAATATATGGATGACATATCGTTGATTGAAGAAACCTTAGATTATATTGCTTATCTTCGAGCTCAGGTTGATGTAATGCGATTTGTTGCAAGTGCCACCGAGGTTGTTAATCGAAATAGCGATTAGTTTTTATATTATTTTATAACGTTTATTTATTTTACTTCTTTTTGCAAGACTAGCTAGAGTATGAAGGAGAAAAGAATCCGATATAGTAAAGGCAATGTACAGAGATGGATCATATGTAAGTCAATCCAAAGCTTTTGTTTCCCTATTCTCCTCCTCATGGCTGATCTAAGTTTGCGATTATTCCTTATTGGTAGTTTTATTAAAAAGCCATTCCATTTGTATTTCTTTTTCTAATTTAAATTGCTTAATTTTTCCAACGTGGGCATTTTTATTTCTCAAAATTTCAAACCAAGGGTTGCCTTTTTTTCAAATACAAGGAAAATATGAATAAACAAATAACGAAAATCAAATTCACATCATATGAAGCAAGATAACCGAAATATTGTGTCTTGCTATGTTTTCAGCATTTATAAGGGTGATACTTCATAGATTACATTAATATCTTGTGTTTTCATATGTGTGTGAGTGAGAGGAAAGAATTTGGTGCATCTATGAGTGCAATTAAATTTACTACAAATTGTGGTATTTCTTACACAGGCTACTTTGCCAGCTTTAAAACTGAAGTGTGTTTAGACTTTAGACATTATTGAGGCATTTGAGAGAGAAAAGTTGGCGAATGACGTCCATAAGGTAACAATGAACGCCAGACTGAATATCCGTACGCAACTTTCTGCACATATTATGTACTACTATAGTACTGTAAAATCAGAGCCAAGAAGCTAGACTGCTAGAGACTATCTTTTTTTTTTGGTAACCGAGAAGCTAGAGACAATCGAGACCATTAACTTGAATTTTTATGTATTAGTTCATTCATACTGTATAGCATGTAATGTATGATAATACATATACAGATAGCTAGTAGATTTGCAACTTAATTCATTGCTGTTAATGGGCTCATGAAGAGTTTGAGAGAGAAGAACACCAGTCTCGATTGCCTGCTTAATCTGAGTCAAATTTCGTTAAAATTTTGCAGTCCGTACATCCCCTGCTGCTTTGTAGATGAACAGTGAGTGGCATTTTATGATTTTACACCCATTATCTACTCTAAAAAAAGTTGTTGATAAAGTCTCCATTCACATAATTAATCATTTCAAATTCATGATGGAAAAGGCTGTCAATGCAAATGGATTTATGGTGTTGATGCAGACAACACAAAGATTGACCGTACTTTAAAGTTCAGTCAGTACTCAGTACTGGCAACACAAATTAATAGTTAGCCTTTCAACGAATTATAAGTTTGAATTAAAACGGCTAATTAGCTGCTAATGAAAGATGGGTTACATTAATGCTGTTTTTAAAACAATTGTTAATAAAATTTTTTTAAAATATATTACTAGCAAATGTATTTAAGACATTTGTTAACTTTTTTCATGAAAGGTACATATTATAACTATTACTAAACAAAATAAAAACACATAAAAAAAATTAAAAATTGGTGTTAAATTGCAAATTTGAGACTTAACCTTTTACCCTTATTTCAAGATTGTTCATATTCTTTTAAAAAAATTTATTTCATCATATTTTCTAGAGTAAAATACCAAAATAAATTTTAAAAAATCCTTAAAACTTGGGCTAATGCTAGGCACTATTTCAAAAATATCACATTTGTTCCCTAAGTGCAAACAACACTTGTTATATAATTTCCTCTAAAAACTAATTTGTGGTTACTAGTTATGCTGCTCTTTGTATCATGACCGACATCATTTTCCAACCAGAAAAATGGATATGACATTTGAAAATCAAATGTCTTATCTTATTCATAAAATTTTTTTTGCTGTTTCAATAAAATCTTTTTGATTTTGATTAAAAAAAAAAAAAAAAAAAAGACATTTGAAATCAAGTATATTGTGACAATTATACCCAAGAGGGAATGTCTAAGTTGCAAATAGTTGATGGATAGTGGGTAGAGATAGAGAATGAAACATAAGACTTGGAGAAGGGAGACTTTCAAAGAGTGTGAAGTGTCATTTGTGTTTAGGGAGCAAATAAGATATTGTTTAAAAGTCTAGTGCCTTCCATTAGCCCATATCTCATGAGTGATTTTTATATTTTACCCTATTTAATTTAATTATAGAATAGATAATTACACATACTCAATCATAATAAATGTCTATTAACAATTACCATAACTATTAAATTCATTTAGTATAAGTAAATAAACCAGACAGAGAGGTTCATATTCCGAGGAATATTCATTTGCATTTCATAGTTTATTGCTGACTAGTAACATATAATGTGAAAGTCTTTTGACTTTTTATTGGTTTCTACTTTCGCTACATAAGTTTTCATCATCATTGTAATATATATTTGATTTTTAGAATTATAAATATAAAACCTTTGACTTTTTATTGATTAATTCTAATGTTACTGAATAAGCTTTTGAAAGCTCAATGTTAGTTTAAACTAGTTTGAAAGCTCAACTACTAAAGTTTATTGTCATAGAATAGAAATTTGAATTCATATCTTTTATATATCAAACAAACAATTGGTGTCTTGAGCTAATAAGTAGAGCAATTACCATGGTGTAAACACCGGAAGTTTGAATTCCATCTCGCATATATAAATTTTTTTTTTTTTTTTTAAGTAAAGGTTTTCTCGGGCCTTTTTGTTTGAGCCAAAATTGGCTCCTTCCATTTCATTAGAACAGTTATGAGAGTGTAGCCCAAAAGTGGGCTTTATTCGTTGACAGTGATCCACGTACAATAATCAGTGAACTGGTAAAGGCTCATCTACAATTGAATGCTGCATTTAATTGATCAAACCAGGAATGGCCCAAACAGAAAAATCAAACATTGTGTAACAGTGAGAGAAGTATTACTTGGTCAAAACTCAAAAGATTGAGATTGATTTGGTCAAACCAAATCGGCCTAACCCAAATAATTGAAAAAAAAACAAACCAAGCTATAGTCTACTATATATATATATATATATATATATATATATATGAAAAACTACTTGAATCACAAAAGATATATTTGGACAATTCTTTTACTAGTAATACACAAAGAAAAAAAATTCAAAATTAATATTGATAAAATTCTTTTTGACTGACTTAGCCTGTTATCAATTGAAAATATAATATTAGTAGAACTTAAATACAAATACTTAATTAATAATTTTGCTTTTCAAAAAGGAAGAAAAATAAATATTAAGTGATTAAAAAAATTGAAATTAAAAGAAAAATAAATAATATGATTTAATAAATATTTAATTATAAAAAGGGTTCTATTAAAATTGTCGCCTTGCATGGAACTGCCTAAGGCCACACACAATTAATTGCTACTGCCTAGGCCCATATGTAGCATTGACAGCACACCCACAAAGCCTACAACCATGGTAATTTCTTGGTAACTGCTCTATCATGCTGTTGCTGCTTGTTTGCCACATGTGCACATCACAAAGCCCAAGCCACGTTATTTCTCACATTGCCCCAACATGCCTACTCTACGCTCAAGGCAGCCCTGCCCAGCCTTCAAGCCACCAATACTCGTGTAAGCCATGCATTGCCATGGAGCAGCATCGCTTGCCTGGCCCATGGCACGAGTCATAGGGTGCAAGGTTTGCCCACATGTTGCACGCTGCTCAAGGAATTGTTCACCAAACAAGGTTTTTAGCGACTGTTCACAAATGGACTTCTAATTGCATGGGTCTTTAATATTTATTTATCACTCTTGTCATTATTATTAAACAATAAATTTAGATAAATAATAATATAATAATAATCAATTAATGTAAGATAAAATATATTAAGTCTCAGGGAGACGATCTTACATCAATGCTACTCCGGATTTTTTTTTTTGAGGAAACTTCTCCGGATTAATTATGGGAACCATATACAAGTCTAAAATTACCAAGCATAAATACATTGGGTATAATTATAAAAAAGATTTTAGATTTTAATCTGCCTACAGAATACGTAGAACAGTGTTCGTTTTTATATATGTGTTTATCAATACGAAGAGGGAAGGGTCTGCCTTCGAGCCATTCAATCCCAATTCTTACCAGGCTCGAGTTTGTTTGAGTCCATATAAGCCTTTCATATTTCATAGAAAACATAAGGGAATTGTGGGTGCGCAAATCCATGAGCATAGGCCATGTATGTATGCATATTCATTGAGGAAACTGTGTAGTGTTAGAGATATATTAGCATATTAGTATGAGAAATGTTAACGAGTGCCGTTAGGACATTATTTAAGAATCTATTTTAAGAAAATTTTGACATTACTTTTACGGGAAATGAAAAAAGCTGTCAAAATATTAATTGCTTTTTTTTCTTTTCCTATAAAAACTTTCTTTAATTGGATTGTTAACCAATGCCCTACGGCACTCGTTAACATGACCCAATTAGTATAGGCCCAAGCTTAATACTATTTTGTGTACAAGCTAAGTCTCTTACTTGTACTAGAAGTCTATTAATTTAGGGTTTAGTCTACTATATATATATATATATATATATATATCTATATCTATGTTATAGTTCATTGTAACACAGGATTTATACTACACTCTAACATATTATTGATATAGCCCTTTAGGGTTTCTTCTATGGACATAGTCTGTAAGGCTAAACCACGTAACCCTCATTTTCTTGTGTTCCTATTTTATGCTTCTCTCTTCCATATCTAATTAAGCATATTCAACATGTAATATATCATAGCTAATATTTAACATAGTATCAGAACCTCCTTCCTGTGGCCATAGTTTTCTGTCTTTACAATGTATTTAAAAGCAATCTTTGTCTTCTTCAGTGTTTCTTCACTGCATTCATCTTCTTTGGCTTCCCACTATTGCCATCAAAACTCTTCAGTATAATCATGTCACACATCAACATTGCAAGACCATTGCCTTCCTCAAACTATCCTCACAGAGCCAAACTTTATTCAATGGATCTTCTCAACCTTATCAAATCTCAAGATTTCATCAAGCTTCCATCTTGAGTTTGAGAAGGGGTGTTAGAGATATATTAACACATTAGCATAAACACAAGCCTAATACTACTTTGTGTGCAAACCAAGTCTTACTTGTACTAGAAATCTATTAGTTTAAGGTTTAGTCTACTACATGGTTTTGAAACCCGGACCATTTAATGAATTGAGAAATTGAAAGATTCAAAGTTTTTGAGGTCAGACTGAGATTCAACCGAGGTTAAACCGTGATGTATCATTTAATTTTTTAATATATTTGATACTTAAATTGGTTTATATTTATTAATTTTTCATTCCTAACTAACAAGATGTGTGTGGCCTAACGGTTTGCATGCTGGACATGTTATTTCACTTGCTGAGAGTAGGTTCAAGTCCTACCAGCAGCATATTTTCATTAATTTTTATCAAAATAATGACATGGATGAACCAAGTTCTTATAGAATCTGTCCAAGGACCGATTCCCTATTAACCCGGTTAGACCGATCGGTCTGATCCGAGTTTAAAAACAACTAGTCGCTAACCCGTGCGATACACGGAATATATTTCACTTTGCTTAAAATAAAATTTAAAATGAAAAAACATCATAACTTATCAAAATAAACATAAAATATACAATATTCATCGCAAAATGTTATTTGAGAATAAAATTACCATCAAAATGATATAAAGAAAAATTTCATGTCCAAACAACTCATCAAGGTGGAATCTGGTTATTACTAAGATCCTATATGCAATTTACCAGAAAGATATCATGTCAGTTTTGATCTTCATTCTCTTTTTGCATATTAATAGGTTTTTACTAAGATCCTATATGCAATTTACCAGAAAGATATCATGTCTTAAGTACTAACAACAGATAATCATTCACATATACTTCTTTAGGATCCTCTACAACACTTGTAGCAATGCAAAAGTTAAAAATAAAAAATAAAAATAAAAAGTAGTAGAGATTGCAAACAGAGAAGAGAGAGTACCAAGTTTTTGTTGGGTTTTATGCTTCCACACCTTGGGCTGGAAGACATAGGTTGCAACTTTGATTTTTCTCCAAAAAATAGAGATTCTTCATCTGCCATATACAATATAAAATAATTATTAGAATTTCAACTCAAAAACCAAACCCATAAAAACACTATCAAAATATAGAGATTAACCCAAATACTTATAAGAAAATCAATTCTAAACATAATAAAACAATAAGATAGAATGAAAATTTCAGGCACATATGAAAGCAAATAAAAAAAGACAAAACCTACGCTTTGAGTTTAGGGTTTTGAGATGGTAATTGCTAGGGTTTTAAGGAGAGAAGAGATTTTGGTATTTTTATGCAAAAAACGTTATTTTAGGTCTAGGTGATTTATTTCCTTGTTTTTAGACTATTTTAACCTTTTTTTAGGTCAAATTTGGTTCCTATTATGGTTAGGTATTAATTAGGGCTTATTTTAGAATATATTTTCTTGTCCATCAAGTTTTATGGAGCCCTTAAATAGGCCTCCAAGTTTGTATACGTTTTTCAATATTGTTGTTATAAGATATAAAACCTAAAATAAAAAGAATCAAAAATAAAAAGAAAAAGAAAATAGTGATGATGTGGAAAATTGTGAGAGCTTCAAAAACTTCGGTTTTATATATATATATAGATGGTTGCATATTTTCATTAATTTTTATCAAAATAATGACATGGATAAACCAAGTTCTTATAGAATCAGTCCAAGGACCGATTCCTAGTTAACTTAGTTGGACCGACCGATCCAGTCCGGGTTTAAAAACAATGGTCTACTATATATATATATATATATATATATATATATATATATCCATGTTATGGTTCATTGTAACACATGATTTGTAATACACTTTAATATATTATTGATGTAGCCCTCTAGGGTTTCTTCTATGGACATAGGCTGTAAGGCTAAACTATGTAACCCTCGTGTTCTTGCGTTCCTATTTTATGCTTCTCTCTTCCGCATCTATTCAAGCATATTCAACATAGAATATATCATAGCTAATATTTAACATGTAAGAAGGCATTACTCACATCAACTTTTCTAATAAACCAATCTGTATATAGAAACATCAAGCGAAAGAATAGTTTCTTATTGTAATTGGTTTAAGAATTTTAGGCTATACATTTTTCAAAAGTTTACCTCTGGTTGTTGATGGAAACCTTGGTTTGGTGGATGGTTATCATCTCTGGATCCAATATGGTTCTATTCTCGATAACAAACAATCATCTCATGCGACAATTGGACCACCAATGGATAATGATTCATTTTTTTTAACCTAAAAAAAATTAGATATACCTCTTCTCTATATGTTGGTTATGCATTACATCAATGGGTAGTTACTAATTAGTACACGCTTGTAATGATAGCACCCACTCATTGCATTTGACATGTAGAGTATAAAATTGATAGATCTCAATGTCATACACACACACACACATATATATATATATATATATGAATTATCATATTAGCATGCCATCATGTATGACACGTAAAGAGGGGGGTAGGAAAAAAAGAAAAGAGAAAGAGAGGTGATATCTAAAGAGGAAATTGCCTTTCATTAATTAGTAATTTCTTTGATTTAGAAAAATAATAAATTAGTGATCACTTTGAAAGTATTTGGGTTCTAACATTATTACAAGTCTACAACGTAGATTTTCGGGACAAGAGATACTGGTGCTACTTGCTTGCACCCAAAGCAACATAAGGATATATGGAATCATAGTTAGTAATGTATGGGATAGAACATATAGGATATAAATTAGATATGTCTGTGTTTCATTTGGTTTAAGATTGATGAGGTAATTATTGAGTACTCCCGAAATATTATAAATGTATACTCCCCTGTTTCACATAATTGTGAGTCCCATTAATTAAATTTATAGTGAGACTCACAATTTATGCGAGAGAGAGGAGTATACATTATAGTACTCCTAGAGTATTCAATAATTTTTCAAATTGAAAATAAAATTTGTAAAAATATGGCAAAAAAAAAAACGGAAAAAAAAAAAAAACCCGATAAATGGATGTATACATGGGTGTATAATGAATTTGAACGAAAAATTAGGGAATAAAAGAGCGGTTATATATGTTAAGATATTTGTTTTATTATATTTCAATTTAGTAGCATGCTTATATGATCTTAATATAATAATTTTATAAGATACTATAAAAATTCAACTAACTAAGTATTTAGTATATATTTTCTCTAAAAAAAAAAGTATTTAATATATTTAGTATATATTTTACTTGAAATTTAGTTTTTTTTTTAAGGAAAATATATACAAGTAAATGAAGAAAATGATATTTAATGTACTCTTTCATGCACTTAGTCAAAAAAATATATATTTATTGTCTCATGTTATTATAATTTCAAATTATTTAATTTTTTTGTTAATTTAAATCCAATATATAAATTTTATATGGCAATAAGATCTAATAATTCAAATTTTAAGAAAAACATAATAGATGAAAATATTTTAAGATTATAATAAAACATGATAATGTTGATGTTTTAATATAAATAATAAAACGTGGAACTTAAAATATTAATAGACATTTTTATGTGATGAGATGAGATAAACATATTGGGGAGATTTCAATTAAATAGTTAATATAACATAACAAATAGGGACACCATTTAACTCAAGCTTAAGACTATGAGTTTAGGTTTAATTATGTTCTATTAATCACTAATTCTTATCATTATTATTCCATTTTGGACTTTTATTTACACACATATACCCAACACTAAACTACCCGCCAAAAGCTTTAAAGCTCAACTAGCATTTTCTAAGGTTAAAGTTCAAATCCTCCATCTTCTAGTATAGTTATCAAATATCCACACACACAAACACAAAGCTGTCCAACATTCCCTCTCCTTAGTTACCTTAATCTCTTCCTCTTTAAATCTCGGCTACCCTACAAAATACATAATCAAAAAACAAATGCATCGACCCTAGACCTACATTGGGTGGTCATGAGGATCACAACCCACGATTAAGAAATACTACTTAGTATAATTGCCTGTCACATGAGCCTAATGAGCACAACTTTAACCAAATCTCCAAAGGTCACAGATTCACCAACAAAATATTATTAAGGAAACCCCATGGAAATTTCTGAGAGACACAACCAGATGAAAAGCTACCCAACTAACTTTAAGAACCTGTTTTAAATTTTAATATCAAAAAGCTAATCTTTGTTTAGATTATTATTTAACAAGTTAATCACTAAAGTAATTATTCTAATGAAAGAATGCTTAACCTTAATGATACATGTCTACCTCCTTTTCATCAATGTTCACATCAATCATACATGTCTACTATCTTTTCATCAATGTTGGCCCAAGTGCATGCTTTGCTATAATGCCACTCTTCCTTTTCTAGTCTGTTATGGTTAGGAAATGCCTATAATGTGGTGGCCCTAGACAACTCTAGCAAGTAATCCTTCATTCTTAGCCTGAATCTATGGCTTTCATTTAAAGGTACAAAAGGTTTGGGCCTTCTTATGTTGTTTTTTAAGATTTCATCCCACGAGGGTCGATGCTTGTTTAGTGGTTAGCATGTGTTCTCTCCCACTGAATCTTTTGGGTTTTCTCTCAAATCAAATTCTATTTCCAACTGTAATACCTCATCTTTCCAACATCTTTTTGAGAAATTGATACTTGATAATCATCTCTTAGGTGGGTCAATCCAACCAACGGTAATGATTTATTTAGTAGAGCAACTAGCTATAGTCATACTATAAACACTACTTATATGGGTGTGCACTATACGGTTGAAAACCCACTTAAATTCTAACATATAGATGAGATAGTGATTTAGCATGTCTAGTCAATTATACATGCATGCTTAGAGCGATCTATATATATATTTGAAGCTTGGGATTGCAATTTCTCATTCACTAAAGTACACTGCCCCTAAGATAATCATCCCTCCTAATCCATGGATTCAAATTTCAATCCTACACCTTCAAATGCACATCCCGAGAGTATGGATTTTCTTTCAAGCACATGGTGCAACTTTGCTGTAGAAGCCCTTCATCCAGAGCTAGAAGACCGATCGTCAATCATGATCCTTGATAACTCTATCAAGCAGTTCGAGAGCAACACCAAAGTTCCTTTCATGGTAAGTTGAATTGCTATTAATTATTGTTAAAATAATGGTTAAATGATTAAATTTACAATTCTTAACAACTTAATGTATTGATTATTAATTCAAAAAGATTATAAAAAGAAGTTTTGGTAATGAAACCCATGTTTTATATTCTCTTCTTGGATCAAGAAAAAGTGAAATCAAGATTCTATTTTATTTATAACTTGCGCAGAAGATGGACAAAAGTGTTAAGATGGATGATACAGATTTCAAGTCTCTACCTCCTTGGAAATCCAATGATGTGAAGGTAACAACATCTGCATCCTAATCAAATACTATACATCCATACACACATTCAAAAATGAAAATACTTTGATATTCTTTTTATCTTTCTCCAGTCATGGATATGGATGCAGCAAGCAATGCACCCGGAATTAAACTACCACAGCTATTTCCAAAAGAAATGGGTATGTTCTTTTAGATATAGAAATAATACTAGCTTTGCTACCAAGACACAGTTTTTTCCCTTATCCTAGCCCTACTAATGTTACAATCAATCTGGGTTTTTCTCTCTTTCAATTCTGTCATGAATATCTTTTTGATTAACATGATAATGAATGTGTATGATAACTGTCACTTTTTTTTAAATCCAAAATTAATTGATGTGACTTTAAGATAATATATAAATATCTAAATTACTTTATTATGATCATTAACACAGAAGTCTATAAAACTTATATATATATATATATATATATATATATAGCAAAAATTGGTATTATCTCTAAGAAAATTATTGTGTACTCCCGGAATATCATAAATGCGTATTTTTTCCTCTCACGTGAATGGTGGGTCCCACTAATTAAATTTATGGTGGGACCTACCATTCATGTGAGAGAATGAACTACACATTTATAGTAATCTGAAAATACCTAATAATTTTTCTTATCCTGACATAAGTTTATGTATATATTTATTCTTTGGTATTAATTTTTTACCAAGATATAAATAATAGTTAAGAGAAAACTTTTGGCGCAGATGCCATGGAAGATTACTCCATTCAAGAATATTATCTCAATCAAGAAATGGTTGAAAGAAATAAAACAAAGGCGAAAAGAAGAAGGGAGGCTACAAAGAGCTGAAGTGCATGCGGCAATATCGGTGGCAGGCGTTGCAGCTGCACTGGCTGCCATTGCTGCTGAAAACTCTAAAAAGGACGAGTACTCAAGCACCGCCAAGGAGGCTGCTGTAGCCTCTGCTGCTGCTTTGGTTGCAGCCCAGTGCGCAAAAGTCGCAGAAGCAATGGGAGCAAAGAGGGAGCAGTTGAGCAGTGTAATAGGCTCAGCCATGAGTGGTACAAATGCAAGTGACATCTTAACACTCACAGCTGCAGCTGCAACATGTAAAACCATCCTTCTCTATAGTATTATAGGATTGATAATTGCTCCTCATGCATGATTGGGCTTTCAATTTTTTGAAGATCGGATTGGTGTATGTATCCGGCTATTTTGCATGATGGGACTGACTATTGAGTATTTAAGTAGAGTAATTTTACACATGCAACATTTATATACACAACTTTTATCAAAACAACTAATATCATTAACAAGTTATTAGTTTTGATATAAGCTCACAATTGACAACATTTTATTATTTATTACTTTTTTTTTTTTTTGATAAATTTATTATCTACTATTGATGACTTATCATCACAACAATTATGAAAAAAATTTATGAAAAAAATTGTATACATAGACTTATTGTTTTAAGTAATGCATGATTAGGCTTAACTTTAGATATAAGCCACCTATATATGATTTTCATAATCATGCTATTTTCATTTTTAATTCTTTGTATGGGTAAGAAATTTTTAAAGGGCTTAATTGAAAAGAAATTAAAATGTGTAACCTTTAATATAGTGCTTCTTCTTTTTTCAATCATTTGCAAACTATGTCTGATTGATTACTTTTGGTTCTGTGTTTAACTTGTTGCAGCACTAAAAGGTGCTTCTACACTTAAAGCAAGATCAGGATGCAAAAACAGATTAAATGGGAGTGCGCCTATTCTGCCCATTGAGGACAATAATGATTTGGACTTCAATTTCGAGAAGCATAGAGCAATCCTGGCAAAGGGTACCGAGCTCAGTGTCGAAACACCAGATGGTACTTAAATCTAGAGTCATCATTCTTGCAAATAACAGCAAATTAACATGATTCATAATGTACCAAGCACTTTCTTTTTTCAACCTCCATGTTATTTTTGTTACTTCTCAAATTTACTTTTTTCATTTAAATTATATGTGAACAGGGAATTACACTGTGAGAACAGTGTCAGTCACACTGAACAACGAGGCCAAGGTTTGACTCATAATTTTTTAGCTAAATGAGTTTATAACTCAAAACACAGAAAGTGCCCATTGAAAGTAGTGCAAACTTTACAACTAGTTTACCTATGGATCCATAATTAAATTAGTTGTAAAGTTTTAACTACTTTTAATTAATAGGGACCTAACTAAGTATAAAGTTAGTCACATAAATATACCATACAACCCAATATAAATTTTTATTTTTATTTTTAAAAGAACTACACTAGCCACCCTCAAGATTTTTTTTTTTAAAAAAAAAACCTCACATCTTATTTTAAAAAACAGCTTTTAATTCTTATTTCAACTCTTCAGGTTATGCTTAAGATAAGGAAGCTCAATCTGTTGAGAAGTAAGAAGGAAAGTAAGTCATGCTTTTACTTTCCTATATTTTATGGTACTTAGTTAATTTCAAAGATTATTAGCCATATATATAGATTGCATTATATGGAATTGTTTATAGGTATTGTGCTGGACCTGCACGCTGAGCTGTATAAAGATTCAGAAACCGAAGACAGCAATACATGTTATCTCATCGTTTTGACAACAAGCAGGGGGACATTCAAGCTAGACATGGCGGATGATTATCAGCGTTACAAGACATGGGCCACCACCATCAATCATATGCTCATGCTCTCTACTTCATTCACTAAATATGAGCTTCAATATTACAAAACCTGATTAACGTTACTCTACATTTCACGTGTGGTACCTTGTGTACTTCGATATTTGTGTAATTATTATAAATTATAACACAAAAACTCTTGTTTATTTCATATATATATTTGGTTTTTTTTTTTTTTTTCCCACCTTACTAGCTAGGATAATATTTTATTGATTTCTAGCATATAGTATATATATTCACCTGTTGTAATTGTCACTTAAGAACATCTCTCAAAAAGAAAAATTGTTACTTAAACATATATTATAGGTCATCATTTGAAGAGGAGATTTACAACACAAGAAAACACCTACATCTTGAAGGTGGAAAATGATTCATGCTCTCGTAACAAAAATGGATGACAAAAAACAGGTCTTTATTTGTTGATGGAAGGATACCTCAACAAATAATCAAAAGGTTTGGAGCCCCATAAGTTAAAAGTTGTTAGCTTTCAGGGATACAGCTACTTTTCTATGAGAAACAAAAGCTAAAGAGAAGTTGGCTTCATTATAGATTACTCCGTATTTAATATGCTCTACAAAAGAAATTGCACGTACTATACAACTAAGAACAAACTTTACTGCGACAAATTCAGTACCATTATTAGAAAGCCTAGGCATTATTTGATTGAGTCAATGAAGAATATTTAAATTAAAGGTAGTAGTTGTTATACACATTGTTACACGCCCGTATTTTAAACCGAAATCGTGAGTTGAAAACACGATTGTGTAACAGTTTTTATCATTATGTTAAACCAGGTCACAAGATGCTTTGTTTATCCAACACCAAACAAAAGATACATTAGTACATGAAACACAGACTTACATGACGGATGACTCACATCACAATAGGCTTAAACTTAAAAGCATATTGAATAAACTTATTCAGTGCCATGAAACACACTCTACCTTGCCCCATAAAAATTTGATAGGCTTCTAAGGATACGAACTTGCAGTTCTAGTTTTGTTATATGCTCCATAGTCTTCAAGAACAAAGTGTCAACATCAAACTCCTCCTCGCACCCTGGAATAATACTGCGCAAAGAACCAAGATTTCTTTTTCTTTGTGCCAAAATTCTAGCAAGCTTCAACTTCTTCCTAGTTACTGAACGAGGCATCTTTACCATTTGGAATTTTCTTTTACCTAGTATGCAACAAGCAAAACTCTTACCATGAATTGAAGATTTTTGAATGCCACAATAGAGATTTTATAGATGAGTTTCTCCCACTACAGACAATGATACAACTTTGCGATCACAAAAAAAAAAAAAAAAAAAGGAAAAGATAGATCAGCGGTTATTAATGTCTTTTTCTGTGGTGTCACTAGGTGATGGTTATTGCTATCTACACATGATTTAACACTGCACAGTTTCCCTCAGAAAAATACTACTCCTACATAATTAAAAATTTTAGAGAACGACAATGACAAAGGAAGGAGCATGAAAATGTTTGTACTATTTTCCTCTTCACCAAAAAAAAAAAATGTTTGTACAGTACGTACTACTAGGCCCTGCTTTAATGAGCTTATTAGGAACACGTAGCTTTTTGTCCTTTTTTGTTTCTAAACCATTTTGGCAGTTTCAAAGTTTGATGGTAATTAGGCAAACAAGATGGGACTGATCCAAATAAAAAGAGTAGTCGGTAGTAATTGCAAAATTTCCCCACTAACTCCCCTCATGCCCCCCTCCCACGCAAAAAATAGTCGGTAGTTTCACTTGTCTAGTCGGTAGTTTCACTCGTTGCTTTAGTACTATTTTTAGTTATTTTATTATTTTATATTAATTTTTTATTAGGTAGATTTTACAATAAATTATCTTTATGAGACACTTTATAGTGTCCATTAACATTTTCCTTTTATTAAAATTAAAAATGAACTGAATTGTTTATAAATAATTTGGATTCAATCTGAAAAAAATTTGTTTATTTAGTAAATGAGCCAAGTTGGACTCTAATTTTAGACCTGACTATTAAACAAATTAAACTAAAATATAATAATATGTTTGTGAATAAAATTATAAGTATGAAATTCAATTTAAATATATAAAATATTATTTTATGTATATATATTGTTATATCAGTCGCTTTAATTAATTCCTTACTAATATTAGCCAACTAAGCGTCTGCTTGGCGAGAATCGCTTATTTTGCTGAAACTTAAAACTTTTTGCTAAAAGTACTGTAGATAAATGTAAAAATTAGCTAAAATAGTATAGTGTGACCCATAAATAGTACCAAAAAGTGCAGTAAGACCCATAAATAGTACAAAAAATAAGCTGAATAGTAAAATAATTGAAAGCTGTTATGTCCATAACATTTTTACAACAAATCATAAGTAGTTAGTTGTAATTAGTTTAAATTTGAACATAACACTAAAATTACTTTTTTGCCCTAACAATAATAATTAGTAACAACCTGTTATTTAAAATTTGTTATAAAAATATTGTGAAAATATTGTAAACATATCATTTTTCAAAATAATTTAGTTTTTTCATCCGCATCCAAAGTCTTTTGGTTTCAAAAGTATTCATTTATGCAAGACAAGCACACAAAACAAGCAATTTATTATTCAGCCGACCTTCTTGGTCTTATGTGGAAACTTTATACCACCCTTGGCCGACTTCTTTTATATATATATATATATATATATATATATCCAACTTTAAGTAAGTAAGGTTATATCAATTGATATTTTTTTATTAAATGCAAATTTTAACAATTTTATCGTTAGATTATATTTTCTTTTTCTTACAAATTTTCAAAATAATCAAAAATTAATAATTTTATCATCTATCACATATTTAAATTTAATATTTAAATTTTTTGTTTAAAATTATGCATAAATAATGAGTTTCTAGATTGAATAATAAATAATATTCAATTCACAAAAAATTTGGCATACATGTTAAAAATATAGAGAACATGTAATTCAATGATGTGATTTTTAAATTGTTATTTCAATGAAATATTATGGAATGATATAACATTGCTTAAAGTTATATCATATTTTATTCTCAAAAAAAAAAAAGAAGTTATATCATATTTAACTTGATCCTAATACACACACCCACACATCATGTCTTACATCATGTGTGTATTATTCAATTAGGCTTTGAAAAGAGTTCATGTGGCAATAGTTGCTTAGAGAAGATAAGGTTCTCTTGTCCTGTGCTATTGTGAGAGGGAGTTCTTTAAGTGTATTTAGGCTTAGGGTTTGTTAGAGTACTCTTGTGTCATGTTTTGTAATCTCTCTATTTTCTTAGTAAATTTTTTTCCTTGATGTCATGCATGGATGTAATTCCAAAGGCAAACCACATATATCTTTTTTATTTCCTATGTGATTGTTTCTTCTTATTTCTATATCTATTTCATGTAAATCCACTATTTTTGGATAACATACATAACAAATTAATAAGTGTCAAAACTTTTGCCATAGCAATAAGTTGGTATCAGAGCCGTGGGTTCTTTGTTTAGATTTGAGGGGATGTTTTAGTTTTGCTTTGGGTTCATTATTGAAGCATGCATTTGATTGTTACAATAACCGCAAGATCTATTTGGTTGTCTAGTTATCTGTTACTTGGATTTTTCAAAATGACGATAAATGTTTCATTGGCAACAAAATTTGAGATAGAAAATATTAATGGGAAAATTGATTTCAATCTGTGGCATATTAAGATGTGTGCTTTCTTAGTACAACAAGGATTGTTAAAAGCACTGAAGGGGGGGATGTTTTGCCAGCAACACTATCAGACGAGAAAAAAAAATCTCTTGCAACGGGCACATAGAAGGATACCACAACAAAATCGGGTTGCAAAATTTATGAAAAAAATTCTTTGCGAAACGGCTCGTTGGGATCGACAAGCTAGCTAGCAAGTTGTTCATATCACAGAAGAATTACATTGAGAAGAAAGTACTTGAATGTTCTAGTATGTAGTGATCTAAGCCAATGAATACTCCATTAGCGGCACATTTAAATCTTCCGGCGGCTTTGTCACCACAATTTGAGATGGAAAAGGAGCACATGTATGTTTTGTTCTTGTGCTTTTGCAGTTGGTAGAATGGTGTAGAGGAAAAGGATATCTCTATAGGTTGTCTTCATCTTACCTTGTTGTGCCATCAATCGAAAGGCGACGTTCCAACCAATCTACATATAAATCATGAGAGAATCAAACACAATGATGTAAAATATCACTCTATATGGGAGACTTTATCTCAAGACACCATTATAGTCAGAAAGGGTGGGTGCTACAGGCGACAATGGATAATCCAAGAGATATGATAACTAAGTCAATTCCTTTGAACAAGTTGATTATTTACAATTAATGATTTCACTTATTGGCTTTGATGAAGGCAATGAAAGAGTTCCGTTTTATAAGGCTTAACTAATACAAGATTATCGTGCACCCTAAATGTGATGATCATTTTATACACGTGTATACTTAGATTATACTAGAGTAGAGCTTTTATTTTGTAAAAAAAATAATACCAATACAAGACAAGGTGAAGATTTGTTATAATATCGTTGGGTTGAATTAATTCTGTGCAAGGAACTAATATTAGCCGACTAATTCTTGTTATGGTTTCAATTTTTTTTTCCTTCATGTAGGGAAAGCACACGTGTAGAACTAGCTCAATATTATTCAGCCAACTCTCTTTGCTCTAATGCAGAAGACCTTATATATACCACCCTTTGCCGACTTCTTGATATGTATGTGTGGCTTTGTTCAATTGGCTTTCGAAGAGAGTTAAGCTAGCCATGATAGTCTACTAATCAGCAACCAAGGGTTCAAAGCGAACTCTACCACTTTCCAATAAAAGAACAAAACACAATAATAACCTAAATTATTCATTAATAAAGATTCATGATTTGATCTTACATTTTGCCAATTAAAATGTCCACGCCGGTTCTGGATATGCATGAACTGCTTTATGTAACATCTTCTGTAGCACTATCACTTTTTGATGTTAAAGGGTCCTACAATGTTCAGCTCTGTTTGGTTTTAGGGTAGAACCGTAGAAAACTTCAAGAGAACAAGATGCAAAGGTATGGGGAGCTCATAGTAAAGATTCTCCCCATGAGCTTCAGTATAAATTTCAAATTAAAGCAGTGGTCCACGTCCAAGTGTGCAGGTTGGTAGGCTTGTCTTCAATTCCTGTCTCCTAATCTTGTTGGTTCTTCTGCAGTGTCATCTCATTTCCATTTTCTAAAAAGAAGATTAGGTAAGTCTTGATTCAGATATAAAAACCAATAAAGCTTCTTTGTTCACTTGTGACCTACCCCCCCTATCTACTATTGCTAGGCTTTCTTAGAGCACTAGAGTCTCTTTCTACTACTGTGTGTACAGTGTAAGTGATGTAAATGAATTGACTACTTTTCATGATCCATACAAATCCAAACCTCTCTAGTAGCTGGCACCTTGAATACCCTTTGATTTCATGTACCTGAACCTTTATGTTAAAAAAAATATATGGTCCTTGCAATATCTTTTCCTCTCTTTATGTATGGGTCTTTGACTCTTTTCTGAACTGCCAAAAGAAATTGGCTTGGCTTTGGTTTTGGCTTTCATGATACTGTAGCTTTTTTAAGACATGGCCATTTGAGCTGTATAGATAAAGCTATATCTGAGTCCGTAGTCATGGGCAAAGTGTGGCTGAACTAATTGCCCATAGACATAGTTTTGGGAGTTTAAAAGACATTGCTGGTAAGTCAGTCAAGTTGGCCAACTGGCAATAGCAACAGCAAGTGCTTGATTTCATTCAAGGATTAACTTCTGGAAGTGCCAGTGCCGGTGTTTTACAAAGCAGTTCCTGGATGCGGACAACACAAACAGAAGTCAAAATACGTATAATCTTTATGATAATGGATAATTTACTATTAGTATTAAACTACTTAAATAAAAATAAGCTTGAAAATGAAGAGAATGCAGGGAGTCTTTTTGCTAAAAATTGCCAAAAACGAAGTTTATTGGTGTTATAGGTACTGTTTAAAGTTATTTGACAAAATGAGAAAAGAGACTGAATTTCGGCAACAATGTTACTGAAATTGCAAGAAAAAGTACAATGTGTAAGGGGAGAGAGAAAATTGAATTTCGGTAATGAGGTTACCGAAATTTTTGTCATGCCTGCACTACCCAAAATGGAAACCAATTGTGGCAATGATATTGCCAAAAATGGGAGGAAAAAAAAAAAAAAAAGAATTGTGGCAACTAAGTTGCCGAAAAAATGGAGGGAAAAAAAATGCTACGTCCACAACATTTTTCACAAAAAATTACAGGTGGTTCGTTGTTATTGGTTCAAATTTGAACCTAACACTAAAATTACTTTTTTGCCACAATAATAACAATCAATAACAACCTGCCACTTAAGATTTGTTGTAAAAATGTTGTGAAAATGTTGTAAACGTATCATTTTAAAAAAAAATTGTAGTGCCAAAAGAGAAGGAAAAAAAAAAAGTGGCAAATTGTTTTTCGGCAATCACCTCAACTTCTCATCTCATCTGATTCTTATTCTCTGCATCGAATATATTTTACCATATCACGCACGCCTAAAACTCTCGTAGATATTCTTTTTTGTCTTCTTCACTATTGTAATCTCTCTGAGAGATTCTTTTTTTGTTTTCTTCACTGTTGTAATCTCTCAAAGAGTCTGAGAGATTCTTTTTTTGTTTTCTTCACTGTTGTAATCTCTCAAAGAGTCTGAGAGATTCTTTTTTTGTTTTCTTCACTGTTGTAATCTCTCAAAGAGTCTTTTTTGTCTTCTTCAGTTTTGTAATAAAAGGTAAGTCAAGTGCAAGTGCCTTCTTCAGTTTTGTAATAAAAGGTAAGTCAAGTGCAAGTGCCTTCTTTAGTTTTGTAATAAAAGGCAAGTCAAGTGCAAGCGTCTTTTTATTTCTCCTCCTTTGCTGAAGAATTGTATCTCCTCACATAGGATTGCAAGTCCTCTGATTGTTCAGTTAGTCTTTTGCTTTGCTTTCAGTGAACAACTAAGAATTGTAAGTTTTTTGTTAATGTAAGTGTTTTTGCTTTGTTTATTAACTTACAGTTCTATAAATTAATAGATTTAGTATTATTGTATAAACATGTGCTTTGTAAATATTAGAAGCTAATACATTATAAAATATTATGTATTGTTGTAGTTGTAGTTAATATTATTTGTATGCCTATGATTATGATTATTGTTGTTGTTGTTGTTATTCAAATTTTAGATTAATGAATTATTTTTTATGGTTATCTGATTGTGTTTTTTTTTTTTTTTTTTTTTGCAAGTATCACTCTATAATTCTCACTCTTTCAGTTGATATCACAGTTGTGGTAAGCATCTCAACTCTCTAATTAAATTTGTATTTGTTAATTTTGAAATTATTTAATATTATTTATTGTTATTATTAGTACATGACCACAAAAATTGTAATAAATTGTATTATTGTGATCTTTTTATAATCAATATGTGTTTTGCTATTATCAATTATTACATCTATTACTTGGAAAAAATATATTGCATAATATGTTTGTTGGTTTATAATAAAGATATGTATGTGTATTATTATTATTATTATTATTATTATTATTATTGTTTACTACAAATGGAAGTTGCACGGTTTAACTCATTGTAGCATTTAATGTAGGATATATTTGAAATGGAACAACAACAATATCACATCTCTAATGATGCAATGGAAGACAATGTACGTTGCGAGATCCAAATTTATTAATGTCCTAATAATATCTACAATTATTCAATTTACATGAAAATAATTTTAACATTAGCAATATAACATTGTACATTTAAAAAAAATCAGGTTTCCAGCTTACAAGTGCGACCCCAACCGTTTGCACCCCCCCCTCCCCCCGCGCTGCAGTTAGGCAAGCGCATTATCTCATATTTACGGCAATGTAGACTATACCGTGTTACCTGCCTACCACATATAGATATTGACTGGAGTCTTATCACTTCTTTGGTGGAGCAATAGCAATCTGATACCCATACATTTCACCTACCTACTTGTGAAATGTTGATCACTCTACAAGATATAGCAATCCTTACAGGATTGCCTATTGATGGCAAAGCAGTGTGCGGGCCCACTAATTTGAAATGGGAACCAATTTGTGGTAATTTACTTGGGGTGACGCCACCTGCAACAGCATTGTCATATGGTAGCCTTAAAATAACATGGGTAAGGAATACATTCTCAAACCTACCAGAGGGTGCCAATGCTACAACAACCCAACGATATGCTAGGGCATACATGTTCTAGGTCTTGGTTTTACTATTTGGAAATAAGAGCCAAAGTAGATTGCATTGCTGTTTTCTCAAGCTGTTAGATGACTTTGGTGAAGCTAGAGAATATAGCTAGGGTAATGCCACACTTGCTTTCCTTTATAAAGAGTTGTGTACTGCTTTTATTCAAAAAAGTACGGAGATTGCGGGTCCTGTTTTCATATTACAATTATGGGCGAGAGAGCATCTTCCATATTTGACCCCAATTCCAATAAATCCAACAAATTTAAATGGCGACGAACCATACGGTTGCAGGTATAATATTTACTTTCTATTTCTATACAATATTATATACTGTAGCGTTTATCCTTGATACTTCCAAACCTTAAAATCAGTGGCAATCATTAATTGTGTATAGGTGGGATACTTGGAGAACGTTTACTCACACACCAAAGCATGTTCTGCGTGCATACCGTTCTAATCACGACACATAATATACTGAACAGGTAATATATCACAATGCATCAATGGTTAATTTACTAGTTATACTATTAATTTTATTGATTATAACATAGTTATTGTAATTGGAATTGCAGGTTGTTTGGACACCATACGATAATTATTTGCATCCATGGTGTCTTGCAAAAAGATATATATGAACTACAACAGTGCCATTGCTTTGCTTCCAAATTGTCGAGTATTACCATCCAGAAAGAGTCATGTGACAGTTTGGATTGTTGCAAAGATGTCCAAAATGGCCTACTGACAATTTGGATAAATCTATGCATTGTGTAAAGATGACAGGGAAATCCAGTGTCAATTAGCTTATGCAGCATGAACAATACTACCAGCTTTGGAACGCGCGCGCTGAACTTGGTGTTGGGGATGAGCATTTCGATGAAGGTGTGGACTACGCAACATGGTACCATCAAAATGGTCACCTATTCACGACACCAGAGGCGGTTGCCCATGTGTACCAGGTAATTATTTTAGCTTTTTCAATAATACTGCACTAATATTAGAACAAATTATACACAAACAAAATACTGCATTAATTTTGATAACAAATTATTGTTTTAGTTTTTTCAATAATACTGCACTAATAAATTTTTTTTTTTTTTTTTTTTTTTTTGTGGCAGCAAACTGAGATCAATAATATGTTAAATTTGGCTGTTGCAAACCAACAGAGAAATGATCTCACTGCAGAGCAAGTCCTTACACCAATAGTAGAGGGCCTTACCCGAGTGAAGTTATCGATGGAAAAAAATATTTCCTCCGTTCCTACTCAAAGAGTGACACACTTCGGGCGATGACAAAGGCACCAAAGAAGATGGCCGTAAACCTAAGCTGAAACCGAACTGTCCACCTCTACACAACACGGAAATGATGAAGCCGGACCATCCACCTTTACACAACATAATATGTACAGCTCTACCCAAGTTGGGCCATCAACATCTGCCGGTAATGAGCCAACCACCTTTAGTGAGTATAATCCAATTAATGTCAACAACTACTGCATGAATTTAAATGAACAGATTGGATTATCAGCTTCCATAGGACAAGGATTTGAGGGTTTGTTTAGCTATGACCATTATCCCCAACTTAGTTCAACACCTTCCTCCTATCACCCATCACCACCTCCATCCTATGCTGAGCAATACAATTATGGCCAAGATAGCCAGTACAACTATAATTTATGCATACCACAACCTTCCCAACCAGCCCCTCATGTTGGTGATTTCTGCACGCCACCAAATACATGGGCATATGCTCCAAACAGTGAGGAAGAGGCCTCCGTAACAAACTTTGAGGAAGATGCCTCAAATGAGGACAGTGGGGAAGATGCAGAAGATGCAAAAGAGATGGAGGTGTCTTCAGATAATGAAAGTGACGAAGGTGGTAATTATCAAACAGAGGTTGATATTAGAACGCAACCGAGGCGCATGGGGAAAAGTCCTGTGCAAGCACGAAGGTACCCACAACGAGTAAATAGGCATTCGTCATGTTGTGGAACACAACAAAAACTTCATGTACCCCATCGTCGCAATGACTAATCAATATAAAATGACTGTTTATTAAGACTATATTAAAGTATTATCGTTGTTTATGCAGCATTGTAGCAAAAAATATTATGCCTAGATAATATACATAGCACATTATACTACTAACCGTAAGACCTTTGCGAAAATGACAACGAAGTGTGTACACATTTTTTGGCATTTGAATTTAGTGTCCAATTAATCTAATCATACATCTATTTACTATAATTATCCATTCCTAAAAATCCAACATAGAATCTATATGTGTAGCCACAACTGTAGACGCATAATAGCCGGAAAAAAAATAGTGGTTGTTAGGACATATGTGGTTCACATGTTAAGAACATATGTCATACTATTTATGTAAATTGGCTAATCCTTTGACAAAACGTACTCACCTTGTAATTGGGTAGTTCTAGGTGTTTTTAATACTTTAAGAAACAAGGTTTCAAGATCAAGTGTTGAAGTCATCAAGTCTGTCCAAGAAAAAGCAAGCTGAAGTGCAAAGTTTTTAAAGCTCGACACCTGCTCGATAGCTACCTCGACACCTGCTATCTGTCGAGATTTAAAAAGTCAGATTTTCTGTTTTGATTTCTTGGGATCCGTGAATGTGTTTTTGGGCCTTCTTTTCTTCTAACCCTAAACATATAAAAGGATTATTTTAAGAGCCGTCAACATAGACACAAGTTGCAAAAGCATTGAGCAATCCTTGTTCAAGCAAATTGTGATCAAAGACGAAGTTCTTGACCTAGTTCATCTTCTCTGAAAAAGTTGCTGTGTATTTGCACCAAAGGGTTTTGTAATCAAGCATCTTCCTGATCTTCATCGCATAGGATGAACTGAAGAACTTTGCAGCCAACCTCTTTTTCTAAAGTTGGTGTTTGAAGTCGCGTACTGGAATCCGCGCATCTGGTTAGTCACGTACTTAGGAGCCATGCATTAAAAGGGGAACTGTCACTACAGATCAAGTCCAATTTGGTATTGGGGTAAGGGTTCAACCGTAGGTTGGTAAGGTACTTGGGATTCCTTTACTTGTAACCGCTTGATTTGATAATAGTGGAGTTTCGGGAGTGGTGACCTGAAAATTACTCGGTGGGGTTTTTGCCGTAAGGGTTTTCCCCATTCGTGAACAAATCACCGTGTTATTTAATTTCCGCTGCATATTTAGTTTTGGTGATTTGTTTGTGCTGCCACGCGTTTGCATGATAAATTGATTAATTAAAAACTTGGCTAATTAATTAATTGGTTTAATCACAATGGGTCATTCAATTTGTGGCCTATCAGTGGTCAAATTTGTATTTTTATGGTTGATCTTTTTTCCTTTGCACGATGGCTACTGTGGTGTACATTTCTATTTTCATTCTCCATAGCCTCTCTTCCAAACCCTCGTAAAAGTGTCAAAGAAAAATAAAACTTTCACCATCTAATTTTCGTCAAAATTTACAGCAGTAACTTGTGAGTTAATTTCGGCCAACAAATTTTATGAATTTCAAAAAACTCAAAACATAAAAGTTGTAGATATTTAAGCCACGGTTCCATCCCATCCGGCCTTGAGTCAATTGGATTTTTGAAGAGAGAGATATGTCTAAAATACTGAGTAGTGCTCAAATCTGATTTTTCCTCTTCAGATTGTGGCCCATTGAGGTGAAAAAAAATTTGTAGCAATTGTGGCAATGCCATTGCCGAAAATGGGAGGAAAAAAAAATTTTTGCAATTGGTTTGTGACAATGGCATTGCCAAAATATGCGAAAAAAAAAAAAATTTGTGGCAATGCTATTGTCAAAAATGGGAGGGGAAAAAAAATAGTTGCAATTAGTTTGTGGCAATGACATTGCCGAAATAGAGGACAGAGAATATGTCAGGGCATAAAAAAGTACGCATATTCTTGTTCATCATTATTTTTTTGACTGAACCAGTTTGGTTGATGTGTATGTTATGTTATTTCCTTTATTGTAAAATACCATATGAAACTAAAAGTACAATGAGTACATAGAAGAAGAAAAATGATTGATGTGCACGCTATAAAAAAAACAGAAAAACAAAAAAAGTACTTACATTCTTATAGAAGAAAAAAATGATTGATGTGCACGCCGTAAAAAATTATTGATGTGCGTCCACAATCTTTTTACAACAAATCACAGGTATTTTTTTTGTTTACAGCATGCACATCAATAATCATTTTTTTTTCTTTCGTATTGTAAAAATCTATGTACTTTCTTTGCATTTTTTGGTTTACAACGTGCACATCAATCATTTTTTTTCTTCTATAAGAATTTATGTACTTTTTTTTTACAGCGTGCACATCAATCATACGGAGAATAAGAATAAGAATCATATATTCATGCAGAGAATATTCATGCAAAGACAAAAAATGTACTCTGATAGAATTGAAGCTTTGTTTTTTTTTTTACTTTTTTTGCTTTTTTTGTTTACAGCGTGCACATCAATTATTTTTTTTTCTTGTATATTGTAAGAATCTGTTTACTTTCTTTGTTTTTTTTGGTTTACAGTGTGCACATTAATCATTTTTTTCTATCCTATTGTAAGAATCTAAATACTTTCTTTGTTTTTTTTTGGTTTACAGCGTGCACATCAATCATGTTTTTCTTCTATAAGAATCTATGTACTTTTTTTGTTTTTATTTACAGCGTGTACATCCAAAAAAAAAAAAAAAATTCCATTTCGTATTGTAAGAATGTATGTACTTTTTTTAGAATAAGAATCAATGTACTCATTGTACTTGAATCTATCATTATTTTTTCAGATGGTACTTTTACAGTACGAAAGGAAAAAACATGACATACACACAAACTAAACTATTTCGGTCAAAAAAATACTGAAGAATAAGAATATGCGTACTTTCTTTGATCTCTCTCCTCTATTTCGGCAATGCCATTGTCATAAACCAATTGCAACAAATTTTTTTTTCCTCCCATTTTCGGCAATGGCATTGCCACAGTTGCCACAAAAATTTCCCCCCCCCCCCCCTATTTCGGCAATACCATTGCCACAAATCCATTACACTTTTTTTTTTTTTTTTTATAGAAATGATAAGTGTACACAATTTTTACAACATTTTTACAAAAAATTCTAAGTGGCAGATTGTTGCTGATTGTTATTGTTGGATTAAAAAAATAATTTCAATGTTAAATTCAAATTTGAACTAATAATAACTAATTATTGTAAAAATATTGTGTACATAGCACGTTATATTTTTTTTTTAATTCCTCCCCAGATTTCGTATTCTCAGAGTACCTTTTTTGTCTTTTTATTCTTCAGTACTTTTTTAACTGAAGCAATTTGGTTTGTGTTTCTTACAATACGAAATGAAAAAAAAAATAATTGATGTGCACGCTGTAAACAAAAAAAACAAAGAATGTATATAGATTCTTACAATAAGAAAGAAAAAAATGATTGATGTGTACAATGTAAACCATATGTGTTGTGTTGTATTTGGTCAATTGCGTATCTAATTATACAATTTAAAATCTAAAAATTTAACTGATATGAAACTTGCATCCTATTTAAACAGCACTGGGGTTCTTATTTTCTACTCTTTTTCCCCAATAAATTCAATCAACCTTCTTTTCCACTCTTATTCCCCTCATAATTCTATCAACCATTTTCAATTCATGCGTACCATACATTCTACAAACAACTATAAGTAACAACACTTGCAAATATCTATCCATTCTTTATCTCTTAGAATGTGAGTTACATCTCTTAAGTAGTTATAGATTCTTTTTATAATGTTCATGTTGATATGTTTTTGGGCATAGCTAAGCATGAAAACTTGTTTTTGTTAAATTTTTTGTTCATGCAAATCTTGTTTTTGTATTATGTGTTTTGCAGCATGAACTAATTTGTATAATATGTTTTAAATTAATTGTCCATGAATTCTTACCTAAAATTTCCTATAGCAAAAATATATTTCAACATTGTAGGCCAGTTTTTCCTTAAAGAAATACTTAGTTTGTTAGCCTATAGTATACACGTATGCTATAAGAAAAAAAAAAAACGTTAGTATGCGCTCATAAACCTTAATAAAAAAGAATTTAATACTATTATTATCAGTGAAACAATCCTCTTTAACGGAATTCTCTCAACTCTAGCTATTTAAACATTGACTATTTTTAATGGATTACCTTCTTGTATTGCATTGTAATGGTTGTGTAGTGTTAATATATTAATACTATTATTATGTTTTAGTGTAGATGGCAGAAAAGTTGTTCATTTTTCTCATCTATTCCAGCGGAAAAATTAAACATGGAGAAAATGGGGTTTATTACGATGGGCCACCTCCTTCTATGCTTCCATTAAGCCAGGGTGTTACATTTGAAGATCTATGTGATAGAGTAGCATCCACACTTTATATAAACAGAGAAGATTCAAAACTGACTATTTGGTATAGATTTTCGCTTCATTATCATCCACATCCTATGACTTACCAGCAAGTTTTGGTAGAAGATGATCGTGGTGTCAATACAATATTCAATATGTTAGACCGCCAATATGAATTTGTAGGTGCAGAGTTATATGTGGGTGTAGAGCCCATAAGAAGCTACCGAGATGTTTTTCCCATTCGATATGCCAACAAAGGACCAAGTGCATCATTTAATTATTCACATGGTGGGCACTTCCATGATCCATATGCCACTCATATTGGTCATTATTCTGAAGATGCGGCTCATTCCCCAATCAACTTTAGTGGTGCTGACTATCATGCTCCATATACCCATGTTGCAACTGAAGACCAACATGTTCCTTATCGGCCAATGAACACCAGTGATGCTGACTATGATAATCTAACTGAGCATGTCACACAAGAGACTACTAATGATTCCAATGATACACATCGCATAGCTGCTACTACTGAAAATGCGGTCCATACATTATCAGAAAGGATGCAAGCCATGGATAATGATGACCAACTTGATGACAACAAGGTCCTTGAAGATATTGGAGATGAACAGGAGCCTTTAAATGAAGGTAATCATGAAAGCTGTCCAGCTATGGCATTCCATCAACCTTCATCACTAAGCTTTTCACAGAACACGTGGGATAATATGATTGATTCAACCCCACCATTTGAAAAGCCCACTCAGAGTATTTGGGACCCTACCCAAGAGTTTTATGTGGGCTTGCTTTTTACCGATAAGGATGAACTACAAGCTGCTGTTAAACGCTATCATATCAAGAGGAACCAAACATTTTGTGTAAAAAAGTCAGATCTAGCATGTTGGTCTGTAAGGTGCAAAGATTGTTCTTGGCATCTTCGAGCATGCTTGCGGGCTACACATGGGTTGTTTAAGGTTAGGAAATACAATGGTCCACACACATGTACAGAGTCCACGCTCACACAAGATCACGAGCAATTAGACACCCATGTTATTGAGAAAGAGTTGAGGGATGTTGTCAAAAATGATCCAACCATAAAGATTTCTTCACTTCAACAGACTCTTTACAATAAGTACCAATACCAGCCTTCTTATTTTAAGGTGTGGGAGGCGAAAGAAAAAGCAATTGGTAGAGCGTTTGGTGATTAGGACAAATCTTACCAATTATTGTCAAAATGGTTGAAAGCTTTGACTAATTCGAACCCGGGCAACAGGGTTATTTAAAAAACAACACTTGCTACTATGCTAGGCTGTGCGATATTCGAGAGAGTGTTCTGGGCTTTTGGTCCATCAATTGAAGGTTTTCAACATTGTAGGCCAGTGATTAGTATAGTTGGAACTTTCCTATATGGTAAGTACAAAGGTACGCTACTGATTGCATCTGTTAAGGACATATTTTATGTAATTGGCTAATCCTTTGACAAAACACACTTTACTTGTATTTTGGTAGATCTAGGATGTGTTTAATACTTCAAGTAACATGTTGTTCAAGTCTAGTATTAAAGCCATGAAGATTAGGCCAAGAAACAAGTGAAGAAAAAGTGTTCAATAAAGCTGGACAGATAGCTCGACACACAGCTGGCTATCTATCGAGCTCTTAAGGTGTTTTCTTATCACAATCTCAACACCTTCTCGACAGCTGGTGGATCGATCGAGAAATCTTCTGTTTCCTCGACACCTCCTCAACACCTAGCTATCTATCGAGATTTAATAAAGCTCGACACCTCCCGATCAATCGAGGTATCGATCGAGGTTACGGGAATTCAAATTTTCAGATTTGATTTTTGGACCAGGCTTATGTATTTGTGTAGGGTTTCTTTTCTCACAACCCTAGACCTATATAAGGCTTATTTTAGAGGCCGTCACATAAGAGAATACAAGGAGAACATATGCAAAAGATGACCGATACCTTATTCTCTCTGAAAGAAGCTATTGCGTCTTTACGCCTTAGGGTTTTGTAACCAAGTGCTTCTTGATCTTCATTCTTGATGAAGTGAAGAACTTTGCAGCCAACAATCTTCTTCTAGTTGGTGATTTAAGTCGCGTACTGGGATTCGTGCAATAAAAAGGGTGGCGTTCATATATTAAAGAGTTCAGAGGTTCTGAAGCGGTAGAAGGTTTCTGCTGTGAGTTCATCTACGGGGATTGTAGAGTCTAGGAACAAAGGTTTTGTACTAAATCTGAAACTTCTCTTTACTATAGTGGATTGCTTTTCGGCAAGGTTTTGCCCCAGGTTTTTTACTGTGAAACTGGTTGGTTTCATTGGTTTTCCTGGGTCATTATATCTTGTCTTATTTACTTTTCCTCTGCATTTATTTTTGACATGATATTGATATTTATTTGTTTTAACAAGTTTTATTGATAATAAATCTAATTAACAACTTGGATTTAAAACTTGTTAATTCTATCAACTGGGATCTAAATTTCCCAACAGCATCAACGTGGGATGGTGAGAACAGACTTTTTCCACTTACCTTTGCCATTATGGAGAAGGAAACTGATGATAGCTGATATTGGTTTTTGCGTTGTATTCAAATTAATGTCACTAATCGGGAAGGGTTATGTGTCATATTTGATCGTCACCCTGGTATAATGGCAGTGATACGAACTATATGTCAATCGACATGTTGGTATCATCGTTTTTGCTTTCACCATGTGGCTAGCAATTTCAATCAACAAATTGGGAATAAAAACTTGAAGGCTATGGTAATGTGGGCAGGCATAGAGAATCAGTTACGAAAGTATCAAATAACCAGGGATAGAATTACCCAATTAAGTGCAGATGGTGAGAAGTATTTAACGGAAATACCGGTTGACAAATGGACGTTAGCACACGATGGTGGACATCGTTATGGGGCAATGACGACAAAGTTGTCTGAAAGCTTCAACGGAATTCTAAAGAGTGCTAGAAATCTGCCCATAACTGCGTTAGTTGAACTTACATACTACCGTTATGTAGCCTACTTTGCCAATCGGTATACTAAGGCACGCGCAGAGGTTGCTGCCGGTGAACTAATTACAGCCTATGCAAAGAATAGATTCAATAAATGGGAAAAAAAGGCACTAAAACATTCAGTTACTGTGTTCAGTCATGAAGATGGTCTGTTTGAAGTCAGAACACCAATAAACCCTAACTCTGCATATAGGGGTAATCATTGTCATGAGGTAAATTTGAGGCAGAACAGTTGTAGTTGTCAAAAATGGCAGGTTTATAAAATTCCGTGCTCATATGTCATTGCCGTGTGTAAATATCAAGGCATCTCTGCAATGCGATATATCGACCGTTGCTACCATTTGGAAGAACAAGTTGCTTGTTATACACCTAGATTTTGCATGGTTCCAAACAGTGTACATTGGAATGAGCCTGATTTCTCGATGTTGTATCCAAATATCAAGCTGCGCCGTGAAAAAGGTCGACCAAGAACAACTCGGCTTCGAAATGAGATGGACAAAGGAGAAGAGCATCAACCAAGGCCTTTGTGCAGTCTCTGTAGGCAAGAAGGCCATAATAGAAGAACATGCCCCACTCGAACTGTGGCTGGCTCCACTAGTGGCCAAACTGAATGACCTAACATAAGTATTCAGTCTACTTCAGTGGATTGGTTGGTGTGCATAATTTTTTTTTTTTTTTAGGGGTTGGACCATATTGGTAGTTTGTATTATTTGAATGAACATGGTACTAATTCCATATGCTATAATGTTTTCTATCACTACAAGTTGGATTAGGGTGCACGTTTATTTATTTTTGTGTCTGTGTGTGTGTGTGTCTATATATATATATATATATATATATATATATTGTGTATTATAGTTTAGGGTTTCGATAAAGGAACTCTGAGGAGTTGAGGTGAATATGACAACAAAAGTACTTGAGGTGAATATATTCGATGCATGCAGAGAATAAGAATCAAATGAGATGAGGAGTTGAGATGATTGGTTGATTGAAGCTTTGTTTTTTTGTTTACAGTGTGCACATAAGAATCTATGTACTTTTTTTTTTTTTTTTTTTTTTATAGCGTGCACATCAATCATTTTTTTCTTCCGTATTGTAAAAATTTATGTACTTTTTTTTGCTTTTTTTGGTTTGCAGTGTGCACATTAATCATTTTTTTCTTCCATATTGTAAGAATCTATGTACTTTCTTTACTTTTTTTGGTTTACAGTGTGCACATCAATCATTTTTTTTTCTTCTATAAGAAGGTATGTATTTTTTTTGTTTTTTGTTTTTTTTTTTATATTTACAGCGTGCATATCAATAATTTTTTTCTTCTTTGTATTTTTTTTTAAAATAAGAATTAATGTACTCATTGTACTATAGATTCAAACCAAACTGCTTCGGTCAAAAAAAAAATAATGATGAATAAGAATATGCGTACTTTTTTTTATGTCCTGACATATTCTCTGTCCTCTATTTCAGTAATGCCATTGCCACAAATCAATTGCAACATTTTTTTTTTCTCTCATTTTCGGCAATGGCATTGCCACAAAAATTTTTCCCCCTATTTCGGCAATACCATTGCCAAAAACCAATTGCAACTTTTTTTTTCTCATTTTCGGCAATGATATTGCCACAATTGTCAAAAACAATTTCCCCCGTCTTGGCAATGCCATTGCCACACACCCATTGAAACAATTTTTTTTTTCCTCCTATTTTCGGCAATGGCATTGCCACAACAGCCATAAAATATTTTCACCTACTTCGGCAATCCCATTATCACAAATCATTACACTTTTTTCTTTTTTTTTAGAAATGAAGTGCACACAATTTTTACAACATTTTTATTACAAATTCTAAGTGTCAGGTTGTTACTTATTGTTATTGTTGGATTAAAATAGTAATCTCAATGTTAAAATTAAATTTGAATTAATAATAACCAGTTACCTATAATTTGTTGTGAAAATATTGTAAAAATATTGTGTACGTAACACAATTTTTTTTTTAATTCCTCTCCAGATTTCGGAATCCACTTTTTTTTTTCTCTCTCATTTTCGACAATGCCATTGCCACAAACCATTGAAACAATTTTTTTTTTCCTCCTATTTTCGGCAATGGCATTGCCACAATTGCCATAAAAAAAATTTTCACCTATTTCGGCAATCCCATTGCCACAAATCATTACATTTTATTTTTTTTTTAAGAAATGAAGTGCACACAATTTTTACAACATTTTTACAACAAATTCTAAGTGTCAGATTATTACTTATTGTTATTGTTAGATTAAAATAGTAATCTCAATGTTAAATTTAAATTTGAATTAATAATAACCAGTTACCTGTGATTTGTTGTGAAAATATTGTAAAAATATTGTATACGTAGCACAATATTTTTTTTTAAATTCTATTTCGGAATTCACTTTTTTTTTTCTCTCTCTCATTTTCGGCAATGGCATTGCCGAAATTGTGGGGAAAAATTTTCCCCACAATTTCAACAATGCCATTGCCACAAACCATTGAAACAATTTTTTTTTCCTCCAATTTTCGGCAATGGCATTGCCACAACTGCCATAAAAATTTTTTCTACCTATTTCGGCAATCCCATTGCCACAAATCATTACACTTTTTTTTTTTTTTAAGAAATGAAGTGCACACAATTTTTACAATATTTTTACAACAAATTCTAAGTATCAGGTTGTTACTTATTGTTATTGTTGGATTAAAATAGTAATCTCAATGTTAAATTTAAATTTGAATTAATAATAACCAGTTACCTGTGATTTGTTGTGAAAATATTGTAAAAATATTGTCTACTTAGCACATTATTTTTTTTTTTAATTCCTCCCCAGATTTCGGAATTCACTTTTTTTTTCCCCCTCCCATTTTCGGTAATGCCGTTGCCACAAACCATTGAAACAATTTTTTTTTTCCTCCTATTTTCAGCAATGGCATTGCCACAATTGCCATAAAAAAAATTTTCACCTATTTCGGCAATCCCATTGCCACAAATCATTACACTTTTTTTTTTTTTAAGAAATGAAGTGCACACAATTTTTACAACATTTTTACAACAAATTCTAAGTGTCAGGTTGTTACTTATTATTATTGTTGGATTAAAATAGTAATCTCAATGTTAAATTTAAATTTGAATTAGTAATAACCAGTTACCTATGATTTGTTGTAAAAATATTGTAAAAATATTATATACGTAGCACATTATTTTTTTTTTTTAATTCCTCCCCAGATTTCGGAATTTACTTCTTTTTTTTTTCCCACTTCCATTTTCGGCAATGGCATTGCCACAATAGGGACAAATTTTTTTTACACATATTTCAGCAATACCATTGCCACAATAAGTTTCTCTAAGGGCACCTCACACTCAGTCAGAGCACTTCTTTATCACTTGGGCAGGAAAATTGGGCAGCGAATTACGGCAATGCCATTGCCATAATTCAACATTTTCTCTTTCCACACATTTTCTCATTCTCTCTCCTACTTTTCTGGGTTCAATCTCTCTCCTCAAAATTCTAAATAAGTTGTAACAGTGCCTATAACACAAATAAGTTTCAAATTTACTAATATTTAGCCAAAAGACTCGTCAAAACAAGTCTCATTAATGACATAAGCAACAATCTTTTCAACAAAGTTTCTTTTCTGACTACCGAACTGTCAAGCATTTTTAATTCAAACAATGATATGGTGCTAAGCTTGAAGTTGTCCCATCAATGACATAAGCAACAATCTTTTTAACAAAGTTTCTTTTCTATTTTTTTTTTTTTTTTTTTTTTTTTTTTTGATGATCAAGACATTTTATTCACAAGACAAAAACTACAAGGAGGGAACAAGAGCCTCTTCCTCAATGACAAGCTCAAAACAGGAAGGGCCGAAACCAACATCAAATGAACCAAAAACATTATTTACAAATGACCACTTAGCTAGAGAATGAGCTGCTTTATTTGCCTCCTTAGGGATCCAAGCGACCTGACAGCCAGGAGAAAGAGACAACAAGTTGAGAATTTCATTGCACATACCTCTAATTCTCCAAGGAACTTGTTTACCAGATGGAGCTAGAGCGTCTACACAGACTTTGGAGTCACTCTCCACAATCATAGAAGCTACATCAAAATTTTTAGCTAATCTTAAAGCCCATTTAATGGCTTCTGCTTCTGCCTGAAGAGGTTGATAGGAAAATACTCTCTTAGCACAAGCAAAAACCACTTCACCTTTCCAATCTCTAGCAACCGCCGCAATGGAAGATTTATCATCTTTGAATGCAGCATCAACATTTATCTTGATTGAATCTTTAGGTAGTTTCTTCCACCTTTGAACTGGTATCGGCAATGGGAAGCCCGAAAGGGTTGCAATGGACATTTTGTGCTCAACAAAGGATTTATCAACTTTCTGGCATAGCTCAATTGGATTAGAAACTTTGCCTTCAAAGATAGCAAGGTTTCTAGCCCGCCAAATAGCATCGCAAGTAACAGCCCCATACAATAAGAATTCGCCCCTTTTAACTCCCACAATGTTAGCTCCAGCGGGAGGGTTAAGGAGGACCTCAATAAGATGAGAAGGAGAGTTTAAATTCAGGTTTTCTAACCTTAGTCCCCACTGGGAATTAAACCACACAGCTTTTGTAAAGGGGCAAGAGATAAATAGATGGAGGCTAGATTCATCCGCATCCTTGCAGAGAGGACAAAGGATATCATCAACATCACAGAATCTGGCTAAACAATCTTTAGTAGGTAAGCAATTTGCCGCAATACGCCACAGGTGCATTTTAAGCCTTTCATGGATTTTTGACTTCCAAATGAGGCCGCGAATCATGTCTTGGTTTATGGGAGGGTTATTGTTTCTACTTAACCAATAAGCAGACTTGACCGAAAACTCTCCTGAGACATTGGAGATCCAAATCCAACCATCACTTGGATCAAGCCGTGAAAGGGGGATTTTTTGGATGAGATGGGATGTAGTCTCATCAAAAGTATTTCTTATTTTGGTGAGATCCCAACCATCTTGGTTGACTAGTTGTGAAACAATAAGAACCAAATCTGGATTGGACCCCTCCCGTGGACTCGGAATGAAATTTGGAAGATCTGGAATCCACGGATCCTCCTATATTCTAACAGTGCTTCCATTTCCTATCCGCAAGCAGGCACTATGAGCAAGCAGAGATTTCACACCTTCTACACTTCTCCAAATCTTGGAGGAAGACCCCACAGTCTTATGGTTGAGCCAGTTGCCCCTAACTTTGTATTTTGCTCTGAGCACTTTAACACATAAACAATCTTTCTCTGAAAGAATCCACCAGGCTAACTTGGATAGAAGAGCTTGATTGAAGTCCCAGAATTTTCTAAAACCCAATCCTCCTTCCTTTAGAGGCCAACATAAGGACGACCAAGCAATGGGAGTCATGTACGGGCCAACATTAGTTTTTGGGTTCCACCAGAACCGTCTAACAACAGCATCCAGACGCTTGCAAAGCTCTCTAGGAAATTGAATGGCTGTCATTGAATAGGCTGGAATGGCTTGTGCCACTGATTTGATGAGGGTTGCTCTACCTTGCCAGGATAAGTTTTTACTCTTCCAACCCAAGAGTTTATTTTCTAACTTCTCTTTGATTGGATTTAGATCCCTGGACTTACTTGCCGAGAAGAATAGAGGCACCCCCAGGTATTTTGAGTTTGGGGGAAGTTTGTTTATGCCCCAACAGCTTTAAATTTGATTTAAAAATTGTAGGTTGACTCCCTTGGAAGGAAAGACCCCAAATTTTTCCACACTAATGACCTGTCCCGACCATTCACAATATTTCTCCAAACAATTTTTTAGAACATTAAGCTCAGACATTTTAGCTTTGCAAAATAGAATTAAATCATCAGCATAACAAAGTTTGGAAATAGAAGGGGCATTACCTGAGACTTTAACAGCAAACAGCCGCCCAAGAGAGATCTCTCTGTTGATAAGCCTCATTAGCACTTCACTGCCCAATATGAAAAGATAAGGGGATAAGGGATCCCCTTGTCTAATCCCCCGTGATGGTGTGAAGCTTGGGCATTGGCCACCATTTAGCAGAATTGAGAAATGAACAGAAGATATGCATTGATGGATCAAACTTGTGAATTTAGCGCTAAACCCAAATGCTTTGAGCACAGTGATTAAAAAGCTCCATTCCAAACGGTCATACGCTTTCTGAAAATCAAGCTTGACTCCCAGAAAACCTTTCTTTTTTTGTGTTTTTTTAAAACTATGCACAACTTCTTGAGCGAGAGCCATATTCTCTGTTATCCAACGATTTGGCACAAAAGCAACTTGAGCTGGATCCACCAATTTTGATAGGAGGGGTCTAAGCCTATTAACAATGATCTTGGAGATCACCTTATAACACGCATTGCACAGACTAATAGGCCGAAATTGGTTAAAATTACATGCCCCCTTTTTCTTTGGAATTAGAGAGATAAAGGTCTGGTTAAATTCCTTAAGTAACCTTCCATCTCTGAAAAAACTTTGAGTGGCTGACACAATTTGATCCCCTACTGTCCCCCAATAGTGTTTGTAGAACAGTGCTGGAAAACCATCTGGCCCCGGGGCTTTAAGAGACTTCATCTCAAATATAACTTTCCGTATTTCATCTCTCGTTGGCACCCTACATAGTTCATCATTTTCAGTATTTGTGATGCATGGCTCTATTAGGTTTTCCAAATTTTCTGGAACATTAGGAGAACCAGTTTGATAGAGAGCCTTAAAGTTCTCAATAAAATACTTTTGAATATCTTCCCCTCCATTTATCCAAGAACCATCTTCCAATTTGATTTCTTGAATACAATTTCTCCTTCTTCTGATCAAAGTTGAGAGATGGAAGAAACGAGTATTCCGATCACCCTCTTTTATCCAGATCTCTCTAGATTTTTGTTTCCATTTTAGATCCTCTCTTGCCAACCATTCATCCAATTCTAAACTCAACGAAGCTTCCAGCTCCAAATTTTCTTTTGTGGCTTCTGAACTCTGAATTTGTGCTATCTTCTGCTCCAGCTCTTTAACTCTCTCTCTTGAACTTCCAAAACAGCTCTTATTCCATCTTTTAAGATCTCTCCTAGTTGCATCCAGTTTTTTGGCCAATTTAAGGCTTTGTGGGCCATCTACTCTCGTATGCCATGCGCTTTCTACTACTTCTCTACTTGATTCATCCCTAGTCCACATAGCCTCAAAACGGAAAGGCTTAACAAGACTTGTATTCTCCATAAGGGTATCTAAAAGGATTGGGTTATGATCAGAACACGCATTGACAAGATGCCGAATGCCTGCCTTAGGGAAGAGAGTTTGCCATTCTTGATCACATAAACACTGATCTAACCTTTGTCTAATATTTGCGAGACCTTCACGTCTATTGGACCAGGTAAAGGACGGGCCAATAAAATCCAGATCAATGGCACCTGTATTATTTATAAAATCCTTGAGACTGTTAACTGAGCTTTCCCCAACATGCTGGCCTCCTCTCTTCTCCTTTGAGCCCTTGATGCTATTGAAGTCACCCATTATTGCCCAAGGCCCCGAAAAAGATTTTGCCAATTCTTCAACCTTTGCCCAAAATTTTTTCCTTTTGGCTCTCCTAGGAGGACCATAAACACAGAATAGCATCCATGGAGACCTTTCTGGATCAGAATAGATTAATGCTGCAATTACATTGCTGTCTGAATAGACTATCTCCAAATCAACACCCATTCTCTAGAACAAGGCTAAACCCCCAGCCCGTCCATTGGCTTCCACATAAAAACAGTCAAAGAAGTTTAAACGGGTTTTGATTCTATTAACTCTAGGTGACTGGCTTTTTGTCTCAGATAAGAACACCAACTCCGGGTTTGAAGCTTGTATAATTTCCTTAAGAGCTCTAACTTTTGAATCTCTACCTAAACCTCTACAGTTCCAGGCTAACAAACGCATGCTGAGAGTGAAAGAAATCACAGCTTGATACCTCAACCAACCAAGTACAACCACAAGACCATAACCCAGGACAATCACCGCAAAAAGAAGGGGCAAAAAGAATCTTACCAGTAAGGGCGTCAATCCACTCACTAGCCGGTGAAGTTGGGTGATTCCAACAACCTGGTCCCACGGGAGGTAAAGGACCGCTGAACAGAGACTTCCAACTAGATCCGCTGAGGTACACAGCCGGTCTCCTTCCTGATCAAACTCGCAAGACTTGGGAGTAATAAGTGGGTATGAATACTGAGATATGGGACAAGAAAAATGGGAAGGATCGATGGGAAGGGTTGATGGGTATGAATTCTGAGATATGGGTATGAGATCTGAGTTTTGGGAAAGAAAAGGACCCACACAAAGGTGGGGAGAGGAAACCACCCAGATTTGGTGGAGAAGGAAAACACTAAGGTGTAATAGCCACACGGAGGTGGGAGGAAGGACCATATGGAGATGGTAGAGAGCACCACACTGAGATGGAGAGAAAGGCCACTACGGAGGTGGAGTGAGTGTTAAGTCAAGAGTTTGTTAATAATACAAAGTTTCTTTTCTAACTACCAAATTATCAAGAATTTTTTATTCAAACAGATATATGGTGTTATGCTTGAAGTTTTCCAAGGAATTCCTACGCATTTCACTGCTTAAACTATCTCTATCTATAAAAATTATTAGAGCAGTATCAAGAATGATAATTAGAGTAGTGAGATTGAAGCAAACTGTTATATATATATATAGAGAGAGAGAGAGAGAGAGAGAGAGAGAGAGAATTTTGTATGTATGTATTCAATATATAAGTAGAATGTTAAATTTTACGCAAACCTAGCCTATGAGTGATATATAAGAAATGTGAGTGTTGTACAAGTAATAATAATGAGCTGAAGCATTAGGACCTACCGTTAATTAAAATAATATTTTAACATGCTCCCTCTTAAGACTATTTTCTATGGATTTATTAACAATAGTACAAAAACAACCTTGTGGATGAGACTTGTTATCAACCAATTAATAAGTGGAAGTAACATAAAAAAGATGGAGCATGCCAACACAAAATGGCAAACGATCTCAATATATTTGGGGTGCTTGTAAAATATGTCCTTATAAACAATTGAGAATGGCACTCCAATTGTCATAATAAATAGAACAGGTAGTATATGTGTTGAGGTGCAAGTGTGAAACAAGCTCCTGTAGCAAGCAACGTAATTAGAGAAGCTTAGAGTTTGTGTCAATAAGAGCATAGTAGTAAATGCTAGAGCAAACTACAACATACTTAATAAAATAATCGGCTAGAAGAAAATAGTAAATGATTGTAGATCCCCGATTAGTAGGATCCCTTATCCAATCTACATTGGAGAAAACTAGTAAATCATCTAACGAAGATTGGAATGAGAAAAGAAAACCATGAAAATGTTTATTATTCACATATAAAGGATCCGAAAGACAACTGTAGATGATAAATTTCTAAGCTCAATAGGCCTCCTAATTGATTTGAGGACCCTATAGTCTCTCTCCAATTGCTTGGTCTTACAACAAAAGCAGAGGTTCGGAGCAAACAGCAACCTAAGAAAGGGCTTATAGGTTTGCAAAGAGTAACATGTCATCTAGAAGAGACTATTGCACTAGACCTTGGATGAAGTTCTAGGCCGGCAAAGGGTAGCATATTGTTCATAGCTACTATGCCACTAGCCCTTGAAAACAGTAAGAGACATTAATGGTTACCCTGTAACTAATCTGTTTGAATTGTCAAACACTGTCAGAACTGCCAAAGTAGACCAGAAGACCATAAGTCCACAAAACTAACACCACAGATAGGTAGGGAATTTTCCCTCTCTACAATAACGACATAGGCAATATCCAACCATGTAACGATGAGATAGATCAAAATCCCTACCAACTGATGATAGAGAGTAACATTTTGTAGTAGTTCACCATCTATTGCATTCAGTTAAATATTGGCTTCTAGCGGACAGTTTGTTGTCTTATTACACTACTAAATAAGGCCAACACAGGACATAAGATCATAGCCATAGGTGTACTCAACTTGGGAGAGGAAGAATCCTCAGAGCTAGATGAGATCTCAAGGCTATATATGGAAATAAAAATAGCTAAAGGTGCCTGTATCCTTCAATTCAAATTTTCAAGGCTAAGGAAATAGCTAAAGGTGCCCGTATCCGTCAATTCAAATTTCCAAACGAGGAAAGTTTGTAACATATGAATACCTTGTCTATCATTTCTGATAAGAGAAGAATGATACCATTCTCAATGTGGCGGATGAACTTTAAGGCAAAGTCATATAAGTTAAGAGGTAAACCCGGTAATGGTTCTACTAAATTTAGCAAACCCAGCTCAAGATTTACATTAAGGAGCACATCCTTAACATCCTTCTGAAAAAACGTTCCAACAAAGAAAAACTGCAGCAGCATGGTTTGAAGGTAAAGCCCAATTGGGTTATGGTGATTTTTTATTATTGCAAATGAAATCAAATTAAGCATAGTTTCATCATGTATCAATTGGGTTGTTGCGCAAATTAATTGGGGTTTCGAAAGTTTCGAACCAGTGACAAATATAATAGAATTATACTTTGCCTCATCCCTAGAATATAGGATTTGAACCTGCATTGCCAAAAGTAAATGATAGGCCATTTAACTAGAAGCAAAAGCAAGATCAGGATTCTTCCTTTTTTTTTTTTCTTACAATAATTGGGGAAAGGGAGATTCAACTGATTATGGGATTACCCTTACAATACTTTAGTAACCATATACATTATGTTGTAAAATCAGAAAAAGATATATATCCATAAGCTACTACAAAGCATTAATCATCTTAATATTTCAGATAAAAAAAATTGAGGGTTGTCCATCAAAGTATTCCTGTATATTTTACATCAAAAAATTGAGTGTTGTCCATCAAAAGTATTCCTGTTAAATGTACCACTGACATAAATTCTACCACAATAAGTTTGAACAAAATATCTCCATAAGAAGCAAGCAAAAAAAAAAAAAAAATCAAATTGCTAAGGGCAAGGCGACATAGATTGGTTGCATAGAAGACAAATGTCACTGGCCTGCCAAAACATATACAATAACCGATGATTGAAGATTGCGGTCCACTTTGAAATGAGAATGGAAAAACCTTTTAATCTGCCATTAAAATAAAAGATTCAGCCAGAAACAAAACTAAAAATGACTAGTGCTAAAAGTGACAAGAAAATAAAACATAAATAAATAGTCTTAGCATGTACCTCTCTATAAGAATGCGAGACTAGAAAATCCCTCAATAATCTTTCTTCTGAATCAAACAACACAACATGACTAGGTTTTGACCAATTTTTTGCAAATTCTGTTGCAAAACTGACAGGGTCCATCATGAAACGATCTGACTCATCTAGGACTCCTTTCTCTTCACTGCTGAACAAAACATTAAAGAGTGAGAATTATAAACCATCCGCATTTAGAGATTGCATGAGGGAACAAATAAGTATTTTAGCCAAACTGCCAAACCTTGGTGAGCAGTCGAGAAAACGCATGGGTAAGTTGCGATGCAAAGTGGAGTAGTAAGGTGTTGCGTGGCATTGCATTAGGAAAAGGATGCTTTCAACTTTCTCATTTCTAGCTTCTTTGGATAGATAGATCATTACATCTTCAGTTCCTCTCTGTTTAGCATGCTTGCAGTTATGTATCAACCAAAACATAAAATAATTCCATTCTAAAAGCTTTGGCAGATTAGTTTTTTCCCCTTCTATACTAGTTAACAAAATTTATACACACACACACACACAATTATAAGGCAGAAATAATTTCTAACAATTGAAGGGAAGGGGGAAAGAGCAAAAGGTGACCAGCTTTGTTTCATTGGCAAGGAAAATGATGTACCTGATGAATCAAACTCATATACAAGGCCATTGGTATGTTGGTAGCAAGCAAGAAGAAGATGAAAAATTGCATTTTTGACGGACATCTGGTATGAATGTTCAAAGATCCTTTCTTTTCAGCATTTGGAGAATCAGATGCATTCATCTTAGCTAATGCATATCCAGAGAACATCAAAGCTATTGGAAGCACAGGCAGGACAAACCTGTAAAGAACCAAAGGTTCAAAATATGCATATTCACACCAATATATGTGCAAAACAAATAAATTCTCAGACAAGGGTACCTGAACTCTTTGTGACCCAGTACACTGTAAAGTCCTAAAACCCATGCAATAAGGCCAGACAACTTCCATTGTTTGGACTGTATGATGCCAGCTACGGAAAATGGTAAGAATGTGAAGAGCATGACAGTAAATCCCTGAGTGAAGTACCAGTGCCACTTGTGAGTGCCATAATAATCTCCTCCAGAGGACAGAAAATTGAACTTTAGAAAATTAAGAGGTACTAAGACCCACGAGCCATACATCAAACGATCCAATAAACATGTTAGTCCAAGAACCAGCACCCTGATACATTAGTCAAACTGTAAGGGAACGTTATACAAATCATCCACAAACACACCAAAGGAGGGGGGTGTGGATATTTTCAACTGTGTTGTGAGGAGGCTTACAATATAAATCCATCTTATTATGCTTAAATCTCTTCAAAAAGTCAAAAATGTTTTCAGATATAAAAAAGATTGAGTATGTGTAATATTTTCCAATAAACATCCATACATCCATCCTCTCCTCCTCAATGTCAGGTTTTAGGTTTGATACACCAAAGTTTAGTATGCACAGGTACAGGTTGCACCCATAGCACATCTTATAAGGCATTTCACAATAATATTACTTGCACTATCAGCTTCATCATGTGCATAACATAATTTATTTAAAAATAGATTTTACATGTTTGCGTGCATGTGCAATGAGCAAATTGCTATGAAGTGGCACTTCATTTGTTTCTCCCTAATCAAATATAAATTTCTAAAATTTTCTTTTCTTTGTACTGGAAAAAGGTGGCCTATCAACAGAATACCTTTTTCTCATCTACATTAAATATTGGAATAAAACTCTCTCTAGCACTTCGGATATCAACTTAAAGTTTAACAATGTTTACTAACCAATTGATCATAGCAAATCAAGGAAGGAAAAAGAAAATTTTTACTAGAGATAATTAGAGTCCTTTTCTAAAAGCATGAACAGAAAAAGACACATAGCTAGATGAATTCATGAATTTGAAGGCACAAAAGAAATGATAAAATTGTGATAACAAACAAAAAAGCTGCATTAATACCTACCCAATGGGAGCCACCTCAAGAAAAATGAATCTTAGTCTATCACGAGTCACAAACAGCTCAAGTAGGCCAACATACACCCATATAATAGCACTCGTTGGTCGAATAGAAAAAGCCAATGCTGCTATTGCCAGACCCCACGTCCTTGAAACCAATGGAATTTTAGCGGAAGAATCTCTAATACAGGGCCAGTGGTATAGGCCAATAAGTGTAAGAACAGTCTCCAAATTATTTGACAACGTGCGAGGGAAACAAAATATCATAAACCAATTTGCCAATTGTGCAAAGAGCTGCAATAAGGTTAAGTATGCCATGTATCACAAATGCCTTAATAAGTAACAACAGTGCTATTTTATCTATAGTAAAGATGAAATGGTAGTTCCCATCTTGAAATGAAGTTAGGATATATATTGATAATATTCTAAACTATTGAGGTTGTGGGTTCACCACCCACTAGATTCATGTGCAAAATTACCAATCCCACCCCTCCAAAAAATAAAAATTAAATAAACTGTAAAGAGTATGAATAAGAAGGATACAGCCCATTTTGCAACACAATCACCAAAGAGGACATCTGACAGCTTGTACAAATATAAATCACCAACTGAGGAACATATGGACTGCAGCAGCCGTGGAGCCCTCATCTATGAAGAAAGGAATATAGGAAGTAAATATCTTTGAAAGATAACAAACACAATGCCAAGATTTAATGCATTTATGGAAGCACTGTAAGCAAAAGAAACCAGAAACTAATGTTTCTAAAGAAATGAATGTGAATTATTTTCTGGAAACATGTGTCCACAACAAATTTTTTAGTAACATTCATTGGAAATAAAAAGAATATTACTAAATATTCTGCAACAATCCAATGCATCTGAGACCCAAAAAGAATTCCATACATCTTCAAAATTTTGCATAAGTTGTAATTGCTTATATGGCACTAATATATGTATAGGAGGAAGTGACAGGTATTCAAATCCTACAAACTCCACAAGAGAACCTAAACCAATGAGGTTATGGAAATATTATGATTTTAATTTCTCACTTTTATCTAAACAATTTCCAATAAAATTACTTACAAAATGCACCACTTAGACCCTAATATATAGCTTATTCTAACAACTTCCAAACATGGTTAGAAGTCCAGAATACATATTGAAGCAAAATTTTTCTCTTTGATCAATTAAAATTTCTATTCAATCAAGTGGAGAGCACAAAGTTTAAACCACACAGGCGGAAAAAGCTGCAAGCAGAGTTTCTAAAACACCACATCAGTACCTAACTAATGAGCAACAAAAACAGAGAAGGGGATCCTCCAATGCTACAAAACATATCTTGAATAGAGCTTTTAACCCTCTTTTAAGATGATATCCTACACCTCACATTCATCATCGCTGCCCTCAGCATTTTAACATGATTTTTGGTTCCCATTATGAATCCTTGATTTCAAATCTATCCAACAAGGGTAGATGGTTGCTTCTCAGGCCAACTTGCTTAATTTCTGCATAAAACATCCTCCCTTGAACTTGTTAATTGCCCAACTCAGCTCATCAACCCAGCTTCAAACTTTGTTGGTAAACAGATATTTCCTCAACACTTCCTTATTATCTTAGTAAAAGATCATTCAAAATATAGGTGATCTTGTGACTCCATCCTGACTCTAAAAAATGTGCAGAGGATGTCTCCACTATATCCCCATGCCGCTAGCCTTTCCCATGTTATAAGTCTGCTCTTCACAGCCAGCCAGAAAATAAATGTGTGCTTGGGGATATTGAAGCAAAATTTGTTTGAGTGAAAACTACACCAACAATGAAGAAGTAACTTTCTAACTAAAATAAAATATCTGTAATATGCATATCCCAAAAGCCCTCCATGTTTAGAAATAATTGTTTTATTTTTTCATACATTGAACATATTAAATCCTTTTAAATTTTTAGAGGTTATTATGACACATGATTGAGTCTAGGTAGTAATTATGCAACTAAGAATGCTTCCAAATACAGATTACACTGATAAATGGTTGATTTCCTTTGTGTGTACTTTGCCTTCAACTATAGCTCCATTATTAAGTAAATTTCAATATTTTCAAATAGCCTCAAGCCAATCAGAAACAGTTTTTCCTATAAATGCAAGCCTTAGGAGGTGGCATAAATATGAAATACCAACAAAGACCCTTGTCCACCTCCCAAAAAAAAAAAATCCTCACACTTCCTGTTCATGCCACACCAATTGAGTCTTCAGATATTAACTGCTAACCAACAATCATAATCGTACTTTGATCTAATTTCACCACTCATATAAAGTTTTTTAAAAAGAACTGGTTTTCTCGACCAAATGCCCTTGCCTAGATGAAGTTGTGCTAAATATAATTAAAAAACCCATGAAACTTTTTCAGTCATTTTAGCTAATATTAAAATCATAATCCTAACTAGTCTAGAAATACCATATGAGACACCCTTAAAAAAATGTATCACAATTTTCATTTTTAGAGGGAAAAGAAAAAGATATGATTACCATGAACCATGGTGTATCCAGACCCAATAGAGAAAGAACTTTATAGAGTACAGCAAACAGCACTGGATGCAAATAGCTACGAATCCCCTTCTCCCACTCCCATGTCAAATGCCCATACCTTCCATTTTCACCAACCAAAACAAACACAAACCCATTATTACTAAGCTAATTTTGAAGCATATTCCACTCCTTCTCAAAGCAAAAAAAACACACAAAGAAATAAAGATGGAAATTGAAGTTACCCGTAAGCAATGCGGTGAGCAACTTCAAGGGCTTGCCAGTGTTCATCTGGGTTGAAATAGGTCTGCACCAACAAAGCATTGACCACCCGGAACGCCAAGCAGAGTGCAAAGACTCTCTTTGTTGAAGAAAATATAAAGGATTTTGAAAGTTTTGGCTTTTGGGTTGTGGGTTGATTGGGTGGTGGAATGGCTGGATTCTTGTGTCTCTGCCTCATTGTTTTCTAACAATCACTTATACAAATATTATTCACCATATCATTTATCCCTGAAAAAATATGCAAAGCACAAAAACAAGAAAAATGAAAAGAGCATATTATTCAACAGACACATATGCACTTTATTCTTCATTCAGATTCAGCAAAACCTTAAAGACAACAAAGTATATGTATTTTAGCACATACACACATACTAGTACTAGAACTATGTACCCAATCAAAAATGTGACAAATCCAAATAAAGTTTATAGCTTTATGTAAAAAAAAAAAATCAATATATGGGTATTAAAGAACTAAACTTGTATTCCTCACCGGAGTACTAGTCGCCATTTCAGTCCAGTGGGTGGAAATGGAATTCAAAGCTTGGTGATTTCAGTGTGAGTTTGAATTTTGGGATTTGGGGATTTTGAGTTAAAGAAGAAAGAATAGGAAAAAATGGTGTTAATTTGAATTGGGCACCACGTAAAGGCGGCTCCGGCCACTTTTTTCCAGACTATCCGACCGGGTCTCCGCCGGGTTGGAGTTGGATGTGGTGGTTTTTTGATCGGTATGAGTATGACCAAGGTTTTAGATTTTGTGAAATTTGGGTATTAAATGAGGAAGAATTGGGTGTGGTAGGGTTTATTCCTTTATTTGTGAAACGCTAATGTGGCTTCTTGGTATTGGAATGTGTAAGCAAAGGAGTTTGCACCAGTTGTTTTTGTTTTTTTTGTTTTTCTTAATATCACCCAAAAATTAACCCAGGAAAAAAAAAACATATTTCCTATTTTAACCAACCAAATTTCTAACTACATCCTCCCAATTTCATTGAAATGATATATTTTTTTTAGAAAAGTACTAAGTTCGAAATATTTTCATAATATTTTCTCAAAAAATAATATATGGTAAAATGTTATTGGTTTTAATTTAAACATACTATTAAAATTACTTTTTTATCTACTAATAACAACCAAGAATGGCAAAATTGAACATGATCTGCTAACCTGACATGACACAACACGAAATTAGTAAGTTATGGGTTGAGGTTTAATGGGTTCGTGTCATATTCGGGTTGACATAACTGACTTGTTTAATAAACGGGTTGGGTTAATGTTCAACCTATGGAGCCCGTTTGACCCGTTTGACCTGTTTAATTAAATGACATTTTACCAATATACCCTTTAAACCTTAGGTATATAAACTTATTAGTTGTTGTGATTTATTTTCTTTGATATATTGTGATTGATTCTTTGTAATATTGAGATATTTTTTAATTTTGAATGATTATCTGTGATGCAGTTGTTCATTAGTTCTGAATTTTATATTAAAAATATTTATTTGTTTGTTTTTTCAGAAATTTTTTTTTTTCATTTTGAGAAAATTTGATAAATAGATTGACGCGACTGACTCGTTTAATAAATGAGTCGTGTTAGGGTTAAGGAATTTTTACTCGTTTAATAAACATGTCGGGTTAGTGTTGACCCATATAGTTTGATATTCATGAGTTGACATGACACGAACTTGACACGCGAACACGAATTGTCACCCCTAATAACAACTCATAACAACCTGCAATTTATGGTTTGTTATATAAGTGTTGTAAAAACATTATAAACATAACATTTTTCTTCTATTTTTTTTTCCTCCCCAAAATCTTTTTGTTATCTATTCTGCAAATTTTTGTCTCCCAAAATCTTCTCCACCCCATCACTTGGAAGAATTGAAATTCTACTCTTCATCGAATTCAAGTATAGGGTCAATTGTTCCATGCTGCTCATTAAGTTTAAGGAGTTGGTATTATATGTATCTAATATATGTATCCAATTTCAACCTCTTACATGAGGGTGGTGGCTACATATATTTTATACGTGATAAGTTTACGGAGAAGTAGACGAAGGATGATACTCCTCCTAACCTTTCCAAGTCATAAAACTAATCGCCTGTCAAAGGTTATAAAATGCGATTGATCATGGTTGAAAGCAATAATCACATAAAAGTCCCTAAGCTGCTTATTTCTTCCGTATAGTAAAGGAGGTTTACTCACGACCTATAGACTTTAAACCGATAAAAACCATCTCCTACTGCTAAAATAAAGGGTTAAGTATGAACTGAGAGTTCTTACCGGTTCCTCAAAAAAAAGAAAAAAAAAATGTATGAATTGAGAGTGGGTGCCCTTTAGAATAATAGGCTTCTCTTGATTGTGGACCAACCATGTCCCATGCAATTGGGCTTGGAGCTCACTATTCCTCAAATGGGGGACCCAACATTTTGTCCCACAAAGATTAAAAAAAAAAAACCTATACTTTGTATTTTTTTTTTTTTCAATGTATAATTCTACTTTGGATTTTGCACAACAAGAAAAATAAACAAAATAAGTTCATTCAAATGCACATTAAGGATTAGGAGATTTTAATATATATATACACTATTTTTAAGTAATAGATTTTATAAATTTAATCATCCGTAAAATTAAAGTGAATTTCACAAAAAGTGGGACTAAAGAACAATGTAATGTAATACTAACTAATAATGTAGCATTATATATTTCTACCAAGAAAAAAGAGAAGCATAATATATTCTAATGCCTTGAACTAGTATGACTAAGTCAAGACCTCAAGTTATTAATTGACAACTTAACACATCAAGGCTCCGATAGTATACGTGGTATTACCTTTATCGTCACTTAGCATAAAATTGATTAATACATACCAGAGCCTCCTTTTTAATTCAGCAAAAAAATAATAATAATAATAATAATAAAATAACAATTTGGAAATTCAATAATCCCCACTAAAATATATAAAAATCGATTTCTATTTTTCATGGCCACTTTGAGACTTGTTGATATTGTTTTCTTCTATATTTTGAAATGTAAATGCACATTACCTTTTGGAAGTGAAACAAGTAACAAACAACGGCCGTAACTTGAAACCATCTTCTAGGTGCTGGATTATTTGGATTCTTTTTTCCTCATAAAAGAAATTAACAACATGTCTTGTCTGTCTTAGGCTTGGAATAGTACTAAAAAACTAAACGGAACCGATGGTTTTTTTTTTTAAAGATAACAACAAAGTGTAAAACTGTTAACGAGATAAAATCACAAATAAGCAATAATTGCATTTATGAACTCCGAAATGAAGTGTAAAACTGTTAACAGTACCAGTTGGACGTTATTACAACAAGAATGAAGGCAACATTAGTAGGCAAATGATGCATGGTTGGATGTTAATTACAATTTTCTGGAAACTAACGCGGTTCTAAGGCTATATTGTTGCTAATTATATTCATCAAGCAACAGGATGGTGGAATATTTTCTCTCTATAAAAATTATTAGTGCTAATTTTTTTTTTTGGCCAATATTAGTGCTAAGTTTGATAAACCTCCATTGTTGTCATCTTTTCTTGGTACATTTATTGTTGTCTCTCTCGGTAAAAGTCAGGAATAAATTGAATCCAATCAAATGGATGAAAGAATTGTGCCAAAAGAAGTCTGCATTAGTCTACCACCTGCTGTGAATTCAGATGGGGCTTGGACGAATATGACTGCACCTCTCACCAAGTTTTCATTGCCACTGCTTCAAACACAGATGGTTGCTATTTTCACCACTACCCAAATCTCTCATTTGGTTTTCAGGAACTTTGGACTACCAAAGTTTGTCTCTGAAATGATAGTATGTCTTTTAATCCTTGAGATTTTTTTTTTTTTTTTTTTTTTTTTTGAGGAGCAGATTAATTATTTCTTATCCTGATTTATGATACATACTTCTTTGTTTGCATGGCCACCCTTGTAAAAGCATAATTTTGTCATAGACTCATAGTGATGTAAGCATTCAGAAAACATATTTGGGGGAGATTCTAATGGAACATTCTATATTTACCTTTTACTTGCAATGTAAACTTACATTGTAGATATATAAAAAGTGGCAAATATTGAATATATTTGCAAAATGTGTACAATATTTACTACTGTTTGCAAATCTAAATAATATTTGCCACTTTTTATACGATTATAATGTAAGTTTACATTGCAAATATAACGTAAATTTACAAAGGTTATGTAGAATAAGAGAGTGCAATATTTAATTACCATGGAACAACCACCCTTCCCTCCTCCCCTAAAAATAATGTTAAGAAGAAAGAGGAAGAAAAGAAAAGACAAGGCCTCAAAGTTGTGTTAACTTTCCGATTAATGTCTCTCCTACTCAGTTTTGTCAAGAATTTGAAGTAGAAGCTCAACTTGTTGTAGGACTAGCTGTGGTCTCCCTATAATCTAGTGGTACGTGTTAAAATGATAATTTTATTGCAGTATCTATGAGGCTACATTGATATTACAATTGAAAATCTTGGAAAGACTTTGTGGATTAGTATTGGCTGTGACGTAGTCTGTCATGTTGCTGTGATTCTTTGTTTTCTTCCATGATTTTATGCTTTAGTTATTATGAAATATGGAATAATTAACCAACTTGTTCAAATTATTAAATATATAATCCAGTTCTTTGGTTTGAATAGCCATACTAAAAATCTGTGATTTCATGTATGAACCAGGCTGGCATATTCTTCGGTCCTCAAATACTAGGACGCATAAAAAACTATGGAGAATTCATGTTCCCCCTTATAAGTCAAGACCTGCTTGGTACAATATCTTTGTTAGGCTACACACTCTTTCTATTTCTAAGTGGAGTGAAAATGGATATGAGCATTATATTTAGAACAGGAAGAAGGGCCATGTATATTGGTGCTTGTTCCCTAATATTGCCTTTAATAGTTGGTATGATTGCGCAAAAGCTCCTCGGTGATCACTGGGGACTAAGTGGCAAAGAAAGACTGCAACTTATCCTTGCAACCGCAACACATTCTTTGACACCATTTCCAGTCATTTCTTGCCTCCTAAGTGAACTCAAAATCTTAAATTCTGAAATTGGTAGACTTGGGCTATCTGCAGCAGTTGTGAGTGACTTGTTCAGTACCTTTCTCACCAGTATTTTCAGATTGGCTAAAGTGGCATATGATCAATCAACTAAAGAGGCTTTCATGGATTTTGGGATTATTATAGTCTTTCTCCTCCTTGTTGTGTTTGTTGCTCGGCCTGCTATGTATTGGATGATCAGACAAACCCCTGAAGGCAGGCCTGTGAGGGACATCTATATCTATACCATCATTTTTGCAGTGTTATGTTCAGGTTTGCTGTCTAATTGGTTTAACCAATTGATTGTGTTTGGGCCTTTCATTTTCGGTTTGGCTGTACCAGATGGGCCACCATTGGGATCTACTCTAGTCAATAAGTTCGATTGCATGGTGTCTGGTGTGCTTTTGCCGGTCTTTGTAACCACAAGTATGATGAAGGTGAATCTGTCAAACATCAATTTCCATAGCAATGTAGCAATTTGCCATGCAATTGTTTTGGTTATTGTTATCATCGCCAAGTTTGGAGGCTGTTGGGTGCCTTCATATGTCACCAAAATACCTAAGAATGATGCCATCACACTATCTCTCATCATGAGTTGCAAAGGCGTTGTTGAAATGGCCGACTATAGCTTTGCCAGAGGCAATAATGTATGTTAATATACTTTCCATGACATAAAAATCATTTGTTTCATTTTCAGTGTTCTACTTTATTCTCCATCAATTGCATCTTACAAGACCTCCCTTTATTTTTTTTCTAATAAAGCAACTAAAGTTTTAAATTCTAATCATCATACTCAATTTAAATAACTTTTTTTTTTTTTTTTTAATTCTACGCAGAACTTAAACATGGATATCTTTAGTGTTGGAATGCTTGCTGTTTTTGTCACTGCAAGCATTGTGCCAATTATGATAAGACGCTTGTACGATCCATCGAGGAAATATGCAGGCTACCAGAGAAGAAATGTAATTGATCTTAAACCAAATGCAGAGCTCCGAATACTTGCCTGCATCCACAGACCAGACCACATTACTGCCACTGTTGACCTACTTGAGACAATACATCCAACAAGGGAAAAACCCCTTGCTGTTCATGCTCTTCACCTGATTGAGCTAATTGGTAGAGCCTCCCCAATCTTCATTTCACACCAAATGCAGAAGAAAACACTTTCTAACCGCTCCTACTCCCAAGATGTCATTCTTGCGTTCACCCACTTCCAGAGAAACAATCATGAAGCTGTACTCGTCAATGCCTTTACGGCCATCTCCCCACCCAAGCTAATGCACGAGGACATCTGCACGCTTGCACTGGACAAACTCACTGCTCTTATAGTACTCCCATTCCATCGAAAATACACCATTGATGGTTCTGTTGAATTTGACGACCTCACCTTAAGGACCCTAAATTCTAGTGTCATTGAGATAGCACCTTGCTCTGTGGCAATCCTTGTTAACCGTGGCCATATGAGACGCTCAAATTCAACACCTGCTGTGCTGGGGTCATGTAGTGTTGCTGTGATCTTCGTGGGAGGCAATGACGATAGAGAGGCACTTTCTATAGCTAAACGCATGGTGATGGACTCTGGCATTCGCCTAACTGTGGTACATTTGATTCCTGAGGGTGAAGAAGGCATTACTGATTGGGAAAAAATGCTGGATTCAGAGGCATTGAAGGAACTCAAGCACAAAAGTAGTACTAGTGATGGTGAAGGTTATGTAGTTTATGTAGAGGAGAGACTGAATGGTGGTCCTCAGACAGCAACAAAATTGAGAGAACTAATAGATGACTTTGACCTTTTCATAGTTGGGAGAAGATACAATGTGGAGAGCCCTCTTACAATTGGTCTTGATGAATGGAGTGAATTCCCAGAGCTTGGGGTTATGGGAGACATGCTTGCCTCTACAGATTTCAATGCCAGATGTTCAGTCTTGGTGGTGCAACAACAACAAATGACATAGTAGCAGACTGACAGAAGGTGAAAAGTGAACCATTTACAGCCTATGTAGTTCCAAATTTCTATGTAGGTAGTTCACCTCTTTTTTTTTCTTTTTTCTCCCCTTAAATTTACACTTTTTCCCCCTTAAATATACATTCTTGATTGCACTGGTGTATGATATTTCTCCTCTCTCTACATTTGGCAACTAGATTAATTTAATTCAGACAACAAAGCCAGAAGTTCAATGTGTATGTTCCGAGTAAGAGGAAATCTCTTTACATTTGGCAACTAGATAAATTTAATTTAAGACAACAAAGCTAGAAGTTCACTGTGTACGTTCCTTTAAGAGAACAAGAGAAACTACTTGGTTGAAAATGTCTAACTCAACGGTGGCAGAGCTAGAAATTTTGAAATTTTTTTCAAAGGGACCAAGTTCAATTGATCAATCATTTTTAAATCCACAAACTAATAAACGTATATTCTTTCCACACAACCAAAAAAAAAAATTTAATTAAATAATAATTAATACACATATACATAGTTTATACTTGAAACATGTCTTTAACATAATTTATTCTTAGGGACCCAAAAAAATGATTTTTTCTATATATATATATATATATATATATATATATATATATTTGTTGCCAAACTTCAATGACATTAAGTGTAGGGACTGGGTTTGAGCACTTCTACTGTTGGATGAATAAACTCAAGCCCAACTAACCCGATACAATAAATTAGTAGAGAATGGGTTTAAGAACTAGACCCTAGTGAGGGTTACCACAACTAAGCCTGGTTATGTGTGAGCGAAATAAATTGGAAATGGATTTGAAATGCAAGAGCTAACTAGGAACCTTTGTAACCGGACACTGAGAAAACAATAAAAACTGAAAACCCTCCAGTTGAGGGCCGAGGATAAGCTCTTGCATTTCAAATCCATTTCCAATTTATTTCACTCACATATAACCAGGCTTAGTTGTGTTAACCCTCACTAGGGCCTAGTTCTTAAACCCATTCTCTACTAATTTATTGTATCGGGCTAGTTAGGCTTGAGTTCATTTATCCAACAGTAGAAATGCTCAAACCCAGTCTCTACACTTAATGCCATTGAAGTTTAGCAACAAATATATATATATATATATATATATATATATATATATATATATATATATATTTATATATTCTCAAATATATGAAAATTTCATCAAATTAGTTTTTTATAATTAATACAAATATTTTCTTTCATTAAGTTATATATACTTTTCCATAAATTATGTTAATCACAATTAATATTTTGGTTTTTCAGAAGAACAATTAATATTCTTTAAATATTTTTTATTTTTTATTTTTATATGAGATAGAATTTCTACTCTAGCTTAATCTAAGTGTATATATGTGTGAAGCTCCCTCCTGAAGACTTGAACCTCAACCCTTACCCCCCACACTCCACAAGCACTTATATTTGTAGAGTGACCATCGCACTAAAGGTATACGGAGATTTTAAATAATTTTTTTATAGATTTGAAACCTATAGTGTCAACTTTATAATAATTACTCTTCATCATTAATTAAGCCAAAAAATGAATTGGTCTCTTTTTTGTTTAGTTTGAATTTGAACCCAAATGTTTTATTTGACGATAAGAAACTTTACTCATTAATCAAATTAGAATCCACATTCTTTAAACATTTTAATTATATTTTTTTAAAATATAAAAATAGCTTTGAAAAAAAATAAAAGTACACTAATAAATAAATTTTAGATAAATCAAATAGTAAATGTTACTTTATATGTCTTCATGTACTCATGTACCTAATCTATAATAACAATAATCTATATAATATATATATATATATATATATATATATTGAAGATTGGCGTTTTTTGTTGCTACGTCAGCATAGCATTTCGGTCCACTTCGTTTCATTTCAGTCTACTTCAGTCCATTTCAGTCCATGTGGTCAACTTCGATCTAGTTTGGTCCACCTTAGTCCATTTCAGTGTCCACTTTGGTTTACTTTGGTTCATTTAAGTCTATTCGGTCAATTTGGTTCATTTTGGCACACTTGCTTAAAAATGGGAAACGAGGGGTTGAGAGTACCTATTTTATATTCAAATTTATTAAAAAATATAGATCTCAAACTTGTTTCAAATTCTATTAAATTTTACAATTTAATCTCAAATTTATTTCACATATATTTAATGAATCCAAATTCATTTTAAACACATCTAGCTATTTACTTTATTTTGATTAAAAATAAACAACTTAACATTACTTATTGTTAAATTCTAAAACACTACTAAATTACATCCAAACCTCATAGCCACAATATTTAGTCTAAGGCCTGACATATATTGAGTAATATTAATCAATAAATATTTGTTGAATATTCTATGACTATGTCTACCAATTACTATTACCATTAATAATATTTAAACCATCTAATAATATTAAGAATCTAAAATAACATTTAGATTATACCGCAAGACTAAGAGAGTGAGATAAAGAAATGGTGGATCAAGTCAATCATAAAGAAATTATGATTAGGCGAAATGCTTAATAAAATGTTATAGTCAACCATTAAATATTTGTACTCACCTATAAAATAAAATAAAATAAAATAACTGCAATATTTGTATGTATTTGCTAAGTATTACTCAAAACTAAGATCATTTTGCCAGCTCGATGTATATGGTATTTGAATAATTTGCCAAATTAATAATTTCTCCTAGATTCTCTATAGAAAATCAATGGAAACGCAAAATTTTAAAAGTCAGATGTTATAATTTTCTTGGTATAATACGCTTGATCTTAATAATGAAAATATGAGTAGTTTCAATTTTCTTGGTATAATACGCTTGAACTTAATAATGAAAATATGAGTAGTTTCAATTTGCTAGATTGTGGAAAGCAATTTTTTTTTTTTTTTAAAACCTTCAATACTAAGGGATCAATTGAAAATATGAGCTATTTCAAAAGTGCCACTAACTTACCAACTTCCAAACCAACTATTGAAAGCAGTTTTTACTTGGTAGGAACTTTAATTGTTCAAGTAAAATAACTTTTACTAATTGAGTTCATTAGAATCCAAGCATTATCCAAATTTAAGATGTATAAATAACATTATTAATTTTTCCTCTCTTTTGGTCCACTAAAAGCCCCTTTTTTTTTTTATATAATTAAATAGTTGGGGGTAGGAGAGGGGAGATTTAAACCCCAAATGTCTACGATAGAATACTAAAATATGCCAAGTAATACCTAAAAAACAAACAAACAAACAAACAAACAAGCAAACCATAAGATATGCCAGGTAATACCTAAAAAAACAAACAAACAAACGAACAAGCAAACCAAAAGGGGCCAATTAAAGAGAAATTGCACCTAACATAAAAAATAAATAAATTAAAAAAAATTGACATTAATACAAAAGGAGAGGGGAAAGCGGGAAGCCATGATATTAACTCGTCAGCTAGAGCTTCTTAACTAGTCGGCAAAATGCATTTTCTTACAAACATAGCATTAGCATTAGCATTAGTTCGGGTGAACATGATATTAACTCAACAATATACAATCTTTAGGTATAGGAAATGTTAATTTTGTGCTGGTTAAATTAGTTTTCAGCTAAACAAAGTAGAGGATACCACTCATCAAAATTCCAATTCCAACGCAAACACGAGTAAATCCATTTTCAGAATGGGCCTCACTTTCATCTATTACTTATATTGAGATTCCAGAGTTTATATTTTAATGACGATTACATTAATTTTTTTCAAAGCAAATATGTCACTATAAGCTCACTTTACATTTCAAAATATAAATGATAAATAATTTTTTTTTTTTTTAAAAGATCCCATAAACAAGTTTGTCACAATATCACAGAAAAGCATGTCAAGGAATTAGAAAAAAAAAACACAAAATAAATGATGCTATACAAACATTGCAAAGTCACAGCTGCGTGCCAGGGAGACCAGTCCACAAAAGCAGTCTTCGAGGCCGATCTAGAAATCTGGCTTGCCAGGCAGGCTCATCATTTTCATATACAAAACTACTCTTCATATACAAGTTCTTTGCTGGTTCATTGTCAATAGCCACGTGGACATATAGATCAGTTATCCCTGAAAAAAAATCCGCAAATCCAGTTGAAATATCAGGTTAGCTTGGCTTAATCCTTTCCAGCATTTGCATAAATAAAATTGATAAATAAAAAATCAATTAAATTCAAGTGTGACGAGAGAGAGAGAGAGAGAGCTTATAAAGTTCTAAGCAACTCAACATTTTTAACAAACTCAATTATAAAAACTTCAACCTACAACACTCAACCTAAACTTTTAAATACGTAGATATGCATTACACTAAATTATTGATGCCATTAAGCTATTTTGTACCAATATGCATGCATAACAGAACTTTGATGTGTTTTCCCATATTTGGCTTGAATAAGATACAACAATAAGCCTCTTGGAGACTCAAAATTTTACTTTGGAAAATAGCTTGGGATGCTCTTCCTACTAGAGAAGCCTTGAATAGGAAATGGCCTCAAAATGACTTATCTTGTGTGCTTGGTAACCACCCCAAGAATCCCTATGCCATCTGCTCATACATTTCCCCTTCTCTATCACTACATGCTCCCTTACTCAATGGCCATTAATCTTTCTAAGCTGGGTTCCACCAGCACCTTTGAGCTTGTAAAATCTTTGATTTTCCCCACAAAGTCCCTGTTAATTCCAATAGAGGATTCCCGTAAATTCATTCTCTTTATCTCCATCTTTATTGACAACATTTGGAGAATTTGAAACCAATCTATTTTTGCAGGTCTAATTCCTATCTCAAAGAAAGCAGCAGCAGATATCAAGGGGCATATCAAGAGCACCTAGGAGCTTGGACTGCCCTCAAGTCCCCCATATCTGCCAAGTGGATGCCACCTCCTCCACGCTGGGTCAAGATTAATTTTGACGTGGCCATCAGAAACTCAATTCTCCATTGGGCTGCTGTTTGTAGGAATGATCTTGGAGATGTCATATTTGCCCACACCACATTGATGCCTCCCTCTAATTCTCTCATTGGTGAAGTGAATGCTGCCCTCTTAGCGTTAAAGTTGGCTAATCATCATAATCTCACATTTTTCCAGTATGAAGGGGATTCAAAATCTGTGATTGACAATCTGCAGTCTCCTACACCCTCTATCCCAGATTTCTTGCTGGATGCTATGCCCATTGTTCCTTCGTCTTTAAAATCCCTATTCAGTTGGGAATTTTGTTTTGTATCCAGAAACCTTTAATTACTTTGCTTGTTGGCCTTCTTTTTGTAAATGGGAGGGGCCTATTGACATCTCTTCTCTTCCTAATTGGGTTTCTTATCCAGTAGTTAGAAATGGCCCTCCCTCTCCCCCTCTCTTTTCTCTTAATATAATCTTTATTATCAACCAAAAAAATAAAAAGATATAACAATAAATTAGCAATTACATAAGAACAAAGAAATTATATACCCAAAATCAGATTGGTCTGCTGAATAACATTATACTAATCTCACAACCAACATTTGTCTAGCAAGAACTTTTTTCCAAAATGTTCAAATTTTTTTCTTGTATTTATTTAACTATTAAACTGTTTCATTCAGTGTAGCTGAAATGAAGGATAAACATCGAAATATTGGAAAAATATATATATTAATATGGAAGAGACTATCGATTTACAATCTGCTAGTTCTATTGTGTACAACAAGAACAGCTCGGATGCTCAAATGGAAGGTACAATATAGGTATTTGCAGCCATAACACAAGTTAACACCAAGGAGAACAGATACCAACAAACCAAAAGCATGCACGAATGGTGTTTAGTTAAGGCAATGACAGTGAAAGTAAATACACATGGTGAGTTCTTACCCCAATCTTGAGCAACAATCTTTGACTTTGCGACAAGCGAATAGCCTAAACCATTTCTATGCAATTCCTGGGCAACGCATACATTGCTTAGATATGCCCTTAAGAAGTCAGCTCCAATCCCCTGTTCAAGTGAACCAAAAGCTCAATTATACTTCACCTGCCCTGTGGAGTTTTGACTGTCATGCTTTTGATTGGTCCAAAGCTCACTGGTTCCACACTCCATGCAAAACCATGCAGTGAGGCTTGTGGCTTGCATGTAACCCATGGCCCAATCAACACACACAGTTGAACCACATAAAGTTTGTTGACATTTAAAAAAAAAAAAAAATCTGGAAGCCACATCAAATATATCATAATACAAATAAGGTTTAATAACTGATTTAGAATGGTCTCCAAAATAACGGGTGTTACAATGACATTGCCCATAAACCCAAAACCTATGTATATATTGCATGTTACTTTCTTTTATGTATTAGGATAAAATAACAATGTTGAAATTACTTTTAAAGATAATCCAGAAACATATGCGCAGGAAGCTGGATTGCATAGTATTATCGGAAACATATATCATATCTTTTTACAAGATTATACAGAATTGGGCTTAACCAATCCCTATATTAAAATCCGGAGAATGAGACAATAATAATAATAATAATAATGATAATATCCAAGATACTGAAACAGGTCTGTTAGGCTCTAAACTTGTAGAAAATTATATGAATCCCAAATTCCCAATGTTAAACTGTATGTGGATCAGGGGGAGTTATTATCTAATCCTATAAGATTTTGTTGCTTGGTTGACAAGTTGAACAATCTCACCATCACACATCTAGATATATTTTTTTGCAATTAGTGTTGTGAGTCAGTATATGGAAGCTCTTGTCTTCCACATTGGGAGGCAGTCCTTCAGATTGTGAGGTACTTAAATCACATCAAGGTCATGGACTTTTTTATAGAACTAATGGTCATTTATGGGTAGAAGCATTCATAGATTTAGATTGGGCATGATCACCCTCAGATAGAAGATCTACTACTAGATATTAAACTTTTATAGGGAGAAACTTGATCTCTACAAAAAAGTAAGAAGCAAAGTATTGCGTCCAAAACCAAAAGAAAAAATATATGCTACCATAATTTGTTGCAACATATGCATCTAAATTTTTGCAAACTCTATAAACAAGAAACTTTAGTAACAGATAGAAACATGTACGAATAAAACATACAACATATATGTCTCTATGGGATGTGCATAATATCCAGAAACAGCTTAACTTTTAAAGTCAGTAAAGAGATAACTAAAATAGAGGAAAAATATTCAATTTTCATAATGAAAGCCAACTATGACACCCTGCATGTAACCCTACCAGAAATGTGAATGGATATTGATACGATCCAGAAAGTAAAACTGAAATATGATCAAATACCTCTGGTTTCATTCCTGTTATCTCATCTGGAAGCCTAAGGCACTGGTTAAGATCAAGGGTCCCAACTACAACCCGATCTTCTCCATTGTCAGAAAACTACAAAAGAATATATGAAACACAATGTCACATAACAACACATGAAACACTACATTTTTAGATCTAAAGTAAGAAATTTTATCAAAGACCATTACAAGGAAAACTTGATGTCCAAAGCTAATTATGTATGAAACAACAAAGATTCAGATCTAAAGTGGTGCTTAATGGCTGTAAAGATTCAAAGATAAGCTGTTAAGCATTTCTTCATTGCAATAGAAGCACTACAAGCACAAGAAACACATGAAAAATGAAAGTTCTTGCCATGTCAAAAAAAGGAAGCAAACATACCTTACATTCAGCACATAGATCATCTGAAAAGCTTGATAACTCTGATAATGGAAGAGTAGCATTTATGCAGGAAACTCTTCTGAAGCCCTCTCTTTTCCCAGCGACACGTTCTTTTAGTGCTTCAAACTCATGCTTGGCCAGGTCTCTCTTATGATCCTAATAGAACTTAACAAGGAAAAAGTACAATCAGTATAATCTGATTCCTGGAAAAAAGAAGAAGAAAAGCTCAAAAGTAGTTGACTCCAAAATGATTACTCCTATATCTTGTGGAAGTTGTGACTAGTGGCAGAAAATATACTGCTTCAAACAACATTTGTTAATCAGTTAAAAAGAGATAGGATGTGAGCAGCAACATACATTTCACCTATAAAAAAAAATATACATTTCAGGGTTTCATAAAGGACATGAGAAAATCAATCGCATCTCCAAAAACCATGGAAAACTCACTAGCAATAAAAAGGTTGGTTTTGGCCCCAGATAGGTCCTAGGTACAAATCTTACCAAGTAAGAAAGAACCAAAAATGTAATAAGATCAAATGGTGATTGAAAGGGAGTTTGGCTTTAGTGTTTGCTCCTATTATGAGATTATCCGAGATACACTGACTAATTCTTTCCCTGGAAGAGTATTTGGTGTGTAAAGGCCCCTAAGAGGGTCTCACTCTTTGTTTGGACATCCAGTAGCCTGGAGCAAGATTCTTACTTGTGATAACTTTATCAAGCAAGGATTTTTGTTGGTTGGATGGTGTTGCTTGTGCTCATGTAGTGGAGAGACATTAGATCATTTGTTGATCCATTGTGATGTAGCATATGTTTTATGGAGTCTAGTATTTATAATTTTTGGGATTCATTGGATGTTACTGAGGAGGGTCATTGATCTCTTGTTTGGGTGGAGGAATTGTTTCGGGAAGCACTCATCAGAGATTTGGAACTTTGTGGCGTTATGTTTGATGTGGTTATTGTGGAAGGAGCGAAATGGCCATATATTTTAAAGATACAAAAAGATCAAAGGCCCAGTTGGAATCACTGCTACTTCAAACTATGCTACTTACAAGTAGCAATTGCCTTTGAGATCTCACGGAATCACTTGACATTTGTACATAATTCTTTTAGTTTATGGTATGCTAGTCATCGTGAGCATGAATTAATCTATTCTGTTTAATAAAATACCATTAATTATCAAAAAAAAGAAAGAACCAACAAACAACAACAATAACAAAAATTACCAAGTGGAACCTAATGATATCCATCCATTTATATTTCCAAACATAATACAATAAAGTTAGTGTTTGAACACATGATTTGCTCATCGTCCCGTTTCCTTCCCGGACAGAAAAACAATTATCTTAAAAGTACCTCAAAAAGTAAAACTTAACAATTTCTTTTCAATTGAAATTTGCTCCATTCTGTTTCATTATAACGAAACAAATTTTATTCCTTTTTTACAATCCACACAGACAAGGCACTATCAATCAAATCAGAAACAAAGAAACCAACTTACCTAATCAACCATTGCAAATGGAAGTAAGAGACTACCAAACACAGTAAAGTTGACTTTTTTTTCTATGTTCTTTTGTTTTTGGGGTATAAATAAGAAAACCCAAATCTCAAAATTTTATTTTGTTATCAAATTTGAGAGAACAGAACAGAAAAGAAAGTGTTTAAAGGACTCACATGGATGGCGTATACAGTGGGAGCAAAGTTATAAAAGGAACGGACACGGAGACACGAGGCTGCCCAGAGCTGGTCTTCTGAGAATGCCTCGGCAACGTTCAACAAGGACGTGTCAACTGTGGTGGTGGTGGTGGTGGTGGGGGTGGTGGTGGTGGTGCAGAGGTGAGAAGCAACAATGAGTGGAGGTTTAAGGCGGCGAGAGGAATAAAGGGTCCTTTGGAAAGAGAAGGAAGAAAGGCTGCAATTTGAGTTGAGTGGTGTGTGAGAGATAGAGGAAGAAGATGGATAGGTGACATGAGGAGTGGACAAGAGGAGCGCCATTTCTTTTCTTTTGTCCAAATTTCTCTCTGCTCTGCAAACGTTTTGCTCCCTTCCTTTTTTGGCCTTTCATATCCTTTTTCTTCTTTCTTTTGGACCTTCCTGACTTATCTCAGTAGTATTATTTATTTATTTATTTATTTGCCCATTATCTGCTTGTTTTTCTTTTGTTTTATTCTAGATTTCTAACAATTCGAAACGGTCCGAAATAGAATCGACATGGCCCAAAATACTTATAGAATAAGAAATTAAAAAAAAACTTTAATTTCAAACTTATCTATTATTTAGTTTTAGTTTCAAACTTTCGATATTATATTCTAATTTATGAATATCATGTAATGTAATGGTTTGTATTTTTTTTTTTTTTGATAAAGTAATGGCTATGTATTCAGTTTATTATCTACTATTACTCTTAAATTAATATATGTTTATCATTATATGAAAAAAAAAATGCTTAGTAATACATAGAAAAAATATATTTAATAATTAATTAATAAATGTATCTCAATCACTGCATCGGTGTCCTACTTTTTCAAAAATTGTCATGTTGCCGCACTGCACTCACCCTTGAACCCAAATCCACACTTGTGCTTCCTAGCTTGCTTCTCAAAGTCTCAGATTTCTCTCTCATTGTCTTCCCCTCTTCCTCTCTCACTCTCTTCCTTAGCGACCTTCGATCTACCACCCCATGTCGTTGATCTGTAATGCCATGCCGTGGGTAGTGGATAGTGGTGGGGTTCTGATCTGATGGGTGGGCTGTGGGTAGTGGTGGGGCTTCAATCTGGTGGGAGGCTGTAGGTAGTGGTGGTGGTGGTGGTGGCTGTGGGTTTTGAATTTATTTATTTTATTTGTTTTTTATATTGAATGAGTTTTTTTTAGGTTATTTTAATGTGTTGTATATATTATTTTAATGTGTTGTGTGAAAAAATAGAATATCAATTATAAAATGGTGTGTTAAAATAGATAAAGTAATTTTTTGATATGTGAAAATAGATTTTGTTTAGCACAGTTGATGCTAATGCTCTAAATACTAGTATATTTTTTACTGTCACACTCATATTTTTCTTTCATAAATTACTTTTCTAAGAGATTTGCAACAGTCATGCAAAAATTATGTCTATGTTAGCATAAGAACTTATTTTTTCAATTTAACATAATTAGTTATTTTAAAACATTCACATCATATTATTTATTTTATTATCTATTTTATAAAAATATTAATTTTTCATATTTTTTTTAATTGTTTCTCTCTCTTCACATATCACAAGTTACAACCAGCATCCATTCTCTTCATTTATTCTTAGGAGACAAAGAATAAAAAAAAAAATATATATATATATATATATATATATATATATTGAGAAACACACATATATACACACATATACAAACCTACATTAGCCATAGAGCATTCTCATTAAGAATGCTAAGTGCTATAAATGCTAAATTTTAGCATCAAGTTTGTAAAAAGCATACTCCATCAATGCTCTTAAATCCTATTAATTTTGCAATCTAGCTACAATGGACTGCTATCTCTAGCAGCCCACTATAGCAAGATTGTAAAAGAAAAAATGATTTGTTTAATAAAACATGTTTCACTTTCCCTCTTACACGCTTCCCTTTTCGTGCCTATCTCCTCTTGTTTTCCCTCATTTTTTTTCTGGTTCTCTCTTTCTCCCACGCCTACGCCTCTGCCTCCTGTCCTTTTTTTTTTTTCTTTATTCTCCCTCAACCCAAGCCACTCTTCCCTTCCCTCAACCCACGCCGCCAAACCCATCTTCGCTTCACTACTCCCTCTGACAAAACCACCATCACAAACACAGCCTTTGCTCTTCTTCCTCTGAGTGAACCCATACCGAACCCACTCTTCTCTCCTTGACCAAACCCAAAAACCTAGTCTTGAAACCCATATTCTCATCTCAAAACCGAAGATTCAAGGGAGGGGATTAGGCTTCCATTTGGGTTAGACTAAAGCTCCATGGTATAAACAATGGGTTATTAGGTTTTGTTTTGGGTTAGGGATTTTGTGGGTCTTGTATTGCTGTCACAAGTTTGTCACAAGTTCATCACCGATTGGGTCTTGTATTGCTATCACAAGTTTGTCACAAGTTCATCACCGAGTGGGGCAAAAATACTAACCAATTCAACTCCAAACAGGTTAGTTATATCTGTCAATCATTCTATGATTTTAGTCTGAATCTTTAATTGTTTCTTTTTGAAATGTTTTTGTGGAATTTATCATGATGATATATTGGAAAGCATTCTTCTTCTTGTATTTTCAAAGTTGAAAGTGTCTCTGACTTCATTGATAGTTAGGAATACAAACACACTCAATTTCTGCTCAGTTTTTAGTTATATATAGCTTCACTTGTGGCTGCTTACCTGGCCTTTATGGTAGCAGCCTTTATAATAGTTCTGTGTCAGGTCTTTTATGCACCTGATTAGATCATATTAACTAGTTGGTTAAAGTTGCAGTATCTTGTACTTGCTTCTGTCCATAGTTATGTAACTTGATATGGTTCTAAACAAGCCCATTCTTAAGCTTTCCCAGAGTTGGAAGTTGTAGTAGCAACTTTGATTTGTTGGGATTTAATTGGTTAAATTGAACGTGAAGGTTCTTATTGTAGTGTATTATGGAGCTTTGAAATGGTATTGTAATTCAGCATTGCAATATAGTTGTAATATGTGCATTATATCATGTTCATGTGTTTGTTCTTGTTCTTGTTATAGTTCATTGACTGTTATCACATACTTATTTACTCTAGTTGTAAGTATTTACTCTTGTTATGGACTCACAACAATACATGCTGATTTACACTGGTATCATACAAGGGCAAATTGATGTTAACTCTCCTTTGTTTGGTGTATCCCAAAATAACCCAATTTCTTCCCCTGAAGTTGAGATCACCACCTCCAATAAACCACTGAGACGAGGTACCAACTTTAGTGTAGAGGAGGATAATATCCTTATTTCGGCATGGCTTAATACTAGTATTGATGCTGTGCATGGTAATGAGCTGAAACAAGAAAGATTCTAGGGAAAATTTTGGCAATACTTCTGCCAATACAGCCCATCCGGCACCATACGTACTGCTGGCTCCCTATCAAGTTGATGGGGAATGATTAATAGGGAGACAAGTAGATTTTGTGGGTTCATAGCTGCACTTAAAGCAACCTCTCATAGTGGTACAACCGAACAGGACATGGTATAATTATATTGCAATAGTTTAAAAATAGATATTCACCAATAGTTTGAAGATACTAATTATTTGCATTTTCTTTTAATTTTTTTAGATTGAAAATGCAAAGGCTATGTATAGAGAAAAAGTCAAAAAAGACTTTCCATTTGAACATTGTTGGCATGTGTTAAAGCATCAACCAAAATGAAGCATGCCTAAGGAATACTCGAGAGTAGTGCTACCTCCAACTTAAGATTCAATATCTATTGCCGGTGGGGATGACGTGTCCTCAGTTGATGACACTACCAACTTTGAGAAACCAATAGGTAGGAAGGCCAAAAATGCCAATCGAAAGAAAAAGGCTAGTGGGAAAGATGTTGGAGAATACTTGGCAAAGAAAATGAAATTTATTGAGGACTTACAAGAACAAGAAAAAAAGAGTCTTTGCATTAAAGCGGAAAGGGTTCGATTGGAAGAGTTGAGCGATAAGGAAAGAATTTGATTAGAAGAGTTGAGGGATAGGGATAGAGTTCAATTTGAGGAGAAAAGAATCAAATGGAGGAGGAAAAACTTAGAATTGAAAGAGAAAAGCTTCGTATCAAAAGTATGATAGAGGATGAAAGAATTATGAGCTTGGACACAAGTGGCATGTCTGGACCACTAAAAAATTTTTATGAATAACTCCAAGAGGGAATCCTTGCAAGATAAGTGTCAAGTAAATAGTTTAGTAGTTGAATGAATGTATTTTGGAGTAGTTAGATCAACCTTGTTATGTTAGAAAAATGGTTGATGTATTTTGTTAAAGCCTAAATCAACTTTGTTACGTTAGAAAAATGGTTGATGTAATTTGTTGTGTTAGATCAACCTTGTTATGTTAAAAAAATTGTTGATGTATTTTATTGAAGCCTATATCAACTTTGTTACATTAGAAAATGGTTGATGTATTTTGTGAATCCTTGCAAGATAAGTGTCAAGTAAATAGTTTGGTAGTTGAATGAATGTATTTTGGAGTAGTTAGAACAACCTTGTTATGTTAAAAAAATGGTTGATGTATTTTGTTGAAGCCTAGATCAATTTTGTTACGTTAGAAAAATAGTTGATGTATTTTGTTGTGTTAGATCAACCTTGTTATGTTAGAAAAATTGTTAATGTATTTTATTGAAGCCTATATCAACTTTGTTACGTTAGAAAATTGTTGATATATTTTGTTATTTTATATTATATATAAAAAAGGAATGTATTAGATCATTGTATTCTTTGATATTTACTTGCTTTTCTTTAATTGAGATTTTGAGATTTTGGTGCCATTTAAATAATAGTATTTTGTAAAGTTAATTGGACTTATGAAGTTGTTGGCAAAGACAATAAATTTAGATTTGGAATGGGAGTTTATTTCAGAGTAATTATGAAAGTGTATGACTCTATGATGTTCATTTACTAGTTGTGTATGAGGGTGTGCATGTGTTTCTTGTTACATTATATGCCTTGCTTTACAGGAAATAGGAGATTTAGCATAACCTTAGTGACTTCATATAGGAATTCTTTTGAGAATTACTTACCCTATGTAGCATAACCTTGTAGCATTTGTTCAGTCTAAAGAAGAAGATTGCTTGAGCAACTCATTTTGTTTTTTGATCATTAAAATTATGGTTTGGAAGTGGAATTGGAGACAAAATATGAATGATAAACAAGACTAATGACTTAAAAAAATAGCTTATGTGATATCCAAGCATAAGAAAACATGTCAATCAAAATATGCAGAATTTGAAAAAATTATGATAAAAGGAAATGCTGCCAGCTAGTTATAGGATCTGCTTTGGTGGGAAAAACAAAACTGAGAAGCAAGACTTCACCATGTTAAATGATTCATAAACTGAGGTAGCATTTACTGAAGAATTCAGATAGGCAGTGATAAGATAGGTGAAACCATTTTCTCAGAAAGTGTTGTTGTCCTGTAATTTTCTTATACAGTGACAAAATACTTTCTTAAAAATAAATTGAATCTTTTTAAGTTCTTAATAACATATTGAATAATCTCCCGGTTGATGATTTGATAAGAAAGAGAGTATTTTTAAAAAACACATCTGGTTTAGGTTTCTCACAAGTGATTGTCCTGAATTGCCCAAATGTTATGTTAAGTTTGATTGTTCTCAAGTGATTTTTTTTTTGGTTACGTTTTCTTGGCAATCACTATTTAAGAATTGAGATTAGGATGTATCTCCCTGTAAACTTGTCTTGAATTCCATGCTACTTTTTCTGCACTTTCTTTTGGCATTTACAAATCCAAGCAGTTTACAGGCATTTTACCCTTGCAAAATGTCCTCTATACTCATTGGTAAACTGTAAGAGTTGCATCTGCTTGGTGTGCGTATCACAAGACCATAACAATCATTGCATAAGTCATCAAAAGACATTCTTGAAATTTCATTGTTATTTCCATATGATTACAATTTTTTTTAAAAAAAAAGCATTATTAATGTAGAAGTAGAAGGGAAGAACCTTAGCACCAGCATTAGTACCTTGATATTAGTTATATTTTTACTGCATAAAACCATTTCTAATTAATAAGAACATAGCTAGCTGCTTAATGCTTGTTTCTCTGAAGTAGACACTTAAACCAATACGCAAATATCTTTGGATGCCTCTTGAGGTTGGCGACATAATTATGAAATGATGTGTAAGATTAAATTGTAATTACTTTTGGACCAATAGACACTCCTTTCTTTTGATCTGCGAAGTTAATGAAAATTACAAAATACATTAGAAAATACCATTCAAAAAGAATAGGGTTGAGTGACAAAATAACTTAAATATACTAAATTTTTAGGAAGATGGTAATAACTTACAAGTAAATCCAGCATTCCAATCCTACATTTAGCCTAAAATTGATCAAAACTCTTAGACAAATGACCTAAGTAGGAATATGTTGTAGTTTTGGTATTACACTTGGTTGCAATTTTTGTTTCCCCAACTATAGTTATTCAACATAGTCGAATATTGAAGTGGAATAATATATATATAGTTAGTTGTCATGGATTCAACGTCACAAAAACATTGTTCTCATATTAGACGTAACCATTTGGCAGGCCATGAAAGGCTTTACTTTGACTACGTTACCGACTCGCTAGTTTATCTAGAGAAAGTATTTCGAATGAGATTTCAGATGAGCCGTTCTCTTTTTTTCAATATTATTTCTAAGGTAGAAGCTCATGATCCGTACTTTGTCCCAAAAGAAATGGTGACAAAAAGCTTGGGTTATCTTCCTTTCAAAAGATCACTGTTGCACTCATGATACTTGCGTATGAAGTAACAGGTGATTTTATGGATGAGTATGTGCGGATTGGAGAAACCACTACCTTACAGAGTTTGGAAAAATTTGTTACTACTGTGGTTGATATTTTCTTTGAGGAATATTTGAGAAAGCCAAATAATGAAAATATTGCTAGATTGTTAGCCCATGGCAAAAGGCGTGGATTTTCAGGTATGTTAGGTTCAATTGATTGCATGCATTGGAAATGGAAAAATTGTCCATGTGCATGGAAAGGTCAATATTGTGGTTATATTCGTGAGCCGACTATTATTTTGGAAGCAGTGACATCATATGATCTTTGGATATGGTATGCATTTTTTGGGTTACCCAGATCAAATAATGATATTAATGTGTTAGAACGGTCACCTATATTTTCTGAGCTAGCACAAGGACATGCTCCTCCAGTTAATTACTCAATCAATAGTAATAACTACAATATGGGATATTAGTACCTTGCTGATGGAATATCCAAAATGGATAACATTTGTGAAGACAATTCCAGCTCCATAAGGAGAAAAAAAAAATTTATTTGCAAGAGCCCAAGAGGTGTATAGGAAGGATGTTGAGCATGCATTTGGAGTACTACAGGCACGATTCACAATTGTTCATGGACCTGCACAATTTTTCTATCCTAAAATGCTCCAAAAAATCATGAAAGCGTGCATAATTCTCCATATCATGATTGTTGAAAATGAGCGAGATGAAAATGAAGCGGTTTAGACTTCGATTATGAACAAATTGATGAAGTGAATAATCCTCCTATACAAGTGTCACGTGAGCATGCAAATGGATTTATGGCATTCATCCAAAGTCATCAACGCATTAGAGACCAAGAAATCCATTATCAACTCCAATCGGACCTTATCAATCATTTATGGCAATTACATGGCGAGCCGTAGGAACTTCAAATTTGTGAGTTTTAATTGTATTTTCATATGAGTTATGTATGTAAAATTTTATTAAACTACATTTCTAAGTTCTCACCTTAGAACAGTCTCAAATGAATAGCCTAGATGAGAACATTTACTATCACCAAGATCTAAAATTACACTCCCTGTGCTGTCTACCTTATTTTGCATGATTTACTCAATTGGCTTCTCAGTTAGCTCTCACAAATTGTTGTCTAATCATAGCTTATAGTAATATTACTACCTTAACATTATGTGGATATAGCCTAGTTAAGACCAAGAAATTTCACTATGATCTGAATTCCACTCTTTGCTCTGAACATTGTATCGTTATAGTATTATTACATGAGACTTGTGCTTGTTTCTTTATATCTATGAACAACTCTAGTTTTAACTTTAACTGTAAATCATTTTTTGCAGATAACTTGGTGAAGCATTTGCTGCTAAAGACACCTTAAAAGTACCCTTCAAATCTGAAGGCAAGGGCACATTCAAGACAGCTAGCTTCAAGTTCAAAGCATTGTCTGAATTAGACCGTTGATGAGGCCCAACTTCTACTTAAACTAGTTATCTAAACTGTATGAATTCTATTTTATGGTACTAGTAATATTCTATTGTCACTTGGTATCTGAATAGAAAGCTATGTGATTTCTATTCAGAGAAAAATGTAATGGGAAGATCTTATATATGTGATCCATGTAGTAATGCAGACTTGGCAAATGAAAAATTTTGAGTGACATGCATATGTAGAGACTTTATTTTGAGGGTTGTTGCCGGGTACAGAAAACATGGTAGTTAATGATAGTTATTTGAAAACATAAAGAAAGAATAAAAAAAGAATAGGCGTAAATGTACTTTTGGTCCCTACATTTTGGAGTCATTTCTATTTTGGTCCCTACATTTCTATTTTACCACTTTTAGTCCCTAAACCAATTAACGCTTGTTATTTTAGTCCTTTCTGTCAGCCAACAGACGGAAATAGCTAACATGGCTAATGGATTGATTAAAATATTATTAAAATTCCAGCGTGGCACTCATCACCCATGCCACGTCGAAATTTTAAATATTAAAAAAAGCCTTGTCAGAAAAATAATTAAAATAAAATTCTAAACTTGATTTTAAAAAATAAAATAAAATTTTCTTTTCTTTTCAAAAAAACAATTAAAATAAAATAAACTTGATTGTTCATGTTCTTCGTTGCCCAGAAAATTTTATTTACTTATTTGCTAAATCTTGAGGTCCTTATTCCAACTACCAACATAGCAACTACTATCAGGCCTTCCATGCTTCCGATCAGAGCTCCACGACCCGCAGTAGGTGTCCCCGTTAGATCTAATGAAAGTACCCAACCCTTCCATCCGACCCAACTTGAAGTCCCCCTCGTAGGTCGCCCTAGATGGCCACGAGAATTTTCCCTTCCATACGCTTTGCCACGTTGCCACTCGCCTTCGTACATGCACCCGTCCGTCCATAAGTACTTCCCAGATCCGTGTGGCGCGTTCCCTAACAAACCCCCGATGTATGCAGTGGCACACTCCGATGGTGGGTTTGTGGCTTATAATTTTTATTGATTTGAATTTTCACCTTGTTCAAATCTGGGTTGGTGAGGAGGGCTTAAGGTTCGATCAAGGGGATTTTCTGACTGAAAAAGTTTGAGGTGTGCTGGGTTAGTGGTTTTGTGGGTATTTTGTTCAAATTTTGGTGGGAGTTGTGTTTGATTTTCTAGGTTTGTGCTAGTGTGTTCTGGGTTTGATTTTCTTGTGTTCTTGTATTTGATTTTATAGGTTTGTGCTTGAAATTTCTGGGTTTGTTGTTGGTGAGGATAGTTGTGGTCAGCTAGTTTCTTTTAAGATTCTGGGTTTGTTGTTAGTGTGGAATGTGGATAGTTGTTTGTAGGTTTTTTCTACCTTTTTGAGTGTTTGATTTTCTGGGTTTGTGTTTTGATGATTGCTAGATTTTGTGTCTCCAAATTGGACCTGATTTTGTGTTTCTAATTTGGATTGGTGGGTTTCCAACTTGGAGATTGGTGTTGACTTTGTGAACAAAGAGGATGTAGGTCTGTTGATTTTGATTGGTGTCCGTTGGGTTCAAATTTCTGGGTTCAAATTTCCGTGTTCAATTTCTAGGTTCGGTTTCTAGGTTCAATTTCAGATATATAGATCTATTGATATTGGTTGATTATTGTTTGAACTGAATTTTGAATTTTAATGTGCTAAGAACATAAATAACAAGGAAATAGAAGAAAAACAGAGAAAAGAACAGAGAAAAGAATTTTAATTCTAAAGAAAATACAAGAAAAACAAAGAAAAGAAAATAAAACAATGATTAATTTGCTAAGAACATGAAGAACATGAACAGTCAAGTTTTGGGAAGAAGAACATGAACATTTCCAAAATATTAATGAAAAGAAAAGAATATTTTATTTTAATTATTTTATTTTATTTTTTAAAATCAAGTTTAGAATTTTATTTTAATTGTTTTTCTAACAAGACTTTTTTTAATATTTAAAATTCTGACGTGGCATGGGTGATGAGTGCCACGCTGGAATTTTAATAATATTTTAATCAGTCCATTAGCCACATCAGCTATTTCCGTCTCTTGGCTAACGGAAAGAACTAAAATAACAAGTGTTAATTGGTTTAAGGACTAAAAGTGGTAAAATAGAAATGTAGTGACCAAAATAGAAATGACCCCAAAATGTAGGGACCAAAAGTGCATTTCCACCAAAAGAATATTTAAATGAAGTGGTAAAATAATAGAACATTTGATGTTGGGTGTATTATAAAGTGAGATGTTAAAATGAATAAAGTAACTTCTTGAGATGCTAAATGCTAAATTTTTTACAATCTTTGATGAGAATGCTCTTATAAATTTAGAGCATCTCCAATGGTATAGCTAAAGGCATAATATTCTCTATAATAGAGAGTGAGACCAAAAAAATGGTTTCCAATAGATTCTCTAAACTCTAAATTTGTTTTGGCTCATGAATAGTAGCTCATCAAATCTGATGGGCTACTGTTCATTCTTCAAATGTTTTTTTTTTTCTATTATAATAATCATGTGTTGAATAAAAAACTGTTGAAAGATGTGTAGTTGTTAAAAAAAGAATAAATAATGAATGAAGAAATAATATTTAAATGAGGTAGAGAATTTGATAGAAAATCTGTTAGAAAGTGTATTTGAAAAAGTGGGTAGATAAAAAGTAAAAGTCACTGTTCATTCTCCAAACAGTACAAAAATTTGATGAATTTGCTGGAGATGCTCACGACTATGGTAGCTAAAAAAAAAAAAAAAAAAAAAAAAAAAAAAACTTAACTTTACACAAACTAGTGTGCTAAAATGAAAAAAATACATAACCTTACATAGACCAATGTGTTAAAATTACACCGACTAATGTTGATGATTTTTAAGGTTGATTGGCCAAAATTTTGCATTTAAGCAATTTTGCTTGGACTAATGCAAACACTCTAATTATCATATCTTCTATTGAAATAAGTTGTTTTGATAAAATGGCGAAAAATAAATGTTATAACTTTTTTGGGGTAGTTAAGTTAGATATAATTTCAAAAGGTTATATAAATATATTATATATATATATATATATTGATAGTTCTAATGGAAGAGAGGAGATTTAAACCCAATTGAGCTATAATTTTTTTTTTTTTTTATAATTTCAAAAGGTTATACTGATGGATTAAGAGTAATGAAAAAGGGGAAAACAAAAATGAAAAACCGGCACTTGGCAATTTCTGTGTGAAAGGAGTTGATGAACTGTGAAGTGCTATTCCCAAATGCATTTTCAGCAATTACGACACAAATATGCAAAGTGTTGATAAAATTGTATTAATCTGAAAAGCATTTATTAAATGGCACTGGCAACACAATAACCTACATTAATCCATCTCACAATTGGTCACAAGTTTGCACAAAATGCACAATCTGGCCTGGGTAAGACACGGCACTAATCACATGCCACTTTTCTCTTTCATTCCCAACAACAGATTAATTATTAACGTTTCTCAAAAAAAAAAAGATTAATTATTAACGCACAGCACTTTCTTTCTTTTTTTTCTTTTTTTTTTTTGAGAAAAGACACACAGCACTTAATAACATAGCACACCATGGCACCACAACCCAGTAACAAATGCAGAAGACTTGCCCATAAAAATCAAAATATGTTTATATATAATATAACATGTCACAGGATAATAATAGAGCAATGCTACACATATAACAATTTTTGCAATCAATTTTATAATTACTGAGTTGATAGATTATTATTGATTCTCATATGGATCTACCACCACCATTGACATTACTTTATTATTCACCATTCAAAAATTGTCACCTCATACAATTGTGAAATTTGTTATCAATTTTGGTGTGTTTTTTAACTTATTGGATAACAAAATGTCACAAAATAAACATTGTATCAACAACCAAGGGCCTTGTAGCTGAATTGGCACTTCCCCATACACAAAATACTTGGAAGTCAAGGGTGAAAAGGATTCGAGTTGCGGAGTTAGTAGCACATACGCATGTGCACGCGCGCACACACAATAACCCTCACAAATCTGATGTCTTTTTTTTTTTTTTTTTTAGAGAGAGTTTCAACCTATCACGTCTGCTCCTGAAGATAGCTCTTTATCATTAGATCAAGATACCAATCAATTTTTGGTGTAGGCGGGGATAGAACTCTAAATCTCTTATATAACCATCAGAGACTTTACCAATTGAGCTAACTAGAACCCACCACAAATCTGATGTCTTGATAAGAAAGGATTGATTATAAATAAAATAGCATAAACATGGTCAGTTGAGGGTAGATGAGGCGTGATTAATGATTTGCTTTAATTAAGCAATGGGAAAGTCTTTTGGTTGCTAGAATTTAGTTTGATGCGAATTCAGGGTAATTTGGTTAGCTAAACCAACTTCATTATGCTTACCTTGGAAGAAATGATCCCTTAAGAATTTGTTAAATTTGAAGGATCTTGTCAATTAGCATTAATTAAATGAGGCCAGATGGCTTTTTCATAGCTTTAATTTATAAGGCTGAGAAGGAAGGGAAATAAAACCGATTGTTAATTAAAGTTATTTTTACTTAAACTTAGGGCTTGCACGTGGGCTTGCTCATGGGCTTTGGATCTTGCAAGTGCTCCAAGCCCACTTTGCAAAGTCCTCCTCTCAGGCCCATGGATAAGCTTTAATTGACCCATTTGCCCCTCAATATACCACAATCCCTCAAAACCTGTATTGGTTTTATATGGACATAGGACACTAAAAAATTAGGTACAAATAACGGGCCCAAAAAAACTAAGGCTTGGTCTATTTTGGGCCATGGGAAAGAGAGATTTAACATATTCATTCAGAAAGCCTTTTACTCCTACCAAGTTGGTCAACTTGTTGACATGCATAAATTGAGCTCAATATGGAAATTGAGTGATTTTGAGGGTTCTTGTCTCTAAGTGAAAGTGGCCTACACCAATTTCAAATGCTTGTACACCGGCCTGAAAATGGTGTACACTCTAGTCAGGAAGTTATGAAATGGGCTTAAAAATGAGTTTGTGTCTTGAGAAATAAATTGTTGGGCTTAACACATGAATACATGATATATGTCGATCATTGTGGTAGAGATTGGGTACATCATTAGAAAAGGGAACTTGGATATCGGCCGAAATGAAAGGGGTGTCTACAAGGATATTCTATTAATAAGCTCTGTCCATTATTTTGGAAGAGCTTCTCTTCCATCTTAGTAACTTAGAAAACATTGTTGCCAATAGGTAGGCTTTGTCCCATTCTCTTGGGTTCCTACTTCCTTGGGAGGTTAGCTTGTAAATGGGTCATTCCAACCCTTGTTCTCTCTTTTGCCAATGAAGTTTGTACAAGCTTTTAGTTTTGTAATTATCACTTTCAATTCGTTTTAATGTACATCCATTAAAAAAAGAGGAAAAAAAAAAGGTCTAATGAATAATAGAATAATAGAATAACAAGTAGTAGGAGGGGCGGAGCCATGTTGAAGGGTGGGGGGGCCATGGCCCCCCCAAAATTTTGAAATTTTTTTAAAATATATATATAATTATTTTAATGTTTTCAAAATTTAGTTTACAAAAATAAGAGTTGGCCCCCTTAAGTATTTGAATTAGTCTAATGATGCTCTTAAAAAAAAAATTGGTCTAATAGTTATAGAGACGTAACTTTATTTTTTGCAATTCTATTTTTTATTGTAAAATGTGCTTTTATATCTGTTATATATTTGAAAAAGTTTGGCACCAAACATGTTTGAATTTATATTTTTCAACCCGTTATGTGACGATTAATAAGTCATTGACTCATTAAAAAATTCTTATCACTAAAACTACACATGAAATGTCTCTTTAGTTCCCAAATAATGAATCAAAATAAGATAGTTTCAAATATGTTTGGAGCCTAATTTGTTCCTCCAAGTTTTGGATTATTCTTGTTTTTAAAAATTTCATTAGTTCAATTGAATAATTTTACTTGCATTAGTATAAAATTTGATAATTTTTATAGAAAATGAAACTTTTTAAGAATTTCACTATGAAAATTGTGAAAATAAATTTTATTAATTTAATGAAAGATAGCCATCAAACATAATTTTGATTGAAAATATTAAGCTTTTTTTTTTTGGTTGGGTGTGTATATATATATAACTTATCAAATAAAAAAGTGTGTATATAATAAAAAAAAAAAGCATGTGTATTTATGTGTGTATATGAGGTTGTCTTGATAAATATATTAACGTTGCAATTTGACCCCTAAATAAAAATTCTTGGCTCCACCCTTGAGTAGGAAGACTATTAGTTGGTCACTTGCTCCACACTAATAAGTGACTTGGTCCAAGTGACAAAGACCATGGAGGAATATGCATGCTTGGGCACACCATTACCCAAGCAACAAGGCATATCCTCTCTTTGTAGTTTCAAATTTCACTACCAATTAAGCTACGCTTAACAAGGGCACTCACGTGTCTCGACTTTATTTTTTCCAATTCATGGGGCCAATGAAAACTTCATGGCAGACATTTAATACACAGTTCACTCCTCCACCCGACTCTGAGGAAAGAAATTAAGATGGACTACAGCCTCTCATCCACCGCACATTCACAAAAACAGAAAGTTACTCTTTTACTACCCTTGACCACAACCATGCAAAGCTTAAAAGATATGAGAAAGACATCACAGAGCCATTAATTTGTAAGATGGAATTAGCTAAGTCACACACATGCATGCAGTGGGTATCAGATTGCAGTACACAGAGCACAGCAAACACAGCAATATACTAGCATATTCAAATATTTCTTACGTAGGTGGCTACAAACATGAAGTAGAAAGTAAAAAAGCAAAAAAGTACTGTCTGTGAAGAGAGAGAGAGAGAGAGTGAGACTTTTGTTTGTGTGTGTGATGGATTGACTATGTGTTGTCCCGTCACAAAGGTCGTGATGATTATCAAGATTAAAAGCTGACTGACATATTCATGAAGATCCTATCCATCTCATACCCCTCCCCACGCGCTCTTTTCATTGTTTCTTCTCCACACTCTAATCTCTTAGGAATCTCTTATCACCTATCACCTATTTGTCCATGTGACTGATTTGAATCGTAGATTTGTAGGGAACCTTTGTTGTGGGAGAGTGGGATTAAAAAATTTTCCTTCTTACGTATTGTCTGTCATACTGGAATAATTGCTAGTGCTCCTTTCTTATCTCCCTCCTCCACAAGTGAAGCAACAACACAACAAGAAGAAAATAATTAAAAAAACCTATAAACAAGAAGAAAATATTGGTGGTGGGAAAGAACAATGGAAAAGAAAAGAGAGAACTCTCAATCTGTGAGTTTGTGTAAAATAAGGCAGCTTTTATTTGCAAAGCTGTTTTATGTTTTTTCTCATCCTTTAAAAAGGCATCAAAAGATATTGTTTTGCAGTCTATCCAACATTGGACACTGTGTTGCATTACCCCTTGTTGGACTCATATGTTCGAGAAGTCGCTGTTATGGCCATGCATGGACTTTCGGTACATATATAACATCATTTTTTCTATTCGAAAGGTTCATGTCACAAAGAGTGAAAAAGAACCATCCAAAAAAAAAAAAAAAAAAAAAAAAAAAAAAAACAAAGAGTGACAAAGAGTAATGACACTAAAAGAGATTTTAGCATTATGCCATTTTTTTTTTTAAATTTAGCAATATGTCTATGTTTTGAAAATATTTAAGTTCATATTTTTGTTTTGAAACTTAATTTTCTCAAAATTAAATTTTAATGTAAAACTTGATTTATAGAAAATCAATATGAGGCGATCAAACATAAAAAAAAACTTGCATAGAACTCAAGTTTGTAGAGCTTAAGTTCCATTTAAAATGTCACTATAAGACTCCTTGAACGCAGATATAGATATGGGGCAATAAAAAAAAAAAATATATATATATATATATATATATATATATATATTGCATGGAACTCAAGTTCATAGATCTCGAGTTCCATTTAAAATGCCACTATAGGACTCCCTGAACGTAGCTATATGTATGGAACTCGAGTTCTATGAACTCGAGTTCCACAAAATTTTTTTTTTTTTTTTTAAGTTTCATTTGGCTTGAAACTTGAATTTAGTAAAATCGAGTTTCAAAATAGGAGCATGAATCTAAATAGTTTCAAAATATAAACATATTACTAAATTTTTTAAAAAATAAGAGCAAAATGCTAGAATTCCCTTACACTCAACACATTTTTTATTATACACCATAGGTACACATAATGACATGGACTGAAATCAAGGCTTCAAAAAGTAATGCATAGAGTATGCAATAAAATAAAATTATTTATTAACATAGGGACTGAAAACACAATCTTAAAGGAGAGTGTGTATAAAACGTGGAAGAGTGTGCAATAAGATTATAAAAAACCAATTATGATATGATATGTTATAATGTTGAGATGTAAATACACAGAGTGCACTTTTTGAAGGTTTTCTTTCAGTGATTGTTTTGCATTTTTGACTGGTAATTAGCATTTTCTGTTCAACTCAACTCAAAGACATAAATTTCAAGGTCATTGTCAGCTAGCTGTTTAACACTTCTAGTTTGTTTTTTTTTTTTTTTTTTTTTGCTGAATAATTATTTTATTTATGAATAACAGAGTACAAAAGATAAGAGTGCTTGAAACCATCTCTCTCCACAACCTCAAAAACTGGGAAAGGGGCCTTAGAGATGGAAACTGACCTACCTAATTAACAAAAGCCACCTATTTGACTAAAAGATGGGCTGAAATATTGCCCTCTCTATACACAAAAAAAAATATAAAATAGTTTCAAAACACTTCACAAAATTCAAAATCTTTTGCATGAGAAGTTCACGAGAACCTCTAGTTTTTGGCAGGTATATAAACATGAGATATATCTCATCAACCTGTACACGTACACTTGAAGGGAGAAAAACATGTTTAAAAAATAGTATTAGAAATGGAACACGGCATGAGGATCATAAAGACAAATTTGTAAGGACTAGAGCTAGTCAAAGATGTCGTCTTAGACAAGAGAGGAGTAAAGAGAGCTAAGAAAAAGACACCGCAAAGACTGCAACTATTAATTAACTTTCTCATATTCACTGCAATTTGCACTCCATACAGAATTACAGACACTGTTTGAACCTTTTTTTTTTCTTTCTGTTTTTCTCAAAAACTTGAAATTCCGAGTTCCCATGCTTCTTCTTATTCTTTCGGATTTACGTATCTGAGAGGGTAAAAGATGTGAAGACAGACGAGAGGGACAGAGATGGTTAAGTCACATTACTAACAGAGCTGTCTCTCTGTATTAACCCCACCTCCTTCTCTCACATCAATCACCAATTTTCTGTTAATAATCCCATATCTCTACTTTTATTTTTTAATATATAAATAGTAGTACTTGTACTATACTAATGGATCATGCTTTCTCTGTACTATCCCAACCCACTTCTCTCAAATCAATCACCAATTTTGCATAATCTTGTGCCACAATTCGCCAAGTAGCAAGTTTTGATTGGTGAAGGTATGTTTTAACATGGTTCACAGATATTCCTTCATCTGTCACAACTCACCATATGACTTGTTGTGGCACAAAATTATGAAATATTTGGTGGTCCTAGCATAACTCTATTGTAGAATATATGTTATAAAATTTAGAATATACCTCAAACATTATTTATGTAAGAAAATTCTCTTTACTATTATAAAATTTATTAGAAAAATATTAACAAGCAGTGACAAAATGTTGATAAAAAATTAAAAATTCTAACACAAATTTTGGTGTTTATAGTGCTAGTTAACACAACTCAATTTATTATATGAATTTTATAAATTAATTTGATAATAAATGTAATTAATAAATTTTAATAAAATAATATCTTAATTATTTTTCATCATAGGTTTGTAAATGGTGTAATGCTATGGTTACAAATTATTTACAATATTTTTAATGATGTGATAAATTTTCACTAGTTTTTATCTTGCTTATTACTAATATTATTTTTTTACTTAACAATAATCACTCGTTACGTCTATTTATAAAATAATTCATGTTTTTAGCATTTTTCGATATAAAATTACAATAATTCTAAGAGCACTTGCATCAGTAAGTGCAAAATAAAAAAAGTGTTGAGATATGTACATTTTGACCAAAAAAACACCTACATTGAGTGTAAAATTGTGTATAAATGCACAAGTGCTACAGTAACTGTGCATATATGCATGGTTACTGTAGCCTATGCATTTAATATATTAGTATTTTTTTTTTGGGTAGTGTTGGGTATGTGAGAGAGAGAGAGAGAGAGAGAGAGGTAGTGAGTGAGGTGTACGGCAAATAAGCCATTTGGACCATTCGAAGTTCCCTGGACATTGAGCGAGGCCAGTTGGGCCAGCCGAGGCGGTCAGGCCCATTGTGGCATCTTCCCTCGCCTTCTCGGGGAACGACGCTCCGATATTGTTCGTATTCGCGACTCGCGAATACTCCCCGGGAACCGAGGCCGGACCCACTCCCGAGCGGGCAACACAGTCGCCGAACAACCCAGAGCAAGAACCCATTCCAAGGTCATTCCCACCTAAACGCCCACTTACGACTAACGACATTGGACCTCCAAACGCACTAGCGTCAGAGGCAATCATCACTATTCCACTATCGTTTCACTATAAATACATCGAGCTGAGAAAGGGAAGGGGTTGTTGAAAGAGGGAGGAAGAAAAGGGAAGAAGGAACGCAGAGAAGTCTAGTTGTTAGAACCACCCTTAGTAGGAAACTCTCAAACCCACATCATAAGTAAATTGTAAGCCCAAATAGGGAAGACTCATTAGTCTCTCAGTTGGTGCGCACATGAGAAAATAATAAAAATTATAAAAAAATAAATATTTTATTAAATAAATATGTAAAATAATTAAACTAATGTGAATATTTTATAAAAATAAATATATAAAAATTTTAATGTAAAATGGAAAGAAACTTTTATATTTACTAATACGGTTGCTCTAACATAACATCGTCATTAAAGAGAAGGCATTGTTTCACGACTTTTGGGTACACTATTTTGTGGTTTTATTTTAATTAATTTAAAAAAAAGAAAAAGAAAAAAAAAAAGAACCATAAGCATATTTGGAATGTCAGTCTTTTCTGATTCTCATTTATTTCCCACTCATTTTTCTCTATATAAACTCCATCCATCTGTTCAGTAAGTATGCTCTTCTTGCACATTTATATCACTTCATAGCACACCTTATAGTCATTGTGTCCTAACAGTCATTCCATCCCTGTCTTTTCCTTATCAAAATGCTCTCCGTCTTTGCTGGTCGACAATCTCTTCCCTATTGGGAATCAAACATGAGGGCTAAGAATCGTGAGAGGAAACACCAGCCCCTTGGCTTCCACCACAAATGGAGAAGGAAGAAAACCGCAGGGTTTTGATGGTGCTATCCTGACTGAGCTTTTCCCTTTCTCTCTCTTCTTGCAAGGTCTTTTTTCTTGACCTTGCAAGGCTTTTTTATTTTTATTTAATTATTATAGCCGTTTTCTAATCTGTTTTTATTTATAATTTTCATTCTTGTTTTGACCAAACCTCCCACCTTATCATTTCCTGTCTATTCCTCCTGAGCTTTACATTATAATGTTAGACCATATATACAAGATGTATATATTGTCTGTTAGTTGTAACCTGTAATATTTCAATAAACTACTGTAATTTTTAGTTTTCATTAGTGTTCTATGGTCTTCTCTTTCTTGTTTACGGTCTGGAAGGCACCGGCAAACTAAGTTGGCAATTTTTTGTTTCTATTTTTGTGTTGTTGGGGGGTTTAAATTAAAACAAGTTGGCAGTTTATGACGATGCTCCATTTTATATTAATCTCGTTTATCATAATTCTGTTTCTTGTTCAGTAGTAGTTTCAAATATGCCATGGTTTAGTGCTTGCCTCGGATACTTGTTCTTGTCCATCTTATGCAGTCAATAAGTTGATAATTAAGCATTTTGTAGTTTCCTTACGTTACTTGTTACCAAACATTAAAAAAAGGTTAAAAAGGAAGAAGTATCATTCAGTTTCAGTCACATAAGTTTTATAATTGTCAGGAAAAGGCTGTTTTATAGTGATGGCTCAGCCGAGAGAAAGAAACTAGAAGTCAGGAAAAGGTTGTTTTATTGTGATGGCTCAGCAGAGAGAAAAAAACTAGCAGCTCGTTGTAACCTAAAGTTTAGGGCAGTGTTTGGTAGAGTTTTTAACAACTATTTTCGTTGCCTAAATAACAAAATACGTATTTTGATAATATATTTTTATCCCCGTATATTTTTAAAAAACTTAAATAATGTTACTACAATACTATTACCAAACGGCCCTTTAGATTTTGCTGCCGAAAATTTGTCTCTGCTGTAAAGCAAAGCAAAGAAAAACAATGGATTCTGAGAGCCGGGTGACATTTTTAAGATTAAGAAAATTTGGGGGTCAAGATTTCCAATATTGGCACTTTTATCACTAAGACAAAATTGATGAAATTCAGCCCATTAAACCTTAAGGACTTGTACAGGATATGATACTTTATTTGCACAAGATGTATGGTTCATATATGATTATATACGCTTTGATACTTTAGTGTCCCGGGTATCTCATAGTTGTTAGTTAATATAATACAATAGATATAACTTTTGGTAATTTTTATACTAAATGTGTAACAAAAGCTAAAAACTAATTTTATTAAAAAAAAAAAAAGAAAGAAAAAAAGCTAGTTTTGTTAAATAGGATTAAGGGTGGAGAGGATTTTTAATCTGTTAGGTTGAGAACTTCAACCCAACCTAACTTATTGCATGTTCAGCAACTAACTCAACTCAACGCACATGGTTGGATTAGGTTCGGTTGGGTCAATGAATGGTTCATACATATTTTATGTCTTAAAAAAAATTGGGCTATTTTTTGTTTTTGTTTTTTTTTTTTTTTTTTTTAATTTGGTTTTTTGATGAATGAAATTTTGGGCTAATTTCATCTATTACTTAAACAATATTTTTAATAAATAATTAAAATTTTTATAACATGGTTAAATTATAGAATAAGGTTTCTCTTTAAACTAATTTAGAGAGAAATCTTTCAAAATTCTTATATATTCTTTTATTAGTTGTAAATTTGGATTACATTTGCATGTCAAATTTCGCTTAAATTCGATATTATTTATTATTCGATTAATAAATTTAGTTTTTATACATAATTTTATATCACAAAACTTGAAATTTAAACATTTGATTGATGGCATATCTATTGAACTTTGATATTTTTGAAATTTTGCAAAAGTCACTCTCCCCAACCTTTATTCGAATGATATGGTAAAAATATACAATTCAGTTAGTTCATCATGATTAATTCTCAAAATACCAAAATCAACAAACTAAAAAAATAAAATAAGAGTATTAAAATAAACTTATATACATGTTGGGTAGGTTAGATGAGTTGAAAAAATTCTCAACCTAAAGTAGACTTGACCTGAGGTTCAAAGTAAAATTTCAAACCAACCAAACCCACGAAAACTAATTACTTGAGGCATTCGGTTGAATTGGGTCAATTTCATTGGTGGGTTTGATGCAAACCCCTAAATAGGACATCACATTTCAAACTTTGATATTGCTATTAGACTACTCTGTTGCTGCCCCCTCTGGATCCCCTTCTTGGTGAAGCTCACGCCGCTTTTTTGGCACTCAAGTTGTCCTCCTTTCACGGCCTCTCTCTTGTTCTACTTGAAGGGGACTCGCAAAGAGTGATAGAAGTTTCCCAACAATCTTCTACACTTACTCTAGAGTTTCTTTCCCCTTTTAATCCTTTTGTTTTTTATTGCTTTAAATTCCCTTGCTTGTTGGGATTTTTGTTTTGTAAACAGGGAATTCAAATTTTTTTTGCCCCGTAATCTTGCTAGTTGGGAAGCTCTTGGGATGAGCTCATAAACATCTCTTCCCAAGTCCAAGATATGGTTTTGGTCTCTCCCTTTTTTTTTTTGTTTACCATATTCCTTACTTATTAAAAAAATATATAGACAACACTCTGTCATTAGAATCAGTGTCACTAAACACATATGCCACACAAGTCACAAGGTGTACCAGACTAGCACAGATGATTTGTGGCATCCAGCTTAATGATGTGAATTATTTTTTTATGGTAAGAGAAAGTCGTGAACATGTGTTGAAATGAAATGATTGATTATGTTATGCATGACACTAAAATTTTGACAAAACTTTTTACCGCTGTCGATATGACATATGGTTAGAGGTTAGTAGTAGTTTAAAAAGTGATGTCAGTGGTGGACTCAGATGAAAACCAACTAAACTGTTGTGATTTTTTTGTTTTTTTAATTTATGTATGTATGTTGCATTGCTCATTGAAAAGCTTCTTGGGAAGAACCTACTTTGTGGTGTTTTGCGCATCACAAAGTTATTTTAAAACCACAACCTTTACCACAACTATCATACGTGACAAACTGTGACTGTCTGTTTGTCACTTTCATATGAATCTGCCATTTTTTCTCTATCATTCACAATCAACCACATAAGATAGTTGTAGAAAATAGAGTGATAAAAGATATAGTCATAAAATTTTTAGTGCATCATAACAAGAATGATATACTTCAACATTCTATGGTCATCCCTTATTTGAGACATACTACCATGGTTTAACTTTGTAAAAATGATTCATTATGAAGGCAGTTGGTTTCCCAACTTTCCTAGGTTCGATTTAGCCACTACTTTTGCGAATCTAATAGATATGCTGATGGCTTAGCTAGGAGCCTAGGATGAGATCTCAAGAAAATATAGATTACTGTTTGTGCGATAGTCTCACTTGTGGGCTTATCTATGATTCAAATTTGATGGGGATATACTTAAACAGGCATTGTCCCAAATTTGATGGGGATGTACTTAAAAAGGTATTGTCCCGAGACTTTGGCTGTTCTTTAACTTTCTATGAATTTCCTTTTTCTACCAAAAAAAAAAAAAAAAAATTATGCATTATTATGAAGCTGGTGCTGGGCTTGGAAGATGCAAGACAGTGAGACACCTTTAAACACAACTGATGACCTTCAATTTTTCCCCCTTTTGTTTTTGGCAGGAAGATGACCTTCAATTCTAGTACCAAACAAAGTAAATTGTTCAATAAAGTTTAGAACCTATCTTAAAAAAGCAAACTTAAGACTTGCAACACATGACCAAGGAAAAAAGAGAAAAGGAAATGTTGAAAATACAACTTCTTCTCTTTCGTTGGGAAATTTATCTTATAAGATGGTTATATAAGACATCTTTCTTAAAATATTTACAGATTTCACATATTGTAATTGAGATTTTTCATAAGACCATCTCATAAGATACCTTAGTCAGTTGACATAAGAGAAGGTAAAAGAATTAAAAATTGAGGGAAAACAAATATGTCAAAGCCCACCATTTATCATCATTCCAAATTGAGCAGAAATGGAGAGAAATGCAAGTAAAAAAGTTACAGATGTCCAAGCTCCACCATTAACAAACTATGAAATTTCCTTTTTCCCCCCGAGTTTTCACACTCTCTTTACTTCATTGGGGGCATTAAAGTAAAAATACATATTTTCCCTTCAATTTCTCTTCCCTTTGGAAACCAAACAAAAGAAATATCAAATATGTTCTTTTCTTTTCTTTTTTCCCTCCCTACTTCCAAACAGACAAGAGGAAAGCATTTTCTTTTCCCTTAACTTTGTTTTTTCTTCCTCCCCCAACTACAATCAAACATATTGTCTCTCAAAACAATCAAGTATAGTGTAAAAGATCATGCACTACAAAAACTGCATCTGGAATTGAAAGGGCAAGATTGAGAAGATTCTTACATAATGGTGTATGAGGATTAGTAAAATTGAAAGGGAAACTTAGGGAGTACCCTATAATGGTTTCTTAGAAAATAAATTCTTAAATGCATCCACAGGAAGCCATAAGAAAATTCAAGAGAATGCAGTACTTTCAATCTGTGACAGCCCGCTAGGCAGCATGTGCATTCACTGTAGTAAAGTCAAAGTCATTTACAAGAGCATGAGAATAAACAGCTGTGACCACCCACATACAGTTATAAAGTACATACTCTAATTACTTTCTCAAAATATAATGGTATGTATTCTAAATAAAGTAAGAAATTTCATGAGGTGTACCTGTACTTCGTATGTGCTATGCAGTCCATAGAAAGAGTGCATAGCTCAGGCGGAAGAGTAGTGCAACCCTAACAGAACATCAGTGAAGCTCACTCGGATTTTGTACAAGTTCCTCACACGTGAGGAAGTGATAGTGGAGTATCACATTCTAGCATGGTGAAATGTTTTCTTCAAATAATACAATCAACTAACATTTTGGTGGCAATTTGTTGCAAAACCAGAACTAAATTCACTTTGATGCTTTGGTGGCATAAAAAGAATGCTTGGGCTAATTAGCTGTAGCTCAAACGGCACCTCTTACCCCCATAAGAAAGGCGGAGGGTAAGGTTGTAGGTACAAAACCCATTACGCACGTGTAAATTTGCAAATAAAAAGAATGTGCTCAATAGTTCAATGAATCTCTACCATAATAGTCTAATTTGGCAATAACAGGACAAAATTCCTGCACCAAACAGTTTCTAAGATTCACAATTTCTTTTTTATATTCCATTATCCTGGCTACTAGACATGGAAAGAATATGTTCTACATGAATTTGAAATATAATGAATGTTTAACAACTATCATACAAAGAGTCGACATTTGTTCCGTAGCTGGTAGCTAATGTTTATTAATATGTACAAGCCCAATAATCATTATCAAATGAGAACCCTCGTCTTTTGTTATGGACGAAAAGAAAGAGGGAAAATAAAAAATACTTTGTAAGGCAAAAAAGAGAAATGCAATGAAATCAAAAAATTTCAGCACCCACTACCAGTTGTTACATAATGATTTAAGGCAGAAAGCCATGACCTTCTGCCCTCAGAAGCTGATCGCCTAAGACCTGATCTTGAGCACCTAGTCAATTGGTTCCGCAAGTTTCGGTTTACATTGCAAGGAACTAAAGAATGACGAATTTCTGGAGCTCCCATGCAAAGGCTAGAGTTGATTTTCATCGATGGGAACCTTTGGAAGCTCAGGGAACGGAAAGAAGATCCTAGAGGGAATATTCGGGAGCAACTGAGATCAGGCTTGCAAAATGGGGTTGCCAATGAAGAGGATTCTAGTTCCTCGCTCGAACATGTGCAAAATGGTAGGGACAAACTTGTTCTAGAAAAATCCTTGGTAACCGGTCTTGTTCCAGGAAGCTTGACAAATAAAACAATGCCATGCCGGCAGAGAGGACATGCAATTGAGCCGGGTGGACCTTTGGCAATAATTGAGGTGCAGTTTGTAGAACAAAGGTACAAGGCACATCGTGTGCAGAACTCATGATCACAACCTGAACCAAGAGACATGTTATCGTGTTGGTGTTTAATGGATAAGTACATGACAGGAGCAGATAGTATAGCAGCACACAAGTAGAGATGTTAAACAAATAATACTTAGTATGGTCCCATTAGTCACACAAAATTTATGTACAAACAAAACATTGGATCATGAAAAAAGCATAAATGGGGAAGAAAGAGGTCGTAAGAAAAACATTGCATGAAAGAAAAGAAGGGTGTGATACATGTTGCCTAATTCACAAATTGGCCGAGGACTGATTTGTGATATATGAGGATAATTCAAAAAGTATTAAAAATCATACGGACATAAAACAACATGTAATCCATGTCGTACCTGATGCAAAACCTTACCCCCAATTTTTTTTTAAAAGCATCCTTGACTCCTTTTCCACAATTCACAAAAAAAGTTCAAATACTTATTTTATGACTTCAAAATTTCAGGGTTTTTTTATGATTGATTATCACATGCTAGAGGCCCCATAACCTCACATACTTAATCCTCATTCTTTTTCTCCTCTGGCTGGTAAATGTGATTTTGACTAGCCCGATCTATGGTTTTCATTAAGATCTCCAACATAGTGTGTCACTCAATAGTTAATACCACCACAACAGATGATACCTTATCAGCACTATACTCACTACCTGACCATTATCAACCCTGCTCCTACCATAAAATGCCACCACTTCAACCCTAATGAACCACACCTCACTTCCTGAATTCACAACCACTATAGCACCATCATCTGCTACACCGTATGCCATCACTTGTTTATTTCACCTCTATATACCACCACCAGGTAGCTCAACCCACTTATGTGCATGCGGTAACATTAGAAAAGAAATTGGTGAAAGATTCTGAGTTTATTCTCCACTGTTATATCTTCTGTCTTCTTGGCAACCAAACAAAGAAAACAAACTTTTCCCATTTTTTTCAAAAAGATCTTGTTCTTAACCTTTTCCCATGATTCTATATATCTAGCAGTTTGAATATATTAACAAAATAAACAAAAAAAAAAAAAAAAAGAAAGAAAGAAAGATTCTAGGAAATTTAACTAGATTTCAAAGGTTATCTACCTTCTGCAGCTACAGTGCACTTTCTTTCCAGGCAGACAACACATGGATCTTGACATGTGGGTAAAGATTCACTGGTCCTCCATCCACATTCTCTGCAAACAGTAACCAAAAGAAATGGGGAAAATTTTAAACTTATTTGACAGGATACTATCCTTCTACAAATCCTGACTTGGTGGCAAGTGTATTTTCCAAAAATCAAATGAAAAAAGAGTATACAAAATAAAAACATAAGAAAGTTTTTGAAATTTGATGGTTTGTCTTGACTGCCACAATAAGCAGGGCTATTCGTTAATAACTTGACTATGCCAACATCATAGGATGTCAATGAAATAGTAGATTTCGCTTTAACCACATTCATGCCAATAATTTTCACAAAAGGTAAAGCGGCTTTCAGGGCCATATCTATTTAAAGCAGCCAAGCAGGTGGCTTGAGGAAGCGGACAAAAGCCTGTCTATATGAAATAAAGGAAAACTAATATCAAACTGAATTAGAATTTTAGTCTTATTTTAGGATAGAAAGCCTGATCTAATCGATTTGTCAAAGGAGGTCATTATGGCTCCAAGATCCAAATGAAATAAAACTGGAAAGAATAGGAACCAACATCGGAAGGAAGAACTTTGGGTTACAAATTAAAAGAATTAATACTGGGAAACACTTTCTTTGAATTTCAATTGAAACATTTAATTAATTTGAGAAGAGAATTCTTTCTTTTGAAAAAATAAGTTTAAAAAGAGAACAAAAGAAAGAAAGAAAGAAATTCTGCTTGCAGCCAAGGGAATAAGGATGATGCAGACACTTTAAATGTTTTAGGAAAAGGCACGCAGAATAGAATTTGGGGCATGGTAGTTTTTGTCAATATTAGCATATTTAATACATTCTCTAGAGCTAGAGCACTGCCAACTTGCAAACTAAAATTCAAAATTCAAGGCACAGTAACATTTGTTGCTGTGCAACATAAACTAGCAAAGAATACAGTATAATCTTTACTCACCTAGCAATTTTAACAATGCTCATAAGGGGAAGAGAGAGATATGGTGAAGGAAGTATTTGTGGCTGCCCTCCTAGCTCTATGCTAAGAATTTCCTCGAGCCAAGTTCTATGCCATGAACGAGCAACCATCAAGGGACTCCATCTTTGACCAGAAACCAAAACAGGGGTAAGTAAAATAATTCTAAGACCATGAAGAGAAAATAACAGAAATAGTTCTTAAAAGTAAAGAATAGATAAGGCTATCCTTCACTGAGTTTCCACAATGCAGCAAAGGACAAAGGGAATCTGGGTATCCCATTTTATGTTGCACTAGTTTCTTTCATTACAAATGAAGGTATAGATTGAACCCTTAAAATGGACAGATTGAAAATTGTAAACAATCAATATGTCACCCATGAACATTTTAACACCAAAAGTTTAGAGACCCACAATGGAATTTGTAGACTAACAACTATCTGTATTTAATTTGATCCTTATCCCTATGCAGTTAGAGGTTGTCTGTTACCAGAATCCAGATCCAACAAATCTGATTATATGACACTTAAATCTTAATTGTTGTCACCAGTAAGAATTAAATGAATGCAAATATTATTGGAAGACAAAGGTTTGGAGATTCAATTTTAAAGGACAAGCATATTCAATCTCAACAACACATGCAGAATGGAGACATTAATTTAATTAGACACCAAATTAACCTGAATTCTAACCAGCCAAATGCATCTAGTAAAACTTCAGTCCATCTTTATAGGAAATATAGCATAATTCAAGTAATTGCACTATCTTCTTTTATACAAACAAATACGTAGTCATTTGATCAAATGGAAATGACCAGCTGCAAATGGAGAGCTCTCTCCCTTTTCCCTCAAATTCCTGACATCCTACGTGAATGCAGGCTTTGATCATAGGTGTCTAGCACAACATTAAGAGAGCTTATCGGCCAAACCAATTGGCATATTCTACATCAATGGCAGCATATTACCAAGACATTTTTCATCTCCAAAATCATCTTACAGACATACAAAATGGGGTATGACCATTTTCACTATTTGTAGTGGTAATGCCCAAATTAATATTCACGTTAGTGATGGTACAGTTACCTGAACAAATAAAACTCACTATCAAAGCTGTGTAAACACATCTTTAACAAATCAAGAATTTGCAAAAGGACATAAATGTCACCCTCAACATACCAAAATCCCAATGATATACCTACCAATCAATACATACATGCATAGACAAGGACGTGTATCCAAGGTAACCAGAAATCAAAAAGAGGAAAATCATAGCCTGTGGTCATACCATGAGGTTTAATAACCCAGATTAATATTTTGGGTAGCACCTAATGCACTAATCCTTCATCTAAATGAAATTAGAAAAAGTTGGAATCATCTGATCATCAACGTAACAAAAAGGTAAAATATTTTAGAAGTCTATAAGACGTGTACTTGTTTTTCATTATGATAATAGCTATCAATTATTAAATTGTCCAATTCACGATGATGGATTTGTGTCTCACATGGTTTCCAAACTACCAATAAGGCATCCGCTCTTTTACAGGACAACTAAACAGGCTCTTATTTAATGAATTTCAAATGAGTGGGTATTTTTTTTAATAACACAGAGAAAGCTCACAGCCATAAAAAACAGAAAAATTTATAGTTGAAACTACAATAAATCATAAGACACATTAGTAGTAACAAGAACTTAAAATGCATACCCATTTGCATTTTCAGCAGTCAAACTGGCACCCCTGGCAATTAAGATCTGAACCAGAAAAAAAAAAGTACATATATAAGAAAATTTCAGCATAAATCTTTTGATTGGTAAGTTGCACCACGTAACCAGTGGTCTTGAACCTGCAACCTCTCTCTCTAGAAGAAGGTGCAATTTGAGCTAGAGCTCATGACGTCACCATAAATGTCAATGTCATATTCAACTTGAGTGTGTTTTTATTAAGAACATACTTGACAACATTGTGCATTTCCACCACATGCAGCATAATGAAGAGCTGTGCTCCCAGCACCTGCAATGTGACAATAAACATACACTTTTTGACCACATCTACTTAGAGATTAGATATTGCAATACAATAATTGTGCTGTTTCACTCTGCACTATAGCCAAAAGGTAATATAAAAAAGCTTATTTAAAAATTTAAATCTAGCTTGAATTTCTTTCACAATGTAATCTAATTCATAGAACTATTATGACACATGCATCTATCATCGGTAAAATGCTTTCAAGAAAAATCACAACAAAATTTGCATGAAACGCACCTAAAACTTTCCACAATAAAAAATATTAGTCAATTAAAATGATTCAAAATCTTATGGTCCCAGAATTCCTATCAATCTCATGGTAATGATGGAGTCAACAATAATATTGTATGCATTTTGATTGAAATGAATTGAAATCTGGTAGAAATTGAAGTATTGGACAAAGAATAATTCGTCAGCTTAAAGCCTATATTATTAAAAGAGGGAAGGGAGAGTAAGCAGGAAAATTGTAAGCAGCAGGAACTGATATTATTATATAAATCAGGTATCTAAGTTAGAAGAATTGGGTGATAACCATTTGGACCATGAAAATGAAGAAGAAAAGTAGACCACCAATAGTGGGGAGGGGGTTGGATGGACAGGCCTATGGCCAACACCACAAACAGCAACACAAAACAGGAGTTGAATACAAAAACATATTAGACAATTACTATCCAATTAGAAACAAGTCCACATCTGAAGAAGCAAGTAGTTGACATCAACAATGATTATCAACCAAAAAGGCATAAACTAAAGGGAGTTACCTATTAGATCAATTGTGCTTCCATCCTCCACAGTCAGCACAGAAACAGAAGCTCCCAAGTCCAAAAGCAATTGCACACTCTCAACATGCCCATTCAGTGATGCCATGTGGAGAGCAGTGATTCCTCCATCAGCAGGCTTATTAATTGCCTGACAGAGAGCACTGGTGCCACCAGTGGAACAACAAAGTAAATCAAAGCGGCATACTGGGATGAGAAGTTAAAATTGCTAGAGGAATTTGGGATGAAGGTACCTCTCATCAAATTCTGAGATTGATTTTCCATTGCCTGATCTGTTTCTTAATAGATTCCAGATATTGGGGATGCTAGGGATGTAATCTGCAAGGAGGAGACGAATGCACCGAGTATGACCATTCAAAGCAGCCAAGTGTAGGGCAGTACCCCCATTCAGATAATCAACTCTGTGAACCTAATTCCCCACAAATTTGTTATTATCTTATTCCATAATCTTCTAGACTAATGAAGTTATTGAGATATAGGAAAAGCTAGGAGAAGAGTCCTACATTGGCTCCAAAAACAACCAGAGTCTGCACAACTTCCCAATGACCATGCTGACAGGCTTGCATCAAAGCAGTCTGTTCACAAGTATGAAGAACCACAATCTGTTAGTTCCCAAATGGGATGAAAAGTTAATTTTTAATATCCAAATAATGCAAGTCCTCAAATAAAAACAATAGGCCACATAATCCTTAATCTTGCTGAAATGATTGGGAAACCGAAATGACCGTCTATGTTCAGACCAAAAATGAATCAATCAAAGATTCAGACTTTAGGATTGGTATTACCTGACCACGATAATTCCTGAGATTGATATCAACTCCAGACTCAAGCAATAGAGAGACTATCTAAAGCATGGAAAAACACAATTGGTACCATCAGATTAAACATATGTAAAATTCAAAAAATGAGTTAAACTTCAAACACTTTAGAATTATAGTTATGGTATACCTCGTGGTGGCCCTGAGCTGCAGAGTAATGGAGGGGGGAATTCCGAACACCAAAAGTGGAATACCTCGCAAGCCGGGGATTATAATCCAACAGTGCTTTGGCTTCTTGAAGGTCCCCATCTCTTGCAGCCGAAACTAAGCGCTCCCCAGATGCTGAGCATCCGAATGAATTCCCCACAATGCTAAGAAGCCTCATGACCCTCCCTCAAAGATTATTGAATCAAACAAACAAACTTGCTTCCTAGCACAACATGTTCCTTACTTTTTACAAATGGAACAATACAAAGGACAGTTCTCCGAAAACTTACTTACACACAGAATTTGAAGGAAAAGTGAAAAAAAGGCAAATTTTTAATCTCTCTTTACAGAACCACTTAGGCTTACCAAACTAATAACAACCCGGAACTAAGTCTCTCAAAACACATTCAGAAAAAAGTTGGTTGTAACGGTCAGAATCCCACTAAACTTAGATGTTCAGGGAGAGAGAGAAACAGAGAATTTTGTGCAAATAAAAAACAACCCACTCTGAAACTACCATTAGAAAAAAATGACCAAGATGTGATTGTTTATAGATTAGTTATCAGGTCCTCGTAAACTTCAAAGAAACCCAACAAAATCCTATATTACTCTATATTGTTAAATTAATCCATCCAAAAACAAAAACAAAAACAAAGAAAGTCCTATATTCTTTCACCCCAAATGGTCAGAAACACAAATGAATATCCTCCAAAGAATCCTAATCTCTGATACCCACTTCTACATAATCCTAAAAGAATCAAAATCTCCACTACCCACTTTCAAATTTTGAAAATATAAAAATTCCCCAACGCCCCCTTCCGAATTCTCAGTCAAAAAAAGAAACAATGTACCAACAGACCCAATATCCGATTCCAGAATCCTCAAAGAGGAAAAAAAGAAATTTAAAAAGATAAAAACTTTACAAAACCCTTATCACATATCACCTTTGGGCTTTGTTGCGGAGAGAGATTGATCAAACTCCTGGCAGAGAATCGAGCAAAGGAAATATATAGTGCATGATATATGTAAAATATTTGTTAACTGTAATTTGCTTAAAATAAAAATAGAAAGATGAGAAAGTAAATATGGAACGGTAAAGTGGGGAATGTTTCATTTGGGACAGGCAGTTTTTAGTTTTTTACAGCAACATCCTTAACCAACACCAACACAAGATTGCCCTGCAACCAAAGCGTGTCTCTCATGATTGGATATTTTTATTATTATTTATATTATTAGACAGTCAACTTTCTTGTTAGCTGGGTTGTCCCTTTCTCTCTTTTTCTGTGTGTGATTGTGAGGAGGGAAAATTTTCCCGAGTCCACAAGCTTCAGCTGACTTATTGGAGTTTAGGATCTCATGGTCATTCACTCATGCACCGATTTTGTTTTTTTTGTTTTTACACTTTTACTTCTAATTTTAAAGGAATATCTTCTTTGACTTCTTTGAATTTGATGTCAGATCACTTGGAAGTACAACAAATATTGGACTTTTTTCTTTGAATTTTAAGTCAGATAGACTTTTTGTTTGCAAAGTTTCTATCGAGATTTGGGAGCTATAGGATTGAATGGGAGAAATTGGTGATGAAAGGAAGGAGGGGTAAAAAATAGCTGATTTGACTTATAATGAGTTAGTTTTATTAATCCTAAAACTCAATAATGTTCATTGGTTAAAACTTGAGTGTACAAAATTAATTGTGTTGGGCTGAGGTTAATAACATCTTTTAAATCTTGAACATTTTCTGTTAAAAATATTAAAAAATGATAATTAGTTAAATTATAAGATTCTTGACTTCTTGATTTTTGTGATTGACTTAAGTTTTACACAAAAAGTTCTCATTTTTTTTTTTTTTTTTTTTGAGAAAGAAAAAAGTTCTCATTTAAACCTTTAATTGTTATCCCAAAATAACTGTGGGTAGATTTTAGAGTTTACTATATATGCTAATGCCTTCCATTCTTAAAAATATAGAGGGATGGAGAAGATGGCAAAGTTCCTACCGAAAAGACTAGTATTGCAACTAACTTTATTTATATTTTTGCTAAATATATTATGTTAAACTGAATTTAGCAAAAGAACAAAAAAAATGCAAATGTAAATAGCACGCGAAAGATATACAAGCATGAACCTCTCCTTTCTCCCTCCCCTTGTTAGGTAGAACTTCATCTTAGTTTAACCATACGCTAAAATAAAAGTACTAATATTTGACAAGACCAACAAACATAACATTGTTTATATATTTTAGTGTTTCATTAAAAAAAAAAAAAAAAAAACTATATGAATGTAGTGTAAAATTCAAGTTTTACATCTTTCAATTTTAACACACCACATTATCTTATCACATATTAAAGAATAAGTATGACCATACCCAATCCATTCTAATACTTATTAAGTAAAAAAACTGATATATATTTTATTGGATGGTGTAAAACATGAGTTTTACGCCCTATCTTTATCAAATTCGATCTCTTTATTAAATAGGTGTGTGTCAAACCTAAATTGACAAGAGTTTTAGGTTTGAGTCTATATTAAGGATCCGAATTATAGAATTGTGCACTCTACTCTTGACGTATGGAAACACAAACCAAACAACACCACCCACCCCCCCCCCCCCCCCCCCCTCCCCTCTCCCCCATATTTGCCAATTTATAGACAAATTTTGAGCTTTATGATCATTAGAGAACAAGAAGCAAGCAATCCAGATTGGATGAAGAATAAAGGAAGGAACCTAATTAATCCTTGTTAGCTTTATCATGTTCTTTATAATTATTTCCACACCAACATGAATTGAAAGAATAAACAGAAAAGGGCTGTCCTAGTAAAGTGGAAAAACAGGACTATAATTATTTGTCAACACAGCTTGTTGAAAGCATGTTGAAGCATGATGACGAGTTATCAGATGTTATTTTCTATGCCTTTGGTGGGGTGCTTAAGAATCTTTGCCTCTTTCCATGTAAATTTTTATTCTTCAAAGAAAGGTTGTGGACTAAGCACTGGAAATTGTAATGGCCTTTCATTCGATGAAAGTGTCAATGTTACATGGCGTTCTTCCACCGACACTTCACAACAAGTATATAATAGTTGTCTTGTATTATTAAAAAAATTAAGAAAAAACTCAAGTAGTTGTCAATCCTCTTACGCAACCCATTAGGCAAAAGATAAAAATTATATTTTGAAAATGACCCAAGAAAAAAAAAATTAAGTTAAGAAGAAGATGATAAAAGGAAAGAGATGGGTTGTCTCTTTAATAATAATAATAATAATAAAATAAAAAGTAGTCACATCAGGACTTGTTCTACCATGACTATCTATAACCTTAAAATTATCCAGTAACTTACAAGAAAATTTATTCATACATATTTAATTAAGAAGTATTAAATATTAATAACTAAAAAGTCAAACTACAAAATTTTTATGGAATAATTTATCTAATTTAGATAGAATTTATTTAGAGATCAAACATAATTTAACCATAATTTATTTAATGTCTCAAACTTAATTTAATCGGACTTTGTTCATTGTTGGGTTGAATTACCAAAAAGACAATGAGTATTATTTTATATATAATATTATTATTATATAGATTATAGATATACATTTACAATGGAATTTGTGTGTGTAGGTTATACATAGATTAATTACAATTAAATATAAAAGATTTTTTTTTTTTTTACAAATATGATCAAAATTATCTATTGGTGATTGACTCGAAGCTTTAATTAAGTTTCATCTGTATTAAACACTCACTTGCACACACACTTTTTTAATATTAAAGAATTATTTTTTAATGACTAATGAGAGTCTATGGACAAAAGAGCTAACATTGACAACGAATGTAAACTTAAAAGGAAGAAAATAATAAAATGAAACTCAAAGAACCAAAACAATCATTGACCAAATTTATATAGTGTAATCGCTTTTTTGCCTAAATACTATTAATATATAAGTTAATATACAAATAATAAAATTGCTCACTGTTAAATTAATTTGGTTTTTTTGTTTTTTGAAAGCAATTAATTTGGCTTAAGTACGAAAATACAAAACATTTATTATGTCCTCGTTAGTCATTTTTGACATAAAAAAGCCCTTTAACGATTGGTTATCAAATAATTTTAATATATAAGTATTTTATCATTATAGTTTACCAGAAATTCTAAATACTAAAAACATTTTCAATTAAAATTCTTTATTGTAAAAGTTCTACCATTATAGGTTTACTTACGATTAGGGGTGTTCACCAAACCACATAAACCGCACCAAAACCGCTCGCAAAATGACATAACCGCACCACACCGCAAGTAACAGTGCACCACACCGCACCACACAGCATGGTGCAGTGCAATTTACGGTTTTATAATAAGAAAACCGCATAAACCAAACCGCACCGCACCGCACCGCACCATCTTTATATATTAATATATTTATTTTTTTTTAATATTAAATATATTATTAATAGTTTAATAAGCTTAGTTTTCAAAAAAAAAAAAAAAAAGGTTTGATAGTCCTAGCAAGTGTTGATTAAAAAAGTCAATCCAAAATAAAGAAAAACTAGCTCAATAATTTAAAACTTGGCCCAAAAAAAAGAAAAAAAATTACTTTTTGACTGGGTAAGAAAAACCCAAAATTTGAAAAATATACTGATTTCAAACCACATCTTATACAGAGCATCGCACATGTGACCGCAAAAATGAGGTGAGGTGCAGTTATGGTTTTGGCTAAACTCTAAACCGCATCACACCGCACTGCATATGTGACCGCAAAAATAAGGTGCGGTGTAGTTATGGTTTTAGCTAAACTGCATCGCAAAGTGCAGTGCTAAAAAGGGCCAAAACCGCACCGCGAACACCCCTACTTACGACCAATATATATATATATATATATATATATATATGTAAGGACTCAAATTGTATTGGACCCTAAACAATAAAATTTGTAGAGTGTGGGTAGAAGGGCTAAGCACTAACAAAGCAAGCAATGGATGACGTGAAATTCATAGGAATAATAGTAAAGGAATTTCACTAAATGTTCTTGAGGATAATCGCAATGATCTGGGCTAAGTGTTTGTGGGGATCGTTATAATGATTTTGGCTAAGTGTTTATGAAGCAGGTTCATCCTCGGCTCAGTCCGAGGATCTCTTTCCTTAGAACTGACAAACATAAGGGTTGTCCTCGGACACCCTGATAACCCCATTTTCCATGTTTCTTCCTGGGTCATTTTCATCCTGGGGGTTCTATCTACTATATAGTTTTATTTAGTTGATCATTGCCGTCCATTTGTCGGTTATCTGAAATCTGTGTCTGAGGGCTTGTTCCTTTAGCCGCCTTTGTAGGCTTTCTGTTAATTGAAGTGACCAAGGCGTTACTGTTTGCTAGTCAATTCGCCATTAATGTGGCCAGAGTGTTGGCGGCGTACGTTTAATGGGCGAGTGATAGCTTCCCACCATTAATGTCAATTTGCCAAGGACGTGAGCATCCTCGACGAGATTCTTTGATGACTTGGGCTTCGTACGCTTATTCTCAGGCTTTGCTTCTCCTCGACGAGGACCTTGGGCCCAATGTGGAGTGGGCCGGGGTTATTAAATATTTGAGGCCCCACAATAGCCCCTCAAAATTCTGCTATCCGACCTCTCGGGCAGGGAGGAGGATTTTGACATTCTCGGGCCTACCATCTTGGCCTGTCAAGCTTTGCCTTTTCTGTTAGTATACCTATCCTTTTAACTGTCCTTGCAATATTTCTTTAGCACAAAGTGCTCACCCGAGTTGTTCCTTCTTAGTTCTCCTAGGATGGGTAGGTTTACACTGTTGCGCTTTAGCGCTCAGCTTTTCTTGGTTTTTGTCCCTAGCAGGGCTCAGTACTTAGTATCAAAGGGGTTGGCTTCGCCATAAGTTTGGGCCCATGGTCAGTACAAAACCCTGGTTCTACCCAATGCTTTATATCACCCTATAGTAACTAGTTTTCATATAGATTTGAGTCTGAAGACTATGCAAGACCTTGGCTATGTCCAGTATCTAGTTTTCTGATTTTAAGTGGTTAGTTTCCCCAGAGGCTGGTGTCCGAGGACCATACAATGCCTAGGTTCTGTCTAACACTTAGTTTTTAGTCTGAAGTAGCTGGTTTCCCTAGAGGCTTGAGTTCGAAGACCATGCAATGCCTAGGTTCTGTCCAGTACCTAGTTTTCTGATTTTAAATGGTTAGTTTCCCTAGAGGCTGGTGTCCGAGGACCATACAATGCCTAGGTTCTGTCTAACACTTAGTTTTTAGTCTGAAGTAGCTGGTTTCCCCAGAGGCTTGAGTCCGAAGACCATGCAATACCTAGGTTCTGTCCAGTACCTAGTTTTCTGATTTTAAGTGGTTAGTTTCCCCAGAGGCTGGTGTCCGAGGACCATACAATGCCTAGGTTCTGTCTAACACTTAGTTTTTAGTCTGAAGTAGCTGGTTTCCCCAGAGGCTTGAGTCCGAAGACCATGCAATGCCTAGAATCTGTCCAGTACCTAGTTTTTTGATTTTAAGTGGTTAGTTTCCCCAGAGGCTGGTGTCTGAGGACCATACAATGCCTAGGTTCTGTCTAACACTTAGTTTTTAGTCTGAAGTAGCTGGTTTCCCCAGAGGCTTGAGTCCGAAGACCATGCAATGCCTAGGTTCTATCCAGTACCTAGTTTTCTGATTTTAAGTTTTGCCGAGGAGGGGACCCTGCTCTGCTCTGGTTTCTTCGTTTGGCGCGACTCTTCTGATTACGAGGCGTCTCTTGAGTTGTTCAAGTAACGCGTCTTGACGCTTCGGTGCCTCCTTGTTAATGAGGCGCCTCCTCATTAATGTCAATTGCAGATTTACGAAGATCTAGCGGCGGATAATCCCCTTGGAATTTGGGCGGAGTTATTACCTCCAGTAATCTCTCCCTAGGATTTAATGCGGACTGGCTTCCGCCAATTTTTCGCCTTCTATATAAGGCGTTTCTGGGACAACATTTTTCTTCACACTCGACAAACATTCATCTTAAACTCTCCCAAAGACATTGCTCAGGGGTTCTGCAAAAAATAGCAGTTTGAGCCCCACCAAATGAACTGGCCCTTAAAAAGGGCAGTTTCGAGGAGGCCTAGCCCCTTTCAGGAGCTGAGGATGGCACCCCAACCCTGGATGTCATGCTGGGGTTGGGGTAGGAGAAGACCAAAGATTCTCCTTCTTTTCAACCTAACTAGAGGTGGAACCCTCCTTGCTGTTTGGAGGAGGATCCAAAAAGAACGTAACCTCCCTCCCTCAGCTTTGGATCCGTTAGCCCTCCAAGCCGGCAATGATGGGGTTGGGAGGGAAACCAGGCACAACCAGGAGGTGGAATCGCCCGGTGCCGCGGCCTCTTCCTCCCTCAACGTTGCCTTCCTTCCTTCTTTTCCGCCTCTCTCCTCCTTTTTTGCTCCTCAACCAGCCTTCCTTCCTTCATTTCCTCTTCTCTTGCTTCTCAACCAGCCTTGTTAGGCGTTTCTCTATGTAGTTAGCTCTAGAACATGCCCCATGGGCATCAATTGTAAAATGTAACTTTTTCTTCATATATTAATAAAGAAGTAGACCTGTTTCATCTCTTTTATTTTTCGCATACTCTTATTTCTTGTAATTGTTGCCTTCTGAGTGAATGTTGTTGCTACAAACTGTATGGTTTTGATTTTTTTTTTTAGAAGTGTTGCTCTTAATCTCTTCACACTAACCGTCGCAGTTGCTAGTGCACAAGTCCTCCCTACAGACGGCGCCAATTGTAAGGACTCAAATTGTATTGGACCCTAAACAATAAAATTTGTAGAGTGTGGGTAGAAGGGCTAAGCACTAGCAAAGCAGGCAATGGATGACGTGAAATTCATAGGAATAATAGTAAAGGAATTTCACTAAATGTTCTTGAGGATAATCGCAATGATCTGGGCTAAGTGTTTGCGGGGATCGTTATAATGATTCTGGCTAAGTGTTTGTGAAGCAGGTTCATCCTCGGCTCAGTCCGAGGATCTCTTTCCTTAGAACTGACAAACATAAGGGTTGTCCTCGGGCACCCTGATAACCCCATTTTCCATGTTTCCTCCGGGGTCCTTTTCATCCTGGGAGTTCTATCTACTATATAGTTTTATTTAGTTGATCATTGTCGTCCATTTGTCGGTTATCTGAAATCTGTGTCTGAGGGCTTGTCCCCTCAGCCGCCTTTGTAGGCTTTTTGTTAATTGAAGTGACCAAGGCGTCACTATTTGCTAGTCAATTCGCCATTAATGTGGCCAGAGTGTTGGCAGCGTACGTTTAATGGGCGAGTGACAGCTTCCCACCATTAATGTCAGTTTGCCAAGGACGTGAGCATCCTCGGCGAGGTCCTTTGATGACTTGGGCTTTGTACGCTTATTCTCAGGCTCTGCTTCTCCTCGGCACGGACCTTGGGCCCAATGTGGAGTGGGCCGGGGTTATTAAATATTTGAGGCCCCACAATATATATATATATATATATATATATATATATATATAGAGAGAGAGAGAGAGAGAGAGAGAGAGAGAGAGAGAGAGAGAGAGAGAGAGAGACCAAACACACGCTTACGTATATAAAATTATAAATCACCTTAAATGATTCTTGGTTGGAGCTAGAAGCATCATGCCAATGACATGTTATCAGATTAGGTACCAAATTACTAAGAAAGGTCTTCAAACATAGGTAATTTGAATGAGTTGCTAGTCTCCAAGATCATTGTATAATAATTTTACATATATTTTTTTTAACTCTTTAAAAAGTCTTGTAAGAATGTTATTAGGTAGAAAATGTAAATTGTCCATTTTTTAAATATTTTTATGTTCATTAATTCTAAAATCTTTGGTTTTTATATACAATAACTCATTTGAATGGATATTTATGATATAGTCTCATATTTGATTCCAAAATTAAGAAATAAAACTCTCTCTAAAAATAAATAATTTAGGACACATGGCGCAAAATTAGACTTCAATTGTAGAATCTAATTGGATTTTCTTTAAGCTTTACCCATTAATATATATAATTTTTGTGCCAAATGAATTGTTTTTAGTTATAAAAAAAAAAAGGCTCATAAATATAAAATCATTCAAACTCTCTCTTCCTCTAATTTTATATATAGTGTTAGATATATGATTATATTTTTTATGATTTATTTATATTGGACTCGTCATTTTCTAGTTTAAATTAACTCATTTGGCACAAATATATAAAAAATTTGATTAAATAGAACACGTGTCGTAAAATTAAACTCTAATTGAAATCCAATTTTTACACTGAACTAACTAACTAGGTCCAAAATTTTAAATATTTTTATTAGATGGGACACGTGACGCAAAATTAGACTCTAATTGAATTCCAATTTAAAATCTAATTGAATTTTCTCTCATCTTTACTTATTAATATATATATATATATATATATATAGATGACTTATAATATAAACTTTAATTGTTTTTATTTCTACGAAAAAAAGACTCATAAATATAAAATCATTTAAAAATTATGTTTTTTATGGTTTACTTATATTGGACTCCTTGTTTTTTACACTAAATTTACTCATTTGGTACAAAAATTAAAAAACTTAGATTAGATGGGACTCATGTCACAAAATTAAACTCTAATTAAAATCCAATTTTTACATTGAATTAACTCACTTTGCACAAAAATTTAAAAACTTAGATTAGATGGGACACGTGGTGCAAAATTAGACTCTAATTGAATTTCAATTTGAAATCTAATTGGATTTTCTCTTAGCTTTACCTATTATTATATACTAGTTTGTAACTTCATGCATATGCATGGATACACTTAAAAATATACAATAAGATGCATAATATAATTCATATATATATAATTTAAATACTATTGATAGTCATTTTTATATTTTGTTAACTCTTTAAAAAAATTTGTAAAGATATTATTAGGTATAAAATGTAAATTGTTCATTTTTATTATTATTGTAAGGACCGGGAAATCTCGCTGGCGCAAGCCCACTTAGAACAGTGGGTTTGGATAGTTCAATTTTGGCCCAAATCAATAAATTTGCAAGAGGGGGAAACAAACAACAAGAGAGGGCCTCGCCCGAGGATGAAAATAAGGAAGAAAGACTTAATATTATTGAATACACTTAAAAATATACAATAAGATGCATAATATAATTCCTATATATATAATTTAAATACTATTGATAGTCATTTTTATATTTTGTTAACTCTTTAAAAAAATTTGTAAAGATATTATTAGGTATAAAATGTAAATTGTTCATTTTTATTATTATTGTAAGGACCGGGAAATCTCGCTGGAGCAAGCCCACTAAGAACAGTGGGTTTGGATAGTTCAATTTAGACCCAAATCAATAAATTTGCAAGAGAGGGAAACAAACAACAAAAGAGGGCCTCGCCCGAGGATAAAAATAAGGAAGAAAGACTTAATATTATTGAATATGAAGATCAACGTCCCAATATAAGCTAGCCTAAGGAGGGTAGTATTATACAGAAAAATCCACCATTTGTTCTCTTTTCTCAATGTTCTTGTTCTAACTCTCCTTTTTCTTATATTTTTCTCTGGATCCTTTTCTCTGAGAACTTTCTCTTTCTTATATTCTCTCCCCTACCTCATATCTTGACCCTTCATCTTTACCTAACATGGTTCTCATTGTGACATCTACCCCTTTAAGCCTCTAATGAAGGTAGTAGAAGGAACTGCTTAGCTGTGAATTACACTGTTCAGGTCACTTCCTCATCAATACAGTTGATAAAGCTGTTGCTCACCATTTAATGCGGAGGTAACAGGCTACTTCTTGCTGGAAACTTCCCCTACATTCATGATTCTCTCTCCTCAGCCAGCCTTTCCCACTTGAAGCTCCTAAGAATCTTTTGTCTTTTCTCCCCTTCTCCTTGGGTGAATTCCTTCCTCGGGTACATAATACCCCAACACCAGCGCTAACAGTTCTATAGTCCCTTCCTTGGTCCTCGGGCCCCCACAATAGCCCCCTAAAACTTTGCTTATTAAGTTTGAGATAAAAGTAAGGTTTTAGTCACACGAGCGAGCCTTGTACGTGCTATATGCATTCCCACGTGGTAACGTCCTTTTACCTGTCTTCAGCACGCTCTTGACGCTTCAGTATCCACGATTTCACATTTATGGTGTCAGGTGGCTGCTTGTCCCCCACGTTCTACTGTGCGATGAGGATCCTACGGTCCTCTTTTTATGGGCGGGAAAATTACCGCTCATTTTTTACCCCTATATAAGGAGAGCTTGGGCCTAGCTGGAGCTCATTTGCGCATTTGTCAATTCGAGTACAAGCAGCTGCCTGAAGAGAGATTCTTCCATCGCTCATAGGTGTGTTCAAACTCACTGTCTTTTGCACAAGTTTGTATTTGTTATACCATAATTTACATGGGTAGATTCGCTAGATTAGTAGACAATCCCGAAGGTATGGCTACCTTTAGGACTCATTATAAGATCCCTAGCGGTGTTGAACTCCAACATTATGAACTGGGTGAATGGCTAGTCATGAACAGACTTCTTGGCTTCGTAGTCATTCCGATGATTGCCTTCATAGAAGGCGGGATAGAAATCCCTATGCGAAGGGTCACCAAATACTTCCTAATAAACTATAGGCCAACCCCCACCCAATGCTCCCTAAACGTCTTTAGGGTCCTCGGGTGTGTAGACATGATAAACCGAAAAATGGGGACTAACCTCACATGGTACGATATAAATTGGGTATACAACTACCAAAAGGGGGAAAAAAAACTAAATACTACATTAAATGTAGAGTCCTTGCCGTTAGGTTAATTTCCTACCTACCTGACTCAAGCAAGGGTGTAGACGAGGACTTCTTCATTGTCTCGAGAGACTGGCATGATGGATTACACTATCCCACCCAAGAAGGGGAACCAGATAGGGTTCCCATAGACCACAAACATACCTAGGATCTTGCCTATTTCTTATAAGTTTTATTTTTATTTTTATTTTTTTTATTGATTTATAACTCCTATGGTTTTTTTATTGACAGACGAGTACCATACTATCCCGTCCAAGCACCTGGTGAACTTCCCCGACCTGAAACGGATCCTCAAGTCAGAGATTTTTCTTCACAACGATGGTCAACTTCGGGCTGTACACGTCATCCTCGAATTTGAACCACCCTCAAATCGATTTCAAAGTCCGAAGAACATCATTTGAGCTAAAGATCCTTGGTTAGCTTTAATAGTTGTAACAGTCCCAAGTTTTCTACTAGCCAAGCCACCTCCAGCTAGAACTCAAGATGCCTAACTTCCGGCCCTAGTCGTAGCCAAGCTCCTCTACTCACAAGAGCCTCTTATTCCCTCAAATGAAGAAGCTAAGGAACCCACACTAGAACCTGCCCAACAGGAAGTAACGGACAAGGACTTCGAGGTCTTTTACCAGTAAGAAGACCCGAAAGATGCTCTTAACACCTCACGCCGCCCTCTACGCCTCGCCTAAGTCAGCACCAATCAAGAGGGGACTAACATTCCAGAGGGAATGGGTTTTGAAGAGAAGACCCCGGATCTTCTGGCTTTGCAGACGGCCCATGCTAGGGGCTCTTCTCCAGCTGTCCCAGTGGTGCCCTAACCACCCACTTCTGCTCCAATGCGCGTATCTTTTATCTATGCTGCTGGCAAGAAAAGGAAGAGGGTGCAAAGAGGTAAAGGCATTGAAAGTGCCGAGGAAGGAGAAGTCACCCATTCTTCTCCCTAGCCCCCAACCAAGGAGGCTAGAACAACCAGGGGCCAACAGAAGAAAAGCACCTCTTCTAGGACCTCAAAGGAGTCTGAGGGAGATTGGCCACCCAAACCTTTTATCTAGAGACCGTCCTTTACACTGAGCTCTAGCAGTCCTATGATGGATGATGCCAACCTGAGGGGCCATCAGAAAGGCAGTTCAGGCCTCGTGACAGAATGCTTTGAGAAAGCTCTTTGCTTACTTAAGGACATGCAAGAGCTCAGGTCCTTCAGAAAGCGCGAAGTCTTCCTTTCTCTGAAATGAGACTTGGCCAAGGTACATTATTACCCTCCTTATCTTGTAATGTTAAATAGTACATGTATGAACACTAACAGATGCCAATCTTATAGTCTATCCAAGTTGCATTCATGGCCGAAGAGTGGGTGGACCGCGCCTTGGACCAGGCTAGGCAGGCTGAGGGCAAGCTGACAGCAACTGAAAAGGCCCTAGCCGAGGTGAACAAAAAGCTTAAGGAGACCCTTGCCTAACTGACCGAGGCTTAGAATGCTCAGAAAAATGCTGAAGTTGCCCTGAACAACTTTGAAAAACAAGTTGCAGAGTCCCTAGAGGCTCAGAGAAAGGCCGAAAACAAGCTGGCCCTAAACATGGTGTAGCTAAAGCAATTGCAGAAGCAACTAGAGGCCAAGGACGTCAAGAAAGCTAAGGTCGAGTAAGCGGCCTACGACGCGGGCATGACTAAGACGGCTGAAAGTCTTACTGCCTAACTCAGGGACGTTGCTCGGGCTTTCTACCTGGAGGTGTGGGGCCAAGCTTTAACTGCAGTTGGGGTCAGCGCTGAGTCAGAGCTTAGGGCTCCTGATAGGGTATACTACCCTCCAGCCCTGCGCTTGGCCCCTAGTCCTTCCTAGCTCTTAACTAGTCCTGACTCTGCCCCTACTTCTTCATCAACTCAGCCTGCCAATCCCCCATCTGCAACACCATCCAAGGAAAAAGAGAAAGAGCAGCATGCTCCCGCAGACATTATAGATGTGGAGGTAGAGGAAATAACTGAGGTTGCTCAGTTGAAAAGGAAGAAAAAAGAAAAAGAACAAGAGAAGAAAAGAGTGAAGGAAAAGGAAACAGCAACTTAGCTTAGCTCTGGTTCCAAAATTTACTACTTACTTGTGTAATTAGGACTAGGCTTAGTTTGTGCCCCCTCCCCCTTTTTTTTGTAATCCGACCTCCAATCTTTAATGAAAATAGTGAATCCTTCTTTTAATATCTGTCATTTATTTAAGTTATACAAGTTTACTTGTGACTTTGGTTATTTCTTTTTCTGCAGACCATTTGTGATCTATTAACTTTTAACTAATTGGATTAACTCCTCATGCACTATTATTTAGTTTGACATGAATAACTATTGAATTTACTCTTAAAGCAATATTTTAACACTTCAAACAAATCCCAAACAATTCTTACTCCAAACTGGGTTTGGAACTCCAATAAACACTAACCTGCATGATACCTTTAATTTGGGGAAGCCAATAAGCTCCAAGACTCCTCCCCTTACTTAGAGTCTGTTTGGATACAGCTGAAAGTTGAAAACTGAAAACTGAAAACTAAAAAATACTATAACAAAATAATTTTTAAATGTGTGAATAGTACCGTGGGACTTATTTTTAATGAAAAAGTTGCTGAAAAGTAAAATTTGTGGGTCTGTGAATAGTGCATACTATGCACTGTTCATAGGAAAAGTCAAACATTCCGGCTCAAAACATGCATTTGGCATTGTTTATAAGCCTAAAATCACTGTTCATGGACATTGAACAGTGATAGACGCGCGTCCAGAAAAAAAAAAAAAAAAAAAAAAAAAAAAAAAAAAAAAAAAAAGGCTGAAATGCAGACGCTCTACGTTTCAGCCCAATCCAAATGTAACCTTAGACAATTTCTTATGAAGGCCGACTTATTCACAGTTTATGACCTGAGGAGCCAAAACCATCTCAGATTTGGACAAACACTTAGAAAATATAAACGTTAATTTACCCAAGGCTCGTGACCTGAGGAGTAGAACAAGGACGAGGTTTAGCTTAACACTTAGGAACTTTCCATACAAGATTAATTTACCCAAGGCTTGTGACCTGAGGAGTCGAACACGGCCAAGGTTCTGTTTAACACTTAAAAACTTTCATACAAGGTTAATTTACCGAAGGCTTGTGACCCAAGGAGTCGAACAAGGTCAAGGTTCTGTTTAACACCTAAGAAATTCTCCATACAAGGTTAATTTACCGAAGGCTTGTGACCCGAGGAGTCAAACAAGGTCAAGGTTCTGTTTAACATTTAGAAAATTTTCATACAAGGTTAATTTACCCAAGGCTTGTGACATGAGGAGTCGAACAAGGCCAATGTTCTGTTAACACTTAGAAACTTTCCATAAAAGGTTAATTTATCCAAGGCTTGTGACCCGAAGAGTAGAATAAGGCCAAGGTTCTGTTCAACACTTAGAAACTCTCCTTACAAGGTTAATTTACCCAAGGCTTGTGGCCTAAGGAGTCGAACAAGGCCAAGGTTTTGTTTAATACTTAGAAACTCTCCATACAAGGTTAATTTACCCAAGGCTTGTGGCCTGAGGAGTCGAACAAGGCCAAGGTTCTGTTTAACACTTAGAAACTTTCCATACAAGGTTAATTTACCCAAGGCTTGTGACCCGAGGAGTTGAACAAGGCCGAAGTTTTGTTTAACACTTAAAACTTCTACATGTAAGGTTAATTTACCCAAGGCTTGTGACCCGAGGAGTCAAACAAGGCCGAGATTCTTTTTAACACTTAGAACTTTTCCATGCATACTGATTACCTCAACAAACGCATCCATAATGGAGCGCAAATAAACTAAACATGAATAACAAAGAAGTTCATAGCATTAATAATAATAACGCCGCAAATTATTTACATTTTAAGGATGAGAAATTACACTTTCATCCAAGTCTTCTAAGTAATAAGCCCCAATGCCAACCACTGAATTTATTCTGTACGGCCCCTCCTAGTTGGGCCCCAAGTTTCCCAAGGTGGGGTTCTTTGCTATTCCCACCACCTTTCTTAAAACCAAATCCCCTAGAGCTAAAGACCTTAACCTCATTCCCTTATTATACCCCTGCTTAAGTCTTTGTTGGTAATGTACCATTTTTACTGCGGCTACTTCTCTCCTTTCCTCAGCCACCTCCAAGTTGTCTGACAGCAGATGGTTATTTTCCTTAACACTGAACTGATCAATTCTTAGAGTTGGGAATCCTGACTCAAAAGGGATTACTGCTTCTGTGCCATAGGTCATTGAGAAAGGAGTTTCTCTAGTTGATATTCGGGTTGTGGTATGATAGGTCCACAACACATGGGGAAGTTCGTCCACCCATTTCCCTTTTGTATCATCTAGCCTTTTCTTCAACCCAAACACTATGACCTTATTGGTAGCATCAGCTTGGCCATTTCCTTAAGGGCAAGCAGGTGTAGAATACCTGTTCCTAATCCCCAACTCCCCACAATATCTTCGGAAGGCCTTACTATTAAACTGAAGCCCATTATCTGAGATCACTATATGTGGGACTCCAAACCTAGTGATGATATTCCTCCAGATAAACCTTTTGGCATCTACGTCCCTGAAATTAGCAAGTGGCTCAACTTCAACCCACTTGGTAAAATAGTCCGTCCCAACGAGGAGTCACCTTCGGTTTCTTATAGCTCGAGGAAATGGTCCCACTATATCCAAGCCCCACTAAGCAAACAGCCAAGGGCTGTAAAGTGGATTTAAGACTCCCCCTAGTTGAGGAATATTTGGGACATATCTTTGACATTGGTTACACTTCCTCACATAATTCTAAGAGGTCTTCTGTATGCTCGGCCACTAATATCCCTGGGTGAGGGCTCTATTGGCTAGAGATCTTCCTCCTTTGTGACTCCCACATATCCCTTCATGTAATTCTTCTAACAAGGGCTCTATTGCTTCAGGATGTACACACAATAAATACGGCTCTGAGTAAGAGTGCTTGTACAACTTTTGTTCTTCAAATAGCTAATAATGTGAACCCTTCCTACGCACCTTTTCGGCCTCCCCCTTGTCTTTGGGCAACAAATCCTATTTCAAAAAGGTTACCAAAGGGTCCATCTAGCTCAGCCCAACTTGGATGCTATGCACTCCGGCCAAGGGCTTCTTCGTAAGACTAGAGTTAGTCATATCTTTAATAATAACAATCTGAAGAAGACTTGACCCCAGAAAAGTTGCCAGCATCGCTAAAGAGTCGGCATGGGAATTCTGTCCCCTAGGGATTTGCTCTAAAACAAAGCTTTCAAACTAGGCCCGAGCCAAGATATCCTTGCATCCTCTCATCTCAGGCCTCAAACTCCCCATTGACTTAACCCACTACCAACCGAGAATCAAAATATAATTTTACCACTTCTCCTCTTAGTTGACTAACCATAGCCATTCTAGCTAGCAAAGTTTCGTACTTAGCCTTATTTTTGGTGGTTAGGAAACCTAATCGCAATGATTTCTCCATTTCCAGCTTCTCGAGAGTGATCAACACAATTCCTATCCCTGCTCCTTTTCGGTTAGCTGCACCATCAGTGTAAACTACCTAAGGGGGAATAACCAAGGCCAAGGTTGTCATAACACCTAATGCATTTTCTTCCTCACATACTGTACCCTCGATGAATTCCGCCACAAAGTCAGCTAGGACTTGCCCTTTTATGGCAGTCCGAGGCATGTACTTGACATCATATGCACCCAACATGGTTCCCCACTTAGCAATTCTGCCTGTGTAGTCTGATTTTCATAAAAGAGCTTGTAAAAGGAGCTGGGTTAGCACCACCACGGTGTGAGCTTGAAAGTAGTGAGGGAGTTTCCTAGTGGCATGCACAATGGCCAAAACTACCTTCTCCAAGGGTAAATAATGTGTCTCGGCCTCTTGCAAGGACTTACTGACATAGTAGACAAGCCTTTGGACCCCGTCCTCATTTCCGACCAGGACCAGACTAACAGCACAATCTGTAACTTCCAAATACATATATAGCACCTCCTCCTTCTCGGGCCTAGAGAGGATTAAGGGCTTGACAAATATTGCTTGAGCTCTTGAAAGGCCACTAAAAACTCTTCGGTCCAATGAAAGTCTTTCCACTTACGAAGAAGCTGGAAAAAAGGACGACATCTGTTTGCCAATCGAGAAATGAACATATTTAAAGCCGCTGCCATCCCAGTCAATTTTTGCACTTCCTTAGGGTTTTGAGGAGGATGCAAGTGTTAATAGCCTTAATCTAATCGAGATTTACCTCAATTCCTCGGTGTGTTATCATGTAGCCTATAAATTTTACAGAGCTAACCCTAAAAGAACATTTAGATGCGTTCAAGCATAACTTATACTCCCTTAACACTGAGAACACTTCCCCTAAGTTTGCCAAATGTTCCACAACCTGCTTGCTCTTTACCACCATATTATCTATGTACGCCTCCATGTTCCTCCCAATTTGGGACTTAAACATCTGCATCACCATTCTTTAGTAGTTGGACCCTGCATTCTTAAGGCCAAAGGGCATCACATGATAATGGTAGTTCCCATTAGGGGCACAAAATGCAGTTCTCTTGATCAGACAACGACAAAGGTATTTAATGATACCCTTAGAAGGCATCCAAAAAACTCATCAGAGAATGCCGCACTGTTGCATCCACCAATTGATCAATCTGAGGAATGGGATAAGAGTCCTTCAGGCAAGCCTTATTCAAATCTGTGAAATCCGCACACACACGCCACTTTCCATTCTTCTTCTTCACTACCACAGTTTTAGCCAACCACTCGGGGTAGAAAATCTCCTTAATTGACCCAGCTTGTTTCAACTTGTTTAGTTCTATCCTTACTACCTCTGCATGCTCTTTCGATGAGTGCCGAAGAGGTTGATTATATGGTGTAGCATCAAGATTCACATTCAATTGGTGACATACAAGCTTGAGATTAATCCCTGGTACATCATAAGCACTCTAGGCAAACACATCAATGTTGACTTTTAAAAACTTCACCAATTCATCCTTTTCCAATGGTGGCAACTAAGACCCCACTTGAAAATATCTCTCTTCATCCTGCCCTATTACCACCCTTTCCAGCTCCTTATATAATTCTCCACACGTCTTGGCCCTCAATCTTCCTAGAGGACCCTTTAGTTGCTATAGGATTTGCTCTTTTTCCACCACAATAGGACCCACAGGATGCTGTGTGATCACTGACACCAAACATTGTCTAGCCATTGTCTGGCTACCGACCAGTTCCCCCACCCTTCCTTGCATGGGATACTTGACTTTCAAATGCAAGGTTGAAGACATCGCACCCATAGCATGAAGTCCAGGTTTGGCCAGGATAGCCGTGTACGGGGAATAAGCTTTTACAACAATGAAGTTGACCTGCACCTCATCGTCCCCAACTTGCACAGGTAACCTTATCATTCCCTAGGGGATCACCATCCTCTCACCAAAACCTACCAATGGTGAATCATACCTTTCTAGATCTTTGAGTTTTAAATTTAACACCTTATACAAATCAGGATACATGATCTCTGCCCCGCTCCCTTGGTCAACTAACACCTTCTTTACGTCATAGCCACCAATCCTTATGGTGACTACTAAAGCATCATCATGTGGCTGGGATGTTCCCTCCTTATATTCTTCGGAAAAACCTAAGGTAGGGGTGGCCAACACATTAGCTCTCTTAGGAGCCTGACCCCTGTCCTCTAAGTCAGGGCCCCCAACCACGGACATGACCTTGGAACGCGCCCCAACATCACCCCTTGGCTTGGCAAAGATCACATTAATAGAGTCTAATGCTAGCCGAGGAACGCCATCCCTGTGAAATCTAGCTCCCGAGTGCCCTATCTGCCCTATAGGCTGATGCAAGAACTAGTTGAGTTTCCCTGCCTTCACCAATTGATTTAGATGATCGCGTAGAGTCCTGCAGTCCTTAGTCGTGTGCCCTTTGTCTTGATGATAATGGTAATAGAGGCTTTAGTTCCTCCTGAATGAATCCCCATCCATCTTATTGGACCACTTGAAGTATGGTTCATTTTTTATTTTCTCTAATATCTGATAGACTGGCTCTTTAAATAGCGAATTAACCACTTAAGCCCCCGTGGATGGCGCCTGGTTGGGGAAATCCCTCCTGGGACGATTATTGTTATATCCTCCTCCTCGAGGATCCCTCATCTCCGGGAACATCTTAGCCTTACCATTTCCCTGTACTTGATCTTCCTCTACTCACTTGTATTTATCTATGTGATCCATGAGCTAGCGCATATTCAGAGCAGACTTCATCGTTAAGGATTTCCTCAATTCATGCTCCGTAAGGAGCCCAACCTTAAAGGTTCTCACTGCCACATCCTCAAAGTCTCTATCTATTTCATTATATGTTTCCCAATATCTGTCCGAGTAAGTCTTGAGGGTCTCTCCTTCCTTCATCGTCATGGACAAAAGAGAATCTACTAGCTTGGGAACCTTACTACACGTTATAAATCTAGCACCAAATGCCTTTGTAAGCTTTTCAAAAGACCTTATTGACCCCTCCTCTTATCAAACCAACTAATGGTTACAGGTCGACTAGAAGGGAAAACTTTGCACATAAGGGCCTCGTTGCCAGCATGGACTACCATCTTTTAACTGAAGTGGCTAATGTGCTCCACATGATTAGTCCTTCCATTGTAAATGGTGAAGGTTGGCTAAGAAAACTGATGAAGGAGCTTGAACTTATTAATTCTCCTAACAAAGGGCGATTTGGAAATTTGTTGAAGGGCTTTACTCATTGCATCATTCCTTATGCCATGGCGAGAAGACCCTTTCTCACGTTTGTTCCTATCCTTTTCCAACTTGTCCTGGTGTGAAGACGCCAAGTATGACTCGCTAGATGGAGTTCTGGACCTATGGTGATATGAGTGATCCCTGTTTCCCCCTAATCCATCATTTAATGATAGTGATGGACTCCGTCTATCATGCTCCCTACATCTCAACTTCCTGCGTAGGTGATCTATCTTAGGGGTGGCAAAATTTGACACGATCCGCGAACCCGACACGACACGACACGAAATTAGCAGGTTATGGGTTGAGACTTAACAGGTTCGTATCATATTCGGGTTGACATGGCTAACCCGTTTAATAAACGGGTTGGGTTAGTGTTGAACACATAGAACCCATTTGACCCGTCTGACCCGTTTAATTAATTGATATTTTACCAATATACCCTTCAAACTCTAGGTATATAAACATATCAGTATTTGTGATTTATTTTCTTTGACATATTGTGATTGATTATTTGTGATATTGGGATATGCTTTAGTTTTGAATGATTATTTGTGATGCAATTACTCGTTAGTTTTGAATTTTATATTAAAAATATTTGTTTTTTTTGTTTTTTCATAATTTTTTTTTTCATTTTGATAAAATCTGATAAACAGGTCGACACGACTAACCCGTTTAATAAATAGGTCGTTTAATTAATTGATATTTTACCAATATACCATTCAAACTCTAGGTATATAAACATATTAGTATTTGTGATTTATTTTCTTTGACATATTGTGATTGATTATTTGTGATATTGGGATATGCTTTAGTTTTGAATGATTATTTGTGATGCAATTACTCGTTAGTTTTGAATTTTATATTAAAAATATTTGTTTTTTTTTTTTTTCATAATTTTTTTTTCATTTTGATAAAATCTGATAAACAAGTCGACACGACTAACCCGTTTAATAAATGGGTCGTGTTAGGGTTGAAGAATCTTGACCCGTTTAATAAGCAAGGGTTAGTGTTAACCTATGTAGTCGAATACTCATGACTTGACACGACACGAACCCGACACGTGAACACGAATTGAGACCCCTAATCTATCTCATGTTGCAACTTCTGTGTCTCTTGATCATGTGAAACATGACTCCTTGTTAAGATTGAATTTGGGGAATTTAGTGTAGCTAGATTCGAGGTCAGCTAGGCCTCCAAGATAGAGAGAGAAAATAACAGATGAAAAGAAAAGAAGAGTTTCATTGAAGAATATAATTGCTTAAATGTTCTGTGTACAACTCACTAGTCTTTTATACACACTGAGACAACTGTCAAGACCCTTCAGTCCCTAACTAACTCTAACTGAATTACACAGTCAATAACCAACTCTCATACACCTCACATGTGGACCTGCTGCACAGCCTTGCATCACAGCCTTGCATCACAGCCTGCACAGCCTTGCATCATAGCCTGCCCTGCATTACAGCCTGCTCTGCCTCCCAACACCAGCACCCTCATATTGTACAACATACAATCTTTATTACACATCATACTTCTACACTTAACAATACCCTCCCCATTAAAACACCTTGCCCACAAGGTGCGGATATTGTTGCTGCAGCTAGTACAAATTTTCCCAAGTAGCATTCTCCACACCCCCCCCCCCCTTGCCACTAAATTAAGACCTGGGTCACAGTTCTAGTCCTCAACCTGTGGGACCTCTCTTGCAACACAGCCATGGGTTTAGGATTCAAGATGCCCTCTACATCTACAGCTGGAAGAGTAGGAATGGCTGCCGCATGCTGACCCAATTTTGCTTTCAAGCATGAAACATGAAATGTGGGATGCAACTTGGAATCTGATGGTAAGTCTAACCTGTAAGACACCTGACCAATTTTTTTTAAGATTTGGAAGGGTCCATAATACCTAGGAGATAATTTCCCCATCTTGCTCTGCCTCAATGATTTTTGCTTGTAAGGTTGCAGCCTTAGATACACCCAATCACCTTCAGCAAAGTTTCTTTCAGTCCTATGCTTGTCAGCATTGATCTTCATTCTTTCCTGAGCTGCCACTAAGTTCTGCTTCAACAAGGTTAGTAGCTGCTATCTGGTTTTCAAATGCACCTCTATACTCTCAACCTTCATAGTGCCTGGTATGTAATCCAATAATCTTGGAGGAGGATAACCAAATAAGGCTTCAAAAGGGGTTAATTTGGTGGATGTGTGAAAATTGGTATTAAACCAAAATTCTGCCAAGGGAAGCCAGTCAACCCAAGAGTGGTGTCTATCAGTTGCAAATGCTCTCAAATAGTGCTCCAAGCTCTTGTTCACTACTTCCGTCTGCCCATTTGATTAAGGGTGGTAAGTTGTGGACATGGCTAGCTGCACCCCTTGCAATCTCATCAATTCTTGCCAAAAGTGTGAGGTAAACACAAGGTCCCTATCACTCACAATTGAGGCTGGCATTCCATGTAATTTGAACACATAATGCAGATAAAGGGTAGCTACCTTAGCAGCAGTATAAGGGTGGGCTAATGGAACAAAGTGGACAAATTTAGTCAGCCTATCCACTACAACCAAAACCACATCCTTAGACTGAGACTTTGGAAGGCCCTCCACAAAATCCATGCTTACATCCAGCCAAGGCTTCTCTGGTACAGGTAGGGGCTGCAACAATCCAGCTGTGTTACAAGTCTCTGCCTTCAGTCTTTGGCAAGCATCACATTCCCTTACATGTTTCCTTACATCTTCCCTCAAACCAGGCTAAGAGAAATCCCTTTTCACCCTATGCAAGGTCTTGAGGAATCCGGAATGCCCCCCCCAAAGGACTATCATGGACTTGTTGCAAAACAACCTCTTTTAAGGCATCACAGGACCCCAAATAAATCTTCCCTTTATGCAGTAGCAGTCCATTATGTATTGAGAACCCTTTAGGCACTTCCTTTCCCAATTGAAAAGCTTGAAAAATACTTTGAACTAGCTGGTCAGTGGCATAACTAGCCTTAAGGTCAGTTAGCCACTCAGGAGTTGGAAATGAAATCATACATAAACTCCCCCCTCACCATCCATATCAGTGTCTTCAAACTCAGCCTTACTTGATAAGGCATCAGCTACCAAATTATCCTTGCCCTTCTTATATTCTACTACAAAGTTATAACCCAACAACTTAGTAAACCACTTCTGTTGAGCAGGAGTTCCAATTTTTTGTTCTAGCAAGTACTTTAGGCTTTGTTGATCAGTCTTGATAGTGAATGGTCTGCCCACCAAATAAGCTCTCCATCTTCTCACAGAAATCACCAAGGCTAAGAGTTCTTTCTCATAGGTGGATATGGCCAAGTTCTTTCCTTTAAGTGCTTGGTTTTGATAAGCAATAGCCCTTCCCTGCGACATCAAAACAGCCCCTACTCCCCTCCCAGAAGCATCACACTCCACCACAAAAGGCTTCTCAAAATCTGGCAAAGCTAAGATAGGTGGGGTAATCATAGCCTCCTTAAGCTGTTGGAAAGCCAATTCAGCTTCCTTGGACCAACAAAAGGAGTCCTTCTTCAGTAAAGCAATTAAAGGAGCTTCAATAGTCCCATACCCCTTAACAAACTTCCTCTAATAACCAGTGAGACCCAAAAAACCCCTTAAGGACTTGATATCTTTAGGAATAGCCCACTGCTGCATTGCAGCCACCTTCTTTGGGTCTGTATGTACTCCCTCTGCAGTGATTACATGTCCCAAATACTCCACTTTTGAACAAGCAAACATACACTTAGACTTCTTAGCATATAAGTGATGAGTAGCCAAGAGTTCTAAAACACTCCTAAGGTGAATGACGTGTTCAGAGATAGATTGGCTATATACCAGGATGTCATCAAAGAAAACTAAGACAAATCTCCTCAAGAAAGGCTTAAATACCTGATTCATTAAGAATTGGAAGGTGGAAGGAGCATTGGTCAAGCCAAAGGGCATTACCAAGAACTCATAGTGACCCTCATGTGTCCTAAAAGCTATCTTGGGTATGTCTTGATCCTTCATTCTGATTTGGTGATACCCGGACCTCAAGTCTAGCTTAGAAAAAATAATAGCCCCATGCAATTCATCCAACAGCTCATCAATAATAGGGATAGGAAACTTATCTTTGACAGTGATAGAGTTCAATGTCCTATAATCAATGCACATCCTCCATGAGCCATCAGCTTTTCGAACCAACAGAATAGGTGAAGCAAATGGGTTGTTGCTGTCTCTAATAGATCCTACTGACAGAAGCTCCTTCACAATTTTTCTATCTCATTTTTTTGATAAAATGGATATCTATAGGGCCTTTGGCATACCGGTTGGGCACCTTCCTTAAGGTTAATAAAATGCTTATGACCCCTCAGTGGAGGTAATCTAGTAGAAGTCTCAAAGACTTGGATGAACTCTTGCAATAATGATTCCACCTCAACAGGAAGTTTACTTACTGCATCAGTTGAGTCTACCCCATCAATCTTTAACAATAGCCCTCTCTTCACTGAGACATTGAAGAATTTCTTGCCATCCACAAAAGAAGAATCTGAATTGGAGCTAAGACCTTGCAACAAAACTTGCTGATTCTTATACCAAAAACTCATAGTCAACAACTTAAAATTCCATTGGATTTCACCTAAGGTACTTAACCACTGAGTACCTAGAACTGCATCACAACCACCTAATGCCAAAACATGAAAGTTGATACAAAATTGCACTCCTTGGACTAACACAGGTACCTCACTACAAAGTCCTTGAGTTTTAACAATTTCACCATTGGCTACTTTGACCTCCAACACCTTTGTAACATCTACCCTTAGTTGTAAGATACTGATCAAAGAAGCATCCATAAAATTGTGAGTGCTACCCGTGTCTATCAAAATCACTAACCTATCTCTATTTACTCTCCCCTTCACCCTCATCGTACCAGGTGTAGGTGTTCCTGTAATAGCATACAAGGTAATCTCTACTTCCTCATCCTGATTAGATTGAACACCCTCATCCATTTTATGAACCACCCCACTAGACACAATCTCATCCAATTCTGTTATCCTCACACCAGAGTTATCCCCACTAGGAATCAATTCCATTCCCTCCAAAACAAAAAGTCTAGCATTCCTACATTTATGTCCAGGCCCCCATTTCTCATCACAATTGTAACAAAGCCCCTTTTTTCTCCTTTCATCCATCTGTGCAGGAGTTATTCTCTTAATGGGTATACTAGACTTATTTTCTACCACACCATTACTTTTGGGCAAACCCAAGATAGAGTTCTTACCTGAATCTTGCTGATTCTTTATATTCCTTCTGCAACTCATCACATATTCTTCTTGTATTTTAGCCAATCCAAAGGCTGCATTCAAGGATTGAGGACTGAGCATTCTCACTGGCAAACGTATCTCATCTTTCAGCCCACTTAAGAAGCAGCTCAGCTTGTGCACTGGAGAAAGCCCTTTGATCCTGTTTGATACTGCTTCAAACTTCGCTTTATACAATGCTACTATAGTGGTCTGCCTCAGTCTTGTTAATACTTCCATCAGATCATCATAGGCTGTTGATCCAAATCTTACGTGTAAAGCTTGCACCATGAATTCCCAATCAGAAATTATCCCAGCTTCCTCTGCTTCTTGGAACCATATCAGAGCCTCCAATTCTAGGTGAAATGAAGCTATCATTAATTTTTCTGCAATTGGGGTTTGATAGTACCCAAAATACTGATTCGCCTTGTAAACCCAGCTGGCTGGATCCACACCAGAAAATCGAGGAAAATCCAACTTCATAGATTTGGCGAATGACAAAGTTGAAGAATTGGGACTTGAATTCGGTTGCACATTTCTCTGAGGTGAATGTTGGTTTCCATCTATGGAATTAAGCTTTTGCAAGATTACATTGATGTTTTGATTCATTTCGTTCAGAGTTCTGGTATGAATGCTTTGAATCTTCTGTATTTCTTGGATGTCTTTGTTATGGTGGTCAGAGGTAGTTCAAAGAGAGGCAATGGCTTCATTCACGGTATTTATGGCAGTAGCTCGAGCCTCAGTCATGGCAGCAGGAACGATGCTCTGATACCACTTGTTAAGATTGAATTTGGGGAATTTAGTGTAGTTGGATTCGAGGTCAGCTAGGCCTCCAAGATAGAGAGAGAAAATAACAGATGAAAAGAAAAAGAAGAGTTTCATTGAAGAATACAATTGCTTAAATGTTTTGTGTACAACTCACTAGTCTTTTATACACACTGAGACAACTGTAAGACCCTTCAGTCCCTAACTAACTCTAACTGAATTACACAGTCAATAACCAACTCTCATACACCTTACGTGTGGACCTGCTGCACAGCCTTGCATTATAGCCTGCACAGCCTTGCATCACAGCCTGCCTTGCATTACAGCCTGCTCTGCCTCCTAACACCAGCACCTTCTTATTGTACAACATACAATCCTTATTACACATCATACTTCTACACTTAACATACTTCTACACTTAACACTCCTTGTCCTTGAGTGGCTTCGCCCAGTATGATCTGTGTGGTAAGAATTTACCATAACATTTGGCGCACGTTGCCTGTTTCTTCTTCGCTCCAAGTTAACAAATTGGTTTTGCCTTTGTGAGCCTATAGATTCCTCCCTATCTTGACCTACGTTAGCCATGGTCGCTCAAGACAAACCCACAAAAACTTGATATTCCCACAGACGGTACCAATTATAAGGACCGGAAAATCTCACTGGCGCAAGCCCACTTAGAACAGTGGGTTTATACAGTTCAACTATGGCCCAAATTAATAAATTTGTAAGAGAGGGAAACATGACAACAAGAAAGGGCCTTGCCCGAGGGTGAAAATAAGGAAGAAAGACTTAATATTATTAAATATGAAGATCAACGTCCCAATACAAGTTAGCCTGAGGAGAGCAGTATTATACAGAAAAATCCACTGTTTGCTCTCTTCTCTCAATGTTCTTGTTCTAACTCTCTCTTTTCCGATATTTTTCTCTGGATCCTTTTCTTTGAGAACTTTCTCTTTCTTATATACTTTCCCCTACCTCACATCTTGACCCTCCATCTTTACCTAACATGGTTCTCATTGTGACATCTGCCCCTTTAAGCCTCTGATAAAGGTAGTAGAAGGAATTGTTTAGCTGTGAATTACATTGTTCAGGTCACTTCCTTATCAATGCAGCTGATAAAACTGTTGCCCACCATTTAATGTAGAGGTAATAGGCTACTTCTTGCTGGAAACTTCCCTTACATTCATGATTCTCTCTCCTTAGTCAGCCCTTCCCACTTGAAGCTCCTAAGAATCTTTTGTCTCTTCTCCCCTTCTCCTTGGGTGAATTCCCTCCTCGGGTACGTGATACCCCAACACCAGCGCTAACAGTTCTACAGTCCCTTCCTTGGTTCTCGGGCCCCCACAATTATTATTGTGAAACACTTTTTTTTTTTTTTACACGATTCATTTATTCTAAACTCTTTGATTTTCATATTTAATAACTCACTTCGATGAATGTGTATGATATGATCCCACATTTGATTCTAAAATTAAGAAATAAAACTCTTTAAGAATAAATAATTTAGAATTGATGGTGCAAAATTAGAACTCTAATTTGGAATTTTAATTTAAGTTTCTCTCAGCTTCACATATTATTATATATATATATAGATATATAGATTACACATATTTTTACACACTTTTTCACCTACACGTATTTTCAAAAAATATAAACAACGTTATTAGAAATCTTTTACCAAACAGGCCCATAATTTTTAGTAATGTTGCACCACTCAATAGTTTTTAATTTAATGAAAAATGAGATAAATCTACTGTTGGATTGTATAATTTTTGTATATTCTCATTTCTCAATACTTGCAATATTTCAAAGTGGTCGAAAGTTCATAGCCATGTCATTAACAAATTGTTTAAATTCAAGTTTTTGTAGTTTATAATAATGTGTAAAAGATGAGTTTTATTAATCGAATAATAAATAACATTCGATTGACATGAAAATTGGCAAGTATGTTAAGAAAATATAGAACATGTAATCCAATAGTGAGATTTTAAAAATATGAATTTAATAACAAGTTTATTGTGTGGTGTAACTTGAACCCAACCCTTATTATTATTATTGTAAGAGAGATCACACTTTATATATATATATATATATATATTGATTAGTTCTTTTTACGAGGATTAATTCGTTGAGATACCACTTTATCTTTTAGGTTAAGTAAGTAAATGAGTTGTGGGTTCTAGTTAGCTCAATTGATAAAGTTTCTAATGGTTAAATAAGAGATCTGGAGTTCAATTCCTGCCGACACCAAAAACTGATTGATGTCTTAGTTTGATGATAAAGAGCTATCATTAGAAGCGGATGCCATAAGTTGAAATTCTCTCAAAAAAAGAGAGAGTAAGTAAATGAGTTTGGAGCCAACAACACTATATTAATCACTCACCCTTATAATTATTATATAATATGTTTGAGATTTTACAACTTAATTAATCATGTCATTCACGCATGAATATTAAAACAATTATTATTAAGGAGTTGAACTTAAGTCTTTCTTTTTACAACATGATCCATTATTGTCATGGATTCCTAATAAGTGAAAAGGCATATGATAGTTCAAATTTTCTCCCAAAATACAAAAGGTAAACAAATTCCATCATGTTTTGTATGTGTTGATTTTTTTTAGAGAGAGGTGGAGGATCCAACGCACGAACCAAGAACCAAGAATCAGTATAAGTTTCAGTAGGTCTACAGGCCCATTGGCTTGAATGAATTCATTTTGGACTTTTGAAAGTCGACATCATATCTTGAGCAGCTGAAGACATTGATTGGTCATAATTTTGAGTTATAGAAAAGGACAAGTGAATTGTTAAATAGAGGTTGTGTTTGCCATTAACTTAAAAAGTTAGTTTTTTTAACTATTCAGTTTATTTTTGCTACTATTCATGAGTCTCAATGCACTTTTTGATACTATTCAATGACCCCACTATACTATATCAACTACTTTTTAGTTTTATCTATGATACTTTTAGTAAAAAGTTTTCAATTTTAGATAAATAAGCTGTTTTCAAACGGACTCAGAATATATATTTCTTTTGAGTCCTGTTAAATGGAATAATTTAAATATTAGACATAAATAATCTTATCAATTGTCACTATTCATGAGTTTCATTGCACTTTTTGATACTATTCAATGACTCCACTGTACTATATCAACTACTTTTTAGTTTTATCTACGGTACTTTTAGTAAAAAGTTTTCGGTTTCAGATAAATAAGCTGTTTCCAAACGGACTCGAAATATATATTTCTTTTGAGGTTTTTCTCAATTGGCTTTACTTTTGGAGCTAAAATTATTAATGGTGTTGCAGGTGAATATAATTCTTTTCTTCGTAAGGATTCACAGAGAATAAAGAAAAGAATTATATTGAGACTATTTTGTGTTTTTTATTTATTTTTTATTTTTTTGAGAAATGAATTATAATTGAGACTAGTAATAGTTTTGAGGATTTTTTTTAAGAGCATTATTATTAGGTGTGTCAAATGCCAAATATTTGGCATTTGGCACACCAAACACCAAAAACCAACCCTCATCAGATATTTCAAATCTCAAAACTTTTGGCATGGAGTTATAGTACACTCTCAAATATGAGATAGTATGGACAAATATGCCAAAAAATTATATTCTTATTTTATGTACTTTTTCTCTCTCCTCCCAAAACATCTCTCTCTCTCTCTCTCTCTCTCTCTCTCTCTCTCTCATCTCTGTCTTCTCTATTCCTCTTTCACAGCCATACTAATCTCATCACATTGACCACCTCGCCACGCCGCCAAGCTTCGTGCCATCCACCACGCCACTCTACCAAGCTTGCCATACCATCCACCATGCCACGCCACGCGACACCGCTAAGCTTACCGTGCAATCGGAACCTCCCACCATCGGATCTCTCTCAATCGGCCTATAGTGGTGGGTTTTGCTTTTGGGTTTGTTTGATTTGGGATGGGTTTTGAGGTTTATGAATGTAGTGGGTTGTGGGTTAGTTGTGGCAGTGGTACTGTGGTTGTGGTGGCAATTTGGTGGTTGTGGTGGTTATTTTTTTGGGTTGTTATGGATTTTTTTTTTTTTAAAGGTGGCATTGGTGGATGTGGGTTTGTGCCGGTTGTGGCCGTGGATTTGTTGTGGGTATGAGTTTGGAAACGGGTTTGTGCTGGTGGTGGCTGTCGATGTTGTTGTGGCAGTGGTTGTTATTGGTGGCCGTTGTTGTGGTAATGGTGGTTATGCCATTGTTGTTGTTGATGAGGAGTTAATATATTATTTTAATGTGCTGTAAATATTATTTTAATATATAGAATTAAAGAATAAAACATGTGATGGGAGTGATAAATGATGTGGTAAAATAATAATGTAGGCTTTTGATGTGTCAAAATGAAATTTTTTATAGAACAGCTAATAGGAATGCTCTAAGCCATTTAAGAGACTCGGAATTTTGAGGAAATTTTTAAGCCATTGGCCCATTGCAATATAATGAATGGCGAGACCAATTAACGGGCCGATCAAGATTAGTCCAATTAACAACCCCACCCCCCAAAAACTCAGCTTAATCTAAACCCAACCTGTCAACAAGCCTAATTGGAGCCCACCAAATCGTCACTTATTTTAAAGGTTTACATATAAATTGGGTATTGATCCGAGCTCTCATCTTCTTTTAAAACATATGTACCACTAGAGGAGGCAGACGATTCATTTTGGATGTACTATAATTATAACCATGCATAAATAAAATGTATCTCTCGGTTATATATATATATATATATATATATATCTATATATATATATATAAACATATTATTTACAAACCATAAAATGGAGAATTATATATAGGGCTCGTTTGGCATAATACAATCCAACTATGTATGGCCCAAAAGAAGAGAAAAAGATCCATCATTTGGATCGGCAAACATCTCATAAATAAAGTTATCTACAGAATGCATACAAGTGCATGAACCTGGTTGTTTTTAGAGTACAAGTACAAGTGCCTTGAGTTGGGAGAAAATCATCACAATGTTACGATAGAAAGAGATTCAAACCTGCAGAGACGAAACCAGGATTCAAATCCAAGGGGGCTGGCCAAAGTTTTTTATTTGAGGATTTTTAGAAGTTGGAATATCAACACGAGGTTAGCAAGGCAATCTCATCATTATTGGGTTTTTAATTTTTTGTATTTTTTCTCTTGAAAAAAAATTAAACAATGTAGTTAATTTATGATCTACAAATTATATAAAATTCATATTAATTATAGGGATCTATTATGGTTTTAAAAATTGAATTGGACAAAGAACCAACAAATGAGAAGTTGTTGGTTTTTTGTCCAAAAGGGATCGAATCGGTGATATCATATTATAATAATGTAATTAATATTATAAATACATAAAATTTTAGTTTTATTCTTTTTACATTATTCCAAATTTGGCTTTCTATCTTCTTATAATTAAAAAAAAAAAAAAAAAAAAAAAAACCCCAGTCAACCACTAAATCAATAGTCATGCATTAATATTAGAAGAAAAAAGCAGTGAGAAATTAATATTTATCCGTGAAATAGTGTAAGAGGAAAGAGATTTCAAAAGTTGCAACTCCGGAATCTACTAATAGTGATGACAGCTCTCATGTCTCAAGCAATCAAATAATAATGGGCAAATTTTTCTAAATAAATACATAATAAATGTTTTCCATCAATTTAGTAATAGCCAAAAATAAACTTAAAAGTTAAAACCCACAACAACTTATTACAAGACCCACGGCATCTTAAAAAACGCCACAACAACTTACTTACGAGAACCATAACCAAAATGTAATAATAATAATAATAATAATAATAATAATAAAAAAAGAGATAAAAAACGGAAGAGCTCATCATCATCAAAACAAATCCTGAAGCCACAATAATCGCACAAAGAGAGAAGAGAGAGAGAGAGAGAGATTAGATTAGAGAAGAGTGAGATCAAGTAACCATAACTTAGCCAAGGAGGAAGGGATGTGCATTGGGAGAGACAGAGAGCTCTTGACTGAGAGAATTATTTGGTAAAAAAAAAAATTGGGATTTTCAGGCTTTGTGATTTCTATGGTTAGGGATTTGTGATTTGTAATTGTTTTATTGGTATTTTTTTAGTTATAGACTGGATTTGTGATCTGTTTGTTGGTAATTTGGGTTTTTCTAAAGGATTTCCTTATTATTTGGATTTGTTAATTTTTTGTTCATGTTTTAGTTTATTTAAAGGTTTATCACTTTATCTTGGTGTTCTTGGAGTAATTGGGCAAAGGAAATTGTCAGGTTTTGTTTTGTTTTTTTGTTTTTTTTTTTGGGTTTTCTTAGGCTGTAAAACTTTTGGGGAAGGGGGCCAAAAATAAATATTAAGAGTCAAAACTAGGTTGTGTTGTTGGACTCCTTGTAGGCCTTACAATCGAGAAATTTGGGTTATTGGACTTAAGTCGAACTTTTAGGTTAGCCTACTTCAGAATATATATATATATATATATATATATATATATATAAAAAGAGAGAGAGAGAGAGAGTTATAATTAGAATCCAATTTTGCACTGTGTGTCTAAATTTGTGAAGGGACCGCATTATAATTATCTATTTAAGTTTGTCTCATGTGTTTGCTTAAATTTTTTAATTTTTGTGCAAAGTGAGCTAATGAATGTAAAATATTAAGAATCTAATATTAATAAACTATAAAATTTTAAAAAAAAATCAATCACTTATACTCAATAAAAATTACAACACAACAAAGATCATCACACGTTCTATCTTATTAAAAATTAGAAAAAAAAAATGATCATAAGTAGTATTAAATTTATGTAAGAATTTTAATATTTGACTAATTACGTTTACTTTAAAAAAAATTGACTAATTATTTATATTTTTATGAAAAAAATTGTGTTTAATTTTAAATATATCTATATGTATGTATATGTTACATAATTTTTTTTTTATTATCAATAATTTGACTAATTATTTATATTTTTATAACAAAAATTGTGTTTAATTTTAAATGTATCTATGCGTTTGTATGGGATACATACTAGCAGCTAATATATATACAATTAAGAAGGTGAGATTTTCTTTTCCGTTACAAGTTTGGATAGAGTCTGTTCCACCAAATTTTTAGAATTTTTATGTTTCTGACTCTTTAAGTATTAATTAAATTAGCCGAGTTGGCTTTTTTCTCAAAAAAAAAAAAAAAAAAAAAAGAAGTATTGTATTGCTAATGAGTTTCAGTTAGCTCAACTGGTAAAATCTTTAATTATTGAATAAGAGATCTAAGGTTTAATTACCACCTACACAAAAACAACCAAAGGTTGAAATTCTACCAAAAAAAGTATTGTATTGCTACAAAAAAAACTAATGCTTAATTTTAATATAGCCATCTTTTTTAATTTCTTGAAATTTTGGTAATAGAGATTCAGTTATAGTAAACTATATTAATTAGTTTTAATGTATTTTACGTTGAAAAACATGACAAAAGTATGTTGTACAGCGTGTAATACTTGCATTGTCTTATAGGATGTAAATCTAAGGTTACTTTACCTCTTTCTTTAAAAAACAAAATACACATGTGAGTTCTAGTTAGCTCAACTGGTAAAGTCTTTGATGGTTGTATAAGAGATCCGTGATTCAATCCTCGTCTACACCAAAAACTAATTGGTATCTTAGTCTGATGATAAAGAGCTATCATCAGGAGCGGATGTCATAGGTTGAAACTCTAAAAAAAAAAAAAAAAAAAATACACATGGTTATTATATATCACTTTTAAACATTATAACACTAAATCAAAAAAACAAATAAATTACAAAAAAGAGCATTATTGCCCATGCAAAATGCGTGTGACAAGTCTAGTTTTATGATATTTGTATATGTTTGTGTGATGCATGAATTAATAAAAGCGTATATAAATAATTGAAATTGAACAATAAATTAAAGGTGCTAACGAGTGTCTTTAGAGTAATGGTTAACAATATATTTTATGAAAGTTTTGACACAATTTTTATAGGAAATGAAAAAAGCTGTTAAAACATTAAGTGCTTTCTTTTATTTTCTCATTAAAACTTTCTTTAAATGGATTGTTAACCATTATCCTAAGGATATTTATTAGCATTTCCCTAAATTAAACAGTAAAAATTAAAGAAACAAAAATGACCTTATATTATGGGAAAAAAACTTTTTGTATGTGTGAGGTTTATTAAAATCACGAATCATAATATATTATTATAATAATTCAAATAAACAATCAAATTCTTCAAAAATTATAGAAATTTTTGTCTATAAAAGTTTAAACGTAGTAGTATTTTTAATCTTCTTGAACATTGGCAATGGAGTTTCACTTAAAGCAAACTATGTTAATAATTTTAATGTGCTTATGGTACAACACTAGCAAAAGAAGTAAAAAAATTAAAATAAAAGAGAAGATATACACTTGATAGTTGACACAATCACAATGTATGGAATACAACTTTTATTTACATAACTAGTTGAGCCCTATGTTTGCATGGTTTTTAGCATGAGTTTATACCATTTTTTATTTTTAAAAATATATAATAGTAAAAAAGATTTGAAGAAGTAATTTTTACCTTTATGAGGTTGTTGAATATATCTTTTATTTATACATTATGCTCTTGGTATATCATTTTTGTTCATTGACATTATTCTTTATCAAAAGGGCTTGTTACTTCCTATATAAAAAAGGGCATGTTACTTAGCACAGAGCAGCATACAATGGGTCATAGTGAAAATTAAATTTGGGGTAACTTTTTTATTTACATGATAATATGATATCTCAGTCAATTGAGACCTGATTTTTATTCGTAGATAGTCAAATCAAGATAATGTCATGCCCTTTTTTTTTTTTTGAGAAATAATTACAATATACTACTAACTTCGCAGTTCGAACCCTTTTTTTCCTAGACCCCAAGCACTTTGTACACAGGGAAGTACCAATTCAGTTACAAGACATGAAATGGGCATGTCGTGCCCATTTTTAATTTGGCATCATTATATAAACTTTATAACATAGAGTTGTCTTAGAAACTTTAAAAGATTCAAATTTCTAAAGCTAAACTAAATCTAGAAAGGTTTGTTTAATTGGTAGGATTTTTTTATTATGAAAAAAATTAAGATTCATGTGAATTTAAATTCTGTTTGAATTCATGAGAAATTAGATCTCAATGTTTGGCAGGTTCTAAGAACTTAGTTTTTTTAAAAATAACCCACGTGACAATATGGTATGTGAGACTTGATAGATAATATTAACTACTTTTAGCCTTTAGGCACGATTTGTTGCAACTCTGATTAAAGTGTTGGACTTGGAAGATTAAAGATTTCCAACTTTTTGGTGAGACTTTAAAATCCCATCAATTGTTGGAATTGATCATATCCTGAGATTTTCAAAGACCAACAATATTAGTTCATGGAACACTCCTAATTTTGGTATCACTTGAGAATTTAAAAATTTTTAACTTAGAATTCTTGTCAACTGAACACAACCTTAATAAAATGGTTGGGCATTTATTTTTTTTTTCTTGAATTGAAGTAACCAAATGATTTTTTTTTTTTTAATTATCATTTGAAGTGATTTGAACCTTGAATAGTGATTTATACAAAAAGTACACATCTTTTTTTTTTTTTTTCAGCACAACATCCATTTTTTTTATGTGAAGAAATATTTAATTCAACTTTTTAATATTTATTTGAATAACCTTTTTAATTTACTGAATGACCAAAGTTTGTTATGAAAATCAATCATTATACATGAATAGAGAATGGGGTTATTATCATTATCATAAGGACAAGGTACCCTACTTTGAGAATTAAAAACCAAAAGTCAAAAGGCGCTATGCTGTCATGTGAGACTGTGACCATAGGTGTTTCCACTTTCCTGTGTTTTAGAATTTTCCTTTAAAAAAAAAATGATGAGAAACACATTGTTAAGATCCGAAGAACGTGGGAATTTTTTTAATTGGTTTTATTATAGTTTAGGATAGCTAATGTCTTCGAAATCATCGAGATCTTCAACTACAAAAGTTGACAGCCATTTTAGAAATCAAAAACGTAAAAAGGCAATGGGTGGGACATAAAGTCTGCTTCATATGCACATGATAGTATCTCATCTCTCTTTAATGTCCACATCTTCCCTATCATTTTTTTTCCATATTTATTTTCCTGCTTTTAATGGACCTAATTTTAATTGTTTTCCAAAGTTTGACATTTTATTTTGTTGGAATATTTTAATATTAAAATTTAATTAAATAATAATTAGTAAACTAAGTATGCGTTTGGCTCAAAATTAAAAAACCAGTTTATTTTACTATTTAGCTTATTTTTGATACTATTCATGAGCTCCACTATATTATTTTAGTTAATTTTTACCTTTTTCTATAGTACTTTTAGTAAAAAGTTTTCAGTTTCAGCAAAATAAACGGATCCCAAACAAATTCTAAATGAGAAAATGTGGAAATTATATGTGGTTAATGACTTTAAAGTGAGAAGTTAATTAGTGTTTTTTTAAGAGATAATTATATTATGCTGTTAATACCGCATCTCGAACGCTTTCTCTCTTAGATTTTGAAACACTTTGCGTATGCAGAGATGTCAATTCAGTTACAAGGCCCTTGGTTGAAGTTAGTGTTTTTTGTAAAAATATTTAAGTCCATATTGATAATGAGAGAGGCTTCTTATTTATTTGTAAGTTTACTAAGTTAACGTTATTAGGCTTAAGTATAACACAAGAGAAAATAAGTCTACATGTGCATGGGAAGGTGAGAGGAGGAGATATCAATTGGGCCCTAAGATCCCTCTAAAACTCTTCAGTTGACTTATTATTACATGTAACAACTCACTCCTTTTGTGTTCAAACTTCAAAATCATTTTCAATTTTGTTGTGTTTCCTTTGTATTTTCAGTATCATATTTTTTCTTGTTTTGGTAAGATATGAGAACCAACGTTTGACATTGTAAACCATACGGGACAAAAGAGTAGTTAACAATATGATGTTAGTGAAGTGGATTAGTTAGAGCTTAAGGATATAATTTGTCTTTACGGATTTTACCTAATTTTTTAATTAATTTGACATTAAATATGAAATTTTCCAGGCACCGACAAAAGTAGGAAGCTTTAGTCTATGATTTCCCTTTGAAGTTGAAATCTAAATAACAACCTTTTTGAACAATTGATTAATGAAAAAGTGTGAGTTGAAAAGTTGCAAATGATTGAGCGTTTGTTTATGTTAACAGTGTGTGGCGGATTAAATTATTCCAACTTTTTATTTAATTTTCCTTTTCAAATATGGAGTGAGGAAAATTTTGTTAGTTCATTGCCATATAGGCTCAATTGGTGACCACTTTTTAGTATTTTCACTGAAGACATTCAGGGTTAAATTATTCCACCATGCACAACTATTGAATTATTAAAAAAAAAAAAAAAATACTAACATTGCGTTAGTCAATATAAGAGATTGTATATGTTCTATTTTTCTTACTCACCCTTTCATTTTGTTTCTAGGGTTGTTCAATCTTGTTAGTCTCAAACATGAATGACAGCTTATTTGGTGGTGATCACGAGCGGAGAAATATGTCTACAAAATCATAACAAATGAGTGACCATCTATTTACAGACACACTCATACCTCTCAGTGATAATTAAACATGTCTCAATTCTTCAATAAACCATTGATTTAATGAATCATATTGATACATTTATGATCGCTACCCTAACAGAGTTTCCATCTCTTGAATTTTCGAGTTCTCAAAATTTTTTTTTCCTCTTAAAGTAAAGTGATATCCTTAACTTAAACAGATACAATGCATTCATCCTTATATCCGAAACCATTTTAGCAAACGAGGGAAACTATTTTTTCATCAAATTAACAACCAAAAAAATTGTAGTTCATCAAACCCCATTTAGCTAGGCAATGATCAGCTATTACACCTTTATTTCTTAATATTTGTTCAATATTTTAAAATGATCATACACTTTAAAATATTTAATTTAATTTTAGTCCTTATATTTTTAAGTTTGTGTTATAAAAAAGTCTCGGTCCCCAACTCTACCTTTTAAACTTATCTCATATTTTTGTCCTATTCAATAGATGTTTTTACTAGCTATCAGTATCACCCCAGCTGACAGGGGCGGCTCCAATTTTTTTTATTTTTCTGGTGGTCATTGAGAAACTTAAATTATACAGTATTTACTAAAAAAGATAGCTATATCTCATTATCAATGCAGCAAGTTTACTAAACAAATTAGTATGACTACATATTTTGAAAATCTAACAGTTGAATTGTATGTTTTTTTATGTTCTTAAAACACATGTCAAGTTTTATATCAATCGGATGTTATGTACTATTTGATCCATAAACTTATTTTTTGTGTATAATTTTAGACTACAAATACTCAAAAATTAAACATTTAATTGATGATATAAACTATTTATCTTTAATCTTCTTGAAGTTTTGCAAACATGGAGGATATAAGAAAAAAAAATATAATCTTATTGTGGAATTGTTAAAATTCATATCTAGTAAAAAAATATTGAATGGAGTTATAATCTTAATCTACTACCAAGTTTGTTGCTAAACTTTATCAAAGTTTAATTATATTGAACCTAAAAAAAATTTAGGATGTTCACACTTTTTTTTAAGGTAATAAAATCATAAAATTTTTAAATTTTATATATAATAATAATTTTTTTTCAAAGCAGGGTGGTCCTATGACCACCCTGCCTCTAACGTTGAGCAGCCGGTGCCAGCTGAAGTCAAATCTCTTCTTAATAAAGAGATTTATTTATCCGTACATATTGCAAAATATAGCTGCATCAATATTTAATGATCTCGAGTATGTACAAACAGAAGAAGCTGCTTATAGCAATGTGGTGTCACCCATCTAATCAAGAAATGGTTTGACAAAATATGATGAATCTTAATTACGAGATGTCATGACTTCTTGTCATGTAGTACGATCTAAGCCTGCATGGTCATGCTAATAAAAAAAAAAAAAAAAAAAAAAAAAAACTTGCATCGTCATGAGTCCAAATCTTCTGTCTCATCAATTGTGCTTCACTTCGTACTTTACCAATAAAATTTGAATAGTTGGCTTCTCTCATTAAATGAGATAACTCTGACTTTAATTAGAGAGGCTAGTTGTCTTATTTAATGAGAGAAGTTAGCTGTTCAAATTTTATTAGTGAAACATAAAATGAAGCACAATTGATTAGACAGAAGATTTGTACTCCATGGTCATTGTTCAATATGCATGTTATCTGATTTCCTTATCCTCCACACAAGGCAAACTATTTCTTTTAATTTATAGCATCAAAATAGACAATTTTCATTTGCATATATGCGTTGTTTGTCTTATAGATTTATCTTCATTTGCATCCGTTTTATATTTGTTATTTTATAGATTTCTGCATGATGAGGCGGTGCATGCCAACAAATTCATTAACGATATTACGCCAGAAAATTGCATCACGACAGATATTGCTTCAATAAGAAACCTGAGATTCATTGACTCTTTTTTATCTGAACAAAATACAGCTTTAAAATAATAATAATAAAAAAATTAGGAAACAACAAACTTTGTCTTATCTCTCTCATGAATTAACGAAGCGACGATTAAGGAGAAAAAAAAGGGTATACGGTACTGTCCATCTACTTTCTTTGTACTTTTGTTTTTGTTAATTATATTTTTAAATATATAACATTATCTTTTAGACTTTCAAAAAAAGAAGAAAGGAAGGTCATGGAGACTTTTATTCACTTTGGGCATTGTGAGAAGCACACATGCTCAAATTTAAGAGTTATTTTGTAATTTTGCGAGCAACAAGGCTTCGTTTAATGAGTACTATAATTTATAGTCTATAAACTAGTACTAGTAAAAAAAGAAAATAATAATAAAAATAAAACTTTGTCAAATTGTCATTCTTCAAAAGCATACAACACTTCTTATTAGTATTACAATATTGCAAAAGCATACAAACTCTTCTTAATACTTCCATATAATTCGGTATCTTGTTTGCCAAATCATTGGGAGCAAAATTTATATGTTTTTGTGATAGCTCTTCGTCTTTTTCCATCATCAAGTGCTCTCTCATCACCGGGAGTCTTGTGATTTTGTGATAATGAGTGATTCTCATTCTTCCCATTACACAAGAGAACATGAATTCTAGTTCCCCCCTCCACTTGTCAAAAAAAAATTATAATAATAATTTACGAGGTGCCCTCTATTGGATGTAATTAAATGAGTCAAACCTTTAATTTCATGAGGGACTCAATCAAATTTTGGTCAACTGCTTGATTTGGCTTGGCTTATTTTAAGACAAATAAGTGAAACTCTAAGCAATCATAAGAGGTGGTGTCTTATGTATCAGTTACATATAACATTTTTTTTTATTTTTTTTATATTGTGTGGTCCCATCGTTAAGTAAATAAAATTCACACAATATGAGAGAAATGCTACATATATGTAATTGATAGTCAAAGTCTATATCAAAATGTCCATATTTATAGGCTCAAATTTTAGTTTAAAAAAAGAAAGAAAAGAAAAAGTGAAGGTCTAACTTTTAAGCCTAATTATTTCGAAGTCACAAGTTATGTCAAGCGGAGCTTAAACCTGCATGTGAGTAACTAAAACGAGTTTGAACCATGATATTTTTATCAATAAGTTTAGCTATGGAACTTTTTTCATTTAATTTTTTCCATGGTTAATGAGGTAGCAAGTTAGGAATGGTAAAAAATAAAGTGGTGTTAATGATATGCTCATGTAAAAATCAATAGTATAGGACATTGTGTAAATTGTTGTACATGTAGGGGATTACTGACTTTTTCATTGAGTTGAGCTTGAATAGATCAAAACTCGACTTGACTAAGTTCATTTATACCCCCAACATGCAATCTAAAGGCTCCAACCTTAATAAAGCTGTTGTTACATTAGTATTACTCCAAATAGGAATTTTTTTTTGTAACATTATTTTAATTTTTTATATATATTTTCTTTATAAGTAATATTAAAGCCATCACAAATTTATTACATAAAAATTACAATCTTATATATCAACTGATGGGGTAACCAAAAAAAATTACATCTATGTCTCGTCCAGATGGGTCGTCCATCACCAATGGTTAGCCAAATCTCTTATTCGTCCAGAGATCTCGTCCATGAGAAGCTGACCCAATTGAATAAACCTCGTAATCAAAGTGAAAGAGTCGTCCATATGCGAAGCAGATGGACGACCAAACAACGGCATGACAAAGGGTCGTCCATAGGGTCGTCCATAGACATTGCACATGGACGACCCTACAACACTTAACAAATTCTGGAGCGGATAACTAACCCGTGTTCATCGCCAGCAATTTCTCTTAAGTATGTAACTTCCATCAGCGGTTACTGCTTCTATAGCCGTTGGGGAAGTTACCTCCGTGAAGCCAGTTATTCCACAAACCTTGGGGAGGTTACTAAACCAAGTAACCGTCCCAAGATCCCCTATATAAAGGACCGGTCTGAAACAGGCAAAGGTATGATGAAAACTCTGATACTTTACTCCCGAAAAGTTGGAATTACATTTCCTTGTTAAGAAAACTAACTTTATCATCGGAGAGTATTTGACCGGTCCACCCCGGTCACTTCCTTCAGTGTTTCTTCTTTTCAGGCCTTCGCTACCGCCTTCGCTACCGCCTTCGCTACCGCCTTCGCTACCGCTGTAGCCGACCGAAGCCGAAGTGTTCAACCAACTGATTCCATACATCATCAGTTGGCGCCGTCTGTGGGGAGCGTAAGTTGTTTTACGACTTGATTTTCTGCAACAAAAGGTTGAATGGTTCGGACTAGGTCGAGGGCTACAAGCCCAGGCCATCAGGGAAGCAGAGACGCTTCAAGTAACCCCCTTCGCGATCGCCAATCAGCGCCTGTCATGCCGTCGCCTTCCATCCAACACATGCAATCCATGGCGGCCGCAATGGCGGAGTTAACTCGCCAGAATCAAGAATTGACTAGGGAGATGGAGAGGCAACGCCGTGAAGGACATGCTGAGAGACAATCCCAAAGTCAGGAAGACAGAGGAGGAAATGCTGAGCCCGAGGCTCAATCAAGAGGCACCACTTCGCGAAGGGTGCCACATTTGGAGAAAGAAATGGACCAGATGAGGAAGGTCATGGACGAGATGAAGGAAAACATGAGAAGGGCAAATCCCGTCGAGGATTTGGTTCACCGAACGGATTCCCCTTTCACGGCTTCCATCAATGGGCATCCCTTGCCTCCGAAGTTCAAAATGCCTTCCCTGGATTCATATGATGGAGCACGTGATCCTTTTGATCATATCGCTACTTTCAAAACAACAATGCATCTCCAAGGAGTTCCAGACGAGATTATGTGCAGAGCCTTCCCTACCACCCTCAAGGGACCAGCGCGAGTGTGGTTCAGCAAAATACCTCCGAATTCCGTAAGTTCTTTCGAGGAGTTAAGCAAATTATTTGTCAATAATTTCATTGGAGGACAGAGACACAAACGTTCTTCGTCCAGTTTGCTGACCATAGAGCAAGGGGAGAATGAAAGCCTGCGTTCTTTCATCACACGCTTCAACAGGGAAGCCTTGACAGTAGACGAGGTGGACGACAAACTACTTTTGGCAGCCTTCCACAACGGGGTGAACTCGGACTTGTTCATTCACAAGCTGTATGAAAAAGAGCCCCAATCCATGGCTGAACTCGTCCATTCAGCCCAGAACTTTATGAACGCAGAAGATGCCATCATAGCCAAGAAGAGGAAGAGAGCTGAAAGAATGGAAGTCCATCCCCCGCGTCACTCTGATCAAGGCCCTCGTCCAAAGAAGGGACGAACGGAAGATAGGAAGGACCGAGACAGGGATAACAGGAAGGCAGGCCCATCAGCAAGAAGTCAAAGTTACACACCCTTGAACGCCCCACTCGACCAAGTGCTCATGCAGATCAAGGATGATCCTTCCTTGAAGTGGCCAGAGAAGATGAAAGGAGATCCTAACAAGCGCAATAAGAATAAATATTGTCGCTTCCATAGGGATCATGGGCATGACACTGACGAGTGTTATGACTTGAAGCAGCAGATTGAGAATCTCATAAGACAAGGAAAGTTGAGGCATTTCGTTGGAAGGGATAATAAAGATGAAAAGTTGAAAGCAAAGATGGAAGAGTCATCACGACCCCCACTAGGAGAAATAAGGGTTATCATTGGTGGGACATCGACAGGACAATCTTCCAAGGCAAAGAAGACGTATCTCAAAGCAGTGCAAAATGTCCAACTCTCTGGACGATCCCCAAGGACGAGGGGGACGGACGAGCCAACCATTTCATTCACGGACGAGGAAGCTGAGAGAATCCATCATCCACACGACGATGCAATCGTCATTACCCTACTCATAGCAGATTACAGAACCAGGAGGGTGTTGGTGGACAATGGAAGCTCAGCAGATATATTGTATTATCCTGCCTTCCAGCAGATGAGGCTTGGACGAGATCAGCTTCGTCCAGCTTGTTCGCCACTGATCGGATTCGGAGGAATGAAAGTGCAGCCTGTAGGTACCATTACCTTGCCTGTAGTGGTAGGATCATACCCACAGCAGATAACTAAGGAAGTAAATTTCCTTGTGGTGGATTGTTCATCCTCATACAATGCCATCATTGGAAGACCAACTTTGAACAGTTGGAAGGCGGTAACGTCCACCTACCATCTATCAGTTAAATTCCCTACGGAGTGTGGGATTGGGCAAGCACAAGGAGATCAGTTGGCAGCCAGAGAGTGTTATCTAGCCATGTTGGCTATGGACGAGCAGATGCAGACTATGAATATAGAAGAGAAAAGAGTTGTTGCGGAACCTACCGAAGTATTAGAGAATGTTTTGTTGCAAGAAGATGATCCTGAGAAATTCACTAGAATTGGAACAAGTATGAAGGAAAAGGCAAAAGAAGACCTCGTTCAGTTTCTCAAAAAGAATGCCGATGTTTTTGCATGGAGTCATGACGACATGCCTGGCATTGATCCAAGCGTAATCACTCATCGACTGAATGTGTCCCCTTCTTCTAAGCCTATTCGTCAAAAGAAGAGGGTGTTCGCCCCTGAGCGAGAGAAGGCTATCAAGGAAGAGGTTCAGAAACTAACCACAGCACAATTTATCCGGGAAGTCTATTACCCGGATTGGTTGGCAAATGTAGTAATGGTAAAGAAGGCAAATGGCAAGTGGAGGATGTGCGTCGACTTCACCGACTTGAACAAAGCTTGCCCTAAGGATAGTTATCCTTTGCCTCGTATTGACCAACTGGTTGATTCTACGGCTGGCCATCAACTGTTGAGCTTCATGGACGCCTTCTCTGGATATAATCAGATAAAGATGGACGAGGCAGATCAGGAAAAGACATCTTTTATTACAAGTCAAGGTTTGTTTTGCTACAAGGTGATGCCCTTCGGTTTGAAGAATGCAGGGGCAACTTACCAAAGGTTGGTGAATCATATGTTTCGTCCACAGATAGGACGGAATGTAGAGGTATATGTGGATGACATGCTTGTGAAGAGCTTAGATGAGGGAAGCCACTTAGATGATCTTCAAGAAACTTTTGAAACACTTAGGCGATACAAGATGAAGCTAAACCCAAGTAAATGCGCATTCGGAGTATCGTCAGGAAAGTTTCTAGGATTCATGGTATCAGAGAGAGGAATTGAGGCAAATCCAGACAAGATCCAAGCCATACTGAACATGGAACCACCGAAGAACATCAAGGAAGTCCAGTCACTAACTGGACGAGTGGCAGCACTGAACAGGTTTGTCTCAAAAGCCACTGATAAGTGTTTACCCTTTTTTAAGATTCTCAGGAAGGCGTTTGAGTGGACGGACGAGTGCCAAAGGGCCTTCCAGGACCTAAAGCACTATCTCACTACGGCTCCATTGCTAAGTCCGTCCGTGCTAGGAGAAGAATTATATCTGTACTTAGCAGTGTCCCCACATGCCGTGAGCTCAGCGTTGATCCGGGAGGAAGAAAAGGTGCAGAAGCCTGTGTATTATACCAGCCGGGCATTGAGAGGAGCGGAAGGAAGGTACCCATTAATAGAGAAGTTAGCCTTTGCGCTAATAACAGCTTCCAGGAAGTTAAGACACTACTTCCAAGGTCACGTCGTCATAGTCATGACTGATCATCCGCTCAAGAAGGCAATGAACAAACTTGAAGCTGCAGGACGACTAATCCAATGGGCAGTTGAGCTCAGTGAATTTGATATTCGGTATCAACCGAGGAATGCAATAAAAGCTCAAGCCCTAGCAGATTTCATTGCAGAATTCACTCCAAGCTATGAGGACTTAGATGAGAAAGAAGACAGTAAAAAATGGGTCGTCCATGTAGATGGATCATCTACACTGCATACAGGAGGTATAGGAGTTGTTTTGCAGTCACCAGAAGGAGATAAATTGAAGTACAAAGCTCGCCTACAGTATCAGACAACTAACAATGAAGTGGAGTATGAAGCCCTTCTTAAAGGGTTAGAGTTGGCCAGATCTGTAGAAGCAAGCTCAGTACTCGTCCTGGGAGACTCACAGTTGGTCATAGGCCAAGTAAATGGAACATGTGAAGCAAAGGAAGATAGAATGAAGAAATATTTGAGGAAGGTGTTACGCCTTGTGAAGAAATTCAGGGAAGCTAATTTCGTTCAAATCCCGAGGGAAGAGAACACGGAAGCAGACACTCTAGCGAAGGAAGCCTCCGCTAATGAAGCCATGAACGAGTTAGATGAAATACGATACATGCCCAGCATAGACCTTCCAGAAATGTTGCAGATAGAAGGAGAGGAAAATTGGATGACCCCGATAATCTCATACCTCAAGCACGGAAGGCTTCCAGAAGGGAAGGACGAGGCTAGGAAGCTAAGAGTCAAATCAGCCAGATACATCCTTATGGACGAAGTGTTGTACAAAAGAGGTTTTTCACAGCCATACCTGAGATGTTTAGCTCCAGACGAGGCGAATTACATGCTGAGAGAAGTTCATGAAGGAGCGTGTGGAAACCACTCAGGAGCTAGGTCACTCGTCCACAAGGTCATTCGTGCGGGGTACTACTGGCCGACCGTCCAAGCTGATGCTAAGGCATATGTTAAGGTATGTGACCAATGTCAACGTTTCAGTAACATTCCTAGGCAGCCTTCAGAATACCTCACCCCAATGATGGCCCCTTGGCCTTTTGCACAGTGGGGTTTGGATATTTTAGGCCCCTTTCCAACTGGAACCAGACAGATGAAGTTCTTGGTAGTTGGCATAGACTATTTCACTAAATGGGTGGAAGCTGAACCCTTAGTGAAAATTACACAACAAAATGTCAGAAACTTCGTCTGGAAGGACATTATATGCAGGTTTGGAATACCAAGAGTACTAGTATCAGACAATGGACGACAGTTTGACAACACCCCCTTCAGAGAATTTTGTGATCAGCTTGGAATCAAGAATCACTACTCCTCACCCTCCCACCCACAAGCTAACGGACAAGCAGAAGTAGCAAACCGATCCTTGTTGAAAATCATCAAGACTCGGCTTGAAGGGGCAAAGGGAGTATGGCCAGATGAATTACCAGGTGTTTTATGGGCTTACAGAACAACAGCAAGGACTCCCACAGGAGAAACTCCTTTCAAACTGGCTTATGGGAGTGAAGCGGTCATACCAGCAGAAGTACATATGGCCAGCCATAGGGTGATGAAGTACCAAGATGACGAAAACAATGAGCAGCTTCGTCTTAACCTTGATCTTATAGACGAGGTAAGGATGGACGCGGAGCAAAGAACAGCAAGGTACAAAAATCTCATGGCAAGACAACACGATGCTATGGTAAAACCCAGGCGCTTCAGCATTGGAGATCTCGTCCTTAAAAGGGTCTCCTTGGCAACTAAAAACCCGGCCCATGGGAAGCTGGGACCAAACTGGGAAGGACCTTACAGAGTTATCAACTCCAAGAGACAAGGATCCTACTATTTGGAAGCCCTGGATGGACGAAAGTTAGAGCACCCGTGGAATGTTGAACATCTAAGGAGATACTATCAATGAAGGGTGGTCATGGACGAGCTCTGACATGGACGAGAACCTTGGACGTTTGAAGTAATGCTTAATATTATTATTTTCTAGTATTTGCTTATTACTATTGTGTTTTAAGTGTGTATGCTATGCTACTCATGGACGAAGTTATGTTGTATTATGTATTTTTAAGCACAAGCTCTTAAGCATGTGTCATGATTGTGGACGAATGATTACATAGTATGGATTTCTAAATATACATATGATGTGTTTTAAATATGTATGGGAATCCTTCATTTTCTATGATTCAAAATGATCCACGGAAGGCGAAAAAGCCAAGGACGAGTAAAATCCTTGCACGCAAGGAAGTATCGTCCAAAAGCTTTCCTTTTAAAAAAAAAAAGGATAAAGCAAGAAAAATAAAAGTTAAGGACGAGTAAAATCCTTGCACGCAAGGAAGTATCGTCCAAAAGCTTTCCTTTTAAAAAAAAAAAAAAAAGGATAAAGCAAGAAAAATAAAAGTTAAGGACGAGTAAAATCCTTGGACGCAAGGAAGTATCGTCCAAAAGCTTTCCTTTAAATAAGGATAAAGCAAGAAAAATAGACAAGGTATGTCCGTCTAAGCTCAAGACGAGACAAACCTAAAGTGCAATCGTCCAGCCCATGGACGAGTAATGTGCATTTAAAAAACACAGCTCTGTAGACAAATTTAACCAACTTTAACAATCCAGCCCATGGACGAGCATTAGTTGGGAAATTATTATTAAAGACGAATAAACAGTCGTCCAATGAGCAACAATTGAATTTGGTGAAAAGACCTCATTCATGGACGAACATTACAACTCGTGATGTTATACATGAAGGAGCTCGTCCATATGTTCAAGACGAGGTAAAGCCTTAGTAAGAGGGAAAATCCCACAACTATAAAAGTGGTATGGACGACATGAATGAAGCTTGTTCACAAAAACTTAAAGAATATTCAAACACAATGAATAGTGAAAAGGAAAAGCATTCATACATTCATAAAATTTAAAGGGTAGACGACCATCGTCCAAAAACCCTTATGTATTGCTTGTTCCTAAAACTCGTCCATAAACTTGGACGAGGAAATTGTACTCAAATAAATTTCAAAAAAAAAAAAAAAAAAAAAAAAAAAAAGGAGAAAAACCCAAGACATTGGGCATCACTACATAAGATACAAAGCTTTTCCGAAAAAGTTATCATTGATCACTGGGAGCATTCTTTGGATCGTCTTGTGTCACTTCGTTATTGGCGTCGTCCACCACATTGACGTCCTCAGAACTCGTCCCTAGCACTGAGCTCTCCGTTGCAAGAGGAAGCTTAAAAGAATCGAAGTTGAGGTCAGGGAAGGCATCTTTAGCATCAGCGCGGAAGTCCTCATATCCAGCAGCATAATGACTGTCTAGACGATTCTTATACTCGTCAGACTTCTTAAAGGCTGATATGGCTTCTTCACGTGCCTTTTCCAAGGACGAAGCATGCCCTGAAACTTGTCCTTCCAAGTAAGTGATGCGGGTATCTTTCTCAATAGCATCCGCCTTAAGTTCCTCAACTTCGTCCCTCAGCTTCGTCTCAATCCCCAGCAGACGGTTGACTTCGTCCTTCAGCCTGATCACTTCCCCCTTCTTCAACAAGACTTCCTTGTTCAGCTCTTCAGTCTTCCCCTTCGCCGTCTTAGCCTCCTCGGCGAGCTCCTTTGCTTGGCATGTAGCTGTATAGAACTTTGACATAGCCTGTACATGGACGAAGGAAAGTCAGAAAATTCAACTCTTAAAAAATTCTTTAAAAGCATTTCAAGACGAATGAAACTTTACCTTGAAGAGGTCATGGACACCAGAGCGTTCAAATTCTTTCACTGACATATTGTAGCATTCATTAACTTCATTGTCAGTGACGATCCCTTTGAACGTCCTCCATGCATAACCCTCGTCCAGCACCAGGTTGGAAGGACGATCGGAAGGCTCTGACGAAGAAGGCTTCTTTGGAGTCTTAGTTGGAGGGGGAATAGGATCAGTCTGAACAGGACGGACCATTTGGACGGGCTCCACAATGACAGGAGGGTCGTCCAGGTTTACCGTAGGAGTGAACTTGGGAACCTTGGGAAGGGAAGTTTGAGTGGTCTTTGGCTTTTTAGGACCTCGACGACTAGGGAGGTCCTCCAGGTCCACTCCACTTGAAATCTTCTTAGATTTCCTCTTCCCAGCCTGGACGGCCTCTCTCTGGACGACTAGGGGCACGGAAGCTCCCTCGTCCCCACTAAGTATTGTCTTATCTTTATTTTCTCTCATTGTGATTATTCCTGTGACGAGGAAAATCAGTTAAAAAAAGAGAGAAAAGAAAGGACAGAAGTAAAAAAAAAAAAAAGGGATGGACGACACTTACTTCGTCTAGTGGTTTCTTCGTGACTCAGGTTCTCAGCAGTGGGTTCTGGACCAAGCCCCCAAGTAGCTAAGCTGCTGAAGGTCACTAGCTCGTGAAAGCTCCTTCTAGGGAAGGCACGAACTTTATCTATTTGATCTAAATAAAATCTGTCCAAACGTGGACGAACAACAGCTGCACCAATAAAAGAAAGATGGTTAGACGATGGAAAGTTAGAAAAATTGTAAGGAACAAAATGAATAACATGGAAGGAGAACATACCCTCAGGACGAAGGCGACCTATGGGGCTGGTAAAAGGAGGGAAGGGGGCATTACTAACATCAGTTGGGTCCCCAGCCCAGCTTCCAGAAATGATGAAAAATTCTTGTTTCCAGAGCCTATCGGACGAGCTACGGCCCGTTATTAAACTATAATGTGGGCCTCTGGACGAGAACTGGTAAAACCCAGCAGATTTCTTTATCTCTGAGGGCTTATAACAATAAAGGAACTCGTCCACCGTTAAAGGACAGTTCCCTTCTAAAGCCTCACGCCATAACACTTGCATGGCAACTATCGTCCTCCAACCATTGGGATTAAGCTGGTTGGGACCAATACCTAATCTATGAAGGAGACCTCTACAAAACGAATTAAGGGGGAACCTAAGACCAGCTAAAAGATAGGACGAATATACTTCCAAACCAGAAGAAGGTGAACAACACCACTCTCCTTCCCTGGGCAGACGAGGTTCAAACTCAACAGGGATTTGATATCTATCTACTAAGGTTTTTAACTTAGGAACGTCTAAGGTGGAAGCTACCTCAGGTGCACAGCTATAAATAACATTTTCCTCCTCTTCCTCCTCCTCGTCCTGAGAAGGGCTAGGTGGCGCTCTGGACGAACTAGCTCCTGTTCCAGAGGCCGTCCTACGTTGCATTTCTTGAAATTCTTCTAAAGAAATGCCAGGAACTCCAGACGAGTACTGCTCGTCCGAGGAACTACTACTAAAACTAGTACTACCCTCATCACTCTCATAACTCCCAGATGAGACGTCCTGATACTCGTCTATCTCTCTCTCTATACTACTAGACGAAGACATAACTAAAGGAAAGACGAAAACGAAAACCTAAAGAGAAGAGGAAGTACCTGAGAACTAGGACGAATGCTAGACGAGAGTCTTGGACGAGATAGCAGAAGGAAGTTTATGATGAGGTGAAGGGCAAGAAAGAGAATGTGCTTATTTATAGGGCCCACGAGTAGGGTCAGCGAAGCGACATCATCCACTGAGAAAATGACACGTGGCGATTACATTGAAAAGTGTAAATCGATTTAACTGCTCAACGTGTTAAACCACGACACGTGGCTGTATGAACGGGATAAAATCCCTATAATGTCCTTGGACGACACCCTGGACAAGGGGGCAACTGATGGGGTAACCAAAAAAAATTACATCTATGTCTCGTCCAGATGGGTCGTCCATCACCAATGGTTAGCCAAATCTCTTATTCGTCCAGAGATCTCGTCCATGAGAAGCTGACCCAATTGAATAAACCTCGTAATCAAAGTGAAAGAGTCGTCCATATGCGAAGCAGATGGACGACCAAACAACGGCATGACAAAGGGTCGTCCATAGGGTCGTCCATAGACATTGCACATGGACGACCCTACAACACTTAACAAATTCTGGAGCGGATAACTAACCCGTGTTCATCGCCAGCAATTTCTCTTAAGTATGTAACTTCCATCAGCGGTTACTGCTTCTATAGCCGTTGGGGAAGTTACCTCCGTGAAGCCAGTTATTCCACAAACCTTGGGGAGGTTACTAAACCAAGTAACCGTCCCAAGATCCCCTATATAAAGGACCGGTCTGAAACAGGCAAAGGTATGATGAAAACTCTGATACTTTACTCCCGAAAAGTTGGAATTACATTTCCTTGTTAAGAAAACTAACTTTATCATCGGAGAGTATTTGACCGGTCCACCCCGGTCACTTCCTTCAGTGTTTCTTCTTTTCAGGCCTTCGCTACCGCCTTCGCTACCGCCTTCGCTACCGCCTTCGCTACCGCTGTAGCCGACCGAAGCCGAAGTGTTCAACCAACTGATTCCATACATCATCATCAGCAATCACAAAAAATAATTAAAACGTTTATTTTTTATATTATTAATTAAAGTGGCATCAATCACTTCTATTGAATAATCAATTTATAGGTTTTTTTTACCCCAAAAAAAAAAATTATAAGTTCTTTTTTACTTAGTAGTACTCCTATCATTATTCTTAGTATTTTCCTGTTTTATTTTCCTTCTTTCTTTACTTAATATTTGACTGGTCACAATATTGTCAATGGTAGGCACGGTCGGCCTATGGGAGTCTACGGTCTCCCTTCAACTTGTCAAAATCTTCTGGTGTTTGGTGAAAAAAAGAGAAACAATGAAAAGAAAATTGCCAGTCTGGAATCTACATCAACTTGCAAATATACAAGAATAGCACAGGTAGATTTTTTTTTTCTTTTTCTAATACAAGAATAGGTAGATTGTCATGCACTTGGGGCATCCTTGTATGCAGCATTTTTTGTTGCATTCATGTATGTCAATGAAAGAAAATCGGAATACAGTATATATATTATAGGGTCACAATTTGGAGCCCAAGCCTAAAGGAGGATTGGGTCAAGGTCCAAAGAGCCCGATCCAATAAATTTGTAGAGAGTGGATTGAAAACTAGGCCTAGGCAAGATTGCCAACGGCTAATGTGGTCTTTAACTGAACATCATGCAAAAACAATACTCGTGCAAATGGATTAGTGTCAGATCCGAGGAGATCCTTGTTCATTGTTTATCATTATTGAGATTCTACAAATGGAATTCAGAAATAATCCATCCTCATTACAGGGGAGGCCTTGTACATTATATACTCACTCACAGATTATCCTCATCGTACACTTGTTAACCATTTGGGTTGCTACTTGAGTACCTGTCCCATCAGTCACCTTCTTTGGCCTTCTGTGAGTTGCTGTTGCTTATGTAACACTATTCAGGGGTCTTTTCCACATAAATGCGGCCAGAAAAGTGGTTAATGGGTATTTATTGTGGTGGCAGCAGCTTTTCTGTTAGATATTTCTAGGCTCTTATCTCTTCTGCACGTGTAAGGATCTTCCTTGTCATAAAAATCTTCTGGTGGATCACTTGAATTGCTGAAGTACAAGGCCGACTAGTATTTGACAATATCCGAGAGCAAGTTTCCCCTCGGACAACCTTAATTCACTCCATCTTTTACAATTCCGAGCCTGGAGTTTTTCCTAATTGCTCACCCCTCCTTGGATGTATTATTCTCAAGATAAGACCCAAGGCTCAGCATACGATCATGGATTTTTACCCCCATATATATATATATATAGAGAGAGAGAGAGAGAGAGAGAGAGAGAGGAGATATTAATTGCATTGTTAAGCATAGGCCTCATATAAATCCCAATTTCATAACCGGTGGCAGATTATTATTTTTTTGCTTAAAACCGGTGGCAGATTATTAGTATTGAATTCAAACAAAAATCAATAAAAGTTTGTCAATTTAACGTTGTAAAAAGTATTATGAAATTTTTTGTAGAAGTAGCATTAAAACATTTCAAACTCACTATTCGATGCACAGTGCACACAGGTTGACATTACTAGACTGACAAGTACTATAAAATTCATAGAAATGGAGGACAAGAGATGCAGGAGCTGGGTTTGAGTTCCTCGTGTCCCACATTAGTTGTTCTTAATTAAGCCACATGAAAATTATTAAATTAATATACGTTTGGGCCACTTAATTACTACTAGTGACGTCGAGCTCATCGAGCTGCTTCATTGCCAACCTTGCTTGACTTGTTGGTTAGCTGAGAGTTTTTCTAACCCCAAGATTAAGGTTCAAAGGTTGGTGAAGGAAAAAGAAAGAAAATGAGCTACTTCATTGAAAATTCAATATTCAACTCATGCACAGTAATTTGAGAAAAAAAGTGGTACAAAACTAATGGATAGTTGCAAACTCAAGAGAAGTCATAACATTATAACAAACATTCGAATATGATGACTGCAGGACAAGTTCAATCCTCTTATTGATTATTGTGTGTTAGGAAACACCTTTTTTGTTGTTTGCTTAAAGAGTTATCCCATTGGGATTTGTATAGTTTCTCTACTTTGCATTTTCAAAAAGTCTTTTTTTTTTTTTTTTTTTTTAATACAAATCGATCACTTTTAGAATATGTCTTATATTTCATTATTTACATTTAATTAAATTAATTTTATAAATTTTATTTAGTTTAATTTCCAATATACAAACTCGTGGTGTCAAATTAAGATAGACCCACGCCCACCACCAAAATGGAAACCAATACCAGAATAAAATATCCAAATCAACAACCACTAAATCATCAATATTACGTATCTTATATTTCATTATCTACATTTAATTAAATTAATTTTATAAATTTTATTTAGCTTAATTTCCAACATACAAACTCATGTGGTGTCGAATTGAGATAGACCCACGCCCACCATCAAAATGGAAACCCAATACCAAAATAAAATATCCAAATCAACAACCACCAAATCATCAATATTATGACACTATAGTGACCTCCAAATCGTCGCCACACTACCGTTCACAAACTCGTCGTCGCCACACAACTGCAACGTTTAGCATCACTGACTTCATCAATCACTTTTAGAACGTATTTTATATTTTATTACCTACATTTAATTAAATTAATTTTATAAATTTTATTTAGCTTAATTTCCAACATACAAACTCATGTGATGTCGAATTAAGATAGACCCACCGCCAAAATGGAAACCCAATACCAAAATAAAATATCCAAATCAACAACCACCAAATCATCAATATTACGATACTATAGTGACCTCCAAATCATCGCCACACTACCGTTCACAAACTTATATATCGTCGCCACACAACTAGAACGTTCAGCATCACTGACTTCATTGATTACTTTTAGAACATATCTTATAGTTATCTACATTTAATTAAATTAATTTTATAAATTTTATTTAGCTTAATTTCCAACATACAAACTCATGTGGCATCGAATTAAGATAGACCCACCACCAAAATGGAAACCCAATACCAAAATAAAATATCCAAATCAACAATCACCAAATCATCAATATTACGACACTACAGTGACCTCCAAATCGTCGCCACACTACCGTTCATAAACTCATCGTCGCCACACAACTACAACTTTCAGCATCACTGACTTCAACTTCGCCATGTACGAGTGGGAGTGAGTGGAGGGAGAGGTTTTGAGAGTGATCGATTTATTTTCTTCAATAAGAGAGTGATAGAGAGAAATTATTATTTTAATAAGGGTGGAATAAAATTTGGGTTTAAATGGTATATAAAAGCTAAGGTGATCTTGTATATTTAGAAGGCCCTAATAGCGTTTGTATATACTTTTTGGCAAAATGCATGACTAAATGTAGCATTTTTTTTTTCCTCACTCTTTATCTGCAAGACTGCAACATCCTCTATAACAAAAAAAATACTCTAATTTACAGTATCGGGTGTGAATGCCCTTTTTCTTTTTTTATTTGTTTAAAATTGGTTAAAATATAATGGTACAAAACCGGACCATAAATTCTCACTGAAAATACTTAATTTTAGACACATAATTTAATTTTAGAAGAAGGCAAAAATTTTGGGTCTCTCACATTTAAATTGAAAAATATTTGTATTTATGTATGAATCAATTCCTTTGTCTTAACTTTGTAAAATAACATCTACTAGTAAATTACGTTACGTGAGACCTTTATTTCTTCTTATCAATTACTCCTATAAAAGAGAAATGACACTCAAACAATTACAAGCGCATATTAATTTATTAAATTTAAAGCCAAAGTAATAATACTTTAACAAGAAAACATGATAGAGCGGAGAACCTTCTCCTTCATCTATGTGGGTGTTTTGCTCTATCTATCTCTGACCAGCAACAAACAATCCGTACCAAAAATCCATGAGAACAAAGGTTCAAAGAGTTCCACTTCCTGGGCTATGGGGTCCAGAGAACTCCCATTAACATAGCCTTTCTTTTTTTTCTTTTTTCTTTTTTTTTTTTTTTAATCACAAAGAACACCGTATCCTATGCTTCCTCTACTACTCCTTCCAAATATTCTCTCTCTCTCTTTAGACTTTGTGACTTTTAACCATTTTTTTGTCCCACACACAAGGGAAAGTGATCTTTGGTACAGACATACAGATTGGAAGTGGAATAGAAGGACTGAAAAGATTGTGATCAGGCTGAAAAAAAATTGGTAAAGAAGCTCAAAAGAGAATTACATTTGAGTGCACATTTCAAAACCATATAAAAAAAGTGTATTTTTCTTCTCAAGATATATATATATATATATATTTTTTTTACTTGGGGTATTAAATGTGCATTGAAGTTGATGCGAAGGTTCCTTTGAAGTCAAATAAGACCCTCTGCCTTGCATCTGATGAAATCATTACAGCGTATGTTATCATCTCCTTTTTTTTTTTTTTTTTTTTTTTTAACCCTTTTCTTTTTACCACTGAATTGTAGTATTAAATTTAAATACTAGGTTTGGTATTTTTTTTATAATTATTTTTGAAAAAAAAATTCAACTATACAAAAAGAAAAGGTCTATGAAAAAGTTTTTTTTTTTTTTTGAAACTATGAAAAAGTTGTTCCTACCAAAATAATCAGAACACAGACACTGATTATTGACCTTGTAGTAAATTTTGCACCTTCGTTAGTTTTATTAGTTACTCTTTTTGAATTCTCTCCTCCTGGCACCATTTATTTCTACCATTTAAAACTCGCATTGAATTCTCTCTCTCTCTCCATTTGACTCGCAGGAGGACCATTTAACAGTGAAAACAAAGAGAGGTTCTATGGTCTCCATCAAAATACTTCTTATATGCAACAAAACCCACAATCCATCAAGCCTAAAAATCTTTCTGGGCTTCTCCATTTGGTCTTGGTCTTGGATTTGTTTGTTGGTAACACATGGAATTCTTCTTACTATTTGATTCATTCTGAAAGTTGCAGTCTTGGTGTGTTTTTTTTTTTTTTTTCTCAACCTTTCCTAAGAAAATATGGACAGGATTTTCTTAGAAATCAAAGAAAGGAGCTTCGTTGCACCCTCACAACACTATTACCCTTATGAGACACTCCAACCTCCAACAACACCCAATGCTCAATCTGATCCTTTCAATTTGAACAACAAGGTCAGTCCAAGTATACTCCTCATCATTATAATTCTTGCTATCATTTTCTTTCTTTCTGGTTTGCTTCACCTTCTTGTTAGATTCCTTATGAGACCAACAAATAGAGACCCAGATGATTTGGAGAGTGTGACTGCTCTTCAAGGCCAACTACAGCAACTCTTTCATCTTCATGATGCTGGGGTTGACCAGTCCTTCATAGACACTCTCCCTTTGTTTCATTACAAAGCCATTATAGGATTGAAGGACCCATTTGACTGTGCTGTCTGTCTGTGTGAGTTTGAGCCTGAAGACAAGCTCAGATTGTTGCCAAAATGTAGTCATGCCTTTCACATGGAGTGTATAGACACATGGCTCTTGTCCCACTCCACTTGCCCACTCTGTAGAGCTAGCTTGCTCCCTGATTTCTCTCCAAACCACAATTGCTCTCCTATTGTGCTTGTTCTTGAATCTGGAAGTGAGAGCTCCAGAGAGATTGTCTCAGAGGCTGGTCTTGGCAGTACCAGCTCACTTGGAGTAACCAATCCCCATATGTCTTTTCGTTGTGACAATGATCATTTGGGGTCTACCAGAATAGACAAATCCTGTGAATTTGAAACAAAAGAGGATGCCAATGATAGCCCAACAGTAATAGTGGATTCAGAGGAAAAAGTAGTGCCGGTTAAGCTTGGCAAGTTCAGGAATGTGGATGGTGGTGAAGGCAGTACTAGTAGCAACAACAATGTGGATGCAAGAAGGTGCTTCTCTATGGGGTCATTTGCGTATGTAATGGATGACAATTCTTCATTGCAAGTGCCCATTAGAAGCACCCCAATGAAGAAGCAGTCAAGTAAGAAGCCTAATTTGCCATTAACACCTGGCCATAGAGCAGCAATGTCTGAATGTGACTGTGAATCCAGAAGAGAATTCAGGTTCAATGGGCTTGAATCAATCAGAAGTGTTGAAAATCATGGAAGTGCTAGCATTAGCAATATTAATGGCAATGGCAATGCAATTGGGAGGAGCAAAAGAGAGAGCTTTTCTATATCAAAGATTTGGCTAAGGGGAAAGCAAGAGAAGCCTAATGCAGCTGCTGATGCATCAAGGCGAGCCGTTTCTTTTCGGTTTCCATTGCACCACAATGTTGTAGCTGGTGAAGATTTGAAGGGCAAGAATGTGAACAGTGGTTCAAGGAGGGTTCTATCTGAAATTGACATTGAGAGGTGGAAGCATGGAGGGAGTGAATTGGATTGTGAGGAGGAAAGGCAGAGCTGTAACAGTTTGGATTCTCAACCAAATGCACCATCTTTTGCAAGGAGGACATTGCTTTGGCTTATGGGAGGAAAACAGAATAAGGTTGTTCACTCATCCACAGATCCCAATGTTTAGTTTCTTTCTAATTCTTTTTTTTTTTTAATTTTTTTTTTAGTTCTTAGATAAATTATCACTTTAATTTCTTAAATGTGAAAGATCTGTAATAGAGAATAGAAAGAAAACAATTTGAAGTGTGAAAGAAATCTGATTGCAAGGTTTGTGCATTTCACTGCATAATAGTAAAATACTTATTTCTAGTTAACGAAATGAAACTAGTTAAAAAATTAGGACTAGAAGTATCATATTAGATCAATTAATTTTGCCCTTCTCATTTTCACATTCTAAAAATTTTGCTGTTTAGTTTAGAATTACGTGTTTTCAACTTTTAATTGTGTTATATTATAGTATCCTCTGCCTCTGGGTAGAGGTTTTGATTAATACCTTTTTTTTCCCTACCCTATATGGCTATGGGCCGATGGGGCAGGGGGTTTTCAATTTTGGGTAACTTTAGAAATATATATTTTAATACTTTGGTGATCTATTTTTTTCCTCATGTCGTTCTTTTTGTCACCTTGTGATTGTACCTTCCCCTAGTCCAAGGGCAACAAGTTTGAATTTTACCTGGCAATTTGTCTCTCTTTTGTTTTTTCTTTTGGAAAATATTGTTTTTCACATATATTTCAATGTTGGTTTTAAAACTTTTTTTTTGTTTGGAAGAGTTTATTTTTATTGACTTGTTAAGCTTAACAAAAACTGTGTATTATCGGGGGGAAAAAAAAACGGTGTATAATATAATTGTATGTAAAAAAGTAAACTTTTAAAAACTTGTATATAAATTAAAGAAACTTAAAATAAACTCTGGCAAATAGGTATTTAACTACATATTTGACAATCATGTGAGTCTACTCTATGCTTGTAAAAAGAGAAGCAAATTCTTTCATTTTCTACCATGGACTGTGATTTTGTAATTTCGCTCATCTCTAAAACAATATGTGATTTATTTAATGAAATTAAACTTGTGAGCTTTATAGGTTGTTTAATTTTTGGGATAATACTTAAGTAGAGAACTTTAGGTGTAGAACATTAGGTTCTCTAATTAAATTCAAAAGTATAACTATATTGAATTTGATGATATTTAGAAAAGACCACACTATTTCTATCTTATAGAGGAATATTATTAGTTTATATTGTGCTATCAATTTTCCAATCTATATCTATACACACACACATATAAAGATGTGGTGTCCTAGTCTTTCACTCTATGCCCAAGAAATTCCTTGGAGATGTTATGGACTGATGGTGTGGTGGATTGAGCTTAAAAATTTCAAGTTTACGTTATACTTCAGATCAATAAATTTGTACTTCTAGAAGTTATCAAGTGTTTGAATTTAATTGAAAAACTTAATATACTGAATCAACGATACCGTATACGGTGTGTAGCTAAGTTTTTCTCTAATTTTTTTCATGTAAAGCATGTTATAAGCTTCTCATTTATTGTTATAGGAAGTAGTTAGATACTCAATTTTTAGATGGTCATCTGGGTCTAGCAGCACAATAAATGTAAAGTTGGGAATTCAAATCCGAATTGAACACAACTTTACTCTTACTTGTCCATCAATTTTTAGCTGAAATTGCTGCCAATGGCTCCCAAGCAAGGTCACTCTGGTTACAGGCTGGTGCATTTAATATACAGGCAAAATTTTCATCTGTAAAGATTGGTGTGTATTGAGGGACTAAAACATTAATGGTTGATGTTTAATAAAGGTCACGGGTATGGTTGGACGCCGCTGTCTCGAATAATTTTTGGTATGGCACCTAGCCCTTTAATGTTCTCTACTCATTAAATTATAAAAATTACTTAAAAACCAATGTATTGAAAAGAATAAAACAGATTATTTCTCAACAAAAGAAAAGAATAAAACAGAAGAAGAGAGTTATTAACCTAGATAGAGTCTCTTGCCACCTTAAATACCCCCAACGGCCCATTCACTTTCTTGCATTTGTTCACTTGTACTTGTACATGCACAAACTGAAGTCTATGATTGCCCTATAATATGACTAGGCTAGGCTAGCATCTCCAACAAATAAGACATATTTTATCCAATTTGGAAAATAAAAAATGTAGTTTTTTCTTTTATTACCTATTTAAAAAAATACATCTTCTAACACCTTTTTATTGACTTTATATCATTTTTTAATATTCCATTTGAATATTATTAATTTTTCAATCTTCCTTTTTTATTGTTATTATTATTATTATTCTCTTTTTTGTGAAAAAGAAAGAGAACGCAGAAAGAGAAACTATATTTTAACTTTTTTATTCGTTTATGATGGCCATTGAAGGAGTATTTTATGGGTTTTACTCTCTAAATTATAGAGAATTTTGTGAATAAAGCATTTGTTGGAGATGAGCTTTTTCATAGTAAATCTTTAATTTCCAAGTGTTTGGGGTTAGCTACGTGAATGGATTGCAATATTGGAGTGGTAGGTCAGATTATTATTATCTACCTATCTCATCCCATTTTTGAAGCGGAAGAAAAACTTACACAAGAGGCAATGAAATAGATGTATTTTGTCATCTTAATATGGTGAATCAGTGAAGGAGTCATGTGACCCCCACAATTTTGAAAATTTTATTATAACAATTGTATTTTTAAAAGTTTTTTACAATTTGGACATTCAAAATTTTGATTGACCCCTCCCAAAGAAATCAAAAATTTGAACTATGAACCCCTTAAAAAAGAAAAAAAAAACTGCCAAATGAATTGGTGGCCTTCACAAAAAAATGAGGGGTAGGTAACCCCCTAAACAATAGTTTTTAACTAAAAAGATTTTTTAAAATATAAAAAAAGAAAGAAAAAAAATACACACAAATAAAAAAATTTATATATATAAATAAATTGAGTATATCATTATTCGGCTTCCCAAGAAAATATTTTTGGTTTTGTCATTGGAATAACAACTTACAAGGTTCTGGAATGTCTACTTATTTATTATCGGGTCCTATTATCATTATAAATAATATATGATTTGAACTAATGACGTTCGTTGACTATCATACTAATAAGATAGCTATTTTATTAATAAAATAGAGAGTATAATATAATAAAGGTAAATATTATTTAAAAAAAATAAGGGTAACTTATAGCTTTGCCAACAAAACTGTGTTGTATCAGGTTTGAGCAACTTTGTTTTTCCGAACTCCGGCTTGGCTCCCTGACCTGATCAGGGAAGGGCTTTTAATTATCCAGATTGTTGGGTCCATAATGATAATGGGGTAGCTGGGTGAACTGGGCAACCGACGAGGCCCATGTGTCCTTAATAGCCCTAGGCCTGTCATTGCTCATTGGTCCATTTGCTAGTATCTAGAGTATGTGTTTTTTCGGTTTATATATATATATTTTTTATAAAAATAAAAATTGGTATTAAAACAGAAAAAGAAAAAAAGAAAAAAAGAAAAAGAAAAAGGGTGAGTAGACTCTATCTTTACAACCAGGTATACTACCTAAGAGCATTCTCATTAAGCCTCCTAAATGAAATAAATGCTATTGTTTTGCATTTGAACCCCCCAAAGCCAACTCCATCAAAACTCTTATATGCTATAAAATTTACAATCTTGCTATAGTGCACTCTCATTTTTGAGAGCGCACTGTAGCAGTATTATATAATATTTTATTGATTTTAATTCTCTCTCTCCTCAAACTCTCATACTCTCCCTCAAACTCTCAGACTCTCTCTCTCATTCTCTGGTTCTCCCTCACAACCCAGGCATCATCTCCATTCCCTTTTTATCACGCTGCGTCTATTCTGATGAGTATTTAATCTCCGTTAAGCTTCAATGGTTTGTTGTCGGCGATTATGGTCATGATTTGGTGGGTTTCGTGGGTTTGATTTGGTGGGTATCAGTGCTCGGCGACGGTTTTGATGGGTTGAGCTCGAGGTGGTGGGTTTTGGCTGGGGTTGAGAACGAGGTGGGTTTTGGTTGGGGTTGAGATTGGGGTAGGTGGGCGGTGGGTTTTGTGTGGTGGCAGCGATGGAGGTTTTGTGGTGGGTTTTCTGCTGTGGTTTGTGGTAGTGGTTTTGGTTCGACGTGGGGCGTGGGTCACCGATCCTGGGTTTGTGTGTGTGATGGGTTTTGGTTGCTACAATGGTGGTGCTGTGACTTGTCACGGTGGTGTTGTGACATGGGGTGGTGGTGGCTGTGATGGGTTGTGGTTGCTACAATGGTGGTTGTGGCAAGTGGAGCGGTGGTAAGGGTGGTGGAGGAGGGGGTTGGCTGGTTGCTATAGTTTTGTGTAGTTGTTTTATTATTATTTTAATGAGTAATTTATATTATTTAAATGAAATGGTAAAAAATATAGAATCTTTAATGTTGAGTGTGTTGTAAAATGAGTTGTTAAAAGCTAAAATTTTGAGTTTTGAGGTGGTATATGCTAAAAATTTTACTCACCTTGATAAGAATGCTCTAATACTATACTAGCTCAAACAGGTGTGTTGCTTCATATTTATACAACACAAAAAAATTTATTTCAAACCTTTTTTTTTTTTTTTTTTTTTGAGAAGAAAAATTTTATTTTAAACTAGGTTGAAGGAATCTCCTCAAATTTATTATTTATAATGTAGTGGCTTGTAAGACCAACCATATATAATATATATTAAATCATAGGGTTCATTAAATCATTTATACAAGTTATATAACTAATAAGTAGGTTATGTGACTAAAAGTACACATATATAGTCTTTTGAGTTGTCATGAAATTAGAGATAGTTTCATTTAAACTGGTGTGGAAAACTCTTTTCAAAACACATTAGTTATCCTCGACAATTTTACCATCAAGTACTATAACCAGAATTATATTGTCTAATAAACAAATACATAAATAACACATACACGAACACCCTTCCCCCCCTCCCCCTTCCCCTATAAAATCACAAATAACTTGCAAACATAGTATTGAATGGTATTGGTACTTAGCATTGCATAATGCCTCATTTTACATGAATTGTGGTTTTTATCATGAATTTAATTAATGTGACACATTTATTTTATGAGAGGGAGGAATAGATACCACATCACAATACTTTGAGAATTTTAAATAATAAATTGAGTTTAGGGAGGTTAAGGTTATACATGTGGTTTTTCCTACCATTTCCATCAGCATAATTCTTATCCCGGCCATGTTCTTTTTTTTTTTTTAGGGTGTTAACTAGTGTTGTGTGAGTAATTTTGTGAATAGTAAAACGTTTGCACTTTACTCTAATGCATTAGTGTTAGGTTTTTAGATCCCTGTAAACTAGATTGTTTAACCTAATTAATTAACCAAGTGAATACTTAGGTTTGTTATTTAGATCTAGGTTAAAACAAAACAATTATATAATGCAAAGCAGCAAAAAAGTAAATAACAAAACGATATGATGACCCAAGAAAACCAAATCGATAAAAAATCAGGGAGGATTTAACCTAACTATTCTTAAGATAAAAAGCAAATCCACTATAAAGAATCAAAATTTACAATAAGACTTAGACCACTAATACCCTATTGCTACCATATGTAGAACTTACTGACACGACCACGTGCAAGCTCCGAATCCATGGACTCCTCTCTATTAGGCCTTTGCAACACAAGCACCCACACTTGTAACTTTGGGACTCCACTCATAGGTTTTGGATCTCCTTAGATGTTGATCTTGTATGCAACAACTTCTACAACACCGGATCCTGAGATTCTTCAAGGAATAACATTGGTAGAAGACTTTAGAGAGCTTTTGGGTACAAAACCCTAGATCTACAAAAGAGGCACAAGATGTACTCTAATCTCTCTAAAAAAATTTGAAAACCCTTTCTAGGGTTAGCTTATAATGTCCTTTAAATACTGGAAAAACAGCTTGCAATTTGGGCTTCAAACGGTCAAGTTATGGGCTTTTTACGTTTGCTTATTTTTTGCTGATATGCGACTTTCGGTCGATTGAGTACCAATCAAACGAAATAGGTTGTAACTCATTTCTTTTCATCCCGAACTTGAGTTTTTTGTCTTGGACTTGAGAGTACACTATTCTAAACCAATGAGACTTACTTTTAGTCATGATTTGCCAACATTATAATCTCAAAACCTAACAATCAGGGCCGGGGGTATAGTGCAAAATTAGAAAAGTTAAAGTAAGCAAATTGAACTAGCCCTAATTAGAGGGGTAGTGACTTTAAGGGGGGGGGGGGGGGGGGGGGGGGAAGGGCCAGGTGCAGTACGCACAATATTAATCTACTGTATTTGGGCAAGATCTTTTGTCTCTTCTTGCAATTTCTAGATTAGGAGTCTTAGATTGGGATTTGTGATGTATTTGGGCATTTTATTGTATATGGGCATTATGTTGTATGTGTGTTTTGTCACGGATTGTCAAAGAGAGAGATTGTTAGATTTTAAGTTTGTAATGTTGGTAAACCATGACAAAAAGTAAGTCTTATTGGTTTAGAGTAGTGTACTTTCAAGTCCAAGACAAAAAACTCAAGTTTGGGATGAAAAAAAATGAGTTACAATATGTTTCGTTCGATTATAGGGTTAGGTTCAAGTTACACTTGTTATAACTATAAGTAATGTTACACCACCCAATTACTTGTTATTAAATTCATATTTTGAAAATCCAACCGTTGAATTACATGTTCTATATGTTCTTAACATGCACGCCAAGTTCATGCCAATCAAATGTAATTTACCATCCGATCCATAATCTCATCTTTTATGCATTATTTTAAACTACAAAAATTCGAATTCAAACAATTGATTGATGACATAGCTATTGATCTTTGATCATCTTTAAATTTTGAAAGTAGAGAGAATATACAAAAATAATGTAATCCAATGGTGAATTTATCAAAAATCACATCTAATTAACAATATATTGGGTGGTGTAATATTACTTAAAATTATACTAGATTTAACTTGAACCCAACTCCTATATATATTCTTTATACTTACAAAATTTGAAGATGATCAAAGATCAATTGCCATGTCATCAATTAATTGTTTAAATTCAAGTTTTTGTAATTTAAAATAATGCATAATAGATGAGTTTATGGATTAAATTGTAAATTACATCCGATTTGTTAGGTTCTAAAGACTTAAGATTTTATGTATTTAGAACTCTAATGTGTAATGTTGGCAAACCATGATCAAAACAATATGTTTAGTCTTGTTTAGGCTTGCTTAAAGTTGTATAATTCATGTAAAGTTGGAATCGAGAGGCTGCAGACGTATTAGTGCATTTCGGCCTGGCTCAATCGATCGAAGGATAGACTCGATCAATCAAAAGTCGGCCAGAATGTTTATCTGCAGAATTTCCAACTCAGCCCTATTTCATTAAACGTTTAGGGTTTTATGTTTTTGCCCTAGGTATATAAGGCAAAACCCTAGTCATGTTTTTTAGAGTTGCTCCTGTTGTATTATTGCTCATACTTTTCTATTTTGTGTATATCTCTTGTGAGATTTAGAGGAGCTTTCCTTTACACAAAGCTTAGGGTTTTCAAGGTAGAGATAGTATCAACATCTTGATGATCAACTTAGTTGCTACCATTGGAACTTAAAGAATAACAAGTGTGGGTGCTTGTAGTTGATTGGAGAATCCAAGAAAGAAGGAGTAAGTGGATTCGGAGCTTGCACGTGGTTGTGTTAGTAAGTTCTACTGGTGGGTAGCATTAGGAAGTCAAGCGGGAAGCTTGTAAGTCCTTTTGTATGAATTTCGATTTTTTCATAGTGGATTCAGGTTTACCTTGAGGATAGTTAGGTCAAATCCTCCCCAGGTTTTTACCGTGTGGTTTCCTAGGTCATCATATCATTGTGTTCTTTATATTTCCGCTGCTTTATATGCTTGATATGATTATATGATTGTGTTAACCTAGAATTGCATAATTTGACTAAGTTAATCACTTGGCTAATTAACTAGGTTAATCCAACTGTTGTTTTAAGGTGTCTAAAAACTTAATAAGTGGTATCAGAGCGGGTAGCTCTTTTTGTTGTAGATCTTTTGATCTCTGAGCTGATCTTTGACCCCTGTTGTCATGGAACACGGGCACTCTCTTGTTGTTCCTCCTCACTTTGATAGGAATAACTATGCTTATTGGAAAATAAGGATGAAAGCATTCCTGAAATCCATTGATGAGAGAGTTTGGAATTCCGTTGAGTACGGATGGGAGAAACCCACTACTCCTGTGAGTGAGTGGCAGACTTCTCAAAAAGAAGTAGCTGCATTTAATAGTAAAATTATGAATGCCATCTTTAATGTTGTTTCTATGAAGGAATTTTAGAGAATCTCAAATGTTGAGATTGCTAATACTGCTTGGAAAATCCTCCAAACTGTGCATGAAGGCATAAAGGCTGTCAAAATAAATAAGTTGCAGCAATTAACTTCTAGGTTTGAGAGCATTAGGATGTCTGATGATGAATCCTTTGATGAATTTTATGCCAAACTTAATGACATTGTTAATTCTGCATATAATTTGGGTGAAATCTATGATCAACCTAAAATTGTTAGGAAGATTCTTAGATCTTTGACTGAGAACTTTAGACCAAAAGTGACTGCCATTACTAAGAGTAAGGATGTGGACTCCATCCCTGTTGATGAACTTGTAGGATCTCTTCAATCCTATGAGTTGGACCTACCCAAAACTAACAAATCCAAGTCAATGACTCTTAAGTCTGTTGATGATGTTGAGGTTGGTGGATTTGATGATGAGCTCTCTACTACAAAGATTGCTTACCTTGCCAAGAACTTTAGAAACTTTTTTAGGAATACTAACAGAAGGGCAAGGAATACAAACATTGCTGAATCTAGAAATTTTAAGAAGAATGATCCCATTAAGGTTAGTAACACTGAAAAACCTAGAGAAAGAGTAGATCAATCTTCAAATAATTCTTTAGGTTCTCAATGTTTTGATTGTCAAGGGTATGGTCATATTAAATCTGAATGTCTAACATTCTTGAGGTCTAAGGGCAAGGCTATGGCTGTAACCCTTAGTGATAATGAGGTTTGTGATGATGAGTTTGGATGTGACGAGAGTGGAAACTTCATTACTTTCACTGTTACTGCTGTAGTTAATGAAAGCGTGTCTGTTGAAGAGAACCATTCTGATGGGGAACTCTCTGAAGATGCAGACCTTCAAGAGGCTTATAATAAACTTTGCAAAGTTGCTGCAAAGGATGCTATGAATGTTGAACTTGGCCTGAAGAAAATTGAATCTCTTGAGCTTGATAAGAAAATTTTGCTTGTTAAATTGTTTGATGCTAATGATCTTTTGAAAAATGTGAAAATTGAGAATATGCTGTTGATTGATAAAGTTAAGAAATTAGAACTTGATTTATCTGTTGCTAGATCTGTTAGTTCTAAACTTGATCAAATGTTGAGTGTTCAAAAGTATCCTTCTGACAAATTTGGTTTAGGTTTTGTTGAGAGCATCTCTGTGTCTGCACCCCACTCCACTATCTTTGTTCTTTCATCTTCTTCTGAACCTTTTGTGAGCGAGGTTGTGAGTGAAACTGTCAAACCCCCTGTGAGTGAGGTTCTTAAACCTGTAGAGATTTTACCACCTAAGAAGATTATGGTTGATTTGAAAGAGTCTAAACCTAAGGAGTCCACCCTTTCTAAGGACAAGATGCATGGTAAACCTGCTTGAGTTTGTCATTTTTGTGGAAAGTCTGGACACATTCGTCCTAACTGTTACAAGCTTCAAGCTGCTAATAGAGCAAACAAACCAAAAGTGCTTGTGCCTCAAGCACAAGATCTTATGGCGCTAATTGGTGAATTGGTAAAGGCGTTAAACCTTTATTCCAATCCTGGAGTTGGAAATCACTCGAATGTGAATAGGAACTCCAATGCTCGTGGTGCATCTAAAAAGTTTTGGATGCAAAAGACTCGATCTAATTGAGTCTTTCTGGCATGATCCTTGTGCTTCTTTGCTCTATTCTTTTGTGACCATTGTTCTTTGGTTTTTGGTGTTTTTGTTTCTAGGATTTGCATTGCATAACATTTATGCATTTCATTCTAGGACTTATTATGCTTTTCTCTTTTAATAATAATAATAAAAATAATAATAAAAAAGGGAGGAAGCAAATTGTGTTTGACATTATTTTTCTTGGTTTTTGAAAACAAGGTTGGTCAAAATATTTTCACATAACATGTCCTGTGTACCTTGTTTAGCTTTGACGAGCTTATTCATTGCACTTTACTAGTTAAAGTTTTGTAATGCATGTTGTGTGAGAAAGATGTTTATGGTATTTATCACTTTGTTTTAACCTTGAAGTCACATGTTATTTAACTGTCGGACTTGATCCTTTTGAAAAAAGGCATAAATAACCATCTCACCACTATTCATTAGCCAATCATGAAAACCTTAGTGCATATCGTAAGATTTTGTACTCGAGAAAGTGTAGCACATGCACAAAAAGAATATAAGGTGTAGCCCCGGCTTTAATTGCTTAATGCTTAAAATTAGTGTATACTATTAGGCTTGATGCCAAATCACATAAATTATAATTGGTGTGTATATTATGAGGCAAAAATTCAAGAAACTTAAATGATTGCAAGTTTTTGTTCTAGGAGATGTGAGAGTTATAGGATGTAACTCTTTTGGTGATAATCTCTTTTAAATTCTATGTGATGAATTTTGTAAACTTTGTGATTGATTGCTATTCACATATCACCTCACATGTATCTCAAGCTTTTGCTAGTAGCACACACTACACAAGTTACTCTTTGCTAAACACTGTACATGTTATTGTGTGTGTTTTTGGTCTAACCAACCAAGTTTGAAAATATCTTGAGAATTATGCACAACATATTTGTTGCTTGAGAATCTAAAGGGAGAATGGTTGAAAATTTGTTTTGAGAAATAGGGTTTAAAATTTTGGATTTTTGAAAAAGCATTTCATCTCATACTCATGCATTTTGTTCATCAATTTTTAATGCTTTGAGGAGTTTATGCCAAAATGTGCTTGGTCTTTCAAAAACTGTGATTTTTCTCAAAAATTTTGTGAGCCTCTGCTTGTTTCGATCGATCCAATCTGTTTTTCGATCGATCGAAAATGTTCTTAAAATGTTTTTATGAGTCTCGAGGCACTTCGATCGATCGAATGTAATTTTCGACCAATCGAAGATCGCGAATCAGGTTTTTTTTAAAACTCAGTTTTGACTTGTTCAAAACACTTTTCAAATAGTTTCAAAACCTTTTTCTCTCTCTCTCCAACTAGGCAAGGCACATTCATCCAATTTTTGTCGTTTTCCTCCGTTTCTTTTGCGAGGTTTTTGTCATCTCAAGCCGGTAAGACTATATTGCCCTTCCTTTTGAGTTTATTTTCATGATTTCATGCATTTTTCATGCATTATTCATGCATTATTCATTGAAATTTTCGGACCTATTCTTTTTGGGGTTTTTGATGATTCAAACCTTATTTTATGAAATTGATCAATGGGTTTTTGTGGGGACTTGATATAATCATGATCTATGTTGGTTAATTTGATCAATTTGAGGTTTTGTGAAAAATTAAAAATTCTCGGACTTGTATTGAATCCGAATTGGGGATTTTGTTCAATTATAGTGAAATTGATGAAATTGGCTTGTTGTTTTGATGTAATTAAGCATTTTAATTTGTGAGTTGTGTTATGAGATGCTCAATTCATTAATTTGTTTAAAGAAATTTCAACAAGTGGTTTTTTAATTTTGGGGTTTTTGTTAGAAACTCTATGCTCAAGCCAATTTTGTTAATCTGAACTTTAATTGAACTTAATTTTTACTGCATTAGAACATGCATCATAACATTTTAATTGTTCATGCATCATATAGATTTTTATTCTATTTTTTTGTGCTAATTTGCAGTCTGCCCTTGGATTTTTTGTTTTATTTTTGTTCTTTTGGTTCTTCTGTATGTCTCTGTCCTTTCCTTAGCATCATGCCTAGGAAGACTAGAGCTCGTAGGTCTGTTCCTTCACCTTCTCCTCCCCCACCTTCCTTTGACTATGAGAGATTTTTGAGAAGCTAAATCTTAAGAGAAAAATTTAGGCTGAGCGTTTTGTTGTGTTAGATGAGTTAGATCCTGCCATTAGGGCAAATTTTGAGCGTCGGGGTTGGTTACCTCTGTTGGATATTTTTGATCCTCCTCCTCCAGCTACCCTGATTAGAGAGTTCTTTTCGAACATCTCTATCCACATCTATGATTCCAACACTTTAGTAAAGAGTTGGATACGAGTTGTAGAGTACGTCATTACTCCTGATGTAGTGGCTGATGCTCTAAAGGTACCTTTGGTCCAGCACCCTGTTTACCCATATGACGAGTCTCCACTCTTGGATGATGTCATGTCATACATCACTAGGTTTTCTATCTAGTGGGGTTCTGATCCTCGAAACACTTCTGCTGAGCTTCCTGAGACTATCTATCTTTTTCTTAGGATAGCATGTCATTCTATCTGGCCTATCTCTCATCTTCACACCATTCCTCTTGAGCGGTGTGTTTTTTTGTACGCTCTTGTTACTGATGCTCTTATGAGTTTTCCTCACTTGTTTCTTCGTTCTTTGAACGAAGTTTATAGGAGTTCATCTTCTGCTCATACTCTTGTTCATCCTATTTTTATTCATAGGATTTTGCTTTATCTTGGTCTAGATGATTTCCCTTCTTCTGAACCCGTACATATTATAGCTCCCATAGGTGCGTCTTTTCTTAGATAGAGGGCTGCTCATCTTTGAGCTGGCTCTAAACACCCTAGGTCTGAGCCTTCTGGTACCGCACCTCCTCCTCATTCTTCTACAATCGCACCTCCTCCTCATTCTTCTACAGGTTCTGCTAGTGAGGATGTTGCTGATCCTGCTAGTGCTGGTGCTGGTGCTAGTGCTACTGTTCCTCCACCTCCTCAGATTGCCTTTGATGTACGTCGTACTTTGGAGACTGTCATGACCGTTCAGGCGGCTCATGGTCAGATTTTGGTGGACTTGCTTGATGAGCTACGTGCTTTGAGAGCTGACTTGGCGCATCTTCGTTCGCCCTCCCCACCTCCTTTTGATGATGGCATATGATTGTCCTTTGGCATTCCGTCACAAAAAGGGGGATTAGAGTTTTGAGACTTGCAAAGGAGTTTTTGTAGTTAGGGGGAGTTTTCTTTTGTTTCTGTGGAGCTAGTGGAGATATTTGATATTAGATTGTATCTAGGTGCTTCACCGTGTATACTTTCTTTTGATTTTTGGGCTATTCATGTTGGGAAATACATTGCTTTTGATATATGATTCTTGATTCATGTGTTCACTGCTTATTGATTTATATTTATGAGCTATTCATTGATATATGTCTTTATTATGTGTTATGTGAACTTTCAAGAATGTTTTTATTTTTAGTGTATTTAACTTAAAGGGAGAGTTAGTTTACATATCTGTTGATTTACTGTTTTTCTGTCACACATGTGTTTATGCGTTTGTTGAGTGTTTCAGGAATATACAGGTTGATTCGATTTTGCTGCTGTCTACACTTGCAACTAATAGATAGTAGTTAGGATTGAATTTTATGTTTATGAGTATTATTTTTGTAAAGGGTTTTTATTTGTAAACTTTGAGTTTTTAATTTGTGTTTTGTCACGGATTGCCAAAGGGGGAGTTTGTTAGGTTCTAAAGACTTAGGATTTTATGTATTTAGAACTATAATGTGTAATGTTGGCAAACCATGATCAAAACAATATATTTAGTCTTGTTTAGGCTTGCTCAAAGTTGTATAATTCATGTAAAGTTGGAATCGAGAGGCTACAGACGTATTAGTGCATTTCGGCCTGGCTCGATCGATCGAAGGATAGACTCGATCGATCGAAAGTCGGCCAGAATGTTTTTCTGCAAAATTTTCAACTTAGCCCTATCTCATTAAACGTTTAAGGTTTTTTGTTTTTGCCTTAGGTATATAAGGCAAAACTCTAGCCACGTTTTTGAGAGTTGCTCCTGTTGTATTGTTGCTCATATTTTTCTGTTTTGTGTAAATCTCTTGTGAGATCTAGAGGAGCTTTCCTTTACACAAAGTTTAGAGTTTTCAAGGTAGAGATAATATCAACATCTTGATGATCAACTCAGTTGCTGCCATTGGAGTTTAAAGAGTAACAAGCGTGGGTGCTTGTAGCTGATTGGAGAATCCAAGAAAGAAGGAGTCCGTGGATTCGGAGCTTGCACGTGGTTGTGTCAGTAAGTTCTACTGGTGGGTAGCATTAGGAAGTCAAGTGGGGAGCTTGTAAGTCCTTTTGTATGAACTTCGATTCTTTCATAGTGGATTCAGGTTTACCTTGAGGATAGCTAGGTTAAATCCTCCCCAGGTTTTTACCGTGTGGTTTCCTAGGTCATCATATCATTGTGTTCTTTATATTTCTGCTGTTTTATATGCTTGATATGATTATATGATTGTGTTAACCTAGAATTGCATAATTTGACTAAGTTAATGACTTGGCTAATTAACTAGGTTAATCCAACTGTTGTTTTAAGGGGTCTAAAAACCTAACACGATTGGATTTTCAAAATATGAATTCAATAACAAGTTATTCAGTGGTATAACATTGCTTAAAGTTACACAAAGTGTAACTTGATATATATATATATATATATATATTTATACATACATACATATGGTTGGGTTCAAATTACACTTGGAGTAATTTTCAGCAATGTTACATCACTCAATATTTTTAAATTGAATGCGAATTAGAACAAATCAATTGTTGGATTATATTATCTTTTTACATTCTCTATGGTTGCAAAATTTCAAGATGATTAAATATCAATTGTCATGTCATCAATCAACTGTTTAAATTCAAGTTTTTGTAGTTTAAAATAATGCATAAAAGATAAGTTTATGGATTAAATGGTAAACTATAGCTGATTGGCATGAATATTGTTATGCATATTAAGAACATATAGAATATGTAATTCAACGAAATAATTTTTAAAATATGAATTTAATAACAAGTTATTGGATAGTGTAATATTGCTTAGAGTTACACCACCTAATATTTTTTAATTGGATGTGAATTTTCATAAATCCATCATTGGATTACATTATCTTTATATATTCTTCGTGTTTTCCAAATTTATCGATGATCAAAGATCAATAGCCATATCATCAATCAATTGGTTAAATTCAAGTTTTTGTAATTTAAAATAATGCGTAAAATATGAGTTTATGGATCGAATGGTAAATTACATTTGATTGGCATGAAAATTGGCATGCATATTACGAACATATAGAACATGTACGTGATTCAATGATTAGATTTTCAAAATATGAATTCAATAACAAGTTATTGGGTGATGTAACATTACTTAGAGTTACACTAGGTGTAAACAAAAACCTAATATATGAGATTATGCAGTTCTGTTATGTGACGCTTTGTTAGAGTAATTTTTCATTTAACTTTCCACCCCACCTTCTTTACATATTTTGGATTACAATAAAATTCTATTAGTAGGATTTTATTATTTCAACTAAGTATTTAGCCTACCACTATCATACTTCAATAACATAAACTTGATATCATAAATTTGTTAGGATTAGTGCCCTTAAATCCTATTGTATGATGCTATGTATGATATTAAGTGTGACATTGTGTGTGACATTATGTATGACTTAATATTGTGTTTAATAAAGTTGTTTTATTATTATCTGAAATAACGGTAACATGAATGTTCGGACATTATCATATAGTTCATGAGATGTATAGTATGTGATTTATGTGAAAAGTCACAGAAGATATAAATCACAAGTTCTTTGTAAACTCAGAATTATAGTTCGTAGTCAGTGATGAAATTGGGCATTTTATCTGCGAAGATTATAACATATCAATTACGATGATTTGTCTTGATCATGGAAGTAGAGACTTTTAGTTGATATGTTGATATGTTTTAAGAGTTAAGACATATTGAACTGGACCGCTTTAAGATTTATTATTCTCCTAATGACTGTCAAATGAATAATAAATCCCACGATTTATATTTGCATGAACTCTTAATCCTGAGAGAATAATGGACCTGATCTGAAATGTAGGTTACTTTGATATATCAAGAGTGAGATCTAAAGTAACGGTTAAAACCTCAGTATGTTGGGCAACCACATTTAGTGTTGATGGAACATATATTCTCAAGATGAAATTCATAGGCTCTTAACGGAGATATAAAATATTCCCTTGAGATAATGGGTACAGTTATTCAGAGTGTTAGGCCTAACCACTTTAGTAAGTAGTTACTAAAATATATATATTTATGAAATTGGATTTCATAAATATATGATGAATAACTTAAAAGGATTAAACTGGGTACTCAATGATTAAGATGTAGTAATCTACAAAGTGGCAGTCTACATTTATGACTTTATATTATTACGAATATTTTATGAAGGGGTTGCATGTACAATAAAGTCTTGAGATATAATTTATTGATAAGGCCTAGAGTGCAACTATATTTATATAGTGGTATTAAATATAATTAATGGCAACATTTGGACTTGTCAAGAGTTGACAGAAAAGTCCAAGGCCCATTGGAGCTAGTGTCTTATTGGTCCATTTTGGTCTCACTCCAAGTCACATACTAGAGCCTAATTGGAAAAGCTCAAAAGGCTAGCCCAATTAGATAATCAATTATAAGGAGAGAAACATACAGATTTTATAGAATGAACAACTTGCATGAAATGGGGTATGTGAGTGTTGGATACTCTCTAATTCTCTCTTGAACAAATTCATATAACTGATTGAGAGACCACACATCTTGGGCGTTAGTGGAATTGGAGTGAAGATTAAAAGTATTCCCAAGTGCTTACAATCTTTGTTTTGAAATTCAACACACCAAGGTACACTCTCTTATTCTTGTATTTTGAAATTTAAATAGTGCATGTTATCAATTTCAAATGAAGTAGATCCGTTTATTTTCCGCTGCGCATACATGCATTTTTCCATCAAAATTTTCTATGGTATTTCCATAGGCCAACTAAATATTAATATGATATTACAAAAAATTTATACTAACTCCAATTCAACGAAGAAACAAAAATAATGAGTAAACAAAAAATCAACTTATTAGTTACACCACATAATAACTAATTTCTAATTTATATGACATTACTCTATAGTCTAAATTCTTCATCCCTTTAATTTTGTATTACATTAGTAATTAAACAAAAACCTCTTCATATTCTTGCAACACTACTTCCAGTTATTACCGTAAAATATTTTGAATATTTTGTATAATTTTTTCACGTAGCAACTTATAACATTATTCATGCATCACGCGGGCCCATTGCAAGTAATAATGAAAATTTGAATTGAAAGTCTATCAAAAAAGGTGTATAACAATTGAAGGTGCCGCTATAAATTGTAGGAAACTCTACTTCTTCAAATCACAAAATAGAAGTGTTATAATATCGGTGCAAAGTTTTTTCTAAAAAGAAATATGGGTTTAATTATTCGTTATTTGTTAATTGTGACCATAGCCATATGTCACACCTCAGTTGAAAGTGATTTTTGTTAATGTTCATGGTAGATCAAGTTCGAAGAATCCAAAGGAGAATGACAATGGCTGACTTACACACAGTGACTGAAGGTTGAAGATGAACTTCAAATGACAAATGCAACGCACCGTTTCACTTAAACATAAAAACACACAGCGCACCGTTTCACTTAACATGCAGCGCACCGTTTTAAGTAACAAATATTTAAGCATCTGAAGGATGAAACAATGTCGTATTGCTTGTGGACTGAAGTGGTTAAATCTGGAGCCAAAATGCAGTTGTAATTCTGTTATGGATTCTGTTATAAGCTCTGCAAATTGTGGAATGATAGTTAGACTGTTAGATAGGCTCAGTGACTTATAAATATTCTTGTATACCGAAAGTTATTCCTTCAATACAAAGATTACAGATTTTCTCTTTGTCAAATATCTTTCTCTCTCTCTCTCTCTCTCTCTCTCTCTCTTGTTCTTGATCTTTCTTTCATTTTCTTTTCTTTCTGTCAATCTTTTCTTATCTCACAAACAGAGCTTATCTTTCTCAAAATCTAGATTCTTATCACTGTGATTATATTACACAAATCAACACAGATTTCTTCATGGTATCAGAGCCTGAGATCTCTGAAATTCCTATACAAAATTTGTCCATGGCATCTTCAAGTTCGAATGCTACTTCTTCAACAACCTCTGGTTCTACAATGAATGTAATGAATCAGCCTCTCCTCCTTCTTTCAAATATGTCAAATATGATGACAATCAAATTAGAGAATTCCAACTATATCGTTTGGAAATACCAAATCTCAATGATTTTGGAGACTTACTCTTTGTTTGAGTTACTCGAAGAGCCACAATTGATTCCAGAGAAGTTTCTCAAAGATCTGAGTGGTGCCTATACTGCAATTGTCAATCCAGACTATACACTTTGGAGATCAAAGGAGAAAGCTTTATTGACTTTTATCAGTTCTACACTCTCACCATCAATTTTAGCACTCACAGTTGGGTGTACCTCTGCTTTGGAGGTCTGGAAGGTATTGGAGAATAGATTTTCTTCAATTTCTAGATCAAATGTCATGAATCTTAAGGGTGATCTTCATAACCTTAAGAAGGGAGCAGATTCTGTTGATGTTTACTTACAGAAGATTAAAGTGGTGAGAGATAAGCTACTTGCAGTTGGTGTAACAGTGGATGATGAGGAATTGCTTCATATAACCCTTAAAGGGCTTCCCAAAGAGTTCAATGCCTTTAGGTCAGTAATACGAACCAGGAATACTAAGCTGAGTTTTGATGAATTATCAACTATGCTTAATGCAGAAGAGGAGTCTTTCAATGATGGATTGAATATTAAAGACTCAATATTTGCAATGGCTGCAACCACTCCTAAACCAAGTGGAAATTTCAATCAAAACCAGTTCAATAGAGGAAGGGGCAGAGGTAACTTCAACAATAGAGGTGGAAGAGGTGGCAGAGGTAGCTATCACTCCCCTCAGTACAATCAGTACAATCCTCATCAGTCAAATCCTGGTTCTTCAACTCCTAGATCAGACAGACCTTCTTGCCAAATCTGTGGTAAACTTGGTCATATAGCAATTGATTGCTATCATAGGATGGATTATGCCTATCAAGGCAAGCATCCATCTACTAAACTTGCTGCCATGGCCACTGCTTCAAATGCTTGCCTTGCACAGGAGCAACCTTGGCTGGCAGATAGTGCTACTATGGATCATGTCACAGCCAATCTGAATCAACTCAGCTTTCCTCAACCCTATGGTGGTCAAGATCATTTGACAGTTGGTAATGGTCAGAATCTACCCATCACACACATAGGTAAAACTCTCCTTCCTTCACATTATTCCACTCTTTAATTGAATAATGTTCTTAGGGTCCTTTCTATTTCTTCTAATCTGGTCTCTGTCCATAAAATCTGTCATGACAACCATTGCTGGTGTTATTTTGATGAGAATCTCTTATCCATTCAGGCTTTGGCCACGGGGAAGGTCCTCTACCAAGGCAAGAGTGAAGATGGAGTTTATCCTATCTATCCTCTTCAAGCCTCACATCTAGCTTTCTCTTCTAACGTCTCCAACACTGTTTCCAATTCTGTTGTTGTAAATAAAACCTTGTGGCACAGAAGGCTTGGTCATCCAAATGATCAAGTCCTTCAAGGTGTCTTTCCTAATGCAAAATTTGCTATGAATAAGTGTACTCCTTTTGTTCAATCTTGTACTCATTGCTTATATGGTAAAATGCACAGGTTACCTTTTCCAAATTCTATGTTTGTTGCTTCTTCTCCCTTTGAGTTGGTGCATTCTGATGTGTGGGGTCCTGCCCCTATGGTGTCTGTTGATGGTTTTCGGTTTTATGTTCTATTTGTTGATCATTTCACTAGGTTCACTTGGTTATATCTTTTTAAGTCCAAATCTGAAGTCTTTTCCAAGTTCATTGAGTTTAAAGCCATGATTGAAACCCAATTTTCTACTAAGATCAAAACCTTAAGGTCAGATGGTGGTGGTGAATACACCTCTTCTGCCTTCAAGTCTTTCTAATTCAACATGGTATTAATCATCAACTCTCCTGCCCTTACACTCCACAACAAAATGGCCTTGTTGAAAGGAAGCATAGGCATCTTGTTGAGACAACCATTACTCTTTTGTCTCAAGCCTCAATGCCTACTGTTTACTAGTCTTATGCTATCCTTACTACTGTTTTTCTGATTAACCTTCTTCCCACTTCTGTTCTTGGTTTTAAATCACCTTGGTCCAAATTACATTCTTCCTCACCTGACCTATCCCAGCTTAAAGTGTTTGGTTGTGCATGTTACCCTCTCCTTAGACCTTACACCTCTCATAAACTTGATCCTAGAACCAAGGAATGTTTGTTTTTAGGCTACTCTCCTAGATTAAAGGGATATCTCTGCCTTGATCTATCCACTCATAATCTCTATGTTTCTAGACATGTCCTATTTAATGAATCCAAATTTCCCACACTTACCTCCTCTTCTCACTCTTCAGCACCCTCTTCCACTTCATCACTGTCTCATGCTCTTTGGTTGTCTAACCTTCTTTATCTTCATGCTTCAAATCAGCCTTCCATTTTAGGCTCATATTCCTCCAGCCCTCCCACCTCACTTCATGTCACTCCTTCCCCTACTCCAACATCACACTCTCCTGCTCACAACATCACTGATCCTCCACACCCTGATTCTCCACCACCTCCTATTGATGCTTCATTACCTGCTTCATCAACTGATACTTCACCACCATTACAACCTTCCCTTCCTGCTGTCACTGTGACTAATCAACATCCAATGCAGACTAGATCTAAGAGTGGTATTATTAAGCCTAAACTTTGCTATAAAGCCATCTTGGATTACACCAAATCTGAACCTCCCACCTATAGAGTGGCTTCCAAATTTCCAGTGTGGTGTACTGCTATGGATGAAGAATTTCAGGCATTACAAAGGCAACAGACCTGGACATTGGTTCCTGCACCTCCTCATGCTAATTTGGTGGGTTGTAATTGGGTCTTTAAGATCAAACTTCACAGCAATGGGTCTATTGCTCGTTACAAAGCCAGACTTGTGGCTAAAGGATTTCACCAACAAGTTGGCATTGATTACTCAGAAACTTTCAGTCCTGTTGTCAAGCCTGCCACGGTTAGATTGGTTCTTGCAATTGCTGTTAGTTGCAGTTGGCCATTGAAGCAGCTTGATGTGTCCAATGCCTTTCTACATGGCTATCTTAAAGAGGAGGTTTACATGCAACAACCCCCTGGTTATGTTGATGCAGCCCATCCTTCCTATGTTTGTAAGCTCCATAAGTCTCTCTATGGCCTCAAACAAGCTCCCAGGGCCTGGTTTGAGAGATTTACCTTCCATTTGATTCATCTTGGATTTCAAGCTTCCTTTGCTGATAGCTCTCTGTTCATTTTTCAGTCCAAAAGCACCATTCTCTATCTTCTTCTCTATGTAGATGATATCATCATCACAGGAAATAGTTCTACACATGTCTCTTCTCTGATTGCTGCCCTCAGCTCAGTATTTGAACTCAAGGACTTAGGTGATCTCAATTATTTTTTGGGGGTTCAGATCTCTAGAACTCAGTTTGGTCTTACCCTTTCACAATCTAAGTATGCTTCAAAGGTTCTTCATCGCTTTCACATGGAAAACTCCAAGCCCACCAAGACTCCTTGCTGCCCTTCATCACGTTTGCTTCCTACTAATGGTGTTACCCTTTCTGATCCTTCAGAATTTCACAGCATGGTTGGTGCACTTCAGTACCTCACCTTCACACGCCCAGACCTTGCTTTCAGTGTGCATCAATTATGTCAGTTTATGAGTTGTCCTACCACAGTGCACCTAGAAGCTGCTAAAAGAGTGTTACGATATATCAAAGGTACTCTCTATCATGGCATTTCATTTACTCCAGGTCCTCTCACTCTTACTGCATTCTCTGATGCGGATTGGGCTGATGATCCTTCTGATCGTCGTTCAACAACTAGGCTTCTTGTGTTTCTTGGTCCTTCTCCTATTTCTTGGTCTTCCAAGAAACAGACCACTGTTGCTCGATCTTCCACTGAAGCTGAGTACCGTGCTCTGGCTACTACTGCTGCGGAGGTCTCTTGGTTGCGAATTCTCTTCAAGGAATTGCGCATTTTTCTCTCACATGTTCCTATTCTATGGTGTGATAATGCTTCAGCCATTGCCCTCTCTGCAAATCCCGTTTTTCATTCTCGCACGAAACATATTGAAGTTGACTATCATTACGTTCGTGAAAAGGTGTTGCGTCGTGATTTATGTGTGCATTTTGTCTCAGGCAAGGATAACCTTGCTGATATTTTCACTAAGCCCTTGCCTTCTCCTTCTTTTCTTCTTCAACGCAAACTCCTGTTGGATGCTTCCCCCAGTTGTTTGAGGGGGGATGTTAATGTTCATGGTAGATCAAGTTCGAAGAATCCAAAGGAGAATGACAATGGCTGACTTACACACAGTGACTGAAGGTTGAAGATGAACTTCAAATGACAAATGCAACGCACCGTTTCACTTAAACATAAAAACACACAACGCACCGTTTTACTTAACATGCAGTGCACCGTTTTAAGTAACAAATATTTAAGCATCTGAAGGGTGAAACGATGTCGTATTGCTTGTGGACTGAAGTGGTTAAATTTGGAGCCAAAATGCAGTTGTAATTCTGTTATGGATTTTCTTATAAGCTCCGCAAATTGTGGAATGATAGTTAGACTGTTAGATAGGCTCAGTGACTTATAAATACTCTTGTATACCCAAAGTTATTCATTCAATACAAAGATTACAGATTTTCTCTTTGTCAAATATCTTTTTCTCTCTCTCTCTCTCTCTCTCTCTCTCTTGTTCTTGATCTTTCTTTCATTTTCTTTTCTTTCTGTCAATCTTTTCTTATCTCACAAACAGAGCTTATCTTTCTCAAAATCTAAATTCTTATCACTGTGATTGTATTACACAAATCAACACAGATTTCTTCAATTTTGTCGGGCTTGCTGATTTCTACAATCCTCCCTATGTTCGTGAGTATATTTATATGCAATAATTTTAGTCAATTGGTACATCCCATGGAATGTTATAGTTCATAATGGTTTTTTCTCCCAAACAATAGAATTTCATTTGATTAATGTAAGAAAATATTACAAGTATAAGGAGAGGCTGATGGTAGCATTGATGAAATGGTTGATACAATGATTTGGGGTAGTTTATATTACATACCTGTCTGTATACACCATGTATAATAAGTTTCCCAATTGATTTTTCAATCCATGTTGCCACAAACTTCAAGAACATAGATATAACCGTTACATGAAATTGCTAAGTTTATTTTTTCGGAATTTTAATTGAAATTGATTCTCTTTTTTTAGGTTGGTCAATTCTTACAACATTAGAGTGATTGAAATGGGTTTGCTTCCCATGAAATAATTAATATTTTATTACCCATTGACAGCCTCTGCATGCTTCGGAAATCTAGGCAAAGGTAACATGGTAGCTGGAGTAGGTGATGTACTTTGGAACAATGGGGCAGTATGTGGGCAATTATTCGATGTTGTCAACCTCGACGCTGACTATGGAAGTGTGTCCACCACAGTTGAAATCTTCGATTACAATCCTAATGCTACAACAATTATTAATCTCTCTGCAGATGCCTTTGCCACAATAGCTGATCTTAATCTAGGAATAATCAATGTTGATGTTAATCTGTAAGCCCAAATCACCAAACTTTATACTTACTTTGCTTAAGGCGGGCATAACTGATAAGAATAAGAACATATATCATAATTCATATATGGTTACTTTTTTATTTGCAAATCTTGAAGTTGATAGTGCATGGCCTCTCATAATAAAAGTTTGGAATATATAAGCAGTTGATCATGATGGAAACATCTATGTTTCAGTTTCAAGCCTTGGAAATTATCATGATAATATTTAAATAAGCATCTCTTGTGTTGTTCGAAATAATAATGAACTAGGAGAATCTTATGGAATAATGTATTTCCTTGTATTTGTATGTATGTATGTATATATATATATATATATATTGGGAATCTTTCAATAATAATTGTGTTATCAATTATTATAATAAGTAAAACATTTGTAGAGTACTCGCATCAGTCAGTGCAAAATAGAAAAGTGGACAATTTTATTTTGCACATATATGCTCAAAACCTACCAACGTGAATTCATCTATAACACTGTTCATCTTCATTTTTGCTACAACAACCGTGTATATTTACACGGTTACTGTAGCTTTCAATTTGATTATTTTAATATTTTTATTCTCTCCCCTCCTATCTCATCTTATTCTCTCTCTTCCCCCTTTTCTCTTTCCTCTCTCATTCAATTCCCTCTCTTACCCTACTATCTTCCTCCTTTATTTTCTCTTGAATCTAGCAAGCAAATCAATACAAATTATCAAATTCTTCAAACTCATTCTAAATCTAGATCCCAAACTCTTCAAACACATAAAAATTATAACCAAAATTGCGAAAGAAAAAGAAGAAGAAAATGAAAAAGAAGAAGCAGAAGCAGTAGTAATAACAAAAAACCCATTCACTTCTTCTGTAGCCCCTTTCATCTCAAAACAAAAAACTCATGAAATCTATGTTTGGGACATGGGTGTGATAGCCAACAAGAGAGAGAGAGAGAGAGAGAGAGAGAGAGAGAGAGAGAGAGAGAGAGAGAGAGAAAAGAGTGTTTGATTGTTTAAATAAAGGAGGATGTAAAATAAATATTCTGATGTGGTTGTTTTTGCAAATTGTTTGTGTAAAAAAAAAAAAAAAAAAGAAAAGAAAAAGGTTATGCTGAAATAGACATAAAATTTTAGATAGATTAATGTGAATGCTCTATTCATGTAGGCTATTAAGTATTAACATGAGCTTATGAACATAAACATTCAACACTAGTGATGATCATATTGTAATACCTACGTAAGTGAAGTTGTAATCTCAATTGGTCTTCCATATCTTTACATATTGAGGGGAAACCTTAACAAAATAAAAGATAAAAAAAGAAGCAAACACTTTGGGTCATGATTCTCATGGCGTGCTAAGAAGAGTGAGAACATATGATTAAATTGTGGAAATTTTAAAATAAGATACCAATAAATAGTTATGTTATGTGTAAATTTTTTTCTATCCTATAATATATATAATAGATAGATGACATGGAAAACAAAAGAGCTTTTAACTATAGAAGCTCATACAACAACATTGCAAAAAGACAACAACTAGTCAAAAGCTTACACTCTAACTACAGAGCCATAACATTTTCATAATATTTTCATAACATTTTCACAAAAAATCCTAAGTAGTAGAATGTTACTGGTTGTTATTGGGGGGATAAAAAAATAATTTCAATGGTAGGATCAAATTAAAACTAATAACAATTAACCACCTATGATTTGTTATAAAAATATTGTGAAAATATTATAGATATAGCACTTCTCATATCTATATATATTACTAGTCAACATAATTTTTTCTTCCTCTTTTTAAACGTGTTTGTTTTTTTTAACAAGCTTTCTCTTTATTTTTTACTTATTTTTTGGGTCAACGTGTTTGTCTTTTTAACAAACAAATGGTTTTGGTTTATATTTATTAATCAACTGTAGATTTATTTTTTTAACATCGACGGTGAATTTTTTTTAATCAAATGGTGGTTAGAATAATATTTTAATTTTAATTTTAATTTTAATATTATTGTAATAATTTTAAATTGATAATAAGTATTGTAAGGACACGATTTTGATCACTGTGCCCAAAGGGTTAAAGGATTTACGCCCAAAGAGCCCAAAACAAGGAATTTGTAGATAATGAGTTAGAAAATTAGGCTCTAATGAGTTAGACAACAATTATAGTTGGCCTGGATGACAAGAAAGCAAAGATAAACTAGTTTAATCCAAAGAAAATCGTCCTCAGTACAATTCGAGGAGATCAGTTCTTGTATATATCTCTTTTGAATTTGGTTACAAGTCCAATTCTTGTTTCTATAGTGTTTTTCTCTTAATTCTCTGATCCCTTCTTCTTATGGTATTCTTTTTCTTTTATACTATCTTCCTTCTTTCATCTCCACCCTCCACATGCAGACCAGGTTTTTGATGTTGATTTCTGTCCTATCAGCACATTCCTGAAATCTCTAGGAGTAGTTGTAAGGCTGAAAATTATTGTTCAGGTATCACTTTCACATTAATGCAGTCAGAGAGTTAGCTGTAGAGCATTCAATGCGGTGGTAGTAGCTTTCTCTTAGATATTTCATGGTTCCCCTTTGTCTTGTGCCTTCATGATGTGTATCATTATCAATAGAATTTCTTGGAACATTGCCCTGGATGGCAGACCACATCTTCGGACCTTTGCTTTACTCAGCCGAGGAGGCATTCCTCCTCGGACCACCGTCTTGGACTCTTATGACCAAACCCCACTTCTTCATTCACTAGCGCGAACTTCCATGACAGTGTTTACCCGTCCTCAGACTACTAGATGTTCTCGGATTGGACCCACAGCCCTATATATATATATATATATATATATATATATATACTATGGAGCCTATCACCCTACAAGTATTATTTTTTATTTAATGACTCTAAGAAATTATTTTATATTGTGTATAGGTGCATGAGAATAATTTATTCAAATTACATTTTTATCCTTTCATTTTTCTTTTCAATCAAATAAAATAATTTTTCATCCTTTCACATTTTCATCCGCCAACGAAAAATATTGAGGGAAAACTGAAATCTCTTCTATTCCTCAAATTTTCTATCTCCTCTCCATTTTTATCATTCCACTTTTCCATCTCCTACAAAGTGCCCGTTTGTTTCCACTTTCCCAGCCCAAAAAGCCCGTTTTGAAAAAAAGCCAATGTCCAAAGCCCGTTTGGCTGAGACTAAAACGCAACTTTTTGGAAAAAGTTGCGTTTTGGGTTGTGAAGAGAATGCGCAGGATGGAAAAAGAGCTCAAAGGTCCATTTTGAGCAAAGTCTGTGTGCGTTGCCTTATATCCGTTGGACGATCTTGGGCAATTACCAAATTACCCTTCACATTTTACTGAAAATCTAACTTTACCCTTTGATCTTGGGCAAACCATCTTTCTCTCAAACATCTCTAAACTCAAGCATAATCAAAATACAAACTCAAAAACATAATCTTAAAATTAATCAAACCACAACAATAAAAGCAAAAAAAAATTCTTGCTCTCATAAAACTGATATAATTTAAACAACAAATCTAAAATCAAAACAACAACAACAGCAGATCAAGAACAGGAAAAAAAAAATAGAACAACAATAAATGATCAAGAAAAAAAAAATAGAAGCCGATCTGACAAATCTAAAATTAGAAACAACAACTAATCAAGAACAAGGAAAAAAAAATAGAAGCTGATATGACCCCTGGTTGCATGCACTCTACAGTGAGGAGGAGGAGCAGCGGTGGCGGTGTGGTGGAGCAAATGCGATTTCTCCTTTCTCTCCATGCGTGTCTGTGTGAGTTTGAAGATAATGACACCAAAAGGCAAGCAAGATTATGGAATCAAGTATCACAGAGAGAGCTAGAGAATTTATAGAATCAAGTAGAAAAAGAAAAAAAAAAGTAGAAAATGAGAGAGCTGGAGAAAGAAAGAGAGAGGGAGGTTCTGGAATCAAGTGGAAAGTAAAGAAAAAAAAAAAAAAAAAAGAGGATGGAATCCTATGGGTATACGTGTGTGGTGGGCAAAATGCAAGAGAAAAAAAAAAAAAAAAAAAAGAGGATGGAATCCTATGGGTATACGTGTGTGGTGGGCAAAATGCAAGAGAAAAAAAAAAGAAAGAAAAAAAGAGGAAACGTATGGATGAAAGAAAGGCAAAGAATAAGAAATCACAATTTAAAAATACTACCACAATATTTTGACAATAAATTTTAAGTAATTAGCTAATATTGGTGAGTAAAAATATAATTTCAGTAGTGAGTTCAAATTAGAACTAGTAACAATTTTCCATATAAGATTTTGTTATGATTCTTGTGAAAGTATTGTAAAAAATATTGTGGATGTAACACTTTTTGTTGACAAATATAATTGTTGAGAATGAATAGAAAAAGAAAAAATGAAGATTCAAAAAGAATAAATTTGATTAAAAAATAAAGATTAAAAATGTGAGTAGGCAAAAGGTAAATGTCACTATTGATTGTTCAAACAGTATAAAAATTTGCCTAATCTGCTGGAGATGATCTTATATATACATTGTTCTTTTTGGTAATTTATAACTCAAACTGCTACTTTTATAAGTTCTAGTCAAATACTCAGTTTTTTCAAAAAGCACTTTTTAATAGTTTTTATCAAATACTAAACTTTTTCAAAAAGCATTTTTTCATAACTCACTTTTTGAAAACTCCACTTTAAAAAAAAAAAACCCAACTTCAAAAATCAGTGTGGGGAAAGACCCAATTCATGGCTGTGATGCCATAAGAAGGCCTTTTTGAGTCCCAATTGCTAATTGGAAAAGGCACAACCTCTTGGGCCATTGGACAAAACGATCTGATTCAACCCACAAACTAAGTAGGCCCACAGTATGGCCTATCACGAACAAAAGGCGTTTTTTTTTTTGGTAAACTGGATAGATTAATGAAAAGCAACTAAAGAGTTATGACCTTCAAAAAGAGACTTTAATTTCTCAAAAAAAAAAGAAAAAAAGAGAGAGACTATAAGAGGCTGTTTGGTTTATTAGTTTCCGTAACTCAATTCCTAGTTTTCATAACTCATAACTCAAAAATGGTAGGACCCATAGCAAAAAGGTTGTTTGGCTGCACAATAACTCTGTTTCCATTACTCAATTATCTGATTTTTGAGTTATGAGTTATGGAAACTGAAAACACATTTTGGCTGTTTTTAGTTTCCATAACTCATAACTCAATGACATTTTTGTAATTAAACACACATGGTGGGACCCATTACATTGTATTGTCAACTCAATTTCCTGACACTGTCTCCTTCTTTTTCTCTTTCTTTCTTCTCCTGGGTTCAGTCTCTATTGTTTTTTTTTTTTTTTCCTGATCAGCTTATCTTCATCCCCTTTGCCTAGCCACGCCGACCGAGCCCCCACCTCATCCAACTCGCGGCGAACATGACGGCGAAGTTCTGGGCTTGGGTTTTTTTTTTTTTTTTTTTCCTGATCAGCTCGTCTTCATCCCCTTTGCCCAGCCACGCCGACCGAGCCCCCACCTCATCCAACTCGTGGCGAACACAATGGTGAAGTTCTGGGCTTGGGTTCTTTTTTTTTTTTTTTCTTCTTCTTCTTTTCTTTCCTTTTCACTGTGTTAACATGGATGAAGAGAAAAGCAGGGAAAAACAGAGGAAAACGAAGAGAAAAACGAAAGGGAGAGGCAGGGGAAAAAGAAAAGAGAGAGAGAGAGAGAGAGAAAGTCAACTGACATTGGGTTAGTGTGTGGAGCCCACAAATAGTGTGAAAAATATTGAGTGATGGGAAGTGAGTGATGGTGCCAAACAGCCTTGGTATTTTTAAGTGATGAGTGATCAGTAATGAGTGATGAGTGACGAAAATTGAGTAACAAAAAAAAGCATCCAAACAGCCCCTAAAGGATATGTTTTTGATGATTCGCTATGTAGTTAGCCACGAGGCCCACCACAGTACCAAGAGCTTAAACACCAACTCTTTTACTCGTAGATAAAAAAAGCATTTCCTTTGGGTCAGGAGTCACATTGCGTGCTAAAAAGACGAAAATTGAGTGACAAAAAAAAAGCATCCAAATAGCCCCTAAAGGACATGTTTTTCATGATCCGCTATGTAGTTAGCACGAGGCCCACCATAGTACCCAGAGCTTAAACACCAACTCTTTTGCTCGTAGATAAAAAAAGCATTTCCTTTGGGTCAGGAGTCACATTGCGTGCTAAAAAGACGAAAATTGAGTGACAAAAAAAAGCATCCAAACAGCCCCTAAAGGACATGTTTTTGATGATCCGCTATGTAGTTAGCCACGAGGCCCACCACAGTACCAAGAGCTTAAACACCAACTCTTTTGCTCGTAGATAAAAAAAGCATTTCCTTTGGGTTAGCAGTCACATTGCGCGCTAAAAAGAATGAGAGCGTATAATCAAATTGTGGACATTTTAAAATATGATACCAATAAAAAGTTATGGCGTGTTTAACTTGGTCCTATCCAATTATATATATTAGAATGGTGGTATGGAAAAAAAAAAAAAAAAAGAGAGCTTTTTAACTCATAGGGCAACATTAGAAAAAGACAACAAATAGTCAAAGGCTTACAATATATATAGTCATTAATCCTTGCAATGAACATAAAATTTCATAAAAAAATATTTATATATGATATATCTTTAATTGATTGGACATGATCAAGTTACACAACCTTTTTAATAATGTAAAACCATTCTATAGCTAACAGTTCAATGATTTGATTATATGTAAAATAATAATAATAATAAAAAATTCTCCAAAATTCATATATATTGCACAAGTTAAGGCTAATCTATAATATAAATAAAAGGTTTTGACTTTTTTTTTAATTAACTTTTAAGGTTTTCAAAATAATCCTTTAAAATCCCACATTTTCGTAGGTTATCATTCTAATATATGTTTTTAACTTATTTTTAGAGTTATAAATACTGTTAAAACAATATAATTAAATAAAATGAGAGTCGGTTGTTAGTTTGAAAACCAAAAAAAATCTAAATTAGATTTGGATTGATTTTATCTAAAAAATTGTAATTAAATTATGTATGCCATTTTCTACTAATTCCATAATTTATTTATTTTATTTATTAATCAAATATGTCTCATATATAAAATTAAAAACGTATGACTTTTTGTTGATCTCATAATATTCTAATTTAAACTCCACATTAGAATCTTGGCATATTTAAAAAAAAAAAAATTTTGAAAATTCTTGATCAATTATAATAAATTATAATTAATAACTATCACAATTACCAAATTTCATATTTAGAAAAAAGATAAATCAAAATAAAACAACACAAAGAATAAGTAACGCTATGTGCACAATATTTTTTCAAAAATTTCAAAACAAAATCTGGGTGGCAATTTGTTAATAGTAGATAAAAAAAAAATGTGTTAATATTTAGCATAAATGAGAACCAATAACAACTTACCATATAGGTCTTGTTGTGAAATTTTTAAGAAAATGGTATATCAGTACTACAATCATGCATTGCTATGATACGGACTAGTAATATATATATATATATATAATTAAAATATTTTGCTTTATTTATTGATCCTACAAATGTTTTATGGAGCTACAACACTGCTAAGGTTTTTACAGTAATATCAATTCTTAGGATAGGTTTTGGCTCCTAAGCCCAAATGATGAATGTGTTAAGGCCCAAAGAGCCCCACACAATGAATTTGTAGAGAGTGGGCTTAAAAGCTAGGCCTCAATGAATCAGGCAATGTGCACAATGGATCAAAGATATTAAGACAGCAAAGAAAGACAAGTTTAAAGCAAGGAAATCATTCCTCGACGAAGTTCAAGGAGAATGATTCTTGAATTTAGTTCTTTTGGACTTGGATACAATTTTAGCTCTTGTTGCTATAGTGTGTTTTCTCCAGATTTTTTCGATCTCCTCTCCCTGGAGGGTCTCTTACATTATATAGCTCATTTTTGGTGATCTTGGCCATCCATTTGTTGATCGTCTAGGCCACTATTTGAGTGCTTGTCCCATTAGACACCTTCCCAAGCCCTTTGTGAGTTGGAGCAGTTAAGGCAGCACTATTCAGGGGTCCTCTCCACATAAATGCAGCCAGAAGGTTTGGTGGAACACATTAAATGTGGTGGCAGCCACCATTCCTTTAGTCATGTCAGGGCTAGTCCCCTCCCCGAAACTCTTTCTCTACGGTATGACCTCCTCTGGTAATGTGCCACTAACGTTGCTTTACTGTCCGAGCGTGTGACCTCCTCGGCACGATAATGGCCTCCTCGACCATGGGTATGACACATGGTGCAAAAACCTTATTTAAATTCTTGTACCCCACATCAATTAAATAGAAACAAGTCAAGGATTATAAAAACAATGCTAAATTTTAATTTGAATTTTTTATAAGAATTTTAATTTGCATTTAATATAATAAGAATGGTGTTACCTTGCCAACGATCATATGGTTAATAAATCCATTTAACAAATTTTCAAGTTTAAAGAATAAATTGTTAGTGGGTTTCAGTTAATTCAACTGATAAAGTCTTTAATGGTTGAATAAGAGATCTGAGATTCAATCTTCGCCTATACCGAAAATCAATTAGTGCCTTGTTATGATGATAAAGAGTTATTATTAGGAGCGAACGCCACAGGTTGAAAATCTCTTCAAAAAAATAAAATAATTAGCTCCCGTTGAATAGAAAAAAAAAGTACAAAAAGTTAGAAATAAATAGTTTGAAAAGAAAATGCATTATTCCGTATATTATATTTATTTTCATATTAAAAAAAATTGTCTGAAAACGATTAGAAGATGTACTAATCGTTTCCCATATTATACATATGCACAAATATATTTCAATTAGTTTGAACCTCAATCCTCTTATTATCAACATAATTTGTTATTTTGTTAAGGTGTATCATTATTACGACATTAAAATTTGAATCATACCTAGTCTAGAAAAAAAAAAAAAAAAAAAAAACATAATACAATTGAAGGTGCTTCTATAAATAGGAGGAAAATCTACTTATTGAAATCACAAAGTAGAAATGTTATAATATCAATACAGATTTTTTTTCTAAAAAGAAAAATGGGTATTATTATTCGTTATTTGTTCATGGTGACCATGGCCATATGTCTAACCTTTGTTGCAAATGCTCTAGAGGGGACTGCAACTTTCTATTCACATACTTATGTTAGTGAGTATTTTTTATGCAATTAATTAGTTAATTAATACAGTAACATGGAAGATGTAATGACATGATTTTTTATAGTTGAAATGACATATTTAATTTATTTCTATATCTTTTGCTAATATTTTTTCCAAAAAAGACAGAAAGCATTTTATTTATGCAACAATTTTAGTTAATTGATACATCCATAGAATGTAATAGATTGAAATGGGTTTGACAAAATAAAATGACTTGATTAATTTCTTTTTATATATGTTAGGACATATGTGGTTCACATGTTAAGAACATATGTCATACTTTTATGTAATTGGTTAATTCTTTGACAAAACGCACTTTACTTGTATTTGGGTAGATTTAGGATGTGTTGAAATACTTCAAGAAACCATGTTTCAAGATCAAGTATTGAAGCCTTCAAGTTTGTTCAAGAAAACAAGCTGAAAGTGCAAATTCATTAAAGCTTGACAGTTGGCTCGACAGCTGCATCTATCGAGCTTCAGTAAAGCTGTTCAAGCCCGTAAGCTCGACACCTGCTTGATAGCTTCTCGATAGCTTCTATCTGTCGAGGTTTATAAAATCAGAATTTCTGATCTGATTTCTTGGGATCCGTGAAAATGTCTTTGGGCCTTCTTTTCTCCTAACCCTAGACATATAAAATGATTGTTTTCAGGGCCGTCTAAGGGTTCACAAGTTGCACAAGCATTGAGCAAAATCTGTTCAAGCAAATTGTGACTGGAGACGAAGTTCTTAACCTAGTTCATCTCTTCTGAAGAAGTTGCTGTGTATGTGCACCTTTGGGTTTTGTGACCAAGCATCTTCTTGATCTTCATCATGTATGAACTGAAAAATTTTGCAGCCAACCTTTCTTTCTAGTTAGTGATTGAAGTCGCGTACTGGGATCCACGCAATTTGGTTAGTCACGTACTTGGGAACCGTGCATTAAAAGGGGAACTGTCACTACAGAACAAGTCCAATTGGGTATTGAAGGGTTCAATTGTAGGTTGGTAAGGTACTTGGGATTCCTTTACTTGTAACCGCTTGTTGTGATAATAGTGGAGTTTCAGGAGTGGTGACCTGAAAATCACCCGGTGGGGTTTTTGCCGGGAGGTTCTCCCCATTCGTAAACAAATCATCGTGTTATTTATTTTTTCGCTGCATATTTAGTTTATTGGTGATTTGTTTGTGCTGCCACGCAATTGCATGTTAATTAACTTAATTAATAAACTTGGTTAAATTAATTAGTTAATTAATCACAAGGGGCCAATTCGTTTGTGACCTATCAATATATTTTGCTTTTTTTTTTTCTCCAAACAGTAGAATTTCATTTATGTTTATGTCTTGATGAAGAAAATATTACAAGCATGTATCCCTACAAGTGAATACAAGTAATGTTGAAAAACTAGATGATCATGGAGGTGATAGTGTGGAATTGTCGATTGTGGTAGTGCTAATGGAGCGGCCAATGCTAGGAAAGTGGTTGATAAAATGATGCCTAAAATGCAAATTGCACATTCTAAGTTTGACTGAAATTCATTTTAGTCATCTAATTTTAGTTTCGTTCAATTGAGTACTCTAAAGTTTAAATCTATTCAATTAAGGTTTTTTGTCAAATTCTGTTGAAAATTTGTTGTTAAGTGTGCAATTAACCAATGAAAAAAATATTAAAAAAATTCTCAAATAAAAAATCTATAAATTTTTTTTTTATTAATTTTATAGACTTTTTTTTTTTTTTTAATTTTGTTAGATTATTTAGACCCATGTATACTTAGATTTTTTAACTTAATTAGATACCAAGTTATTACTTAATTCATTTAAACAAATGTAGTTTAAACACAAAAAATCATATCACTAAGTGCGGAAAAGTAAAGAAAATAAGCGATATGATGACACAAGAAAACCAATAAAACCGTCCAATTTCAAGGTAAAAAATATGGAGAGGATTTAACCTAAACAACCCTCAGAGCACCAAATTCACTAAATAGAATGGATAAGTGTTTCATTTCAAATGGGTATTTTTCTCTCAACTCTCATATGGGAATTAGAGTTGAAATTTGTGGGAAATGATGAAAATATATGATGGGTATAAGCTAGCACACCAGAGAGGAACGTAACTAACTTTTCTCATGCATTTTCCTCGAGTAGGACTCCCACGACAATCTTGTGATCTTGTCTCAACAGAAATTCAAACTAGTTTCCACGTGTCCATCTCGCAGTAGCAAGATGCAACTTCGCTCGAGCAAAGCTGACTTCGCAACAATTCCACTTTTAATTTTAACTCTTAAATTTCCTCCCAATTACAAATAGTCCACAAAAATACAACGTATTGGAATAATTACAAGCAATTTTGACACGAATTTAAGCCAACAAAAAACAAAACATAACAGACATGGAAAGATTTGGTTGTTTCTTGTACAATAAAAAATAAAATAAAACTTTTCCATTTTTGTGTAGCAAATTAGGGTGCAGTGTGCTGTTTGCCGGCCATATAAATTTGTGTAATTTACATCGTGGGATTCTTTGGTTCCTATTGTAACACATTTCTTTTGTTAAGAATATAAAGAGAGAGAGAATGACTGAATAGTCAGTATAATAATATATATAAAACAATGTACAAAAGAGAGCCTTATATAGGCTAGGTATGTGTGCAGTACAAGCAATATAAGTGTAGTACAAGTAATATACTGGGCTAAGCCCATTGGGTTAATATAGTCTAATCTATACACTAACATCCCCCCTCAAACTCGAGGTGGCAAGGAAGAAGCCAACTGGAGTTTGGATATAAGATCTCGAAGACGACCAGGCGGGTGAGACTTGGTGAAGATATCAGCAGGCTGGTCAGCAGATGAGATGGAGAACAACTTGAGATTGCCTTTCTTGAGATGCTGGCGAGTGATGTGGCAATCGATCTCAATGTGTTTGGTACGTTCGTGGAAGACATCATTATGAGCAATGTAGATAGCACTACGATTGTCACAATAAAGAGGAGTAGCAGTGGGCTGTGGAGCATCCATGTCAGCCAAGAGCCAGCGAAGCCAAACAAGCTCGCAGGTGGTGTCGGCAAGGGCACGATACTCAGCCTCAGTACTGGAACGGGAAACAACATCCTGCTTTTTGCTACGCCATGAGACAAGAGAAGTACCCAACAGGAAACAGAAACCTGTGATAGAGCATCGATCAGTCGGATCACCTGCCCAGTCTGCATCTGAATAAGCATGGAGCTCAAGAGAAGACCGAGAGGAGTAGTGTAGACCATGATAAAGTGTACCCTTGACATACCGAAGAATCCGAAGAACAGCAGCATAGTGGACAGAACGAGGGGCATCCATGAACTTACTAACCATACCCACAGCATGTGAAATATCTGGACGAGTAACAGTGAGATAGATCAGACTACCAACCAACTGACGATAGCGAGTAGCATCAGAGATAGGTTCACCATCCAAGGGTGTGAGCTTTGCATTGTATTCCAAAGGAGTGGAAACAGTCTTGTTGTCAGTGATACCTGCTTTGGAGAGGAGATCAGAAGCATATTTAGCTTGGGAAAGATAGTATCCATCAGAGGATGAGGTAACCTCAAGCCCAAGAAAATAGCTGAGAGTGCCCAAATCTTTCATCTCAAAATGCTGACTAAGGAAGTGCTGAAGAGAGCGGATACCTGCAGAATCATCTCCAGTAATAATCATATCATCAACATAGAGAAGAATAAGAGTGATACCAGCAGAAGATCTTCGGACGAAGAGAGCAGTGTCATGAGGACTCGAAGTGAAACCCTGCTGAGCAACAACTGAGCTGAACTTTTCAAACCAAGCTCGAGGAGCCTGCTTAAGGCCATAAAGAGCACGGCGAAGGCGACAAACTTGACTGCCTGAGTGTGGATAGCCAGGGGGTGGTTGCATGTACACTTCTTCTTGAAGATCTCCATTTAGGAAAGCATTCTTCACATCCATTTGATAAAGAGGCCAACGGCGAACAGCAGCCACAGCAATGAGACATCTGACAGATGTAAGGCGAGCAACAGGAGCAAATGTTTCCTCATAATCAATGCCATATTCTTGGGTAAAGCCCTTGGCAACTAGGCGAGCCTTGTATCGTTCAACAGATCTATCAGCCTTGGTCTTGATCTTGTAAACCCACCTACAACCTACTACAGACTGACCAGGAGGCAAGTCAACCATATCCCAAGTGTGATTTTTATGAAGGGCATCTAGTTCATCATTCATAGCTTGCTGCCAAAGAGGGTCAGTATGGGCCTCACGATAGGTATGAGGTTCATAGAGGGTGGCAAGAGCAAAAGAGCAGTGATAATCAGAGAGATAAGGGGGAGGAATGCTTACCCGAGTGGAACGACGAAGTTCAGGACCATCAGGAGACTCAGGAGAGGGTGGTGCCACAGGATCCAAGACAGGCGGGTCATATGCCGGGGACAGAACCGGAGATAAGTCGTCTGGAGAGGCAGCCGATGTTGAAGAATCCTCCACAAGTTCAGGATAGAGAGGGAGGAAAAGATCAGTAAAAATAGGAGACTCAGAGGAAGAGGATGTAGAAAACTGCTGAAGACTCGTGAAAGGACGATGTTCCCAAAACTCAACATGTCGGGAGACACGAAGACGATGAGAGATGGGATCATAGCAGCGAAACCCCTTTTGAGATACACCATAACCAAGGAAACAACAGAGACGAGCACGAGGTTGGAGCTTTGTTCGTTCATGAGGAGGAAGAGAAACAAAGCAAGCACAACCAAAAACCCGAAGAGAAGAGTAGTCGGGGGTTTGACCATAGAGAAGCTCAAATGGTGATTTGTTATGTGTAGTTGGTGAAGGGATACGATTAATGGTGTATACAGCAGTGAGTGCAGCCTCACCCCAAAAGCGCTCAGGAAGAGAGGCAGAGATGAGAAGGGTGCGGACAACATCAAGAATGTGACGATGTTTTCGTTCTGCACGACCATTTTGTTGAGAGGTATAAGGACAAGACCGCTGAGTAAGTGTACCATGATTGTCTAAAAAGGATAGGAAAGATTTATCATTATATTCTTGAGCATTATCTGATCGAAAAATTTTGACAGTGCGATTGAATTGTGTTTCAATCATTTTATGAAATGTTTGGTAGATAGACACAAGTTCAGACCTATGGTGAAGCAGATAAATCCAAGTATATCGAGAAAAATCATCCACAAATATGACAAAATATCTAGATCCCCCCTCAGTAGGAACAGGTGCAGGACCCCAAATATCAGAATGTATAAGATCAAAAGGTGCAGAAGAAAATGAGTCACTTTTATTAAAGGGTAATTTTGTTTGTTTGCCAAAATGACAGGAAGTACAATCAAATTTTTGAAACTGAACTGAACCTAAATGACCTTGAGAAGCTAACAACTGAAGACGAGATAAGGATGGATGACCAAGGCGAGCATGCCATAGATCAGGTGAGGAGGTGGCAGTGGTAGCAGCTGCAGAAATAACTTGTGAAGGAATCTTCAAATCTTTCACCTCAAACATGCGACCAACCTTACGGCCTGTCCCAAGCACTTGACCCGTCCGGGGATCCTGCACATCCACACCATGATTAGTAAATAGAAGATCTACGCCTAATTCACAAAGTTGACCAACAGAAAGCAAATTGAGGGATAACTTTGGAATATGAAAAGTGTCACTAAGGGATAAACAAGGAGAAGAGATTGTTCCTTTATGACTAACAGGCATAGGAGTGCCATCAGCAGTGTAAATGGTGACAGGATGTGCTAATGGTGCCTTATCAGAAAATTGGGATTCATCAGGAGTCATATGGTTACAACAAGCAGTATCAAAAAACCAAGATTGTTTACCTGAGGTGGCAGAAAGGGCAGTGGAAGTACGGGATAAAACCTGTTGAACAACTGCCTCGATATCAGCCGTAGTAAGTGAGGAAGCCAAAGATGGACCTGTAGGAACCGATGGATCAGAAGGACATACAGCAGCTGCCCGAGGAAGAGAAGCTTTATTCTGCTCTTGCATAAATTTCTGCAGCTTGCGACAAACTGAGATGTCATGACCTTTAGCACGGCAAAACTCACAGCGAATACCTTTAGAAGACTGAGAGGTGGAACGCCCAGAGTTTATTCGTGGAGGAGCAGTGAATGCAGCAATGGGAGGCTGTGGAGATGGTGTAGCCAATACATGATCAGATGATGACATGTGATGAGCAGGTCGACGGTTTTCCTCAGAGATGAGCTCCTTCACTGCAGCATCAAGAGAAGGAGTAGGAGACCGGCTAAGCAAAGAAGCCCTAGTAGGCTCAAAATCCTCACGCAAACCCATCATGAAGTGCATAAATTTACGGCGATCCCGATATTTGACAAAGAGCTCAATGTCCTTAGAACACACTAGTGGAGGATCTGCAGCAGAGAGTTGTTCCCACATAGTAGAAGTCTGAGAATAAAAATCAGAAATGGACTGACCTGTCTCTTGGCGCATTTGATAAAGTTTTGATTCAATGTGGAACTCCAAGCTTGAATCATTAGTACAATTATAGCGATCGGCCAAAAACTTCCAAGCAGCCTCAGCAGTCTCAAGACGAGGAAGAAGATTATGAATGGAGGGAATAGAGGTATTAATAAACCAAGATAAGATCTTACTCTGAATACTCTCCCATTCCTCTAGGCGATCTTCATAATCATCTGCTGCAACAGTAGTCGTGGAAGACTTTTCAGCAGCTGTCGACTTAGGGTTTGGCACTGGCTTAGGAATTGAACCAGTCACATATCTCCACAGTTTACGACCCTTGAGAAAAACAGTCATATTCTGAGACCATGCATGATAGCTAGTAGGACCATCCAACATAATGGTGATAGGACGTATGATGTCGCGTTCATTTTGTTGAGCCATAATGAAGAAAATGACCAAAAAATGAGATTTAGAGACCTCAAATGCAGAAACGGAGCTCAAAATCGGAATCTACGCGAAAAACTGAGCAAGACAGGTCCTGTTGAAAAATTTTGACTTTGGTCAAAGTCAACGGTCAAAGTCAACGGTCAGGTCAACGGTCTGGTCAACGGTCAACGGTCAACGGTCAACTGCTGATGCTGACGTGGAATGCTGACGTGGATGCTGACGTCACCCTAGGGCTGACGTGGCAGTCCGTGAAACACAGCAAGGCGCGTGGAAGGCGCGTGAGGCGCGTGGACGGCGCGTGACCGGCGCGTGAGGCGCGTGGAAGAGATAGACCGAGCGTGGCGGCGCGTGGCGGCGCGTGGAGGCGCGTGGAGGCGCGTGCTCGTGAGGCAGAAACTTCTGACGGCGCGTGGGAGCGCGTGGAAGGTTGTTTCTGGAAAATTTTTGTTGGGTTTTGCTCGGGACTGTCAAATCTGTCAATGTGTACCTTTGCTTTGGCGGTTTGATCAACAAACTGACGAAATCCGAGTGTTTTAGTGTTGTGGGTGTGACGGCGGTGACTCGCTTCTGACAGTGACTACTGGATGAAGGCGAGGGCAGCGGAAGAACGCCGGAGATATCCACAGGAACCAAAAAATCAGAGGGAAGGCTCTGATACCATGTTAAGAATATAAAGAGAGAGAGAATGACTGAATAGTCAGTATAATAATATATATAAAACAATGTACAAAAGAGAGCCTTATATAGGCTAGGTATGTGTGCAGTACAAGCAATATAAGTGTAGTACAAGTAATATACTGGGCTAAGCCCATTGGGTTAATATAGTCTAATCTATACACTAACATCTTTCATTTGATAGAAGAATCTTTAATTTATATTGTTAAATTACCGATTGTCCTATAATCTTGAACTATTAGAAAAAGGTTTAATCATTTAATGTAACAATTCCCCTTCACATATAGTGTCCAACATGTGGAGACATATGGAGACGAGATTGAATGACTTTCTGATCTAATACCATATTAAATTACCAGCTATCCTAATATCTTAAGCTGTTAAGAAATTATGAATTTAATTTAACATTATAAAATTATAAAATTATAAATCCTTCCTAAGCAACCACACAAGTTCGAATCTCAATCTCCACCCTGGGCGAGAAGAGAAATATTCATTGAAAGACTCAAAAATCATTTTTATTTTTATCCACTGAAAGTACAGTAAAAGAATAAGATCATTTTTATTTTTAACTTTTTAGTTTATAAGATCTACCAAAATTAGCACGGAAGGCTCAAAAAACTGGTTTTGTAATAACAAGTAAACGAAAATTAATTACCAATAGGAAATGAAGAAAAAGGAAAATGTACCATGATTCCATCCACATGATAAGAGGTGTCACTTTAGTTAGGTAGGCAAGGACGAATAAGCATGTGACAATTTTCCACATTCAAAGCATAAAATATCATAATGTGATTGAATGTATATCCATATGGCCTAATTTCAAGTATTCCATATAGCCTAATTCTACGTATTACCTTTATATATGTTATTGACCTGTGGTGCAAATGGATATACTAAGAAGATTTATTTTTTTATAATAGATAAATTACATTAACCTTCTTAGGTTAATGTTAAAAATCTCCTACTATTTTCATGAATGAAGCTCATTAGGTGTTAATATTTCTTATGGTTGTAAGATATCTTCCATCCCAGCTGCTGTCAGGGAAGATTGGAAGACAGATTTTATTGTTTGTTCTTCTTCTTCTTCTTAATGAATTTGGAGTTTAGCCAATAATAATAATAATAATAATAATACAGACAAGTACGCATTGCGCGCAATAATATAATTACCAATAGTACTCAATAATAAATTTGAGTACTATTGGTAATTTTAGCTAAAATTCGGGGTGGAGTTCATATTTTTAATTTCTTTTTTCTGTACGTAATTTCAAGTTTTACAAATTAAAAATGAAAACTCAAATTTCCATGAAACTTTTAAACGTAATTTTCTTTTTTCTTTTTTTGGACAAATTTTTAAACTAATTTGTAGAGGAAAATCCTTCGCCACAAATTTCACCTAAATGGAATTTTCCAATGTCCACGCTTTCATGGCATATTCTCATTTATGCTAATATACATTGGTCCATGACCATGAGGGCGTTAAATAAAACATAGTGGTTTATGAGTGTATCCTTCAATCACATGGCCTCGAGAGAGAACAGACTCACCACACAGGACAAAGACGATACATCGCTCACACGGCAGCGAGTAGGGTACATGTCTCTAATGCTAGCCTTGTTAGTTAGCATTGGAGACATGTCTCCAATGCTAGGTAAGAATTTCCCGTTAGTTAGGCTAGCCAGGAGAGATTTTCAATTGAGAAAATGAAAACAAAGTGAACACAAATAAGAAATAAAAAAAAATGTGGGTTAAGGGAGAGGAAAGAGATTTTTTTGAGATTTCGTTAGTGTTGCATTATTATTATTATTATTATTGAGCTAGCAAATTTAAAAAATTTTAATTACACGACTTCTTGTGCAATAGTGGAAACTCTAACGTCAATTATTATGATTTGGAGCTAGCGCACTCATGTGAATAAGAAAATAAAACAACACGAGACAACAATATTAGCTAACTCTATAACTAAGCCCACACGCCAACCAAAATATTCACTATCAACTATATGAATTATATTGACATTGATCAACACTCACAACTCAGCACAAAAAATACTCACAAAACCTAACCAACATAAACTCACAAACCCAAAGCCCCAATGCACCCAATAAGTCTTTCACAAGATAAACTCAACTAAACTCTCAACACATAATCACGAGTAATCTTTTGACCCCAAAAATCTACCAAACCACTCTTCAAAGAAACTCACTCATTTGTCTTCCGCACCAAGTAATTTCCTTATCTTCCGCACACAGATTGTGAACTAATGCATTGCAGATAATATGGACCCATCTTCTATACCCATGGCACCCATGCTTACATTGCCGTCATCTACTGGCCAGATTATGTTAGAGCATGGAGTTTGACATCCTCGTTATAATATTATCATCATTTTCGATTCTTTTATGTAAATGTCAATAACTCAAGTCAAAATTAAGGATAAGGATAGCAAGAGAGGTGGTCCAAGTGTACTGGATGGATATAAATTACAAGGCCCCTAAACCCGAATCGTTAATTAGGCGGATAAATTCATTGACCATGAATGTGCCTAACAATGTCGTTGTGAGCCTACAATTGCCCGCAATACCTCTCCGTCTTTTGCAAAAACAACTGAAAATTTGAATCTTGTTATGGTTCAATCCACAATTAATAAGTGCGATATCATGTAAACTAGGGAAGACAGATTAGAGCATCCACAGCCGGAATGCTAATCTCATCCTATTTTACCATCCCAAAAAGTCACTTTATCAATTATACAATACGATTTTACTATTCATCCAGCATCCCAACTCTTATTTTCTTATCCTACTTATTAAAATAATATATTTACACATTAAAATATATTATCCAACAAAATGCACTCCTCTCACAGAAAAACGCAGCAACCCTGTTCCAAAAAAAGAAAAACCCAGAACCCACCTTGCCACCACCACGCCACCGGCCAGCAACCACCACCACAACCAAACTCACCACCAACAACAACCACAAGAAACAACCACCAAGAGGAAAGGAAACACAAAAAATTGCCAAAAACTACCACCACCGATCGAGAAAATTGCCAAGAAACACAAAAAAATTGCCAGACACACAACAAGAAGAAAAACCACTTCAAACCCACGCTCAAGGAAATCAGTTCAAACCCACCACGCCGACTCGCCGAACTCCATAAGCCACCGATCAGCAACCCCAAGCCACCGATTAGCAAACCCAAGCCGCCGATTTGAAAACCCACCCCGCCGATTTGAAACCCAGGCCGTCGAAAATACTCTATCACTGATTTGAAACCCACGCCGCCGATTTGAATCCCACGCCATCACCGATCAGCAAACGCCATCGCCGCCACGCCTTCAACGGACCTTGCTTCCACCAATCGCGGGTCAGAGAGTGAGAGAGCGTAGATGAGAAAACAGAAAGAGAGAGTTGAGAAAGAAAGAAACGTCTCAGCCCAGAGACAAAGAGAAAGAGAAGACAGAGGAGAGAGAGAATAAAAGTGATTAAAAAATTTATAGGATTGTGCTACAGTGGGATTCTACATGTAGAATCGCACTGTAGCACAATCCTAAATTTTTTTAGGATTCTTCAGTTTTACAACCCCAGCTGCTGACTCTTTTAAGCTTAAAATGCCAAAATTTCCTTAGATTTAGCATTTACAATCTCCACTGCGGATGCTCTTACACCACTTGACAAATTTCAACATTTTATTTTTTAAGAAAAAAATGAGTAACTAATGAGTACAATAAAGAAAATTAGCCCACCCCAGCCTGGCCTATTGTTGAACCATAATTGGGCCATTAATGACTGTGTTGACTCTCTCTTTTACTTTGCGTTTGTGTTAAGCAACTTAACCAAGTAATTATAAGAAATAATTTCCTAAGATTTTTTTTTATTATTATTTTTATATAAGATAAAAATTCTACTATAACCTAATATGAGTGTACATGTGTGTGAAACTTCTTCTTGAAAATTTGAGTCTCAATCTTTACCTCCCACAAGCACTTATAAAGTTATACTTGTAAAGTAACTACCGCATCAAAAGTGCGTGGTGGTAATTTCCTAAGAATTTTAAACATAGGACCTCATGAATCTTTTGAAGTCTTAAGTACCACTTGAACAACCCTCAAAGGGTTACCAAACATTGTCACTTATTAATCTGTTTGGATTGAGAACAAAAAAGGGAGAGTATAATAGAGTTGATCAAATATATAATATTAAGCCTTTTTTTTTTTTTTTTGAGAAGTATAATATTAAGCCATTAACTACAAAACTCTTAACATTATAATTTAAAAAAAAAAAAAAAAGAGTCAAAACTTTCATCCATATTGAATAAAAATTAGGTAACCTTGACAATGGTCATATGGCGTAGTGAATCTAGAAATTTCCACATGGGAATGACGTAACCTTGATGTGATATATTAGCTAAGGTCCAAGGACAAATAAATTTCCACATGTAGAGATAAAGAGAATGCAGAGAGGTGCGGCTACAATAAGCTGCCGGGTAGACAATTTTAAGCCGCCGGATAAACAAATTAGGTCACAACTCATTAAAGTGACCAATGGTAGGTGCTAGACACAACTTTTAATACGAATTCCACGTACAAAAATTGCAAGCAGTTTGTTATCTTTGTCTAAACAATAATTTTTAGTATTTAAATAATATTATATATATTTTCATATTAGTTTGGCTAAAATAGCATAAGCCTTTACATTTGTCCAATGAACTCAAAAAATCACTCATATAGCTCATGTATTAATTATGTACAATAAGATCTTGCTATAGTGATTGTCCAAATTTAAGAGGAACGGTAGCTTATATAAAAGAAATTAAATTTTATAAGGATGTGATGTAAAACTCAAGTTTTGCATCTCCAATCTCAACATGTCACATTATCATATTACATATTAAAGAATAGGCACAATCACACTCAATCAATTCTAATTCTTATTTGAAATCCAATTTTTTTTTTTTTTTTTTTTTTTGAGAAACAAACACACACACACATACACAAGGGAGAAGGAAAATGGTTCTAGCATAAAAGTATACCACAACTCCACTAAAAAGCCATGGTAACTTTTAAGGGAGGGTAGGGCAAGTTATACTACACACAACACACTCTTTTAAGCAATGTAAGACAATTACCCATTCTTTTTTTTTTTAGAAACAAACACACACACACAAGGGAGAGGAAAAAGGATTTGAAATCCAATTTAACTGTGAGTTTATTGAGATATTATTATGTGTGGTAGAACGTATTAAGTTTTAAGTAAAAAACTGATGTGGCAATCTCTTATTGGATTGTGTAAAACTCACACGTAAGTTTTACACCACATCCTTACCAAATTCGAACTCTATGTAAAATATTTTTTTTATTAGTTCTTTGTTTCACTCAAAGGTAAAGGAAAAGAGTAAATATTGGTTATTGTGTGTAAATAGGGAGAAATTATTTAAAAAAAAAAATCAAGAAAGCCTGATATTATAATAAAATAGAGTATAAATACTAGATAATTAGATGTAGGTGTTTTGAAAATAATTAGTTAAAATAAAATGAAGTGGGTTTTTATTCTAAAATATAAAGTACTAGTAGTAATACAAACGTGATGTGAATGCAGAATGCTCATAGGTGTACAAATTTTTTTTTTTTTCTTTTTCAGTCAAGGAGAGAGGTGGTCCATGCGAGAATAATAATTACGCTTCAAGAAAATTACGGAATTATCTAAGAAGGAAAATTTGAACCATTCATGGTCTGGAAAATGACGTAGATGATAAGAGGTACAGTTTGCTATGGCTCCTTTATAAATTGGAGGCAAATTTACATATTTGCATCACAAATTAGAAGTATTATAATATTATTACAGAATTTCTCTAAGCAAAAATGGGAGTGATTATTCGTGATTTGATCATGGTGACCATGGCCATATGTCTCATCTCAGTTGCAAATGCTGCGCAGGGGACTGCCACTTTCTATACACCTCCTTATATTCGTGAGTATTTTTATATGCAAAAATTTTATTAATTTATAAATACAAAGAATGTTATAGATTATATAATGGATTTAACAATATACAATGACATGATCAATTTCTTACTATATGTCTTATTTCCCAAACAATAGAATTTTTTTTTAATTTTAATTTTTTTTTTTATGTTGATGAAGAAAATATTACCTATATGTATTTATTAACAAGGACTGTGTGTGTACAACCACGCCAGTGGTTCTTCACATCTTTGGCTAATTTAAGTACTTACCTTTCATATACTCATTCTTTAAGTTTCTATAAATTAGACATTTTTTATACTTTTCTTATTATGTTGGGTTTCACGATTTCTTACAGGATTTGGACTTGCCTTTCCTTATCAATATGTTGGAATTTTAAAATCATTGAGATGTACAATGTAAATAATAAAATTTAAAACTTAAGTTGGGCAAGAGCCTTGTAGTAGGGATGGCAATGGAGCAGGGTGGGGCCGAAGGATGGGATCTTCGTCCCTGCCCCGTATGTTTTTGTCTTGCCCCATCCCCACCCTGCCCCGTATAACAGGGAAAACTTTCTCATCCCATCCCCGCCCCTTGGAGCCCCGCGAAGCCCTGCCCCAACTCGTAAAACTCCACTTTTTGCTTATTTACCCTACAATTAGTATAATTTTTTTAATAAAACCTATTTTATTAATAAAAATATACTTGAAATTACAACTAAATTTATACCATCAAATCAAATAAATTTTTAGAAAAAAATTGAATAATATATCCAAGTGTTTAACAAGACAATCACTAGGGGTGTCCAACAGCAACCGATACTCGACCCACCCGGCCAACCCGTCTGATCCAACTCAAGAACTGGCCAACCCGATGCCGGTGACAGTCGGCGGCGGGTCTCCACCTTCAGATTTCGAAAACCGCAGGTTGGTTGGCGGGTTTTCTCCCCAAAACCCAAAGAAACCCGACCGAACTGATCAAAAGAGCAATTTTCAACGAAATTTTTTTGATCTGTCAAGATCTCAACTAGATCCATGGAATCTCCACCGGATTTGGCAAGATCTCGCCGAATCTGGTGAGATTTCACCAAATTCGGCGATAACCCAACGAAAATCCGGCAAAAATATAACCGATTTTTTGCCCATTTCACCATTAACTGGCCGGATTTTGGCTGATTTTGAGATCTCCAACTCCGACCGAACTGACCGCCATCCGTTGAAGGTCAGATCCACCTGATCCGATCAGCCACTTAGGTCGGTGGCGGGTTGAAATTCTGTCCATCCAATCTGGTCGAGTCGGTTCAGGGTTAGGCACAAACTCGACCCAGACTGACCCGTGGACGGGCCTAAGAATCACATAAAAAAAAAAAAAAAAATCTCATAGTATAACACATAATAAAATAAAAGCAGAGAACTACATTGAGTAGAATAAAATAAGCTAATATTGATATGTTTGTTTAAATAGTAGGGTTTTAAAGTATGAAATATTTACAATTATAACCCTTAGCAACGCGAGGCGGGGTGGGTCTAAAAAGTCTAAACACATCCCCGCCCCGCCCCATGGTGCGGGGCTAAAATCTTGCCCCATTCCCGCCCCACCACCTTTGCGAGGTGGGGAAAACCCGCATGGGGCGAAGCGGGGAAGGGTGGGTTAAGCGGGGCAGGACAAAATTGCCATCCCTACCTTGCAGTTCAACTGCAACCTCTTAGTGTTTTCGATGGAGACACATTTAGAATTCAAATCCTCCAACCCTAACGTAACTATATAATTTTCAGCAACACCAACAACAACAACAAAACTTAATGTCAATTTTATTTTATATCTAGATAGATCAACAATGTCAATCAAAATCTATGTGGTGGTGGTGGGACAGAGTTAGGGCCAACTCCTAGGCTTGGCCATTTAGACCATCTAGCAATGCTACAAATATTAAATAAATAAATAATTTCACAATTATTAAGTTGACAAACTTTTATTGATTCTCATCTGGACTCACCATTGACTTTAATTTTTAACTTACCGCTAACAATCTGCCACATCAATAATTTTCATTTTTTTTTTTTTTTTTTTGGTCTATAAACTTTCTCTAAACCATTGCGTAAGACCCCTTTTTTAAAAAGGCCCCCAAAATTTTGAGGCAATAAAACTTAAATGAAAAAACTATTTTAAAAAAACATGGAAAAGCTTTGCACCCATGAAGCCCTCAAAATTGTTGACCATTGAAAATTCAATCTAATAGAAAGCTTAAAAAAAAAAAAAAATCATTTTTTAAGTTTGAAACCATGATATTTTATTCCTATATAATTAATCTTTTTCCGTCTAAGTATGTGTTAAATTTATCTTTGTTTGGGAAGGTTAATTAAGGTTGTTGGGTGACTATCAAAAGTTATAATAGTGACTTTGATAAATTAGATTCTATTATTTTTTGGGCTAGAAATCATTTTATTCTTGTCATATTATAATTTTATATTCAAGTTGGACAATTACACTCTTCAAAAATTGGAGGTGAGGCTACCTACCAAATATCTCTCCTAGATCCTTTTAAAGTGAATTTTGCATTCTAGATACAAAATTTTTATTGTAGATAATGTTTCTTTTATCTGTAAATATTTTATAATTATAAATTATCTAAAGAAAATATCAATCTTTTGTTTAGAAGAAAGAAAATATCAATCTAGGTATGAAAATTTTAAGAAAAATGAGAAAGGAATATAAAAATTAATTAATGCTACGTTTGTTTCCACATAAAATAATTTATAAGCGTAAAATATTTCTAACTAAAAATGTTTTTAGTAAAAAAATTTATTTTACAATATATAACGAAAACTCATTTTGATTTCATAAAATATAATGAAAATCACAATGAGTGAGATAGATGGGTCGCAGTGTTGTGGGTGGGTTGGTGAAGCAAGAGAAGGTGGCTGGAGGGGTGGGTTTGTATTATATAAAAATATGTTTTTTTCAAATGTGATTATTATATATTATATATAATGCAAAAAACAAGAGGGAGATAGATGTGAATATTATATTATATAATACAAAAAAAAAAAAAAAAAAAAAGAGAAGGTGTTGTGGGTGGGTTTATATTATATAAAAATATTATTTGTTTTTTTTCAAATGCAATGTTCATTTACAAAATTTTACCGAAAATAATTGTTATGATTATATCTTCACAATGAAGTTCTTTAATGTCACAAGAAAATAAAGTGGATTAGTTATAATATCAGTTGGAAAATAGATGTTTACAAAACCTAAAAATAAAAACTTTATTAGTAATATTGCATCTCAAAAGTAACAAAAATAGATTTTAAATAAAAATTGGATGATGGAGAATGAAATCAGGTGGATCATGCCATGGGTGGTGACATTGGTGCTTAAGGAGTGGCCAATGGTGGCACTAATGAACTGCTCAAAAAAAATTTGATCCGTTTTCATGGTCCTATATATATATATATATTTATTTATTTATTTATTTATTTATTTATTTTGATAGTTACAATGGAGAAGAGGGATTTGAACTCTAAGACCTGTTTGGTGGGTTAGTTTGAGTAGTGTTGTTTGAGTGTTTTTGATATATGTGTGGGTGAAAAAGTATGTGAAAAAGTGTGTAATGTTGTTTAGAATGTGTAGTTTTGTGTTTGAGTAGGGCTGCCAAACAGGCCCAAATGTCTGCTAAAAATTTCAGAAAGTGTTAATTGGGTTACAATACTCTTAGGTGATTGTAAAACGCTAACCGTGAATACCTGAAAATAAAATACCTTAACCCTTGCATTTAATCTTTGTTGACTATTGACAGCCTCTTCGTGCTATGGAAATCAAAACAATGGTGTCATGATAGCTGCAGCAAGTGATGTAATATGGGGCAATAGGGCAGCATGTGGGAGAATGTATAGAGTCAGATGCACTGGGCCTACCAATCAGGGCGTGCCACAACCTTGCAAGAGTACCAGCGTTGTGGTTAAAATCGTCGATTATTGTCCCCCAGGATGTCAAGGAACCATTGATCTCTCTAAAGAGGCTTTCTCTGCTATAGCTAATCCAGATGCAGGAAAAATCAAAATTGAGTATACTCAGTAAGCCAAAATGCCCAATCTAGTATTTCTACTGCTTAAGGTGTATAAATTATGAGAAGAACATAATTCAAGTTTGCTTTTGTACTTGTTATTTGCAGGGTTTGAAGTTCTTCTAGACTACGGCCTCGTAATGACGACTTTGTGTTAATATGAAATAAGCAGCTCATGATGGAAACTTGAATGTTTCGAGCATGGGAAGTTATGATAATATTTAAATAAGCAGCTCATGATTAAAATTTAAAATCTCTTCTTTGAAGCAAGACATTGAAACTCGTATGTTTCTATTGTCAATCATGATGCCTACTTGATGTTTGAACTTGAATAAGAAAAGGCCTTTATCTTAATTTGTATCTCATTTTCTACTTGAAACTATGTTAAACTGGGAAAAAGCTAGCGACGAATTAATTCAAGAATGAAATGTGAATCTCTGGCCTCCTCGTTGTTCATATAATGAATTGATAGGTGTTAATGCATTTTTACACTAACAAGAGGAACCCTCTTGTTGGAAGCAATTGGGTTTTAAATCCCATGTGTTAGGCCTCACTTATTAAAAATATAGTTTTAGACCACACGTGAGAGGAATTGTATGTTAGATTCATATGGTTAAATGATTAAATTTACCATATCCTAATATTTTAAACTTTTTGGATAATCGGTAATTTAACATATGACATCTTAGAGAAGTGTGAAAAGGAACTATTGAATCAATAGAGTGAAATTTCGTTAATGCAAGAATCAGCCATGCTCTTAGTTCCAGTTGGATAGGGCCTATAATATATTCAGAAAGGCCACCTAAACCTATTACTTCCACTGGGGATCGTTTGATTTTTTTGTTTGTGTATTCCCAAAGCTTCTAAAGTATTCACGTGGATAAGATTCAACAAATATCCAGTGTCAACAAAGGCCTATCGAATATGTGAAGAACATTTAATAAAGAAGAGTGATAGAGGACTCTTCTACGATCTAGGTAACGGACCTCCATGTCGATCCGCACATTCGATGAAAAATCCTCCAAAGAGAATGGCAATCAGTCATGCTATGATGGGCATATATAGGCATGGGTTTAGGAGATAGCATGCCAAAAATGTGTCCTAATACATTGATTTTTACCACAAGGGGCCAACACAAACATCATATAATAAAATGCAACCAAAATAATCAAACAAAGTTGGAAGAAATTGAAGTTAGAACCCAAAAACCCCAATTTCAAACCCTAGTCCACAAACAAGAAAAAGGATTAGATGTTACTTGGAATTGTTTTAGGATTAAAATTTGATTGAAAATGAGTGAAAAAGATAGGATGTGGGTGTTGAGAGAGAGAGAGAGAGAGAGAGGTTACAAAATGAGCCACATGCCCTACCCAAATACAACCAAACCCAAGAATACAAGAACTTAAGTAGAAATACAACCAAACTTGATCACAAAATAAAGCCAACATTTATTACAAAAAATTAACAACCTAACAAACACGCATCAAGAGTTTGAGTAATTAATAATTTTTTTTTTTTGGAGGAAGTAATTTTTTTTTTACATATAAGATAGAAATTCTACTCTAATCTAATCTAAGTGTATATGTGTATAAAGTAATTTATACTTGTTTTAGTAATTGGAAAAGCAAGATAATTTTTAGGTGAAATTTAAGTGAAACACACATTTGGGTAGGATGGCAGATCTTATTCCCTTTAAAGTGACATGCATTGGGTCGCATGACTGCAATGTGGCCATTTTCAAAATCATGCCCTTCCCTGTTTTTTAAAGGACAAAATCATGTCTTTCAAGGGTCCCAAATCATATCCCCCATGTTTTACTTGATTATGATTTTTATCAAAATTGATAAGTGATAACCCTGGCTTTAGCCTGCAAGAAACGTCTTGACCTTTCACTATTTATAAAACGTTTCCAGTAAACACCAACTTCAAACAAATTCCACCAACCTCACACTTACTTATTTTCTAATTGGGGGGGGGGGGGGGGGGGGGGGGGGGTGGTGGGTTGGGGTTGGGGTGTGGGGGGGAATTTGTTTTCATTGGAGGCAAACACCAGAACATCCTGACAACACAACAGAGAGTTGAGTTTTTGTTGTGAGATTCTAATTATCATATAAGGAATATACTTAATTACATATAATAAATAAAAACAATTTAAAGAGAGTTATAAGAAGAGGATCGGAGGGGTAGAGGATGACTGCTACGGCTTCCTTTTATTATTATTATTTTTTAAATTAAAAAACTCTTTATTAAAACAAACAGAACTATAAACCATTAAAAATTCTTCTTTCTTTGCAAAATTCATTCAATATATATAACAACGTTGTCGCTATGGTCTGGTTTTAAGTCTTAGGCTAAATTCCAAATGGGAAAAATTTAGATACAGTATCTTATGTACAGTACATTGGGTTTCCCTCTTGAAATTAAGCCACCTAAAAAAAAAAAAAAAAAAAAACAAACGGCGTTAAAAATTCTCTTTTTTTCTCCTCTAACCTGTGACAAACCCAATGGCTTTTACGCTTCAAATCTCTCAAACTTCTCACCCTCAATCTCTGAAGCATTGATGGTTTTAGATCTCTCAGACAAATCTCATAAGAACCCAATAGCTTCAGATGGGATTTGGAGCTTTATACTAGGAAATGAGCTTTTTGGATTGCCCTTTCCCTTTTAAGTGCCTCTATTGATCTTTATTGTTTCTTCAAAAGACATATCAATGCTTTGCGCCTCTGCCTATAGATGAAAAACCTTTCTTAGAAAACTCCAAATCTTAACAGAGTGTTGGTTTAGGATTAATTATTATATTTTAATAGATATGGATTGAAGAGGGGAACAATTTCCAGCCCCTTTGTCCTTCTTTTGCTTGATTTTGATGAGAAGTCTACGGGATCTAAACTCATCAGGTGTTTATGAGATTGTGGGTGAGAAGTTTGAGAGATCTAAACTGTGAAGCCATTGGGTTTTCTCACAGGTCAGGCAAAAAGGAAGGAGAAAGACGTGCATTGTTTTAACACCGTTTGCTTTTTTTTTTTTTTTAATTTGACAGGTGGCTTAATTTCAAGAGGGGAACCTAAAGTACTGTACATAAGGTACTGTATCTAAGTTTTGCCCATTGCGAATTACACGTCTAAAGTTTGAGGGTGTTTGGATTTTACATCTCGAAATTTCAGAATTTGGATTTTACCCCCTAAAGTTTGAGAGTGTTTAGATTTTACACTCTGAAATTTCAAAATTTAAATTTTACTCCATAAAGTTTGGAGGTGTTTAGATTTTATACCCCTAAATTCTAGAGAATCAAATCCAAACACTCATAAAATTTAAGGGTTAAAATCCAAATTTTGAAATATCAAGATGTAAAATCCAAATAACTCTAAACTTTAGAAGCGTAGTTTGCCATTAAGCCTAAGTCTTATTAAACCAATATTTTAGGGGTTCTTTTTAGTTGGCTAATGTCATAACATAATCTCGAACTTTTATAGTCAAAAAAATATTTAAATTAAAATAATTCTATGTAGTATAATTTCCTATAAACTCTAGAAGATTTTAATTCTTCTGATCCTATGTTTTTCTACAATAATCAATTTTTTAATTTGGTCTTCACTGAAATAAAAAGTATAATACTACTATATACAAACATAAATGCCACGCCTCATACAACTCCTTTAGGGCCATAAATAAATAAAATAAAAAATAAATCATTTTTGAATTGTACAATTTTTTAAACATATTATTCTAGTTATAGTATAGTCTTGCTCTTTGATTTTTTATTTTATTCAGCAAACTTTTTTATTTATAAAGATAATTAGATATAAGAGTTTTGAACTTGTCAACTGATAGTAAGAAAAGGAAACCTAGGTAAAGACCAATACCTATTATAGGTAAAGAGATAGAGATAGAAGAAAAAAAAAAAAAAAAATCTAAGGACGAAGTCGGTATTATTTATCTTGATTTATAGAATTAAAGGTCCAAAATCGAGTAAATGCCTATACCTTATTCCTTCTAAAGGCCATTTACATTAATTTAATTAAAATATTTTATGGCCATAACAGAATTACATATCATTTTTCACAACAAGTAAAGTGTTAGCTCACCATTGAATAAAATACTAAAATATTATGCCCGGATCCACGATAATCATAAATAAGGGTGTTGTGAACATGTTGTGATACTTTTTTTTTTTTTTTTTTTGTGCCTCAGACTCTCTTCCTAACTTTCCTTAACACTGGCCAATTCAAGAACAATACTAAGTTTCTTTCACCTTACAGCTAAAACTATATAACTCAAGCCTAATTAAGGTTCTAATGCGGGAACAGACTATAGTCAGCCACTAAACACATGCAAATCCTCTGCCCTGCCTCTAGAGGACAAGTAGATAAGTCTTAAACTCTCAGCAGAGACAATCCACTAAGCTCTATAACAAGGAGGACTTGTACGAGAAGAACATCAGTAATAATAAGGTAAACAACCTTGCCTCACCCAAAAACACCATTCTCCATCTTTCTCTGCACCTAAATTCCTAGAAACTGTTCCATCACAACGTAAAAACCTATATCTAGCATGCATTATTCTGATCCTAATCATCCTCCTTGGCACGTTTTTATTTCATTTTTAATAATTTACTAACTCATTGATCTTACTCAGCTAAAGTTACTTAATTAGCTCTTCTGTTGTTCAAATTTTTAGGTTCTATAATTTGGAGGCAAATCTACTTCTTTGCACCACCGACTCACAAAGCAGAAGTGTTATAATATCAGTAACTCAGTACATAGTTTTTCTAATTAAAAATGGGAGTGGTTATTCGTGATTTGATCTTAGTGATCTTCGCCATATGTATCACCTCAGTTGCAAATGCTGCACAGGGAACTGCCACTTTTTAGTGATCTTCGCTATACAGCTCCTCAGGGCCAAGTTGCGGTACTAATATATTTATCAAGACAGCCCCACACATATATATACTCACACACTTTTTTATTATATACACACTTTTTTATTTGATAAATTATATATATGCACACATCCAACAACAAAAAAAAGTTCAGTATTTTCAATCAAAATTATATTTGATGGCAATCTTTCATAAAAAAAAATAAAAAAAAATTCATTTTTACTATTTTCATAATGAAATTCTTAAAATGTTTAATTTTCAATACAAATTATCAAGTTTTATACTAAAGTAAGTAAAAAATCTTTCAATTGAACTAATGAAATTTTCAAAAACATAAATCATTCAAAACTTAGAGGAATAAGTTATGTTCCAAACATATTTGAATCTATCTTGCTTTAATCCATTATGTGGCAACTAAAGAGACATTTCAAGTGTAGTTTTAGTGACAAATTTTTTTAATGAGTCAATGACTTGTTAATTGCCACATAACGGGTTGAAAAAAATAGATTCAAACATGTTTGGTACCATACTTTATCAAATATTTAACAAATATAAGAACACATTTTACAATAAAATATAAAATTGCGAAAAATAAAGTTGTCTCTATAACTGTTAGACCAATTATTTTTTTTAAGAGCATCATTGGACTTATTCAAATATTTTGGGGGGGGGGGGGGCAACTCTTATTTTTGTAGGCTAAATTTTGAACACATTAAAATAATTTTATACATATATAAAGGAAATTTTCAAAATTTTGGGGGGGCCATGGCCCCCCCACCCATATACATGGCTCTGCCCCTGCAGCTCCTTACGTTCGTGAATATTTTTATATGCAGCAATTTAGCTAATTGATACATACATATGGAATGTTATAGATTAAAATGGTTTTTTTTAAAAATACAATGACATGATTAATTTCTTACTATATCCTATGCTATTCTTTTCTTCCAAACAAAATAATTCCCATATATTAGAATTTGAGAATGGTATATAGCTACACTATATCTATATAATATCTAAAAGCTTAAACTTAACATTTCTCTTATGTTATTAAAGTCTTGTGTTGTTTTTCTAATATAAATGATGGATTTACTTATATATGATTCATCTTTATGTCATTCAATACATATAAATGATGAACCATTTGTAAGGAATACTAGAAACAAATTCCAACCACATATTACATTATTTACAAAATATTTCACATTATATAATAATTGAATGTAAAATTCATTATGTTTCCTTGTGAGGAGAAAAACTTTCATAATTTAAAACACTTTCAAATAAAAAATATAAATTGCTTAATTTAGAAAATCTAATATATTTTATCAATTATACTTTGTTAGAAAATAATCACATCATTTTAAGAAGAATTTGAAACTAGCACTTATAAGTCTCATGTACTATTTTCATTTTTTTTTTTTTTTATAGGAAACATATGAATTTCATTCAATCTAAAAATGAGATACAACAGAGAGAATGCAAAAGCATTACAAACAGATTTCCTCAATAACAATATGCTCAATAGGACATGGTATAGTCCTTTCCTAAACCTGAGACATATCAATGATCCTAGCGACTTTTGCAAGTTCATGGGCAACTCTGTTGCCTTCCCTTTTCAGATGATGAAAGGAGCACCAGCTAAAAGAAGAAGAGACTTCCCAAATATTCTAGATAATGTGACTGAGCTCACCACCGAAGACCCCATCATTGATAGCTTGAATAATGGACAAGGCATCGGACTCAATAATAGCATGAGAAACCTCCATTTTGGCTGCAAGAAGCACACCTTCCAGAACAGCAATAGCCTTTGAAATCTCAGCAGTAAAACATGCTGAGAGGACCTTGCTAGAAGCTGCCAAAATTTCTCCCTTGCAGCCACTGATGACCACACTGATGTAGGAATTTCTCTTATCATCAAACGTAGTTGCATCTGTATTGACTTTGTAGAAGCCCAAGGGGGGAGCTTTCCAATTGGCCATAGGAAGGGCCTGAGCAAAAACCGGAAAGGAGTAGGCTGCCTTGTATTCAGCTATAACTTTGCATGCCATATCCCAGGCTTAAAGTGGAGGAGAGCTAGAATCCTCATGAATTGCTTGATTGCGATTCCACCAAATTGACCAAGCAATAGCAAAGAAAAGTTCTAGATCATTTGGAGAGCCTTTTGCAATGAAATCAAGAGCAACATCCACCCAGTCACAATAAGGATAAGAGAGATCAACTGGGCAATTGTGCCAAAAAGCCCAAGTCATTTTTGCATGATCACAGTGGAGAAGTGCATGGACTGTGGTTTCAAAGACTTTATCACATAATGGACAGAAACTAGAACAATGAATTCCCCTGTGGTTTAGATTTTGCATAGTTGGAAGGCCATTAACACATGCCCTCCAAGCAAAGATTTTGAACTTTGGAGGAACTTTTTGCTGCCAAATCCGTTTCCACAGTAAAATCCTTGAGCTGCTTAAGGTGCTTTCTCCTTCCTCATATGAATCCACCAAACTAGTAGCAATGTGGTATGCACTCTTGATTGTAAATGCTTCTCTTTTGTTGCCTATCCAAATAAGGCTATCCTCGGGTAGGTTGAAGCTTATGGGAATTTTTAGGATGGTGTTGGCTTTGTGAGGTAGAAAAGTGGCTCTAATCACATCAACTTTCCACCATCTAGTGTCAAGGTCTATGAGGGAAGAAACTATAGGAATTTCTTCAAAGTCTGCTTGGGGGGAGATCACCTTGTGGGTTGATGGCGTAGGCAGCCATCTATCTTCCCAAATATGGATACGACGTCCATTGCCCACCCTCCACCTTGTGCCCCTTCTAATAACCTCAAGGCTATTGTGAATGCTTCGCCATGCATATGAGGGGTTGCTCCCTTTTTTGGAATTGAGAATATCATCATAAGGAAAGTATTTTGCTTTGAAGACTTGAGCCACTAGGGAGTCTGGGTTAGTGAGAATTCTCCAACCTTGCTTAGCTAACATGGCAAGGTTGAAGGCTTGTATGTTTTGGAAACCCATACCACTATGGAATTTAGACCGACACATTTTCCTCCAACAGACCCACGCAATTTTGTTCTCCTTATCCTTTTGCCCCCACCAAAAACTCCACATCATATTTTCCAAATCATGGCAAAGAGTCTTAGGAAGTTGAAAAAAATCATAGTGTATGTAGGCACCGCTTGAGCCACCGCTTTGATAAGGATCTCTCTCCCACCAATTGAAAGGAGTTTACCCTTCCAGCCAACAAGTTTTTTAGCTACTCTATCCTTAATTTCAGCAAACACTTGTGTTTTTGATTTCCCAATGATGGAGGGTAGCCCCAAATACTTATTATGCCGAGAATCTTGCATAGGACCAAGAATGTTTAGTATGCTTTCCCTTAAATCTTGAGAGGTGTTTGGGCTAAAGAATACTGAAGATTTGTCAGTGTTGATTTTCTGCCCCGAAGCTTCTTCATATTTGTTGAGAATATTTACAAGTGCGTGACATTCTTGAACCTTTGCTTTGCACAATAATAGGTTGTCATCAGCAAAGAAGAGGTGGGTGATTAAAGGGCAGCCTTTACAAATGGAAATTCCATTTATTTGTTGATTCTTGGCAACTTCATGAATAAGGGCTGAAAAACCCTCGGCACAAAGGAGAAAAAGGCAAGGGGAGAGCGGGTCTCCCTGCCTGATGCCCTTTGAAGGAGAAATGTTCCCACAAGCCTTTCCATTTATAAGCACTGAATAAGAAACAGAGGAGACACAATTCATAATAAGGTCAATCCATTTATCCGCAAAACCCAGCCTCTCCATCACACCTTTAATAAAATTCCATTCTACTCTATCAAATGCCTTGCTCATATCTAATTTAATAGACATATAGTTTTCTTTTCCTTCACTTTTATGATTTAGATAATGCATGAACTCGAAGGCTACAAGGACATTATCCGTGATTAGGCGGTCGGGGGTAAAAGTACTTTGGTTCTCGGATATGATGTTTGGAAGAATGGCTTTGAGCCTATTGGCTAGGACCTTAGAAATGATTTTATAGGTAGTGTTGCAAAGGCTAATGGGACAGAATTCAGTCATTTTGGAGGGCTGATTGGTTTTTGGGATGAGGGAGATGTTAGTCTTATTTATTTCAGTCATAGGCAGATTGGAGTTCAGCATACTTAAGACCATATTAATAATGTTAGACCCTACGATGTCCCAATATTTATGAAAAAAGATCGCAGACATACCATCAAGCCCAGGTGTTTTGTTGGGGTGGATTTGCTGCAGTGCTTTCAAGACTTCCTCTCTTGTGAAAGTTTTGGTGAGCTCTATGTTCATATCTTCTGTGACACGCCTAGGGATTGCAATTATGACTTCATTGATCTCGGTGGGGGAAGAGGTGGTATAAATTTTCTCAAAGTAAGAAATATCAGTAGCAGTGATACTTTCCTTACTTTCACACCATATCCCATCATCATTCCAAAGTCCCAAAATGGCATTCTTTTTCCTCCTTTCCGAAGCACGGGCATGGGAAAATTTAGTGTTTCTGTCACCTTCCCTAAACCAATGAACCTTGCTGCGTTGTTGCCAAATGGTCTCTTCACTGTCCAAAAGATCATTTATTTCCTTTCTGAGCTGATTAATCTCTACCCCCCTGTCGCCTTGCTGATCAACAATGGTAATGGAATTAAGAATTCTTCTCTTCTCCGCAATTTTCTTTAGTATATTGCCAACTACATTCTGATTCCAACTTGCCAAAGCACTTGCACAACGTTGGAGATTAGAAACAACCCCCTCAAGAGTGGCGGAGAGAGTGCCCGATTGCCATGTGGCTTCAATCACATCATGACAATCCTCCCTTTTGATCCACAAAGCCTCAAAATGGAAATGACGATTACCTTTACGGGTTGGAGGAGGTGAGTCAGTAATAGCAAGGAGGCAGTGATCAGAGGTGGAATCGGCCAAGTGGTGAACTTTTGGCTCTTGGAAATGTTCAAGCCATTTAGTATTAGCAAAAGCTCTGTCTAGACGAAGCAAAATTCTGTTGCTTCCTTCCTTCATATTACACCAAGTATAATCTAGGCCACAATACCCCAGGTCCTTGAAACCACAATGATTTACAATTCGACGGAAGCCATCCATTTGAGTTTGGGAACGTTGGACACCTCCTGCTTTTTCAGTCATTGAAAGAATTTCATTAAAATCATCACAGCAAAACCAAGGCAAATTAAATTGACTGTTAAGTTAGAAAAGGAGTTTCCAAGATTCTTCCCTTAGGCGTGTTTCTGGATATCCATAAAACCCGGTAAATCTCCAAGAAGGGCCATTATCAGCTTCTGTGATTATAGCATCAATGTGATGGTTGGAATAGCTCTTAATCTCCAAATTTGTGTCACTGGATCATAGTAGAGCGAGGCCTCCACTTCGGCCCCTGCTTGGAACATATAAACCGTTTGTAAAACCAAGTTTGAATTTTATTTTTTCCATATGTCTGCTCTTTGATTTAGTTTTCGAGAGGAAAACTAATCTGGGATTCCAGCGCCACACATAGTCGCGGAGCGCAAAAATTGTCTGGGGGTTCCCAATTCCCCAGCAATTCCAATACAGGGAATTCATGGCTCTCGGCGGTGCTGCTTGGCAGCTACCGCCGATCTCTCAGTGGTATCATGAGTGTTGGAGTGATGTGAGTCACAATGTTTCTTTGGAGGTTTGCATTCATTTTCTTCTTCTAAGAAGACTAACTTGCCTACTCTTTTAGAACCCGTAAGCCCCATCAAATTTTGAAAATTTGGGTTAGAAGTTGAAGTTTGGGTTTGTTTTCCTTGGGCTCTAGCTATTCTTTTCGAATTTCCTTTTCTTGGGCTTAGAGGGACGGTGGTGGTTTCATTATTAATAGGGGGCTCATTTAGTTGTTTTAGTGGGCTGGTAATTTCATGGGCCTCAAATGGAGTTTGCTTAGGAAGGCCCACAATAGAAGACTCATCCCAGAACTCATTACTGGTTACTAAGATTTTTTGGGATTCATTTGAGCATTTGTCAGAGAAAAGCGTTGGGCTCAAGAGACTCACCTTTTCACCTTTTGCCAGATTTTTAGCTGGTGACTTGACTGATGGCTTGGCGCAAACACCACCTTGTCCTGGTTGCGTGTTCTTGGGATGTGCATGATTTTGATTTTGAATTTGAATGGTCTTTGGAAGTTCTACTTGCTCTGCCTCCATGTCCATTGAATCAGTAGCCGAAGGTGTTTGCCGATCAACAGAGCCACCCTTCTTTCGTGCCTCATAGCCATTGCTACCTGAGGCTTTTGGCTTCTCACTTCCACTTTTCAGACCCCCATTTGCCAGTAACCAATCACCGTACTGCCTATGATCTTCGGAATTGTTAGAGTTTCCTATGCAGTGCCGTTCATCGTGTCCCAGGATTCCACAAAGAAAACAAAAGGTGGGAAGCCTTTCATATTTAAAGGAAACCCAAAATTTCTCACCTTCCGGGTTAACAATGTTGCCACCCCTTCGCAATGACCTGTTTATGGGTAAATCCACACGAACCCTCACGAATTTAGCTTGTTCCGACAGCCAAGACCGCTTATCTGTCTCTATGTATTTTCTCAACCTGTTGCCTAAATCCCTTCCAACTTCTTCAGACATATTCTCAAAGGGAAGGCCCCAAACTTGGACCCAAAATGGAGAGTGGGTGAAAGAAATATTTGTGATTGATAATCCCTTTCTCCATTTGCACATGAGCAAGAGATTGTTGTCAAAATTCCACTGTCCATTCCTTTCAACCCATTCCATCTGGTACTTGGAGTTGAATTTAAACTGAAAAATATTTTTTCCAACATCCACGATCCTCAGATCTGAACCCAACTTCCAAGCTAATCTGAGAGTGCTTTTTAGAGCTCTCAAATTCTGATTTCGATCTGCAAGAAGACGGCCAAACAAGCTCAGTGCACATTCCTCCAAGAGCTCTGATTTGCTTGTGGTTGAAATGGAGATGTCTTCTTCTTCTTCTTTGGTGAGTTGGAGATATTGTAATCCCTCTATAACTGCTTGGTCCATAACGGTGAGGTGTAGATTTGAGATTATGGGCTAGATCATATCCAGTAAGATCCTGTAACAAGAAGGGAGGGAAGACTCGTGCAAGACAAGAGAGAGGTGCTCGTTCTAAAATGAGAGAGAAAAGGCTCCTACACGAGGAGAGAAAGTTTCGACTTGTTAATGTACTGCATGGTTTTACTATTTTCATTTTTCAATTAATAAAAAAATGAATCATTAATGTGACTAGTAAACAATAAAATAGGAACATGTAGGTAAGATATTTAAACTTAAGGTTAATGTGCCAAGATCCTAGTAACTCAATCATCAATTTCTAGTGATTCCAACATTGACGTCCAAGGTTTAGACTCCCTTTTCCCTTTTTTTTTTTTTTTTTTTTTTATAACATTAAATTATCAATTAATAAATAATTTAGAAAAAAAAAAAAACTTAAGCTAAAATTCTAAATCCACCAACTCAATCAAAATTTACATGTGGTGGTGGCAGTATGAGAATGAATAGGAGTACAGCTAAAAAAGCCGATGATGGTAGAGAAGATTGTGTGGATCATGTTGGTGCTTTAAGGGATGGCTGATGGGTGACCTTGATAAAATGGTTGATAAGATAATGGACAAGGTTTTCCTCCCAACCAGTTCTAAGGAATCTCCTCTAAATCCATACGTGTTGTTTTATAAAATTATCCACATATATTATTAATAAGTCACATAACTCATTAAAAATATCAGTGACTAAAAGTGCACGTGGATGGTCTTTTTATCCTCCATATCATGGATTGGAAGAAGTTTTCTCCGACTAGCTTGAAGGTAAACTTTTTCCTAAGAGAATTGATCCATTAATGTTTTTTTTTTTTTTTTTTCTTAGTTAGATACTTAGAATTGTAATTGACCTTCACTTGTTTTGGTTGAAGAAGTTTTCTCCGACCAGTTTGAAGGTAAACTTTTTCCTAAGAGAATTGATCCATTAATGTTTTTTTTTTTCTTTTCTTAGTTAGATACTTAGAATTGTAATTGACCTTCACTTGTTTTGGTTGGCGAATTTTTGGAATGACTCTCGGCTCTGCTATCTATTTTCTAAATTTGTATTGATGAATCTCCTTTTTTTTTTTTTTTTTTTTTTTTTTTTTTTTTTAACACAGATTTGGTTTTATGTTTGTCTTTGAGAGTTTGGATCTCTCCCAATTTATACTGCAATTTTTTTTTTCTTTTTATTCCTTACACTTAGAATTGCTTTTGTCTTAGTAATAAATTTTTGTTGTTTGTCCCAAAAAAGAACTTAGGTGATTGTGAAGGGCCATTGGAGACACTAAATGGAGATTACGTTAGAAATAATACTATTCACTATTAGTAAATAAAAGATATTATAATAAAATAATTATTCGTACTCATACATTTAGTTGTTGCGTATGGAAAATTTGTAAAATTTTTGTTGTTTGTCTTAAAAAAGAAATTTGGTGATTATGAAATACTAAGGGTATGTTTGATACAGTAAATGGAGATTACATTAGAAATGGTAATATTTATTATTAGGAATAATAATATTGTAATAGGATAACTATTTATATTCATACAATTGGTTGTTACATAAAAAAAAAACAGTGAGTTAATCCCTCATTAGAAAATGAGTGTGAGTTTAAAAGGTTTAAAGTCTTTGCTGTGTATCCAAGAGTTAGGCCCTTTTAGATATACACCATTGTAAGTTTCTTTAAAAAACCTTCTCCCCTCTTCCCTTGTATGTGTGTATTAAAAATACTCAGTATTCTTTAAAAAAAAAAAAAATTGGTTGTTACATATAGAAAGTTTGTAAAAGAAGATACACAAGAAAAGTTTGTACTTTTTAGAAATATATTTATTAATTTTAAAATTTGTTAGGAATAGTTATGAGTTATGACAACTATTTTAGAATAAAATAGATATTCCTCAATTTAAAGAATAACTATTCATTGTAATAAATATGCCACAAAATAACCGAATAATTGTTACACATGAATAATTATTTCATTACATGACTTATTACAACATATCAAACGTGCCCGAATTGAAGTAGTCATACCAAAATAAAAATAAAAATAAAAACACAAAACCTTAACCCTTGAATTTGATCTTTATTACTTCTAAAAAAAATTCTTTATTATCTTGACAGCCTCTTCCTCCTTTGAATATCAAAACCATGGTGTCATGATAGGTGCAGCAAGCAATGCTATATGGGCCCATAGGGCAGCATGTGGGAGAATGTATAGAGTCAGATGCATTGGGGCTAACAATCGAGGTGCCCCACCTTGCAAGGGCACCACTGCACCAGCGTTGTGATTAAAATTGTTGATTACTGTCAACCACGATGTGGAGGAACCATTGGTCTCTCTGAACAAAGCTTTCTCCGCAATAGCTTATATTAGTGCAGGAAGAATCAAAATTGAGTATACTCAGTAAGCCCAAATGCCCAATTTAATACTTCTATTGCTTAAGGTGCATACATTATGAGTAAAACATAATTCAAGTTTGCTTTTGTACATGTTATTTGCAGGGTTTAAAGTTCTCCAAGACTATGGCCTTGTGGCTCGTTAACAACAACTTATGTTGGTTTTGAAATAAATAGCTCATGATCGATGGAAACTTCTATTGGTTTTAGGATCCAGAGGGCTATTGCATCATGCAATAGTTAACCAATGATTGAAATTGAAAGTTAAAAACTCACTTTTAATTTTAGTCCTTGAACCAACAAAAATTTTAATCTACATAAAAAATAAATAAATAAATTTCACCCATCTAACTTTTAGAGGATCTGAATCCTTGATTTTAAGTGGACTGAACTAGTTTGTGCTTGAGGAACCATGACATTCTTATCAAAGATGTGGTAAATTTAACTTGTGGGAATTTAAATGGGAGGTAAGGTAGAAGAGACAATAATCGATCCCAAGACCTTCTGCTATGATACTATATTAAATTATCAATTCTCTCAAAAACTTAAATATCAGAATATGGTAAACTAATCATCCAACCACATTATTAGTCTCACTATTAGTGCCACTTGGACCTATAATATATATTAAGAAAAGCCAACTCAACCTGTTACTTCCATATGGGATCTAGATTTATTTTGTTTGTATATTCCAAGCACTTTTAGAGTACTCACGCATGAGATTCAACGACGATCCAACCAAGGGCCTTCAAATATGCAGAGCATTTAATACTTGGTTTTACTGAAAAAGATTAATTCTTGATGAAATTTAAGGGATGCACAAGCACACTACTGGATTTTTCCTTGAATTTTGTACTCTTTGTTCTTGGTCACAGACTCACAATACCTCCCAATTGAATTGCATTGCTTCACCGAGTCGGCGAGTCCCCTCTATTAAACCGACTTGATATCGCTGCATTTTTTTTTTTTTTTTACATCAATAATTATGGGTGGAGAAATTTGAATATTGAATATTTTCTTTGAAAACACTAATAAGTATTAGTTGGGGTACAAGGCTCTTAACGACTTGATATTAACATGAGCATGTGTGTGGAAGTTTAGTTACAAAAGTGCTCAACGTATCTTGTAACAATCAGATTTTACTTGTACTATCAAAATATATATCATGTGAAAATATAGAATTGTGGATGACCACATGAAAAGAAGTTAATATTATAACATCTTCAAGTTTATTGGTCTTGTCTAACCATTTCTTTTATTTCACACCATTTCTAAGGTGCAATATTATTTCAACAGTTACCAATAGCTTGAGCATTTACTCTAGTCTTTGAAGGACTTCAAACCCTGCAACCAAAAAGGCAAAGAGACTACTTATAAGCAACTTTACATTGAAACCAACCAAGCATTTGTTACAAAGTTACAGTAACTGCAATGAAGAATGTAACATAAATTGTTAGGCTTACTGGTTGTACTCAATGTCGATTATTCCAGCCACAGGATTAGCTATCTTGGCAAAGGCTTCTCTAGAGAGGTCCAATTGAGATGAGCATCCCGGACAGTGATCGACGATCTTCACCGTAACACTAGCACCCGTGCAAGGATGTGGTACGCCGGTATGGTCTCCTGTGCACCGGACAGTGTAAAATTTCCCGCATGCAGCACCACCATTCCAAAAGGCGTCACTAGCTGCTGCTATCATGACACCTTGGCCCTGGTTGCCGTAGCATGCAGACGCTGTCAACACAAACTAAAGTCTTTATTTAGAACAAAATGAACAAGATAGTGAAAGAGAGGGAGGTCTGTGTGGCCTTATCTCTTGCTGCAGTTTTAATGGAGTAATGCTAGGGATGGATTACAATTTTTATTACTTAACTTTTATAAATTAATAAAGATAATAATTTATAATAGTTTTTTGTGTGTGTGTGTGTAATGATCCAAGAGGACCAATTATGTAAAGCTCATGTACACCTAAATCTAATTCCAATAGAAATATATATAGTATACCCTATTAAGGTTTATTGCATAAGGCACTCGAGCATATATAATAACAATGTAGCCGTCAACGGCTTCATTCATGAGCTGTTGGGTTGAACTACATAATTCTCTCATGTTCTTTTCCTTTCTCATTGCTTTTGCTCACTACAATTTTCTATTTCATTTTAATCTCAACAAATTCTAGGAATATGCTTCAAATTTAAATATATAACCCTTACACATTAATGTGGCACCAATCACTATTATTATTATTATTATTATTATTATTATTATTATTATTATAGGAAACAAACACACACACATGAGGGAGAGTGAATAATGTTCTAACACATAGACACACCAAAAAATCCACTCGAAGGTCATTGTAGTTGTTATTATTGTTATTATTATTATTATTATTATTATTAGAAACAAACACACACACATAAGGAAGAGTGAATGATGTTTTGACACAGTCACACTACAAAATTCACTCAAAAGTCATGATAATTTTTAAAACAGTAGAGTACACATGCACATACATACACACACAAGAGAGATCAAATGAGATTTCCACACAAATACACACCACAAACTCCATTCAAAAATCAAGGTAACTAATAAGTAAATGTGCAATAAGTTATACTACACGCTAATAACATACTTAATTTGATTGATAGTGATAAAAATTATATTTATAAAATTGATTCATTTGAAAATAATATTGTTTGTTATAAATACAGCTTGTCCTATCAACCGTTATAACAAAGATTGTGAAAAACTTTGTATATTATTCACATTTTTCTTTCGATTTGTAAGATAAGTGTTCGTCCTCCTTTTTCTTTTTCGTATGAAAAGTAATATATGCTGGATATTTATCCCTCAACCACACTTGTTAAAGGGCAAAAACTGTAATTCTGACCTACATCCTACACATTTCGTTCCTGCCATGAATAGATTTATAATTTCAACTAATTAACATTTATAAATACTTACGAACATATTTAGTGTAAAATGTGGCGCTTCCCGTTATAGCTGAAGCTGCAGATATAAGACTTGCAATGATACCCACCGTTAGAAAGACTCTCATCTCCATGTCTCCTCTTTCTTTCTTCGTATATATGTCCAAAAGCACAAAGGAGAGCCTCTAATATATAGCATCATGGTGTTCTCTTTCCCCTATAAGTAGCTGTAATCTCGAAAAGCCCAGTCTCTAATATTATTGGTATGAATTTTGTATTGGCTGCTTGGATTTCAATTTCCTACCAAACAAAACAAATTGATAGTTTTCAAAGATTATAATGCTATGTAAATGTTAACATAAAATCTTATCTCTCACCAAAATGAAAAAAAAAAAAATTAATTTGGAATGCAATAAAATGGGTCATCACAATTATACCTTCGGGAAAATTCATGGTGAGACCCACTATTTATGTGAAAGGATGGCGTACGCATTTATGATACTCCGGAAGTATACAATAATTTCCCTATACCTCCGTTTGTTTGGACATGTACATTTTATGGAAAATAAAGCATTGTCTAAAAATATTTTCTAGAAAACTATTTCATCTTCTTATGTTTAGGAACAACCTTAAAATGAGTTGGAAAACTATCTTTTAACTTCCCTTATGTAGTTTGGTGTGAAATAAAATTGTTTAGAAATTTTCTTTTTATCAATTTTTACAACACTTTCACAAAAAATCCTAAGTAGCAGTTTGTTATTGGTTGTTATGAGTAAGCAAAAAAAATAATTTAAATTGTAGATTTAAATTAGAACCAGTAACAACTTACTACTTATGATTTGTTGTGAAAATATTGTAAAAAAGATATGGACATAGTACTTCTCCTTTTTTTTAATACTACCAAACACAGAAAAATACGAAAAACTACAAATACAGAAAAACATGAAAAACTATCTTCACATTTATAGCTCCATTTGTTTCACATGAACATTTTATGGAAAATGAATCATTTTCCAAACAACTTTATAGTTAAATATAGGAAACCCAGAGATAATTTTCCTTTTATTCATTTTTTTTTCTAATACTACCAAGTACAGAGAAACGTGAAAAACTACTATCTCCACATTTATTGCTCCATTTGTTTGGACATGAACATTTTATGGAAGCTGAATTATTTTCTAAAAAGTATTTTCTAGAAATTTATTTTATTTTTCCCTGTTAAAATAAGTTGGAAAATTACCACCGCATACCCTTGGTGCGATGGTCACTCTATTAGTATAAATGCTTGTGGGATGTGGGGAACAAGGGTTAAGGTTCAAGTCTCCAGGAGAGAGCTTCATACACGTATATATTTAGATTAGATTATAGTAGAATTTTATCTTGTATAAAAGAAAATAAGTTGAAAAACTATTTTTTAACTTATTTTATGTAGTTTGATGTAAGATAAAGTTGTTTTCCATTAAAATTTTCTAGAGAATGACTCTATAGCTAAATATGGGAAGTCAAGAAATAATTTTCTGTTATCCATTTTTTTTCTAATATACAAAATACAAAAAAACGTAAAAAAACTATCAACGCATGAAGTTTTTCATCGAAACTATTTATTATACACATTAAAAGTTGGATCTTCACAATTAGAGGATGCAAACAATAATGACATCTGTCCCTTTGTGAATGCATACAGTAATGACATGTTATCTTTTTAAAAATTAAAGGAGCATACAAGATACAAGAGTGTAAAATGACTCATCTTCTACCATACCTTTTTTTTTTTTTTTGACAAGACTACTCTACCATTCCTCTAATCCCTTTAAATCCTTTTAGTTATTACATTTTAATTCCCTCAATGAATACGATTTTGAAAAAGAGTATACCAAATGCCATTATTTAGAGTATACCATTATTTAAAAGTTCAATGATAACACAATATTTCTTTGGACCAAACTTTCTTTTGAAATAGCTGAAAATTTCATACACTGGGCTTAACTCCATTAGGCTTATATTCTAACACTTAGCAAATCGTGAGAATGAACGGTATAATCTATAGTGAGAAATTTGGTTAATGCAACAATTGTCCTCAGTCTCACTCGTAGGGCAAGTTGGATATGGCCCATAATATACTCAGAAGAGTCAACTAAATTTGTTACTTAAGGGATTCTTGGATTTTTATTTATTTTTTATTTTTTTGCATATTCCAAGTTGGATATGGCCTTCTAGACTACTCACATGGATAAGATTCAACGAAGATCCAGTGTCAACCAAGGCCCTTCAAATATGCACAACATTTAATACTTGGTTTAATTACTGAAAAAAGTAAAATTAATTTTAGGTGAAACTTAAGGGAAGCACAAGCACATAATTAGGCAGTTGGCAAATATTATGCCCTTAGAATGTGTCCTAATGCAAATAGGGCCGCTCATTAATTCTCATTGGGCTTATCACTGCGCACTTTTGGTGTGGTAGTCATTCCACATGTATAAGTACTTGTGGGGTGTGAGGTGTGGGATGTAGGGGGTAAGGGCCGGAGTTCAAATCTCTAGAAGGAAGTTTCACACACATATACACTTAGATTAAGCTAAAGTAAAATTTCTATTTCGTATTAACAAAAAATTCTCATTCAGTTTTGAGGCCTAAATCCATGTAGTTTCTTCCATTATTTTTAATAGGCTTGGGCTGAGAAAAGCCCACACATAAAAAGGCCCTGAACAAAGTATAAATATTGGGAGGGACCAACAAGATTTTGAAAGTGACACATGAAAAACCTCTCCATTTCTAGAAATACGCAAATTGCACATACTTGATTAAGATGCTCTCCATTTCAAGTCATGTTCATTTCGTCCATTCCACATATCAAAATTTATGATCTTGTAGATCTAATATTGTTTACAGACTTACGTCATTTAAAATAAATGAACACAACTTAAAATAAACGACATGTTTTTTTTTTTTTTTTTTTTTTTTGAGAAATAGGCTAATTTATTTAATTACTAAAAAATCAGATACATAATACTTATAAATATTAAGAAGAACAAACTTCATCCAGACTAAAATAGGAAAAAAAAATCTCATTCTCCTAGTAAGAACATGTGCTAAATCATTGCCTTGTCAACGTGCATGAAAGAAAGAATAATTTTAAAAAGAACTGGTTGAAAATATGATGTCTCTATTCTTTAGACTTGTAAAATTTAAACTAAACTATGAAATGGACCAAATGAATAGAACTTGAAATAGAGAGAATTGGTTTCCGCCAAACTTGGCGTCCCGGCCTAAATAAAAATGTGTTTATACTTTATAAGAATTTCAAGGAGACACATATACCGGACTATACGCAGGTAATTTTGCATTGTCATTAAATTCTACCGCAATGTCATAGACCTGAAATTTTCAAACTACATACGTGGCAGCCGTGCCAAACTTTGCTTGAAAGTCGTTAATCAAAGGACAAACTATGTTATATCATGTCTACATCGTCAATATACAAATTAAGGTATTATCCAAACTTTGCCGTAAAGACTAGATTTTTGGCATGATTGTCAAAAGATTTGAGTTTCGGTGACAAGAATAAACCCAAGCATGTGTAAATTATAAAAAAATATAAAATAATTCAACCCAACCAATCCACATGCACAAATTAAGGATCGTTCGAAGAAAAAGACTACCTATCATAAATTCATAATGAAGATATGCATGGTCGAGTTTACACGTACAAAGCTCTAGAATGAAATAACTTCTTAGGCATCCTTGAAGACCTTTCTTTGTACTGGACTTTCATAACCCATACCAAGTTCGTTGAACGTTAAATTTTCCGTCCTTGACTTTCCAAATTTTTAGTCAGCATACTATATTGAGCTCTAGTGGGGATCCTAGCCTTCATAGCCCTAAGCTGTGGAAACGTGCATGGTATGGAGGTTAGGGGTACCTAACAAATTAAGTGAGAAACTTTGTGTGGTGAGTGTGCTGCTAGAATTCAATATATATACTACTGAGATGAAGGACCAGCTGCTGAGGAGAAAAGTGGTGTGGGGAAGCCCCTAAAGTGAAGAACAAACTATTAGATCAGCTCTAATTTGTTATTGTTAAGACAAGAAAAAAGAGTAGAAAGCAATTTTTAATTTTTTTTTATGTATTAATTTTATAAGTAAAGACATATTTATAGGCAAACCTATGAGTGATGTAAAAAATATACGAATAATATTGTGCAAGAGTTAATGATGGCCTATTAAAACGACTTGGAGGATAAGCTTGGTAAAGACATTAGCCAACTGCGCTGATCTGTAGAAAAACCAAAACAAAAACTTATAGATCACGGAGTATATCTTGTTGCAAATGATGATGCACAAAATGATAATCAATTTTATTATGTTTGGTGCGCTCATAAAACATGTCATTATGGACAGACTAAATAGCACCCCGGTTGTCACAAACTCACAATAAATAGCCAATGTAGCATGTTGGGATGTACCAAAGGTTTTCTTATAACCAAAAAGCTTACAGGTGGTGTTAGCTAGCTCATTGTACTCACCCTTAGTGTCAAAGAGAGCTATAACAAAATGTTTCTCACTGTGCCAAAACGTGAGATAATCGCTTGAAAGCAAGCAATTACAAGTGGTAGAGCGCCTATCAATAGGATTTCTTGCCCCTTATACATCTGAGAAAACTCGGAAATTTCAAGAAGATCGATTGGGAAGAGAAAAGGAGACCATGAAAGAACATGACCTTCACATATTGAAGGATTTGAAAGACAATAACATAATGCATAGAACGAGGTGTTGTCGTGAATTGACTAATCAGGTGTATAGCATAACCAAGATCCGGCCGAATGACAATGAAGTCTCAAACTTCCAACCAATTGACCATAAACAGTCCAAGACAAAAGATTAAGACGCATAGTTCATATATATTATAAGTATGTAGTTAAATGATTAAATTTATCATATCCCAATAACTTAAACTTGTGAAACAATCGTTAATTTAACATGATATCAGAGCGGCATCACTTATTAAAAGATAGTTTCAGCTTACATATAAGGGTGAGTTTTAGAAGTATATATGTGGTTAAATAATTAAATTTACCATATTCTAATAATTTAAGCTTTTGAAATAATTGGTAATTTAACAAAATATATATATATATATATATATATATATATATAAGAGGAAGAACCCCTCTAAGTTGGGGGTTTATTAGATACAAGTATAGTAGTTAATAGAACATAACATATATAGGCACCAATTAACCCAAAATTTTACTTATGAATTCAAGATCAATTATGTTATATTAACTACTCACCATTCTAATTGTTATTTGCTGTAGGATCTTAGTAACAAGTATGTACCCAACATTATACATTTGATGGTGAAAGTGCAATTATTATTTGCCTGACCGTCTGCTCCCTAACATTGTGTTATTGGCGCTTAAGGTGTTGCGTACCAGCTCTTATTGCACCAGGATAGGAACATCATAGGTGAATCGTTTAATGCTATAGGGAGTCATGCCCTTTGGCATGGATTATGGTCGCTGAAACTTTCACAAAAAATTTAACTTGTATGGAAGGCATGACACGGTGTGTTGGTAACGCAATCAAATTTTTTTAACCTGGGACATGAGTGTCCATAACATTTGAGTTAATGAAATTGTCATATTGACTCTAGATTAGAATCGGCTAAAGTTAAGCTACCGTTCACAAATGGATGGTGCATAACTGCATGTATATGTGCTGCTTGTAACCTTGCATGCTTCTCATTCTTAAGCAAAGGAAACTCTGATGAGATGTAAATTCTAACGTTTGGTGCCTTTTGTACATGTAGATATTCAAGTTGAATAATATTGCTACCATTTTACTGAGAGAGAGAGAGAGAGAGAGAGAGAGAGCGAACTTATAAGCAGTAAATCTTTTATTTTTATTTATTGAAAATCATTACAAAGAAGTATTATTTCATCGGTAGACTGCCAGTGATCATCCATGGAAAATGTCCAATTTCCATGAATTGCTTCTTATTTCCGAATAATTATGATTACTAGAGGTCTTGCTTTGGAAAACAGCCAATTCTCTTCATGGAGAATCAAACCCTGTAAATCACAAAAGAGAAAAAAGTAAGGAAAAAAAATAAATTCTAACACATAAACCTCATCGAACAGACTAGAATTGATGGTAAAAAACCGAGGAAAATGAATGTTATTCATCAAAAATAAACTAAAGAATGTGTTAGGCTTACTGGGTGTAATCAATGTTAATTTTTCCAGCAGCGGGGTCAGCAATAATGTTGAAGGCCTCTTGAGAGAGATCAATTGTCGATTGGCATCCAGGAGATGGGCAGCGATCAACAATCTTAACAGTGACTTCACCCCTGCATGGCTGGGGTACTCCTTCGTTTGTAGGGCCTGTGCACCTAACTTTGTACATTCTACCACATGCAGCCCCATTTTCATATAGGGCATCACTAGCAGCTGCGATCATAACTCCTTGATCCTGGAAGCCATAACAGGCAGACGCTACAATAACATGGGAAACAAAATAAATTAAAGAAATAAAATTTCAAACCTACGTACTATATAATCCTTAATTGTCAACAATTTTTTTTTCAGACTTTCTAGATGGTCATGATATTACATACTTTGATTATGCCGTAGGCTATGGTTTTCTAGATGATCATGCCTATCATGACAAAGAAAATTTATTTGATGACAATTTATTCAATTTTCCTGACTCACTTAAACTCTATTATGCAATGTGCAAAAGCACCAGAGTACTAGATAGGGCATACAGTACTACTACTTTTTTTTGAGAATGACAGTACTACTACTTGAACCAACAACCTCTAACTCGCAAGGTGATTGGCCCATCAGAGCCTACGCCACCTCCTTGGGTGGTATATTTGGTGACAAACTATGGTCTAACAAAGTTGAAAGTTGAAATAATATGGGTGTATATTTATATATGAAAATATAAGACTAAAGGTCTGTTTGGGATTTACATTATTTTGCTAAAACTAAAAATTTTTTTGCTGAAAGTATTGTAGATAAAGGTAAAAGTTAGTTGAAATAGTATAATGGGACCTATGAATAGTACCAAAAAGTATAGTGAAATCCATGAATAATAGCAAAAATAAACTAAATAGTAAAATAAGTTGACAAAATTAATCATGTCAAATGAACACTAAAACAACAATCTAGCTCTACAAGTAGAGTAGGGTTTTGTATATAGATACTTACGAGTATAAACTGTGTAATAAGTGGCAGTTCCAGAAATGGCGGAAGCCACTGAGATAAGGCTTAAGACAAGCCCCAAGAAAACAAAAGCATGGATTTTGATTGCCATCTCAATTTATTGATAGAAAATTCAAGAAAGATTGCTCTCTATCTTCTAACAACACTTTGATTTTAGTGTATTTGCATGAAAGACAAAGAGTATGTGCCCTTTTTATAGGAGAAGCTGCTCCAAATTTTCTTCCAACCGTCACCAGTCTTTGCACGTTTCCTTGGTTCAAAAAAAAATACTATTGACCGAAATTAGAGGTCCAGACTCTATTAGTCTATCGTCAAGATTGGAATTTGTCTAAAGTGGCATACTAGAACTTTCCTTGATTTTCGGACTCCACTACTAAGTTAGTTCATGTATAACATATTAATAAGATTATTTTTTTGGTTCATGTATAATATTACTCATTATATGATATAATATTAATTAAGTTTGATTATATTATACTGTCACTAAGTGAATTAAAATATATTTCTTTATATTATCTTTCAAAAAAAAAATATATTTTTATTATCAATACTTGCAAAATATTAAAATGATTAAAGATTAATAATTGTTTTATTTGTAAAATATCTTATCAAATAGCAAATAATATTCAATATATTAACACAAGCATATCTGTTAAATACAATGAAAATGTGCGATCCAACAATGCAACTTTGAATATCTTAAACCAACAAGAAAAATCAAGTTGTGTAAGATACTAAGATCTAACTACACCTTAAGATCAATTTTGATGGAGCGGTATTTAAGGACAAGGGAGAAGCTGGAATGGGAGTGATTGTCCAAGACTCTCAAGGGAAGGTAATCACCTCCTTAGCAGAAAAAATTCAGCTCCCATCCTCATCTGATGAAGTGGAAGCACTAGCGGCAGTCCGAGCTATCACACTAGCAATGGACCTCAACCTACCCTCTTTTATTGTCAAGGGAGATTCCAAGGTGTTCATCTCAGCCTTAAGAAAGGAGGAGGAATCCTTCTCTTCTTTTGGCCATTTATTTTCCTCTATTAAGCACTATTTACATTCATGCAATTGTATTTCCTTTTCTCACATCCGCAGATCGGGTAACTCAGTAGCTCATTCTTTAGCAAAACTTGCAAGACATATTGATGAGTTCTCTGTGTGGATGGAGGATGTTCCACCACAAGTCAGTGATGTACTTTTAGCCGATTTTGGCTGATTTCAGTAATTTAATTCAAATGCAAGTTTCTCAAAAAAAAAAAAAAAAAAAAAGATCTAAAAAAAAAGTTACACATGTACTTGACCAAATATATATATATATATATATATATATATATATATATATATATATTAATGAGTGAATCCAAAATCATGTACTCGAAGGTTCACAAGAATTTTAAACTTTATTCTTCGCTACTACTTTTTTTCTATTGATTTTTCTTAATAAAGTTTTCACAAAGCATATTCTTAATAAGTGGTCATCTAAGAAGGGAGAAATTATAATATCTACATGGTGGACAAGTGATGTGGTCCACTATTCCACTAAAAAACTTTCACATGTTTAAAATTGTTAGTTAGAAAAAATTTTTAAACATAAATTAATTACTGACTCATCAATTTTAAACAAATTGAAGTTTTTTAGTGGAATGGTGGACAAGTAACGTGGTCCATCAAAGAACTCTATAATTTCTCCCAAGAAGGATTGTTACAAATGTAATTAAAGTGGCTTTGGGCAAGGTAGTCAACCACTTCCCCGTCCAATAGAAACACAAGGCCAAAATTGTGTACAACCTTTAATGTCGCAATAACTCCCAATTGAATTGCATTGCTTCACCAAGTTCCCTTTATTGAACCAACTTGGTATTGCTTTTAAATTTATTTTTATACATCAATAGGTGGAATGGAAGGATTTGAACTCTAAATGTTTATTTTGAAAATACAAAGAGATGCTAGTCAAGTAACAATGCTCTTAAAATATATATCATGCAAAAATATAGAATTGTGGATGACCACTTGAGAAGAAGTTAATATTATAACATCTTCACGTTTATTTGTCTTTCTATAATTTGTTTTATAAGGTACAATATTGTTACAACAGTTTCCAACAGCTTGAGCATTTACTCTAGTCTTTGAGTGACTTCAACCCTGCAAACAAAAAGACAAGAGAGTACTTAAGCAATTTTACACACCAACCAAGGATTTGTTACAAGTTAGAATATTAGTTGCAATGAAGAATGTAACATAAATTGCAAGGCTTACTGGTGGTAATCAATGTCGATTACTATTCCAGCCATAGGTTTAGCTATCTTGGCAAAGGCTTCTCGAGAGAGGTCGATGGTTGATGAGCAATCCGGACAGTGATCGACGATTTTCACTGTAACATTATGGTCTCTTGTGCACCTAACATTGTAATATTTCCCGCATGCAGCACCACCGTTCCAAAAGGTATCACTAGCTGCTGCAACCATGACACCTTGGCTCTGGTTGCCGTAGCATGCAGATGCTGTCAACACAAAAATAGGTCACTATTTAAAATACAATTAATAATTTAAGACAAAAGGAACAAGATAGTGAAAGAAGGGAGGTACATGTAGCCTAATATATCTCTTGGTAAATTTTGCTTAATTAATCTTTACAAATTGATAAAGATAATAATTTATATTAATTGGTTTATTATGTAATGGCCTAAGAGGACTAATTTAATGTAAAGCCCATGTACATCTAATCCTAGTTCCAAAATACAAATATATACCCTATCAACTAGGGTTCATTATATAAGACACTTGAGTGTATAATAAAAAATGTAGCCATGAAGAGGTTTTTCTGTGGATGTAAACCGTTAAACCAAATCACACAATTATTTCATGATCTTTCCCTTTCTCATTACTTTCTGCTCACTACAATTTTTAATTTTTAATTTCATTTTAATTTCAACAAATTTAAAATACAACTAAAAATTAAAAGCAAAAAGATCAAGATAGTGAAAGAGGGGGAGGTCCATGTGGCCTTATCTCTTGGTACAATTTTAATAGAGTGACGCTATAGGGATATACTACAAATTTTAGTACTATATATAATGTGGCACCCATCACTAAAAAGTAATTTCAGTATTCAATTTTTTCTATTATTGATATCAACCAATCACATTCATTAATTTTATAAAGATTATATATAAGTATAAATTTTTAGCATTTTCCAATTCAATATGTCTAAAGATACAAAAATCTTCATTTTTTTTGACAAATTTTTTTTTTCACACACACATAAAGTAGAGGGAATGAAGTTCTAATATAAAGACACATCACAAACTCCACTCAAAAGTCATGGAAACTTTTAAGAGAGAGTGGGGCAAATTATAATACACACAACACACAGCACACTTTTTTAAGTAATATGAGACAATTACTTTTTTAAAATAAATAACAAGCGCGCACACACATGCAGACACAAGAGAGAGAGAGAGAGAGAGAGAGAGAGAGAGAGAGATTCTAACATAAAAGCACACCATAAACTACACTAAAAAACTAGTGTAACTTTTAAAGAAATGTGAAATAAGTTATACTACACACAACACACTAATAATTTACTTTAATTGATAATAATGAAACTGATATTAGTTTCTTTCCAGCCATGAATAGTTTTATGATTTCAAATAATCATTTAACATTTAACATTTATAAATACTTACGAACATATTGAGTGTAAAAAGTGGCAATTCCCGGTATAGCTGTAGCTGTAGAGATAAGAATTGCAATGATATCCACCATTAGAAAAACTCTCATCTTCATGTCTCCTCTTTCTTTCTTCGCATGTCTAAAAGCACAAAGGAGAGTCTCTAATATGTATGCATCATGGTGTTCTCTTTCACCTATAAGTAGCTCTAAACTCGAACAGCCCAATCTCTTATATTGGTATGAATTTTGTTTTGGCTACTTGGATTTCAATTTCCTACCAAAAAAAAAAAAATTTCATAGATTTCATAGATTCTAATGCTATGTAAGCGTTAGCATAAAATCTTATCTCTCACCAATATAAAAAATAAAAATTAATTAATTTGAAATATAATAAAATGGGTCATCACAATTACGCATAACAATTCAAATTCTAAATTTTCCACATCATTTTTGTATAACTTAGTTTGTTTGAACATTAACATTTTCTAGAAAATAAATCATTTTTCAACAAATATTTTCTAGAAAACTATTTCATTTTCTTATATTTGGTAACAACCTTAAAATGAGTTGTAAAACTATTTTTTTAATTTCCCTTATTTAGTTTAGTGTGTGATAAAGTTGTTTTCCACTATTTCACTAAAATTTCTTAGAAGAAAACTCTATAATTAAATAAGGAAAGTCAAGAAAATATTTTCATTTTATCCATTTTTTCTAATATTACCAAATATTGAAAAACATGAAATACTATCTTCACATAAGGTTTTTCATCAAAATAAATGATAATACAAAATGAAAAGGTAATGACATTTTTGTGAGGGACAACTCTTCATCACAAAAAGATCCCAAATCCAAGCATTCTTTGTACAATAGGTAGGATTAACACCATAATCCAATCGAGAGCATTGATGGACTTTTTTTCAAATTTATGGGGCATAATGTTATATATGATTTTATTATATCATATATATTAAAAGTTTGATCCTCACAACAAGAGGATGCATGCAATAATGACACATGTCTCTTTGTCAATGCATATAATAATGACATGTATTATCTTTTTAAAAATTAAAGATGCATGCAAGAGTGTGAAATGACTCATCATATACCATTCCTTTCTCTCTCTCTTTTTTTATTTATTTTTTTATTTTTATTTTTTTACAAGACTCCTCTATCATTTCTTTAATTCCTTTAAATATTACTTATTGATTTACCTAATAAGATCATTTTTCTTACACCTAAGCATCCATACATACTAACGTGTGATTCAAATGATTCATCTTATATAACCTTTAAATCCTTTTAGTTATCACATTTTAATTCCCTTAATGAGTACAATTTTGAAAAAGAGTATACCATTATTTACTTGGAATATTTAAAAATTCAATGATAACATTGTATTTCTTTGGACCAAACCTTCTTCGAAAAAAGCTAAAAGGTCCATACAAATCAAAAATGAATCCTCTTCTTCTATACCTCTAAATCCTTTTTGTTGTTACTATCTAATTCTCTTAATGAGAATGGTATATATATACTCAAATCTTAAAGAAATTCAATTAGATTTTAATTGGATTATCAATTTTGTGCCACGTGTCCTTAATTTTAATTTTTAATTCTGTGCCAAGTGAATTATTGAGTATAAAAATCAAAAGATCCAAATCCAATTAGATTCTAAATTAGATTCAATTGAAGTCCAATTTTTCACCACATGTCCATCTAAGTTTTTTATTTTTGTGGCAAGTGAATTATTAAGTGTAAAAACAAAAGAGTCTAAAACCAATTAAATTCTAAATCATATATATATATATATATATATATATATATATATGAGTTGAGTTCAAATTACACCTATTGTAACTTGAAGTAGTGTTACACCACTCAATATTTTTTAATTAGATATGAATTTTGATAAATCCACCGTTGGATTACATTATCTTCATATATTCTTCATGCTTAAAAATTTTAAATATGATCAAAGATCAATAGCCATGTCATCAATCAATTGTTTAAATTTAAATTTTTGTAGTTTAAAATAATGCATAAAAGATAAGTTTATCGATCAAATGGTAAATTACATCCGGTTGACATAGAAATTAGCTTGCAAGTTAAAAACATATAGAAAATGTAATTCAACGGTTGGCTTTTCGAAATATGAATTCAATAACAAGTTATTGGGTAGTGTAACATTGCTTAAAGTCACACTATGTATAACTTGAACCCAACACTATATATATATATATAATAAGAAACCATTTTATATTTTAGAAATGTATGGTTTAAAAAAAAAAAGTGTAAGCTCATACTATGTATAATTTGAACATCTTCTAAAAAAAATGTATAATTTAAACTATATAATTGTAATTGTTTTTAGTTGTACTTGAGCGTATACATGGGATGACACACTAGTATATCATTATTCACTTGTAATATTTCAAATCTTATAATAACAAATTATGTTATAGCACATGAACTCTAGAAGACACATTCTTTTCAAATTAATTGAAGAATGACATATGAAATAACAGCATGTCATGTTTTTGTAAATTAATTGAAGAATGATGTGTTTTCCCATTTGTACAAGAGAAATACTAGACCTACAACATTTTAATAATTTTATAACAAATCCAATATGGAAGGTTGTTACAGGTTATTAATGATGAGCAAAAAAGTAATTTTGTTGTTGGTTTCAAATTAGAATCAGTAACATTAATGTGCCACCTAAAATTTGTTGTGAAATTATTTTGTGAAAATGATGTGGATCTTGTATTTCTCTTTGCACAACCAATGAAGAAGAACGTATTTGGCCCACTTTAAAATACCAAAAGAGTGATACTTAAATTAACCAATTTAGTATAGTGGTTTTTGTTACGAGGATATATAATGGAAGGACACAAAAGTTTTTTATATAACATTTGTTTTGCATATAAAAATTGTCTCGATTCAGTTTGGAGGTTGACATTGTTGAGCTTCCATATATTTTGCTCTCTAAACTCTAAAGGTTAGATTTTTTTTTTTTTTTTTTTTTTTTTTTAAGCTTTCAGTTTCAGGAATGAATTCTATTTGAAAAATGTCTACTAAACTAATTTCTTTCATTATAGGTTTTCACTTTTATACTATTTCGAATAATTTTATAGTATATTGAGAGGTATTTTTATTTTTATTTTTTTTATGGAATTGCTTTACAATTGTGGCAATTATTAGTAGATATTTATTATAATTGTGTTTTAATAGATATCTATTATGATAATCATTATTTCTAGATATCTATTATGATAATTGTGGAAGGCCCAAGGACTGAGGAACCCAATCCGAGGATAAATTTGCCCAACCCAAGCAAAGAATGGCAGGCTGATCCCAAGGACTATGCCCACCCGAGGAGAATTAAAGAGCCAAAGGGCAATTGGCACTGTCGAAGAACCCAAGGATAAGGGAATGGATAGCAAAGGAAAGGTACAAGATGTGCAAGGGTGGATGAAGGAAGTTTCTAAAAAAGACACCTCTCACCTCCACATTCAATACTCTACACCAACCTAACTAGCTGCATTAATGAGGAAATGACCCATGAATAGTGACTTCACAGCTCACAACTCTTTCTACCACCTCTAGAAGGATCTTGATGGGACAAGTATCCATAGAGTTCCCCTGAAACTTACAGATAAATGGCTGAGATGCAAGGAAATGTGCTATATAAGGAAAGGAACCCCCAGAAAGAGGGGATGAACATTCTCAAAGAAAAAAGAAACAAGTGTGAGAATAGATAATAACCCTATAAAGAAATATCAACCTTACTTATCAATACTAAATCTATCTTCAGACCCGCTCGAGAAAGAGTTCACACTGAATTGTTGTTCAATTCACTCCTATCTGTTACTTTGGTTCCATTAGTCTTAGACTTGTAATTATCTCAGCATTGCATCTGACTTAGAAGCCCACTCTCTTAAAAATTTATGTTTGGGCTTGGTTTGAAGATCTAGGCATTACCATTCTAGGTGGGCTTGGACTTTTCTTCTTGAGTCCTTGCAATAATTATTATTACTAGATGCTACGTCTACAACAATTTTACAACATTTTTACAACAAATCACAAGTGATTAGTTGTTATTGGTTCAAATTTAAAACTAACACTAAGATTACTTTTTTGCCCTAACAATAACAACCAGTAACAACCTGCCACTTAGGATTTGTTGTAAAAATGTTGTAAAAATGTTGTAGACATATCATTCCTCATATCACAATACTAAGAGGTATTTATTATGATACTTATTATTATATAATTATGATAATTATTAATAAATATTTATTTTAATTGTTTTTTTGTATATGGAAGTATATGGAACTATCTATTCTATTAATTAAAGTAAATATAATATGGAAAGATTAGCTAATTGATGGTTTAAAATGTTATTATGGGGTGTAACTCTAAGTAATGTGTAACTTGAACCTAACCTTGTGTGTGTGTGTGTGTGTGTGTGTGTGTAACTTGAACTAAACCCAATGTAACTTCACAATAGCAGTGACTTAAGCTTTATCACCTTTAAATCTTATAAAATATATGGAGTCTACAATATTTCACAACAAAAGTGGTAAGTTGTTATTGATTATAATTTGAACCCATTATTGAAACTACATTTTTGTCTACTAGTAATAGGCTAACAGCTAATAACAGCCTGACACTTACGATTTATTGTAAAAATGTTGATGTATAAAGTAGTAAGGTTTCCAAAGTTGTCGTGGCAAAATATACAAATTTTTTAATTGAGTTTAAATTCTATTATATATTTAAACTATCAATTAGAAACTTTCCACATCATATTTTTGTTTTTAATTAATAGAATAGATAATTTCATTTATACAAACACAATCGTAATAAATATAAATTAAAAATATCGTAATTATATATTAAAAATATCATAATAAATATCTATTAATTATTGTGATAAATATTTATTAATAATAATAATTATCATAATAAATATCTATAAAAAAAGAATCATAATAAATAAATTTTAATAACTACCAAAATTATTAAATTTCATAAACAAACACGATCAAGATAAATGAAATAATTGTATCCAAGTTATTTTATTCTTTACTTTTCAAAATTCCACACCTCTTCTCTCTCTACATCTCACCTACCTTCTCTCTCTAAGCTCCTCCCTATTCTACAGCTCCACCTTCACCACTTGACTTCTCTTCTCTCTCTAAGCTCATCTTTATTTCACAGCTCCACCTTGTCCATTTTGTTGGGTGCATCCCAGGGCCGGCTGAAGCTATAGGCCATTTAGGCCACCGCCTAAGGCCCCCACTTATAAGAGAGCCCACAAATAGTAATAATATATTATATAATATTACTTTTTCATCTTAAAAAAAAAAAAAAAAAGATTACAAACGGCCATCACCAAATCCCATCAGGCCATGAAGGCCTGTTTCTCACAGAGAAAAAAGCTAAAGTGACAATGTGATAGAAGGCTAATCCCATCAGGCCATCACCAAATCTTTTGCTTGCAGAAGAAAATATTACAAATGGCAGAAATGTTTAGCTTGCAGAAGAAAATATTACAAAAGGCAGAAAGAAGAGACAAATAAGAAAAGGCAGAAAAAAGAAAGAAGAAAAAAAACACTCACTCTCTGACTCTCTCCATCTTGATCCTAAAAAAAACACTCATTAGTTGGCTTACTCATCAACTGGTGTTGGCAATAGACTTGGTGTGTTCACTGAAGGTTCATTTTTTGTTTTCTCTTCCTTTGCCTATTTCCTCTTCTTCATGTTTGCTGCTGGGTGTCTAGTTTTTTTTTTTTTCTTTTGAAGAGGAGTTTGCTCATTGCTGCTGGGTTTTTATTCTTCTTTTTGGCTGAACTTTAGTTTAGTTGTACACTTGTACTCTTAACTCTTTTTTGTTTGTTCTCTTAAATTTTGATTTCTGTAAATTTCTCTAGAAGGCTATGGAATGGTCGGAATAGACCCACATAAAGAGTTAAAGTATTGATTCTAAGTTCTAGTCTTACACATTTTGTTTTATTTTGTTTTTTTTTTTTTTTAAGAAATTAGATTAATGGTATGGAAGTTAAAGTATTGATTCGGTGATCCTAGTCCTACAAGTTTTTTTTTTTTTTTTAAAGAAATCAGATTTAGAGGGATGGAGCCATGGAGGGATAGTGGGATGGTCTTAGTGTCAATGGATCCAATCAAGTTGAGTCCTACACATTTTGCTAAAAAAAAAAGGTTTATTGCTACAAAAAAAAAAAAAAAAAGAGTATTAATAACAAAATTATAAATTTAGAATAATTTGCTTTGTATTAATATTAATTTTAATTTTTTTGTGCAGGTTTAAAGTGTAAAGTGATATTATTAAGTAAAGCTGCAATTGTGCTTTTGATAAACCAGGTTCTATTGTTTTATACATTAAATGTATATTATTCTAGTTAAATTGTAATTTTTTTTTAATTATAGATTGTGTTTCATTTATTCATAAATATTTTTTAATTACAAATGTCTACTAGAAAATATCCATATGGATATGGAAAACTAAAAAAAAAAAAAAAAAAAAAAAAGACAGAGAAGAACTAATTGAATCTCAAAAATGAGCTATGGACAAATTTATTACTAGTAAAAAACAAAATCTTGCAAAAAATTTGAGTGAAGGTTTCATAAATGAACAAAAAATTCATCAAAAAGAGTTAGAAGATAATGAAAATATACAACAAAATGATAATAACGAAGGTGGTCATGATAATTTTCAAACATGTAATGTCACCATTCTTGATAATGAAGCTCAAAATAATTTAGAGGAGAGTGAAAATATTAATGATCAACCTAATTATATTCCTACAAATATTTTTGATCCAAGTCAATGGAAAACTATTGATATAAAATTAAGAGATTTGTTAGTAGAAAATGGTCCAATAAGAGTTGATGATCTAAACTTTCCTATAGATAAGAACTCTAGACATTTTTCTACTACACATTATATTCGAAAATTACCAAATGGGGAGAAACATGATAGAAAATGGTTAGTGTATTTGAAAGACCTAGATAAAGTATTTTGTTTTTATTGTAAGTTGTTTAATTCAAAATCTAATACAAATCAACTAGCTAATGGAGGAACTAAGGATTGGAAAAATATTAGTTGTATTCTTAAAAATCATGAAACAACCAATGAGCATATTACTAATATGAATACTTGGATTGATTTAGAACTAAGATTATTGAAAAATAAACAATTGATAAAAATGTCCAAGAACAAATTAAGAAAGAGAAAGATCATTGGAAAAAAAGTGTTATTAAGAATAATAGCAGTGGTAAAAATAATTTGGCATTCCGAGGAAAAAACGAAAAGATCTATCAAGAAAATAACGGAAATTTTTTAAGTATAATTGAAATGATTGCAGAATTTGATCCACTAATGCAAGAACATGTTCGACGTATTCAATATAGTGCAATCCGTAATTATTATCTTGGACATAATATACAAAATGAAGTGATACAATTATTAGCAAATGAAATTAAAAGTAAAATTATAAAAAAGATTAAAGAAGCAAAATACTTTTCAATTATACTTGGTTGTACCCCCGATGTAAGTCATCAAGAACAAATAACTCTCATACTAAGTTGTGTGGATATTTCAATAAGTCCGATAAAATTAGATGAACATTTTGTGGAATTTTTAAAGGTAGATAATACTTCTGGGAAAGGTCTTTTCAATGAAATTATAAATGCAATAAAAAATCTTGAATTTGATATTAATGATGTACATGGACAAGGATATGATAATGGGTCTAATATGAAAGGGAAAAAACAAGGGGTACAAAAAAGAATTCTTGATATAAATCCTAAAGCATTTTACACACCATGTGGTTGTTATAATCTCAACTTTGTCCTATGTTATATGGCTAATTCTTGTCCTAAAGCTATATCTTTTTTTGGAGTAGTACAACGTATATACACACTATTTTCTTCTTCCACAAAGCGATGGAAAATTTTACAAGATAATGTGACAGGTTTAACTCTTAAGCCATTGTCACAAACACGTTGGGAAAATCGAATTGAAAGTGTGAAAGCAATAAAATTTCAAGTTCTAGAAATAAGAGATGCTTTGTCAAAATTGGCAAAAACAAGTGAAGATCCCAAAACAAAAAGTGAAGCTGATTGTTTAGCAACATATGAGATTGAAAGTTTTGAGTTTTTGCTAGCTATGACTATTTGGTATGACATATTATTTACTGTTAACTCTGTTAGTAAAAATTTACAATCGAAAGACATGCATATTGATGTTGCTATAGATCAATTAAAAGGTCTCATGTCTTTTTTTAAAAAAAATATAGAGAAGATGGATTTACATCTGCTATGAATTCATCTAAAGAAATTGCAACCAAAATGGAAATAGAGCCTATATTTCGTGAAAAACGTATAATTCGTAGGAAGAAACGGTTTGATGAGAATGTCAATGATGAGACAACACAATCCGCTGAAGAATATTTTAGAATTAATTATTTTTTATATATAGTAGATTAAGATATTTCTTCAATTGAAAGTAGGTTTGAACAATTTCAAATATATGAAAATATTTTTGGTTTTTTATTTAATTTTGAAAAACTAAAATCGCTAGATGAGGATAGTTTGAAAAAAAAATTGTCTTAATCTTGAATGTTTTCTCATACATGAAACTTATTCTGATATTGATGGCTTAGATTTATTTTCAGAACTAAAAATTTTAAAAGAAGTTTTGCAAATAAATGAAAACTCTCCAATTAATGTACTAAATTATATAAAGAGGCTAGAATCTTTTCCAAATGCATGTATTGCTTTCAGAATATTACTAACTATACCTGTTACAGTTGCTTCCGCAAAAAGAAGTTTTTCAAAATTAAAATTAATAAAATCCTATTTAAGATCAACTATGTCACAAGAAAGATTGAGTGGATTAGCCATATTATCAATTGAAAAGGAAATGTTAGTGGAACTTAAATGCAAAAATTTAATTAGTAATTTTGCATCCCAAAAAGCAAGAAAATTAAATTTTAATTGAAAAAAATATATGAATTTATAATTAAATATAATAAAAGGCCCCGTTCAAAGCTTTCACCTAGGGCCCCCAAATTCATTGAGCCGGCCCTATTGCATCCTTCCTAACACCATGGGTCCAGCCCACACTTTCATGTCTCATTTAATGAAGGCCGAATTTTTCTTTTTTCTTTTTATGGTAAAACCAGAATTCATTAAACAACATAACCAAAAGCAACAGAGTTTAGAGGGCATATCCTCTCATAATACAAACCCAAATAGTCATAAAACAACAAATTTAAGTCTATAGGAAGATTATCAAAATACACAATGTCTTGATCTAGCTCTGGACCTTTCCTTGCTAGACCAATACATTGTGTATTTTGATTATCCGCCTATGGACTTAAACTTGTTGTTTTATGTGGCATTAAACTTGTTGTTTTATGACTATTTGGGTTTGTATTATGAGAGGTCATGACCTCTAAACTAGGGGTGGCAAAATTTGACATGACTCGTGAACCTGACACGACTAACCCATTTATAAACAAGTCATGGGTTAAGGCCAAACGGGTTCAGGTCATATTTGGATCGACACGGCTAACCTATTTAATAAATGGGTCGTGTTTGGGTTCAACACGCGAACTCGTTTAGCTTGTTTAGTTTATAAAGGTTTTAGCTTTGTTATTATTGCTTAATTTATGGATGTAATTATATGTTTTTTAATGCTACAACTACAGAGAGTTGGAGTGTTCAAAAGAAGATTTTGTTGTTAGCTTTGTGGTGAAATTGTGTTTACTCCTTGAGATTTGTTTGTTGTATATCCAATTTATTGTGGGCTCAATTTTGGCATAATCTTGAGAGTTGTAATCTCTATTTCATAATGGATATTTTTTTGGAGCTGCCTCGTGGTTTTTCCCTCCACACGGAAGGGTTTTCCATGTAAAATTTGGTGTTCTTATGTGATTGTGTTTTTGTAATGCTTGCTGAAACATTTTTTTTTCCATATATATTGCTATTGTTTAATAATCATTTATTTTAATTCACACAGGCATTGAGGGGATTTATGATTTTTCCCCTAACACATTTAACTTGTCGATGGCTAGGTTGTGTGGGCCATAAAAAGTAAAAACAACAGGATTTATGTTGATATTAAGGAATTAAACGTAACAAACCAACTGGGCTTGTGGAAAAGATTAATGCTTAGTTTGAGTTAGTGTTTTTCAAAAGGGTGCATCTCGGTATAGCTCAATGGTGGTAGTAGCAAAGGCTTGGTACTTGGTTAAAAGCGATGATGGGTTTAGATATTTGATGGGGATTTGATGGTTTGGGATTTTTGGAAATGGCTATTTGGTGCCAACATGTACGGCGCTTTAGCTTTGACCTTGCTGGTGGCAACACATTTTGATTGGTGGTGTTGCTCGAGGGAGATCTGGGTCAAATTTGGGTTCATTGCTCAACATTTGATCTATGCGCATTTTACTATATATGGATCCAAAGTTCAAACCCATCTTCTCTTTGATTTATGCTTATTAGCAATTTTAATGATTTGATTCTTTTGAATTCTCTTGTCTCATTATTTTTCTTTTAGAGAGACAGACCAAGATGCGAGACTTATCAGTTGAGTAAATTTTTGTCAAATTATTTTATGATTTTATGTATAGTCCGATTTTTAAAACCTAAGTTATAAATTTTTAGTGCCCTATTATTTTTTTTTCTTTTTTTTTATAGGCCTATTCATTTTTTTTATAAGATTAATATTCATAAAAAAAAAAAAAAATTAATTTGTTAAACAAAGACCTTCTCCAAAAAAGAGAGAGAGAAAGAGAGAATATCCTGAGTGATTTGCCAATTCTACCCACACGCACAATTGGTCAACACAAATTTTAAGGATTCGTTTGGGAGTTCATAATAGAATGGAATGAAATATAATGAAATGATCATAAGGGAATAGAAAGTAATGGAATGAAATGTATTTGAGTAAGGGAAAAGAATGAAATGAAATGGAATTAAGTAAGATTGATTAGATGTTTTAAAATAAAGGAATAGAAAGGAATGAAAATGAATGGAATGTAAGTAGTCTTGTTAGGGAGTAACATGGAGGAAATGAAATTGAATCATTTTATGACAATCTTACTATTAAACTCCTATTTTAAAATAAATATTGAATATATAGGGGTATTTTGAGAGTTTTAGACCTCATTTGGGAGGAGGGAATGGAATAGAAATGAATGAAAATAATAATTTTAGAATATTATTCCCTTCCCTTGTTTGGGAGTTTTAATGGAGGAAATGAAAAACTCATTTTCTTGTTTGTGAGTTTAAGTGGAAGGGAATAGAATAGATAGGGGTAAACATTCATTCCTTTCTATTCCCTCAAAATCTCAAATTTTCATTCCCCTAAAATTGGAAGGAATAAGAAGGAATGAAATTAAATTTAATGATTTTTTTACTAAAACTCCCAAAATACCCCTATATATTCAACCCTTTATTTTAAAATAAGATTCTAATAGTAATAGTCATAAAATGATGTCATTCAATTCCTTCTATGTTACTCACAAAAAGATTACTTATATTCTATTTATTTTCATTCATTTATTTTAAAACATCAAATTAAGGTCACTTAATTCCATTCCATTCAATTCTTTTCTCTTACTTAAATACATTCCATTCTTTTTCATTCTCTTATGATCATTCCATTTCATTCTCTTATGAACTCCCAAACGGAGCCTTAGTAAAAAATTCATTAAATCTAATTTCATTCCCTTCTATTCCTCCAAATTTTGAGAATAAAAATTTGAGATTTTAAAGAAATAGAGAAGAATGAGTGTTTTCTCCTACCCATTTTATTCTCTCTCACTTAAATTCTTAAATAAATAAATGAAGTTTTTATTCTCTCAATTAAACTTCTAAACAAAAGAAGGAAAAAGAAGAAAATAATATTCTAAAATTATTCTTTTCTGTTCTCTTCTATTCTATTTCCTATTCCCAAACGAGACATAAGACACAAAGTAACGGAGCAAGGCTGATCCAGACAACTAACTCCACGGTATAACGTTGTTTACCTTCCTTTCTTTGTTGCTTTTTACTGCTTTATCGTCCGTTTCTGTCTCTATCTTTCTTTCTCTCTCTTCTCTCTCTCCACCATTATGCCTCCTCTACAGCAAACCCAAACCCACGGATCACCACCGAAACCAAACCCAAAAGTCCTATCCCTACTCCTTAAAGCCATCATAATGGCTCTCTTAACCTCCCTCTTCTTCCTCTTCCTCGGCTTAGCCTCCGCCGCCTTACTCCTTCTCCACCTCTCTCTCTCCCACCACCGCCACCGCCACCGCCACCGCCGCGGCTCTTCTCTCTCCCTTGCCACCGCCGCGCCTTCCTCTGGCCTTTCCCCTACAGTTCTCGACGCCCTCCCCCGCTTCCGATTAAAACGCACCCAACCCCACCGCCGCAACAGCAGCAGCGACGTCGTTCTTGGAGGAGACGATGATTGCGTGGTCTGCCTTGACGCTTTCAAAGACGCCCAGTGGTGTAGAAAGCTCTCTGCTTGTGGTCACGTGTTCCATATGAGGTGTGTTGACTCTTGGCTTGCTAAGGTCGCTGCCTGTCCTATTTGCCGTGCACCTGTTCGATCAAATGCCGCAAGGACGGGGTCTTCTGTTGTGAGTTTGGAGGAAGAGGAAAAAAATTTGTGGGGTTGGTAGAAGATGCTGATTTTCAGGGGTTTTGTTAGCCTTGTAATTATTGTAAGTTCTGCTATCTTTTGAAATTTTGTACCCAAAAAGTTTTAATTTTTGTTTTCTCTCGTCTTTCTTCGTTGATGTATAGTTTCTATATTTATATATATATACATAATATGCAGCTTGTTTGTTTCGATTTTATGTTTGCTTGTATTGGGTTTTGTTTGTTTACAGGGAAAAATGTAAATTGAGAGTAGAAAATTATGTTCTTATTACTAGATTTTCATTGTTTAACTTTAGCATATAATTCAGACATAAAAAAGCTCTGTTCTTCAAAATTCAAATAGGTATGACACTGCCAATAGGATCAGTTTATATAAGAGTGGGAAATAGAACTCCTTTATGACATATGCACCTGAAGTCCTTAGTTTTATGGAATGCATTGGGAAAACTTGGGTGTTCCACTTTTGGGCTTTTAAAGCTCCATTTGGATCTTGAAAGCTGGATTAAAAGAAACAGGAAAAGTTAATGGAATAATGTCTTCCATAACCCAAGACGGTGTCTTCCCTCTTGATAACAATATGTTCTATCAAGTATGTAGAATAGGGTCACAGTTTTACAAACTTGCAAACAAAAAAAACCCATTTTGACTAATTTAGAACTCATTTCTTATTTAATGTTCTCATTGTCTAAATAAGGGATTTCAAACCTTTTTTAGTTTGGAGGCAACTCAATTCAACCAATCCTTGATTCTCACTTGTTAGGGTTGGCTTTGTGTGAGTGATTATTAGTACTTTGTTGGTTGTTTATGTCAATTCCTCTGTTTGCTTAAGGATGATGATTTTGAGGTGTTAGTATATGTATTCGTTGAGCCAAGGGGAAGCATCATAGGTCTTTCCTTGAGGGTTGCTAAGAAAGTGATTGATGTGACATTTCTTAAATGTATCATCTGTTCCATTAAAAGGGCTATGATAAATATCGATCAAATGGCTGGCTGCCCATATTTTTTCTCAGAAAAAGTTGGTTTGACAGGTTTGAGGGTGGGTTATTTGCTCAAACAATTGGAACTTTAAGGTGGAAAGTATATAGTTTACATTCTTGCAATTTTGAGGTTATTATGCCATGAATTTTATCCCAAACGGCACCTAGGTGAGATCATGGGTTCAAGGCCTACTACGTGTATGTGTAACTTACAGCAGCAAAAACAATGCCCTAGTCTCAAAATTTTCACCTTGACTATGAATCCTCAACAGACTAATCAAGATCATCCACGCATATTCCTCTCCACAGTGCTTTCCATCTAAAATCATATTGTTCGTGACTTTCTTATTTAACATGTCTTTTTTTACTATTTCTATCAATGTTATTTCAGGTCTTCCTAAATATTTTCATTCCATCAAATTTAATCAACTCACTTATTCTTGCTGATGCCTTTGCACTCTCTTTTGCATATGGACAAATCATTTTACAAGACCAATTCTAATGGCCCAACCATAGCATGGTTAGAGAAAGAATATCTTCTTTGGAAGCCTAATGTTAGGGCGAAGCCCAGGAATAAGTGTCCATGGTAGTTAATTAGGTTTTTGTATTTTATTTGGTTATTTTAGATTGAAGGTATTTTGGTAATTCTACAATTGTTCTGTATGGGCCATGGATTTTCTTCTATTAATTAAGTCTTATGTAGTTTATGGGTCTTTATGTATGGGATTTGGTTTAATTCAATTTGGCTTTGGTTTACTAGTTGAAATAGAAGTCCTAGTTCTACCAGGAGGAGTCAAGAGTGTGGTCTATATAAGTGTATTGTACTCAAACAAGTTAGAGTTGATTAATAAAATTATTGTGTTTTGAAATTTGAGGCATGTTGGCCTTAGGTTTCTTTCTCCCCCCTTTCTTTTCTTTCTTTCTTCTTTTCTTTTCTTGGGCACTTTTCACTGGTAGTATTCACGTCACTGTTCACAAATTTCTTTAAAAAAAATTATATTTCTGTCTTTGTTCTTTCTTCTCTTTTCAACTATAAATTAAATATTGTCTATATTGAATCCTAACCCTTCTTCTCAAGGGGTTCTTAACCCAAAACCCACCAATCTTCTTAAAACTTAACTCACCACAACCACAAGTAGGCAAATTCTTCAATTTGTTCTACACCATATTCTCATCTTCATTAATAGGAATCACCGAATCACTCATATCTTTAAGCAAATTTCTTCATTTTTTATTTCTTGTTTCTTGTTTTATCCACTTATCTTTCTTAACGTTCTCATTTTAACTACACTTATTAGATGGACATGTTGCTTCTTAATGGTCCAACATTCAGTACCATAAAGTCTAGTTGGCGCTTAATCTTTCCTATAACTTAATAGGTACTCAATGATCATATGATATTCCTAATGCTAAGCTTATTGGTAACTATAGCTAGTGCAAAGAGATATGAATTTAATGATGTTTTTTATCACTAAGTTATAGTGATAGAAAACTCAATTGTGATGCCTCCACTTCTCCACTCATCAGTTATTGTTTGTGAAATGTTGGCATGAGAGTAAGTCCACTTCTCCACTTATTAGATGGACATTTTGCTTCTTAATGGTCCAACATTCAATACCATAAAGTCTAGTTGGCGCTTAATCTTTCCTATAACTTAATAGGTACTCAATGATCATATAATATTCCTAATGCTAAGCTTATTGGTAACTATAGCTAGTGCAAAGAGATATGAATTTAATGATGTTTTTTATCACTAAGTTATAGTGATAGAAAACTCAATTGTGATGCCTCCACTTCTCCACTCATCAGTTATTGTTTGTGGAATGTTGGCATGAGAGTAAGTCCACTTCTCCACTTATTAGATGGACATGTTACTTCTTAATGGTCCAACATTCATTACCATAAAGTCTAGTTGGCACTTAATCTTTCCTATAACTTAATAGGTACTCAATGGTAATATAATATTCCTAATGCTAAGCTTATTGGTAACTATAGCTAGTGCAAAGAGATATGAATTTAATGATGTTTTTTATCACTAAGTTATTGTGATAGAAAACTCAATTGTGATGCCTCCACTTCTCCACTCATCAGTTATTTTTTGTGAAATATTGGCATGAGAGTAAGTCCAGCTTGTTCATCTTTCTCTAAGGTTATTGTTTTTAACACTTTTAATCTCCATTGTTAATGTCCTTGATATAATTAAAATCTCATGTTTTCCTCTTGGGTTGCCTTTTTTGTTTCCCTCTTCGCTACATAATTTTCATAATCGCATTGTCTCTACACATACTTTAATAAAAACATTTCATAAGCACATTGCCTTTTTTGCTTCCCTCTTCACCTACCTTATAATTTTCATAACTGCGTTGTGCCATTGTCTCCATATTTTGGTAGGTTTCTATAGCCTTCTCTCTCTCTCTCTCTCTCTCTCTCTCTCTCTCTTTCTCTCTCTCTCGCTCTCTCTCACACACAATGTTGCTTGAACTACTTCATTGCACCATTAAGTCTCCTTAGTCGTTAGCCCTCATCCTTTAGATTCTCCAATTACTTCTTTGGTCATTCTTTTAATACAAGTACTGTGTAACATAATGAAAAAAAAAAAAAAAAAATCTATCTTTGTCATCATCATCATCTGTGAATTTAAATATTTGGTTTGTTCAGCACTTTATGTATAACAATTTATAAGGATGATCACAAAACTGCACAAAATCTTTTCTTGAGATTTAGCTGGCCTACTTTGCAAAGCTTTCTTCTAGGGAAGTATGGTGCCATTGCTCTAGTTGTCCGTTGAAGATTTGAAGGAACACTAGTGTCCCTAATATTAATGAATATTTGATTTGCCATATGGTTCCTCCCTTTTTGTTTTTTGTTTTTTTAATTACAAGAATTTCAAGGGATAGGAGCTCAGTTATGGATACTACTAACAATCTATATTCTGATAGTTTTCTTGCTTGTTGAAGTGTGTGAAGTCTTGAAGGAGTTCTGGCCGAAAAGATAAGAACTTGTCTGACTTTCTTTCTTGACTGTTGGTTTGAAATCTGTTTTCCCACAACGTTACTTTTATTGAATTTGTGAGCTATGTAGTTTGCTTTTGAGTTTTGACCCTACTTTTCTTTGTATTTGCTCTTCATTCGATTGTGTGCAAACTGCAAAGAATCAATAATGAGATACTGAACTCTGCATGAATGCAGTATATAAATTCACACGTATGTATGTATGTTGCAAATTGTGGGTAGTATAGTACTGACATATAATTTAATAATTGGGTGGTATAGTAATGTTTCGCATTGAATTTTTCTGTTACAACAATTTCAACCTTATTTTTGAGATGATAGTCAAATATACAGGATTTCGAAAGTTCTAATTATGCAGAATGATTAAGTTTTTAATGTCATGTTCCTAGATGGTTAATTTTCCTAGAGACTGATAATAATTGAAAATCCCATCCTTTTGGTTGTCTATGACAAAGGAATTTAGACTCACTGTAATGTTTAGCTGTTATTGTTGGAGATGTAAATGGTTTGATTAGGAATCTTTAGATATCTGTCTGATCTTTGAATTTGTCAACGGAACTTTAGATATCTGTTCTGTTACTGTTTTTCAATCTAACTGGCTTAAAATAACTTAGACTTTGTAGTGAGACATATAATAAGGCCGTGGATCTCGTATGTAGGGTCAATGTGTGTGTAACATCTATAAGACTTGGTAGAGGCTTTTTGGGTCCTTGACAGCACAAGGAAATCTCAAGAGGGGTTCTTCTTCTTTTCTTTTTTTTGATCAGTCTGAAGAGGGGTTCTATTTTGGCAATACGTGCCATTTGTTTTTTTAAGCCCCTTCATGATTCTCCTTGTAGTTTTATGCATTAAGTCAAAATCTCAAAATCCAAAATAGTTCTCTTGGGAAATCTTAAGGGGGACTCCTTTCTTTATTAATATTGTAAAACTTGTACTATTTGAATTCTATCCATGTTAGCTAAATGAGGAAACTTTGTGTCAAAACCATTTCCAAATAAAGCAGAATATTGCAATTCTCTATATTTTTTAAGGGTTGTGTTAACAATTTCAACCTTATCTTTTTGTGCAGCTTAAGGGCATTCTTTTCAACTTTTTAAATTGTGGGGCCTACTTTATAAAGAAAAAAAAATTAAAATAATTTATGGGACTAATTTTATGTCTTTTTCTTTTATTTATTTAATTTTTTTATTAAATATGATCCACATTAGTCCAACTTTTATAAGTACCCCATGGTGCTTGTTGAATTGGCCGGGCTAGTCTAGTTTTAAAAACAGTGGTTTTTATATAATAGAATTAGATTGCAATTTGTAGAATTATTTAATTAATTAAATATATTATTTTGTTGATTAAATTGCAACTTTATATACTTAATTGTGCACTCAGAGGCCCTTTTATTATTATTTTTTTAAAAGGTTAATAATTTGCATTCATCATAATTCGTGATTGCTACATTTTTCAATCATTGAAAAACTTAGGGGTGTAATGAGTTATAACACAAAAAAATTTACACCCACAAACGCATAAATCTCATCTCACTTGAGGTTTTTTAGTGATTGTAAAATATAGCAACCCTGAATTATAATGAATGAAAATTATTAACCTTTAGAAAAGGGAAAAAAAATTAGAAGAGTCTCAGATGCTAGTATACTATAATTGTGATCCATTTTTATGGGTTGCTTCAAATAGGGATGACAATTTTGTCCCGCCCCTCCCCACTTCGCCCCGTGCGGGTTTTCTCCGCCCCGCAAAGGTAGTGGGGCGGGGATGGGGCGAGATTTTAGACCCACACCACGGAGCGGGGCAGGGATGGGTTTACACTTTTTAAACCCACCTCGCCCCACCCCGCCCCGCATTAATAAGGTTTAAATTATAATTTTTTCATATCCTAAAATCCTACTATTTAAACAAAAATATCATCAGCTTATTTTATTCTACCTAACGTGGTTATACCTCTTTTTTTTCTCTAGCAAAGTTAGAAATAAGGTACCAATTTTAACGTTTTTTTTTTGTCTTTATTAGAAACAAATTTATATATTATTGAATTACTGATTTCATTCATGATTCATACGTCTTTCTCAACTTACTTTTCATCATGAACATAGTATAATTTTTTTTAATGAGGTATGGGTCTGAGGCTCTAAATATTTGTGTCTGTGTCATTGTTTTTGTAATTTTGTGTGGGCGTTGGCTGCTTAACAACACTGCTTCTTTATGCTTGTCAAAATTCATATCTATTTTACAAGCTAGGTTTTTGTTTTTTAATTTTTGGAGAACAAGGTGATGAGAAATATGTTTCCCTATTAATATTGGTTTGATTGCCGATATGATGGCATCAATCATGTACTAGCTCTAGCTGATCGTTCTCGTTCTCCACACAAAAATTATATACAATTTAATTTAGTTTTCTGTATTTTTATTAAAAATATAAGGTACAGGTTTGAGACTTTGACCCATTCTCTATGAAATAGTCACAAAATTGGAGGAATTAAATAATGCACACTACTTAGTATAAAGGAGATTTGTTTTAGTGTTTTTTAGGCTAATGAAATATAAACATTTAGATAATATTATTTAGTTTTTACTAAAAATTAGTTTGATTTGATAGGATAAATGTATTTATAATTTCAAGTATATTTTTATTATTGAAACAAGTCATTTTATTTGAAAAAATGGTAATAGTTGTAGGGAAAATTAACAAGAAATAAAGTTTTACGGTGTAGGGGCGGGGCTTTGTGGGTCTTCGCGGGGCTTTAAGGGGCGGTGATGGGGCAAGAAATTTTCCCCGTCATGCAGGGCGGGGCAGGGATGGGGCAAAAAAATCCATGTGAGGTGGGGGCGAAGATCCCATCCTTCGGGCCCGCCTCGCCCCATTGCCATCCCTAGCTTCAAATTGATTGCATCTATTGTTTGATTCTTGAAAAATCAATATAATTTCAGGGCTAGATATAAAATGAACTTTAACTCGTATTAAATTGAACAAAGAAAATGGCAATTGATCCTATGAATCCTACAAATGGTAAAGCTATTACTTTTAGAGGATTTTGAATGACTTTGTGGCCTAATCACCATGCATAATTTGCGTAGTACGGTTTTTTCAAAGCCAATTGGCACCCCCAGTCCATTAGACGCGGATATATTTGTCATTTAGCTCTTAAAACCGAGTAATCATACTTATCTTCCTTGTTGAATACACTCTCACCAAAGATGTAGGCTTCTTTTCCTTCGTTTTGTCAAAAATAGTTTTGAGACAAAATAAATAAATAAATAAGGTAAGAGCGAGTTGTATAAGTTTACTTTATTTGCAAGGTGGTGTTATTGCACAATAAGTTAATTATTCAAAAATGCCCACGAAATGATAATAGTCTAGCTAGATAGTAGTTACTACATAAACATGTGCTGAGAAGAACTCAAGGATACCATATGATAGGTGCTGCATGAGGATGTGCTGATGTGTGTGCAGTACGAGTGATGAAGAGGTGCAAGGTTGAAGCTGTGCACGTGTTAAAGGCTGTGCTGAGCTGGAGGCAGTTAGAAGCAGAGCTAAGTGGAGTGAGTGAGCTGGAGGTAGTTAGAGGTAGAGCTGAGTTGGAGTTAGTTAGGTAGTTATGTGATTAGTTGTTATGCAGTTAGCTAAGAGAGGAATTAGAGGGTACCACAGATTGTATAAATAGATTGAGAAGGAATTGTAAAGGATATGAAAAATGTATACAACTGTTCTTCTTCCCTGTTATTCTTCTTTATCTCTCTTTCTCATTCTTTCCCTTAACTCTGTTCTTTCCATCTTGGAGGCTTAGTTTCCCTCGAAGAAACTACCAAAATCTTCTTGATTCCAATCATATTATCAGAATCTTAACATTGGTATCAGAGCCATATCTTTGTAACCATGACAGAGACACGATCCGTAGCTGCACTTACTGATAAATTCAACGTGCTAGCAAAGTTCGTAGAGCAACATGAAGCTGAATTCAGTGTTTTACACCAGAAGTTAGATGCTGTGACCACTGTGTTGCAAACCCTGTCAGAGACTGTTCAAGGATTTACAGAAGCTGGCAATGGCTGGCATCAGAGACAACAACAGAGACCAAATTCACCAATGGGGCATCCATCCCTACTGGTACAAGATCATCAAGAAGCGGTTATGGCAACAATTCCAAAGACTGTCAAATTGGAATTTCCGAGGTTTAGAGGTGAAAATCCCTCAGGGTGGATTTACAAGGCTAACCAATTCTTCCAATTGAATGGTACTCCTCTAAATCAAAAAATTTTACTAGCTTCATATCACATGGAAGAGGAGGCGCTAATATGGTTTCAGGATGCTGAAGAAGCTGGTTTGTTTACAAGTTGGGAAGCATTTGTTAAATCTTTGCATGTGAGGTTTGGCGCAACAGCTTATGATGATCCTATGGAATCCTTGACAAGGCTAAGGCAGATGGGTTTAGTGGTTCATTACAAAGGGCAATTTGAGTCCTTATCCAATCGTGTCAAGGAATTATCTGAGAAACACAAGTTGAGCTGTTTCTTGAGCGGGTTGAAGGAAGAAATTAGGCTACCTATTAAGATGTTCAATCCTCATAATCTTAGTACAGCATTTGGCTTAGCCAAGATTCAAGAAGAATACCTTAATGCAAGTGAGAAGGGTACCAAACCATGGGGAGAGGTACCAGTGACAAGACCATCAATCCTTGGTCCACCACCTGCAAAGAATAACAGGGAAGAAGAACAGTTGTATACATTTTTCATATCCTTTACAATTCCTTCTCAATCTATTTATACAATCTGTGGTACCCTCTAATTCCTCTCTTAGCTAACTGCATAACAACTAATCACATAACTACCTAACTAACTCCAACTCAGCTCTACCTCTAACTACCTCCAGCTCACTCACTCCACTTAGCTCTGCTTCTAACTGCCTCCAGCTCAGCACAGCCTTTAACACGTGCACAGCTTCAACCTTGCACCTCTTCATCACTCGTACTGCACACACATCAGCACATCCTCATGCAGCACCTATCACCAGATTATTGAAAGTTTTCTTAATTACAGGAATCATGAACATTAGTTAAATCTCTAAATATTTCACCTTTCAATTCCTAAGAATTTATCGAATACTAGCTGATTCTCTCAAAATAACTTAATGGGCTTTCCTAAAGTACTATTGTTTGCTTTCCTAAAGTACTCCTTATGCAACATTTTCAAAACATAAAAAATGAAAATTTAATCTTTGTTGTTGGCCACCCATAGTGCATAACAATTTGTTTTAGAGCAAGCTTAACAGATTTTAGAGGAATGTTAAATAATTTTTACTCCCTATCAATGTCATCAATTAGTAACTGATATGGATGCCAAGACCAATTTTAAAAGGTCGTCAATTGTTTATACTAATGCAAGATTTGAGAAAATGGCAAATTAAAACACTACAAATGTATATGAAGTAGAAGAAAACCCAACAACAGAAATTAAATCCCAATTGACAGATAATGAAAGCGGGGTTCTTAATTTAATAAAACAAAGGGGCTAGAGAAAACAAATTAATTATTTCATATAGTTATGAATAAAATGATGACCCGGCGAAATCAGTTATATTCCCCTCTTGATTTGAATATATTCATCTTTGTCTCATAGTCAATCAAAATCCTATATACACTTCATCTATTTGATAATTGACACAGTACTTCTTCAATTGTTTTTGATTTGTCAAAAATCCGTAGCCTAAGTTCTTGACCAGGAAAAAAAATTAAAATTATTACCTTAAAAGGTATAAAAAGAAAAGAAAAGTCAAAATAAATGGAAAGAAATCAAAATATTGACCATATACCTAACCCAAAGTAAATTTAACTGAGCAAAGGAAGAAAGAAACAATATAATAAAAAACATTTACATCGAGTAATATTTAAGCAATACCATTTTGTTCCATGAAAAAAAAAATGTAATTTCGTTTTGAAATGATCATACCCAGTCAATACATAGGGCTTACATGGATGAGAAAAACTACCATTGACATTTGCTTTGAACATAATACTTGAAAATAATAATTGTTGCAATTTCATCACCAAGTATGTAAGGAAAAAAATAAAATTCCAATAACAGAAATTAAATCCCAATGGACAGATAATGAAAGCAGGGTTCTTAATTTAATAAAACAAAGGGGCTAGAGAAAACAAATTAATTCTTTCATATAGTTATGAACAAATTGATGACCTAGCGAAATTGGTTATATTCCCCTTTTGATTTGAATATATTCATCTTTGTCTCATAGTCAATCAAAATCCTATATACACTTCATCTATTTGATAGTTGACACACTACTTCTTCAGTTGTTTTTGATTTGTCAAAAATCCATAGCCTAAGTTCTTGACCTGGGAAAAAAAATTAAAATTATTACCTTAAAAGGTATAAAAAGAAAAGAAAAGTCAAAATAAATGGAAAGAAATCAAAATATTGATGATATACGGTACATACCTAACCCAAAGTAAATTTAACTAAGCAAAGGAAGAAAGAAACAATATAATAAAAAACATTTACATTGAGTAATATTTAAGTAATACCATTTTGTTCCATGAAAAAAAAAATGTAATTTCGTTTTGAAATGATCATACCCAGTCAATACATAGGGCTTATGTGGATGAGAAAAACTACCGTTGACATTTGCTTTGAACATAATACTTGAAAATAATAATTGTTGCAATTTCATCGCCAAGTATGTAATGAAAAAAATAAAAGAACTATAAAATGTCAAAGACAACGAGATTTATAAACAAAGTGAATTTTTTTTATTTTATTTTATTTTATGTTTATTGGTAAGGATCCGTTTGATTGGAGGGAAACATGAGGGATGAAAAAAAATGATTTTTGGGGTTGTTTGACAAGCATGGAAAATATGAGGGATTTTGGTAGAATTTATGCATTTTCTCTCCAAGCCCATCAAAAAGAAATCTTTTCAAATTGGAGTGATTTTAAGAGAAAATGGGGTGGCGAGTGGTAGATGAGAGAATACCAAATGTGCCCCTCCCTCCATTATGTATTGTGTCTGTGCTATAGGATATGTTCTTTTTCTTTTTGTTCTCTTTTTTCCTCAGCGTGTTTTCTTTCATTTCTCAAACAGTGGCCTTTTTAAATGACGCGGTCCATGAGGTTCTAACCGAGACGCGACTATTGCTGGTTAAAAACAATAGTTTTTTTTTTTTTTTTTTTAAATTAAAAAAAAAAAATCGAGTCTCAACGGTAGTTTTGTGTTTAACAAAAGCTTCTCTTTTTTCTTTTTTCTTTTTCTTTTTTTTTTTTTTCCTTTTGAATCAACGTTGTTTTTTTTTTTAAAAAAAAAAAAAAAAACAAACAAACGATAGCGGGCTCCTCTATAATTATTATATATAAATAATATAATGTAATGTAATAATAAAGATAAATAAAAGAAAATATTTTTCTATATTATGTAATAGGGGTGTAAGAGTAAATTTATATAAACAAAATTTTCTATCCTCCCCATTTTCCCCTCAACCAAATAAAAGAATTTTTCATCATTCCAATCAAATACCCATGAGGGAAAACTAAATCTTTTATATATATCCTCTCATTTTTTCATCCTCTAATGCCATTCTTATGAAAAGGAAGTGGCACTGGCATATCATTTAAGGAAAATATTGATTGATCATTTTTTTATACAACTTCTCTTTGTAAGTTTTGAATTTGGATAATTGTAGTTGTTTGCGAGAATACAAACTATCTTGGAAAGAACTACTTGCAAGACAAGACTTCGCACCGAATTGATGGGCTCTGCCACTACCTAAACTAATAGGACTTCAAAAGTACAAAATATTTAACTAAGAAAAATAAGGGAACAAGCAATGTAATCACAATATGTAGATATCTTAATTTAGAATTCAAGTTCATACAAATAAGAAAGATTCAAATCATACAAACTCCTAAGTTAAATTACAAAAACTATATTTAGATAATTCATGTGAGACAAACGCACTTACAAACATAAAATTATCCTTCCGTTGACCGGGTATGTGAATCTAGTTTGTCAGATTTTTGTTGTGTCTCTCTGATAATAGCTTTAATCTTTATTTATAGCAGACCAAAAACAGTTACTGCCCTCCTTCTTAAATTTTGGTAACTTCTATTGTACTCTGACTAGTTGATAACTGACTCACTGACTAATTGATAACTGACTCACATGCTCACACACCTCCAAAACCTCTGCGTCATGTGAGTTTACTGTGATATTCTCTATTATAATAGGCCTTGCAAGTTTGCTTATTTGGGTCATGGTTTACATTGATCAAGATCCAGCCCCTCAAGTCACCCTTTAGTGGATAACTGACTCACATGCTCACACATGTGAAAAATATTTTATTTTTTGCCTAACAGTAGTAGTGGGTTGGGAGGAGTTTTGAGTATTGAATTTGGATAACTATTTCATAATGGGTTTGGGCGAAATTTTGAATTAAATAACTGCTTGGTAATGGGTTAAATTAAACCTCTTCTATTTAGAGAAAGAGAGTGTGGGAAAATAGAATAAGAAGTTGTATGAGAGAGAGAGAGAGAGAGAGAGAGAGAGAGAGAGAGAGAGAGCTTTGAAACTATCTAAAAAAAGCTATTTTATTTTCTTAAAAAAAGTTTTTTTTTTTTTTTTTAATTTGATTTTAACCAAGAAACATGGAGGAGAGAGATATGCCATTAGAAAAAACTTTTAAAAAAATTAGGGGTTTTTTAATTAGTAATTTTACATGTTTAACCCTATGATTTAAACTTTCTAAACACGTGAATTTGAGGGTATTATTTATATCTATAATTATACTTACTACTATTTAAGGGATTTCCTGTTGGGATGATCATTTTAGTGGTTTAAAAAATACTCTTATTCCCTTCATTTAAATAGAGACAAAATTGGTGGATAACCCACTAAAAACACATCTATAACTCCCACGTAAAACTTAGCCTACAAAATAATTGTATCACACATAGAGGGATTTGCAAGGAAGGAGCCAGGGTTTGAATCCCAGGGGGGCAAGCTTAATATAAACTCAAGTTCATTAACATCGATATCTCATATTTGCAGATACAATTTCGAATTACGCACCATATATATATATATATATATACACATATATAATTAGAATTTCAAAATAGTTATACAAACAAATGAAATAATAATATGACAACGTAAACGTCTTACAAGTGTTTGTTTTTCCATAAATATACACCAAGTAGTAATAATATATTTTTTTAATAATATATGTCAAAATCCAAAGACAAATTTCTTTAGCAACTTTTACCTGTAACATGACAAAAACTCTTAGAGCATTCACACCCGGCCTTGCAAATGACATATGTTGGCATATTTAGCATCAAAGTCTCAAAAAACCCCCATTACCCAGACTTCTAAACCCAAAAAAATTTACAATTGTGCTACAGTATCATCCTATATTTATGATGGTACTGTAGCAACGTTCTAAATATTTATATTATATTTTATTCCAAAAGTATCCTACCTCTTTCTCTCTCTTCAATGTCTCATCCTCTCTCTATCTCTAGAACGTTCCAACTTCCAAGCCTGTCTCTTCTTCACATCGTTTAACAACACTTCATCTTTTTTGTTTTCTCACTCTCAAATTCCAAACATTTCTCATAGTGGTTTTTTTTTTTTGGGGGGGGGGGGGGGGGGGGGGGCGTGGGTCAAGTGGCGGCGTAGGCGTGTGTTTGGCGGTGTAATCAGGTTGTGCTAATTGGTGACTTGGGTTTTCTGTTGGGCATGGTGGTGTGGTAAGGTGGAGATTGGTGTGGTGGCGTGGTTGTCGGCGTGGTGGGTTTCTTTTTTCTTTTTTTCCTCTTGGTGGTTCTTGTGGTGGCTGTTTCTGTGATTGTGGTTGTTGGAGGTGATTTTTGGCGGTTTTTTGTTTTTTTTTTCCCTCTTGGTGGTTCTTGTGGTGGTTGTTTCTTGTGGTTGTTGTTGGCGGTGGTGGCTTTGGTAGTGGTGGTTGTTGGCAGGTGGCGTGGTGGTGGCTATTGTGGTTGTGCTGGTGGTTACTGGCCAGTGGCGAGTTGGGTTTGCTAGATGACAGTGGTGGTTAGTTTTTTTCTTGGTGGTGGCTGGGTTTTTTTTTTTAAATATTTTTTTTATGGTGGTGGTAATCTTTTAGATAGTGAAATGGAGAGGAAGAGTGGGTTGATGGTGGCAGTGGATAGTTTTATTTTTCTTGGTGGTGGTTGGGTTTTTTAAATTATTTTTTATGAAAAGAAAGAGAGAGAAAAAGTTGGTGAAATGAATATTTTAATGAATAGATGAGATAAATAAGAAATGGGATGTTGGGTGTATTATAAAATGATATGATATAATCGATAAAATAGCTTTTGAGATGGTAAAATAGAATAGTTTGAAGAAACCGGATGTGAATGCTTTTACTATCTATTGTCCCCGTAAATTGAAGAGAAATGACGTGAAATAATATTATCTGACATTAATATTAGTAATGGTTATAATCCAATGGCTCATTGTGTATGAATCCAACGGTCTCTAATCAAACCATCTCTTTACAGTGACTTCATTTCACATTGCCTTCCCTCTCCTTCATTCTCAACCATAACTAATTCTCTCTTTCTTTGCCCTCTCTCTTTTTCTGTTTTTCTCAACTAAACCTAGTTCTATCTCTCTCTCAAACTCAGATTCAAACTCTCTCTTTAAAGTCCAGATTTCATTTATGAGTTTGAATATTTGCTGCTAACAATTAGATACGAGATTGCAAGAGATTCAGAGAGAAGAACTGAAGAAATGAGGAAACACAAAATCAATTTTTTAAGTCTAGATTTTTTTTTAGAAACTTGTGTTATCTGGATTTGTGATTTGTTCTTTTTTTTTTTTTTAAGGTTTCTGTGGGAAATTGAGCAATTCCAAATGTTTTCTTTTTTGGTTCCATGGGTCAGTTTGTAATTTTTTTGAGGAGGGGGGCAAGTGTATATATTTTGGGGGTAAAATTGTAAAACTTTTGTGCATATATATAATAGTCAAATTTTAAAAGAATTTGGGGGGGGGGGGGAATTATAAGATCCACATGGTGGACAAGTGATGTGGTCCACCATTCTACTAAAAAAATGCTACTTGTTTAAAATTGTTAGTTAGAAAATCTTTTTTAAACAGAAATTAATTACTGACTCAGCAATTTTAAATAAGTGGAAGTTTTTTAATGGAATGGTGGACAAGTGACGTGGTCCACCAGAAGATTCTATAATTTCTCGGGGAGAGGGGGGCAGGGGGAGGGAATAGCCCCCCAAGGCCAATACATGGCTCCGTCTCTGGGGATTTGGTTTTAGAATTAAATTTTTGGATTGTGGGATCTTTTTATAACACTCTGTGCAAACTTTACTTTACTTTTCTATAATATATTTTCTATTATGGACTTTTTTGGGTAATGTTTTTGGGAGTTTAGGAAATTTGCGTTATAATTTATTCTTTATTTAAACTAGCTTGTAACCCCATGCATATGCATGGATATACTTAAAAATATATAATAAGATGCATAATATAATTCCTATATATATAATTGAAATACTATTGATAGTCATTTTTATATTTTGTTAACTCTTTAATAAATTTTGTAAGGATATTATTAGGTATAAAATGTAAATTGTCCATTTATTATTATTATTATTATGAAGCACTTTTTTTTTTTATAATTCATCTATTTTAGACTCTTTGGTTTTTGTACTTAATAACTCACTTAGATGAATATTTATTATGTGTTCTCACATTTGATTCTAAAATTAATAAATAAAACTTTTTAAGAATAAATAATTTAGGACATATGATGCAAAATTTGAATTTGAATTTGGAATTCTAATTTGAATTTCTCTCAACTTTACCTATTATTATATATATAGATATAGATTTAAAAATTTTAATTTGCAAATTCTGCTTATGTACACATTTCGTAAAAATACAATCATCTTCTTCCATTGAGTTCTTTATAGGTTTATGACAGGTGTACATCACAAAAATTGAAAATCTCACATTAAAGAAAGTTCTTAAAAGAAACTAGTATTTGAGCAATTGAGTTCCTTATAAGTTCATGACAGATGTACATCACCAAAATTGAGGATCTCTCACATTGAAAAAGGTTCTTTAAAAAAAAAAAACCTAGCCTCGAAATTGGTACACGTGCTAAGATATTAGTTATTTATTAATTTCTTGAAAAAATATGAGATGGAGATAAAGAATTATTTAACTTAATTAGAATCCTTAACATTCCAAAAATACAAGATTAGAGGCCGTTTGATACGGGTATTTAAACAACAATTTTTTTTTTTTTTGAAAATATATATGTGTAAAAATATGTATAATATTATTTAAAAACTTTTTTTTTTAGAATTAAATTATTTAAAAACTGAAAACATGCGTTTAAATTCGCATACTAAATGAAACCTAGAATGCTAAAAATTATTATTATTATTATTATTTTGTGGAGAATATATACTAAAAGATTACCTGATTTAAAAAATTTATATATAAAATAACTAACTAAGATTGCTTCATAAATCTTCTCAAAAAAAAAAAAAAAAAAAGATTGCATCATAAAGAATATTGGAAAGGTAGTTAAGAATAGAAGAACCTGGTTCCCAAAAAAAAAAAAAAAAAAAAAAAAAAAAAAAAAAAGAAAAAAGAAGGAAAGGAGAACGTCCTATTGTCTCCAAAAATGACAAAAGAGTCAGTAGGTCAGCGCCTTCGCGTAAAGTAAAAGCGGCCAATCTCACTCTGTCAGTGTCCTGTAATTGGCAACTCAATCCATATTTTATTATTATTGTTTAACCATTTAATTTTAAAAAAAATTTGGGTAAAAACTAATTAAACAATAGCTTTTTTTTTTTTTTTTTTCGAATAAACGAGAGCACTGTAGGATAGCACCAAAACTTAAAATATATTGAAGCAGGTCAGAAATCAACCATTTATGCATATTGAAATTGGTCGATGAAAATATTTATTCATTTATTTATTATTATTATTTTACGTTTTTCGAGAACAATAAAAAATGAAATTGGTCAATAATTTATTATTGTTATCTTACTTTTTTCAAGGATAATGGAGAAGAGAGGACTTACTTATTATATGAAGAGAAAAAAGAGATTAAAACTTTTTTTTTAATAAAAATGAATATTTTAATAAAATAAAATATTGAATAGATGACGAGAGTTTTACATTTACAATAATTTCAACAAATTATATATGGTAAATTTTTACTGATTTTAATTTGAATTATAATTGTAATTACTTTTTTGTCCATTAATAACAACTTATCACATGAAATTTATTGTAAAAATTTTATGAAATTTTATAAACATAATATTTTTCATAAATAATCATATAAGTATTTTAATCAATAAGAAGTGCTACGTATATAACATATATGGTTAGTTGTTATTTGTTCAAATTTAAACTTATCACTGAAATTATTTTTTTTCCCAACAATAATAACCAGTAATAATTTGTTACTTAGGATTTGTTGTGAAGATATTATGGATATAACATTTCTCTTTGATTAATAATTAGCTAAAATAAAAAAGTAAGACACTAAGCTAATTTTTAGCTTTTTAGTTATTAAGTACAATTTTTTCAAAATCCTAATTTTTTATTAATTTTTCTCACTTTTTTAAGGTACAATATGTTATTCGAGAGGTGACTCTTCACTACTTCTATCTTCTAATTAATAAAGAGAAATGTTAACGGGTACGGCAAAGTGTCCATTAAGGATAATTTATTATGAAGTCCACTTAATAAAAAATTGGTATAAATTGATGAAATGACTACAAATAGTATTGAAATGACTGAAACTCAAAAAGTTGACTTTATTGACTCTACACCATATAAAATTGGTAAAAAAATTGACTTTATTGACATAAAGTTGTTTATTAACAGGCATGGTGCCCATCAATACTACCCATTAATAATAGGGATTTACTAACGCATACCCTTAGAGCATATGGGTTTATTTGGATACCGATTATTTTGCTGAAAACTGAAAACAATAAAAAAAATAAAAAATTTATTGTTCACTCTTTTTTTACTGTTTGTATACCTTGGTGCACTATTCATGGTTTAAAAAAAAAAAAAAAAAAAGGAAACGTAGACACAAAACGCGTTGCGTTTCAGCTATCCAAAAATACAAGGTTAGAGGCCGTTTGATACGTGTATTTAAACAATATTTTTTTAATTTTTTTTGAAAATATGTGTGTGTAAAAATACGTATAATGTTATTTAAAAACTGAAAATATGCGTTTAAATTCGCATACTAAATGGGATCTAGAATACTAAAAATTACTTTTTTTTTTTTTTTTGGAGAATATATACTAAAAGATTACCTGATTTAAAAAAATTATATATAAAATAACTAACTAAGATTGCTTCATAAATCTTCTCAAAAAAAAAAAAAAAAGATTGCATCATAAAGAATATTGGAAAGGTAGTTAAGAATAGAAGAACCTGGTTCCAAGAAAAAAAGAAAAAAGAAAAAGAAAAAAGAGAACGTCCTGTTTTCTCCAAAAATGACAACAGAGTCAGTAGGTCAGCGCCTTCGCGTAAAGTAAAAGCGGCCAAGCTCACTCTGTCAGTATCCTGTAATTGGTAACTCAATCCATATTTTATTATTATTTTTTTACCATTTAATCTTTAAAAAAAATTGGGTAAAAACTAATTAAACCATAGCTTTTTTTTTTTTTTTTCGAATAAACGAGAGCACTGTAGGATAGCACCAAAACTTAAAATATATTGAAGCAGTTCAGAAATCAACCATTTATGCATATTGAAATTGGTCGATGAAAATATTTATTCATTTATTTATTATTATTATTATTATTATTATTATTATTTTATGTTTTTCGAGAATAACAAAAAATGAAATTGGTCAATAATTTATTATTATTATCTTACTTTTTTCGAGTATAATGGAGAAGAGTGGACTTAATTATTATATGAAGAGAAAAAAGAGGTTCAAACTTTTTTTAATAAAAATGAATATTTTAATAAAATAAAATATTGAATAGATGACGAGAGTTTTACATTTACAATAATTTCAACAAATTATATATGGTAAATTTTTATTGATTTTAATTTGAATTATAATTGTAATTACTTTTTTGTCCACTAATAACAACTTATCACTTAAAATTTATTGTAAAAATTTTATGAAATTTTATGAACATAATATTTTTCATAAATAATCATATAAGTATTTTAATCAATAAGAAGTGCTACGTACACAACATAGATGATTAGTTATTATTTGTTCAAATTTGAACTTATCACTGAAATTACTTTTTTTCCCTAACAATAATAACAAGTAATAATTTGCTACTTAGAATTTGTTGTGAAGATATTGTGGATATAACATTTCTCTTTGATCAATAATTAGCTAAAATAAAAAAGTAAGACACTAAGCTAATTTTTAGCTTTTTAGTTATTAAGTACAATTTTTCCCCCCTCAAAAAAAAAAAGTACTAATTTTTTCAAAATCCTAAATTTTTATTAATTTTTCTCACTTTTTTAAGGTACAATATGTTAGTCGAGAGGTGACTCTTCACTACTTCTATCTTCTAATTAATAAAGAGAAATGTTAACGGGCACGGCAAAGTGTCCATTAAGGATAATTTATTATAAAGTCAACTTAATAAAAAATTGGTATAAATTGATGAAATGACTACAAATAGTATTGAAATGACTGAAACTCAAAAAGTTGACTTTATTGACTCTACACCATATAAAATTGGTCAAAAAATTAACTTTATTGATATAAAGTTGTTTCATAATGGGCATGATGCCCATTAATACTACCCATTAATAAAAGGGATTTACTAATGCATTCCCTTAGAGCATATGGGTCTGTTTGAATACCGGTTATTTTGCTGAAACTGAAATTTGAAAACAATAAAAAAAAAAATTTATTGTTCTATCTTTTTTTACTGTTTGTATGCCTTGGTGCACTGTTCATGGTCTTTGAAAAAAAAAGGAAACGTAAACGCAAAATACGTTGCGTTTCAGCTATCCAAACCACACCTACGTTAATAAATTATTTTCGAAAATTTTTTATCAAAAATTAAAAATAATTGTCAAAAAAAGTTACATTTTTTTTCAATTTTTAATAAAAACTTTTTTATAACGGATGTAAAAAATCTGAGGATTGATCTGAGTCGTCCAGTCTCATCAAACAAATCCTACCCATCAATCACTAAATTCTAAATACAGAAGGGAATGTAACCAAAGCCAGTGCCAGAGTCACAGACAAAGATACGCACACATACACAACACACCATTCCACATTCTGTTGCTGAGCTCTCGATATCACGCGTTTCGGCGCAAGATAGGGGCAATTTGGTACAATTCCACCCAAACCCCTCCCTCCACACTCCACACTCCACCACCAAAAAAAGAAACTCCAATGAGACCATAATCATCACCCGTGACAATGTTCGAAAGAAGCGATGATACATTTCTCTTCTTCCCACCTCTCTCAACTCTCTACATTTCCCTCAAGATTTTCCTGCGAAACAAACACATTTTCCTTTCCATATTTGCCCTCGCCACCCTTCCTCTCTCTTTCCTTCTTTTTTCTCTCTCTTTATCCTCCCACCGCCTCAAGTCCCACGTCTACCACCTCGAAGTCGTTGCCCTCCGCTCCCACACGCGCTTCGAGGCGCGTCACGTCTGGCGAGAGTCACGCGCCGACGCTCTCGGCCTCCTCAAGCTCAGAGCCCTCTTCTTTCTCCCCAACTTCCTCCTCTCCCTCGTCGCCGCCGTCACCTCCGTCAGCTCCACCGTCTCCGCCGTACATTCCAAACGCCCCACCCTCGTCTCCTCCTTCGCCGCCGTTAAGCTCACGTGGAAACGCCCCTCCGTCACCACCATCTTCATCTACGCCATCTCGCTATTCTACGCCCAGCTCCCGCGTACTTTAGCAGCTCTATCTGGGTCGCCCGGGTCCGAATTCTTGGTCCTCCTAATCGGGTCGGGTCTCGAGGTTTACCTAATGGCGGTGCTGAGTCTCGGCCTCGTGGTATCGATCGCGGAGGAAAGGTTTGGATGGGAAGCAATTCGGGTCGGGTCGTGTCTAATGGCGGGTCGGAGAATTTCCGGGTGGGTGCTTTCGGGTTTGTTCGTGTTGGTATCGGGCGCAATTGCTACGGATCTAGAGAGGATCATAGACGATCAGGATTCGTTGTCATCGACATCGACGGCTATGAGGGTAGTGGATGGTGTTAGAAATAAAGTGGGGTTAATTTTGTTGTACGGGGTAGTGGTGCTTTGGAGTTACATTGTTAATACAGTTTTTTACTGCGAGTGTAGAAAGAGACACGTTAATAGGGTTGAAGATGAGAGTGTTGCAGTTTAGCTTTCATGCTCTTTTCTTTTTTCTTTTTTCTTTTTTCTTTTCCTTTTTCTTTTTTGGGTTGAGAGGAAAGAAGAATCTTTTGTTAATGTGTTGAAAGTGAAGATATGTTTACCTATTGACATATGATGACAATTTAGAAAAGAAAAGGTTATTGATAATTGACATTCTGATCTAAATATGTGAAGTTGAAAAAAATTTTAGTTCTGATGTTTAATTTATATGAGAAAAAAATTAGTTAACTAAGTAGCTCATAGATAAATTGAGTTTTTTCAAGAATAAAATGGACAAAACTTATACGTATGATAATAGAGGTAGGTGATCTGGTAATAGAACTTTGTTATGATTATGAACCTGAACTAAAAAGGTGTTATGACTAACTTCCCAAACGAGAGAGAGAAAGAGACAATTTTATGAAAGTTTTGAAACAACTTTATTGGAAAATATAAAAAATAGTTTTTTTTTTTTTTTCATAAAATGTTTCTAAAAACATTTACTAAACCAATGCTCTTAAGGGGCGTTTGGTTCGCTGTAATATTACATTGCGCTATAATATTACGTTATAATAATCTTACATTAATGTAATCTCAATATAATAATCTTACATTAATGTAATCTCAATATAATAATACAAAATTATATTGTTTAGGAAGACGATGAGATTAAGATAATGTGATATATTTTGTAATTTTAAATTATGGTAATGTTAGAAAAAATAAAATAAATCAAAAATCTTAATGTCACATTATCGTAATGTGTATCATATTAATAACACATCACAGCGAACCAAATGCCCCCTTAAGATATCCAATAACTTCTCTCATCTACTACTGGCCTATTGCTTATTTATCCTCATTTAGTGAAGCACATTTATTCGAATTCAAATTTATTAGTAGCTGAATGCATTTTGCCTCATTCCTATCTTTATCTTATGTAGTATGAATTCCATGCATAACAAGCTTGAAATTTTAATTCTTTTTTATAGGAAAATTTTAATATTTGTGTGAGAGATCGCACTCCCGGCCTGGTTTTGGGTGTTGGGCTAAACTCACGTGAATGGGTGGAGTTGTGTTATTGTCTCTTAAAATGAAAGTTCGACTGATTATATTTTCCCCTTTAGATTAAGAGTTTTACAATGGAGTTGCCTCTTATTTAATTATTGGAATAAATAAGAAAACTAAAATTGAAAAATTCCTCATTTTATTGATTTACAAATGAATCTACATTAATCATAAGAAATTATATGGCTTTGGTCCTAGATACAATCTAAGATAAAGTACATGACTTTATTTTCTAGTTACAATTTAGAATTTGAAAATTACATTGATAAGCATTGATTTATCAATTCTTGATCTAAGCTCGGAGGTTATGTTACAAGATGGGAATGTGTTAGATACCCATCTTACTCAGTGAAATTGGTCTTCTAGATTATATTGGTCAACATTCATATCATATCATCCAATATGTTATCAATCAATTTGCATGTTGAATTTAATGTATGTGCATGTGATAAACCCTAATTCAATTTATTGAGCATTGCATTTGGATTGAAAAATAAATTATAGTGAATGTGTGTGAATGATGATATCCTAGATTTAAAGATTTGAAAGAACTATGTAACAAATATGTTTTTCATATTTTTGACATGGATTTAAGATCAAAGTTAGTGTTATGTATAAACATGTAATGAATAATCAAAAACATGTGAAGAACACATATGAACATTTAAGAAAATTCAAATATATTTAAGGAATTTAAATAACCACAAGCATGTTCTAATCTTAAATTCTCATCATAGCAACATACAAAACAAATTAGGGAAAGAGATTATACCTGCATGCAAATCCACACGGTGGAGGAGGAGGTAATTCTTGGTAGAGGTCCTAAGGGTGGAGTAAAAAAGAAGAACTAGGAGAGGGAGAGTGAGTCTCATTCAATACCTTGACTCTCAGAAAGACTAAGATATGACAAGACTACTCTACTTCAATAGAACTCAAGATAGAAGAAAAGAGAGGGTTTTTGTATGCCTTGAAATGGAGGAGATGGAGGGTTTATATAGTAGTAGTGGAAAACATATGAATGGAATGTTATTTAATAGGCTTAACAAAGGATAAAAAAGAATCATGAACCTAAATCCTATTTCAGACTTTGGGGAAAGCTAATATAGAGATTGGTGGGAGTGATGAGCAAGCAAAATTCGGTTTTCCCGTAACTATTGTAACAGCCTGTAAAGCCAAATTCAAAAAAATCATATCTTACTCAACTCCAATCAGAATTGTCTCGTTCTTATACTTAAATTGAAGCCCCAGATGTCTAGTTTCTGAAAAAATTAACGTCACTCATAGATTCAAAATATTACGAGAGAAATCAATGAAATTGTGAGCAGAGTTCATTTGCTAGATAATAATTTTAGCACAATTAACATTAATAGGTTCCAAATTAGTTTCCAATTAACATTAATAGGCTCTAATCACTTCCATTTCAGACTAAATTAGTTCCAAATTTACCATAATTAAAAAGATAATTACATAAATTACTCATTGAATAATTAATATTTGACTATCTAATTAATTAAATGTGTGCAACCTTACTATAAGATGTAGTCTTAGCCAATCAAATTATAACACATCATTAATTTCAAATTGATTATAATTATAACCAATTGGAATCAATTGTTCATAATCTCATATAGTCGAACTCAATTTGTGATATTCATCTCGACTATTAAAACTTGATTTGATGATAACTTTCAATCTAATGATCCAATTAGGGCTTATTACCAGTCGATTTGATTGTTACAATATCAAGATCATTTTGGTGAAATGAGATTAAGGATCTAATGGCCATAATTAATATGCATATTTCAAATGTGAAATTACCCTTTTACCTTCCATGTAAAGTTAAATGCGGGTTGCAAAATGGGATGTCAACAACTTGACTCTTTTGAAATTCATTTATAACTTTACTAATTTTTGATAGTAGAGGTCTGTTAATTATGAAGGTGGATGTGTTGTGGGTTCCAGTTAATTTAACTGGTAAAATTTTTTATCATCAAATAAGATATTAGAAGTTCGAACCCCATCTACATCAAAAATCAATTAGTGTCTTGGTTTAATAATAAAGAATAATAATTAGGAGTGGCCGCTGTATGTTGAAAATATCTGTAAAAATAAAAATAAAAATGAAAGTGGATGTGTTCACATAGTGAAGAAAGCTCCTTAATGTTGGTGGCGGTGCTTTGTTGTTTGAATTTTGGATGGTGACGAAGTCAGTTTGTGGTGCTTAAGGTTGGTGGCTGGTCAGTTTTGGCTTTGTAGAGTTCCATTTTTTTTTTTATGTTGAAAACAAAGATTGAAGATTCTTTGGGCTGTATAGCTAGTACTTGTTTTTCTTTCACCAGGCAAGCCCTCTACTATCTCCTTAGCCCAAGGTGATATGCAAAGCTTCATTGCTATCATCGCTTTAAATAGCTAAAAGAAGCACGCACCAAGTAAAGAAGGTTCCAAGAGATTCGATTTTAGATTTTTAGAAGAGATATAAAGAAGCATACAACACCCATGGCATCTTGGTTTTAAAGAAAAAGAACATCTGCAGGAAGGTAATAAAATAGAACAAAGACTCTCCTTGCGAAAGTATTAGCACAACTATTAGCTTCCTGAAACTATGATTCACACTTGTTTGAGATATTCTGCTTAGTAGAGTCCTACAGTCATCAACCAAAGGAGATATAAAGAGTTAGAATAATATAGGTGAATGTTATACAACCCATGGTTATTGATTCGAGGTAACTTAACCTGAAGAAGATAAGTATTGAAAACCTAACATGTATGGAGGATGGTATGCTGCTCACATTAACAGGGTCAAGATAGCCCTAAGCAACTAATCAGATACTAAATCAATCGATATTGCATTTATTACCATCAACCTAGCATTCAGTGCCTGTTTGTTTCAACGTTTTCAACCCAAAAAGCCCGTTTTGAAGAAAGCTGAACCACAAAGCCCGTTTGGTTAGGTATAAAACACAACTTTTAGAAAAAGTTGCATTTTGGGTTTGTGAAGAGAACGCGCAAAGTGAAAAAGAAGCTCAGAGGTGCATTTTGGAAAAGCCCGTGCGCGTTGATTTATATCCGTTGGACTCACAGGGTAGTTACCAAATTACCCTTCAATAAACTTTGCCCTTTTCTCTTCTCCCACATATTCTTGCTCCTCTGTTACATACTAACAATGGTCAAGAAAGTATCAACCAAATACAAACACAGCACCACCCAACTATCACGGTCTACCACAACAACCCATTTCACCATTTGATAATCCAAACACAAAATCAACAAAAATCAAACCAAAATAACTCAAAATCAACACAAAACAACTTAAAATCAACTCAAACCTCATTGGAAAACCCATCCCAAACCCAACTCAAAATCAACCCAAAACAAAATCAACTCAAAATCAAACCCAAAATCCACAGAAAATCAACTCAAAATTAAACCATTAATTTGAAAATTATAACCCAAACCCAAAATCAAAATCAAATACAAACCCAATGTTTCAATCATCTTCATCTTCTTCATCATCATCATCATCTTCTCTCTTCCTTGTAGCTTTCGAACTATCAAAAAAAAAAAAAAGAAAAGAAAAAAAAAGAGCTCTACGGTGGAACGTTTTGGAGGAAGTGGAAGGGAAAAAGTGGAAAGAAGGAACAAAAAAAGAAAAGTGGAATGTTCTGGAGGAAGTGGTAGGGAAAAAGGGGAAAGAAGGAAAAAAAAAAAAAAAAGAAAAAGAAAAAAGAAAAAAGAGAAGGGCACGTGTGTGGAGGAGAAAAAAAGAGGGAAAAAAAGAAGAAAAAAGAAGAAGGAAATACTAATGAAAAAAAAAAAGAGTAAAGAAATAAGGGAAAAATAAAATAAAGAATGAGAAATTAAAATTGAGAAATGCTACCATAATATTTTCACAATAATCTTAAGTGATAGGTTGTTATTAGTTAATATTGGTGAGAAAAAAATAATTTTTTTAGAAACTTTGAAAGTTCTTTTTAGAATAATTTTTAGAAAGTATTTTCACAATACTTTATATATACATTGTCCTTTTTGGTAATTTATCACTCAAGCCGCCACTTTATAAGTGCTAGCCAAATACTCAGCTTTTTTAAAAAGCACTTTTTAACAGAAAAATACTCAGCTTTTTAAAAAAACACTTTTTCATTATACACTTTTTAAAAACTCCACTTTTTGAAAAAGTCCAGTTTCAAAAAACTGAACCAAACTTACCCTTAATGCAATGTGACTTGTTAGCATTTACCCACTCACAAATCCAGCATGTGCTAATAAGTAATATAAATACCCACTCACCACATCTGCTAAGGGATGCAATTTAAGATTAAAGATGTGACAAGACCAAAAACCAAGTTATTTGTTAGATATGTGTAAAGACCAAGTTATTTATGGATTAGGTCTCTTGATACTTTACCAAAGAGGCAAAGATAGCTTGGTCTCCATTTCTGGAACCCAAAAAAAAAAAAAAAAACCTTAGCCTCCATTTTTTTTTAATTTTTCTTACTTGGATAATTACATTTTCATAGCACGGTTAGTTTGGAAATATCTTCTTTTGATGTCGTAATATTAGAATTTAGAATAAAACATCTTTTAAGACATTATGTCTCAAGGTTATTTAATATGTTAACTATATAATATTTTTTCGAGTAGTTTTAAGATTATAAATTATTTCACAATTTTGACGTGGCAGGTTATAAGTGATTAACCATCACTTATACATGAACTTACTATTTTTCATCACCACATCATGTCTATTCACATTTGTAGCAAAAAGTTATGAATACTTTTATGGTCCTAGACTTTTCCATATTTTTTACTATGCTTTTGATCATGTTAGATGATCAACTTCGAAATGTGAGGTTTCATTCTAGAATTAGACAGTGTAATTCCAAGTAGCTCGTATCTCAACCTAAAAAAAAGGACATAGTAGCGTCCCCTTGTGTAAAATGTAAATTGAAATTTAATCAAAGGAGTGGTATAAAGATTAGGCAGATTGAAAATATTTTTTTAGTACCAAATACTAGACAAGTTGATGATCCCAAGATCTATTCCATGAGGATTGTCGGTCCAAATCTAACCCCACGAAGCGAGATGGTTTTCCCTGTTTCCGTTGCATGCATCTTGTCCCTCACATGTGTGGGGTTCACCTCATGTGAGGGACAAGATGCATGCAACGGAAACATGGTAGTCTTTTTCCCACGAAGCCTTAAAAGGTTGAGAAGAAGAAACACTTGAATTCTCATTCACACCCAAAAAGCCCATAGGTACCCAACAACCCAACTAGGATTGAAATAAAAACAAGGCCAAATGCAAAACTTATTTTCTAAGTTTCATCACTTTTCATTTCAATCCTATAAATTTGTATTTTGTCATTTCAGTACTCTAAATTTCAATCTTTCTCATTTTAACCTTCCATTAACATTCTATCCAAATCTGTCGTTAACCATATTTAATTTTTATTTAATTATTTATTTCTTACATTAAAAAGAACGTTATTTTATTTATTTTTTATAGAAAAAAACCTAGAGATTAACCCCCCACCCACGTGAAAACCCTTCTTTCTGTTTCCTATTCCCAAAACAACCAAAAGAAAAAGTCCCAAAACCTCAATCAAACAATAATGAATTCGTTTCTAAAAAAAACAATAATGATTTCATATAGGCCCACCAGCAACCTTGATTATATCTTCAGTCTCTGATCTATTATGCCTCCACACCGATCTCTTTCCCTCTCAAACTCCAAAATCCCAGCCCCAAGAAACTGCCAATGGCAAACACAGAGCTCAGATACTTAAAGAAGAAAGAACAATCAAGAGGGAGATTATCAAAGCAATCACAACTGGGAAGCTCGACTCGTTGAGGCCCAACTCAGGACAGTCTGTACCCATTGGCGAAACACTATATGTGGGTTTCGTATCACGAGGAGTCTCACTCTGATTGCAGAGTCTGGCAGTGGCACAGGCACAGGGTGTTTTACGACGATGAAAATGGGTAATGCAAGAGTATGGGTATGGGAGTTACTTCGGGAGAATGATGATGATGAGGAAGGTTTTGGGGACGAAAGCGATGAAGAAGATGAAAGCCATGAGGAAAGGAATTCGGCTTTTTTTTTTTTTTTTTGAGAAACATTCGGGGTTAATCTTTGTTTTTTAAATTTCAAATTAACATTTTTTTAATATAAGATATAAATAATTAATTAAAAATTAAATATAGTTAACGGCAAATATGGATGGAATCTTAACATAAGACTAAATTAAGAAAAATTGAAACTTAGGAGACTGAAATGACAAGATATAAACTTATAAGACTAAAACGTAAAAAATGGTGAAACTTAGAGAATAAGTTTTGTATATCGGCCTAAAAACAATATGAATCTCAAATCTAAAACCTAGCCCAAAACTATACTAACAATCAGACTAGCCCAATCCCTCTATTTACATACTTGCAGATAAAAATCATACATTGAGTTAGTCTTTTAAATGGAAGTTGAAGAACCCATTAGACAAAGCTTGTAACAAATTTTTTTTTCTTTTTTTTTTTTTTCATTCTTTCACTTTTCCATCTCTCAATAAAACACACTGAGGAAAAACTAAAATTTTTTCTATCCTTCTACTTTTTCATTTCCTCCCAATTTTTATAATTCCACTTTTCCATCTCCTATGAAATGAAGCTTTAAGGTTATTAACATAACATGACATTAAAAATCAGTGTGGGGGGGAAAGACCCAATTCATGGTAGTGATACCATAAGAAGGCCCTTTTGAGTCCTAATTGTTAATTGGAAAAGGCACAACCTCTTGGGTCATTGGGACAAAATAATCTCATTCAACCCACAAAGTAAATAGGCCCACAGTATGGCCAATGACTTTAAAGGACATGTCTTTGATGATTTGCTCTGTAGTTAGCCACGAGGCCACCACAGTACCAAGAACTTAAACACCAACTCTTTTGCACATAATTAAAAAGGGGCTTTAGCAAGTGTTTAATTATATATTTTTTAGCCAAAAATAAAGTGGGTTCATGATGAATCTTGTTCTCTTTCACATTGTTATTTGTCAAACCATTTGAGGAGTAAATGAAAAATTGACTCATAAAGTGCCAGAAATTTTTTTTTTTTTTTGATAAACATGTTATATAGAAATTCAATTATTGTTCTTGATTTCTTATTCATAATATCTGTTTGTGTTCTTGGTTACATAATCACAAAAAAAAATTATATATATATATATATATATATACACATATATTTTCTGTAATATAACCAATAAAGATTTTTAGTTATTTACACCAAAATATCGTCATATCTTTCAAATGTTAGCACCTCTTTTTTCTTTCCCCGACCTTGCAGAACCAAACATAAGGTTTAAGAAATGTCCAAAAACCATAAAGGATTTAACAACTTCACCAACATTTTCCTAAGAAAATTTGTTTGCTCCCACTAAACAAAACACACCATGAGCAACCTTAAGGTTGTATCATTGGTTTCAATAGTTTAATTCTCATGAGAAATTCTACAAAAAATTAAAAACTATCTATTGCTGCAAGCTGCAGCCATATGCGAGTGCATTATTCTTGCACTTTAGAATAAAAAATTAAAAGTTCTCTAGAATGTAACTTAAAAACCAACCATTTTAATATTCTCTTTTTTTTTAAGATTGTATTTGGACTAAAATCATGAAACTTATTTTTATTCAAACAATTGATATAATTTTCACTATCCATCAATAAGATGCAATTTTTAGAGGTTTTTTTTAATTTTTAATTCTAAATAAATTATGCTGCAACTCCATTGTAAGTTGCTCTGATTGGGGTAAAAAAACTCCATTGTAAGTTGCTTTGATTAGGGGTAAATATTGATTTTTAATTTTTTTTAGCTAAGAAAATGTAATGAAAAATAAGTAAATATTTATTTAATTTATTTGTTGTATCTTTTTTTATATATTTTTAATCTTTCAATTGCTAATGTGGTATTTTCAATTAATTATTAATATTTTTTATTACTATTTTATTAGCCACATCAATTTCAAGTGTGCCACGTTTACACACCGTTTGCCATTTAGTAATTTTCTGTTATTGAGTTAACGGTAAAGACCAAATTAACTACAAGTTGAAAATAATAAAGATCAAATTGACCTGTTACCAAAATGTAAGGATCAAATTGATTATGACCCCCAAAATATAAGGATCAAAATGATGTTTTCACCCTAAATAAATTGTGGCAACTCCGTTGCAAGTTGCTTTGATTGGGGTTAAAAAATTTCCAACTATAAGTTGCTTTGATTAGGGATAAAAAAATATATCTACAATTGAATATGCACCCTTAAGATTTGCAATTGGGGGACATCTTCTCTCTTTACTTACATATTAAGAGGAGAAACATTATAATATTTAAAAAAAAAAAAAAGCATTTCCTTTGGGTCACGAATCACATAGCGTGCAAAGAAGACTGAGGGTGTATAATCAAATTGTGGACATTTTAAAATTTGATATGAATAAAAAGTTATGGACATGATCAAGTTACACCAACTTTTCAATAATGTAAAACCATTCTATAGCTAACAGTTCAATGATTTGATTATATGTATCATATATATAAAAAAAAAAAAAATTTCTCCAACATTCATATGCATTGCACAAGTTAATGACTAATCTATAATGTAAAATAAAAGGTGTTTGACTTTTTGTTAACTTTTAAGGTTTTTTAAAATAATACTTTAAAACTCCGCATTTTTGTAGTTATCATTCTATGTTTTTTTAAATTTTTTTTAAAGCTACAAATAGTGTTGAACTATATAATTAAATAAAAAGCGATTCAGATGTTTTTTGAAAACCAAACAAACCTGAATTAAATTAGGTGTGATTTTTTCTAAAAAAAATTCTAATTAAATTATGTATGCTATTTTCTACGAATTCCCTAATTTATTTTATTTATTTATTAATCAAATATGTAATCATATATAAAATTGAAAACCTATGACTTTTTGTTGATATCATAATATTCTAATTTAAACACCTCGTCAGAATCATGGCATATTTCAAAGAACAAAATTGTGATAATTCCAAATCAATTATAATAAATTTCAATTAATAACTATTGCAATTAACAAATTTCATATTTATAAAAAAGATAATTCAAAAAAAAAAAAAAAAAAAACATGAAGATATGTAAAGCTATGTACACAATATTTTCACAAAAATTTCAAAACAAAATCTAGGTGGCAATTTGTTAATCGTAGATAAAAATAGTGATGTTAATATTTAGCTTATATAAGAACCCAATAACAATTTGGCACCTAAGTCTTGTTGTGAAATTGTTATAAAAATATTATATGAATACTACAATTGTGCATTGTTAAGATACTGACTTGTAATATATATACATATAGGACAAAATTTAGCTACAAAATTAATTGTAACCTAAGACTACAACCATACTTAATATCTTTTTATTAGAAGTGAATTTTGATAAATCAACCATTAAATTACATTTTCTTCTTATATTCTCTATACTTGCAAAATTTCTAGAAAATTAAAGGTCAATAACCATGTTATCAATAAATTGTTTAAATTGCAATTTTTTATAGTTTAAAATTATACATAAAATATAAGCTTATAGATCATATAGTAAATAATATTTTATTGGCATAAAATTTGACATGTATATTAAAAGTTTAAAGAACATGCAATATAACATTTAAATTTTTCAAAATATGTAATTGTGGGGCCCAAATATTTTGTATGGGGGCCACCCCAAAACGGGTCCCTACAGTAGTAATGTTAGTTTGTTTTAAAGAAAGTTGTAATCTTAGGTTACAACTAATTTTGTAGCTAAACTTTGTCTATATAATATATATATGTAATTCAAATATTTGTCTTTATTTATTGATCCTACAAATGTTATACGGAGCTATAACATTGCTAAGGTTTTTAAAGTAATTAATATCAATTAAATAGAAACGAGTCAAGGATTATAAAAACAATGCCAAATTTCTATTCGCATTTAATTTAATAAGAATGGTGTTACCTTGCCAACGATCATGGGTCCGTTTGTATACAATTTATTTTTGCTGAAACTGAAAACTGAAAACTGAAAACATTGTAGTAAAATAATTTTTTAAATGTGTAAATAGTACTGTAAGACCCATTTTTAATATTTTTAAATGTATGAACAATGCATACACAGTGTATGAACAGTGCATACACTGTTCATGAACAGTAAATATTGTCTCTAAAAAGTCAATAACTCCGGTTAAAAAAAAAAAAAAGAAGAAGAAGAAGAAGAGAAACGCGCTTTGAAAACACAAACGCCGTATTAAGTGCTATCTAAACACATACATGGTTAATAAATCCATTTAACAAATTTTCAAGTTTAAAGAATAAATAGTTAGCTCCTGTTAAAACAAAAACAAAAGGTGCAAATAGTTAATAATATATATATTTTTTAAATAACGAGTAAATAGTTTGAAAAATAAATGCATTATACCTTATATTATATATATTTTCATATTTATAAAAAAAAATAAAAATAGTCTGAAAACAATTAGAACATTTATTAAACATTTTCCATATTATACATACACACAATGATATTTCAATTAGGTTGAACCTCAATACTCTTATTATCAACATAATTTTTTTATTTTATTGTGTATCACTATATACAACATTAAAATTATCAAAATCAACATTTCTAAGTCAGATTTTACTATTTATATTAATCATCAATATTTTATATTTTTATTATAATCTTAAATTCCTTTTTTTTCTTGTAAGTTTTTTTCCTAATAAATAATCTGGTAATATTTTATATATAATTTGAATGGTTAGATTTTATTCCCATATATAATATGTGGTATATAGATTTAAAATAAAGTAAAAATATTTTTCGCTTAAGAAATTAAAATATTTTAAATTATAATAATATGAGAAAATACATATATTTTCTTTTGACTATGTAAGTAAATGAATAAATATATGAAACGCCATCTCCTTCATTAACTTGCTAAGTATTTTGATTGAAAAAAAAAAAAACTAAAATTTGAAAAAAGATATATACTAATAATATATATCAATTTTTTTAATAAGTTGATTTTCCTAACATCTTATAAAAT